>OX246737.1:113053267-113735470 GCA_945910005.1 Isoperla grammatica | reverse complement strand
CGCTAAGTAGCTCATTTAATTTAAATAGGTCATCAAACTGAGGATCGGCGCAGTCATTAACAATCTATTGAAGGGTTAACTACAAGAGACCTCTTTAGTTGACTATTTTTGTATTATCATGCTGTAAACATTTAAACATAAACAATCAAGACAGGATATATGTTTACGTTTATCCATACTCGTTCCTCTTTTTTATGAATACAGAGTGAATATCTAAAACTAATCACTTCTGCACACATTACGACCGATACATTATCAAGCTGAAAACACCATTCTATTACCAATCAAGGTAAATATAGTTCATTTATATGTCATATTGTTTACCAATAATTGTAAACCTTAAACAAAAACCTAATCCATCTCTCTTGTTAATATAGTTTGAAAGTACAACGAGATGGAATCTACCAGGAATCGTACATACGTATGTGAGGTGTGTGAGGAAGTTTTCAAATGGAAAAGAGCACTGCTACGTCACAAGAGAGTCGCCCACAATCTCACCACATCCTTCAGGTGTAAGTTGTGTCCTGCTTCTTTTACACGTGAAGATAACCTGAAAAATCACGTCAAGAGAGATCACTCCATGTTATTTCAATGTGCTTTATGCACAAAGGAGTTCGCAATTAAAGACGATTATTTGAAACATGTCCATCAACATAAGCTCGAATCTGCAATCAAAACCGCCAATCCGGAAGTGACACCTATGGAAGTTGATGATGACAGCTTTAACAACGGACCATGTGCTGATAACGTTTCCTGTGATGAATCTTTCGATGGAGTCGCCAAATCATACAAGTTTAAAAACATTATGTATGAGAGAGATCTGCTTCTTTTTTTAAACAACCACAATGATAAGGTTAAAGAGTTGGTTTTGGAAAATCTAAGTACGTTTAAAGGTGTTAAATGGTACATATCAATGTTTGTACGGTTTTCACGGGAGATGGAGGGTGAACCTCAATTTACGTCTCCCTGTTTTAGAAGCGTGTGTTATACACTCCTTGAGGAAAACGAGTTTGATGATCAATTCAGTGATGCATTTCAAAAAATTAATGCTTTATCAAGTACTTTTCAAAAGGATGGTAGTAATTGGGGTCTAGAACATGTTTACTATTTAGAATTAAAAGTTGTACAATACGCGCCTCTAGCAGGGAGTAGCTACATACCTCTACCATCAAAATTGAAATTATCTAAATCGATAATCAACATACAAAATTATCGCGACAATAAATGCTTTCTATGGTCAGTTCTCGCGTATCTATATCCACAAACTAAAGATTCGCAACGTGTGAGTAAATATGAACATCTGGAATCTGAACTTAACATGAGTGGTATTGATTATCCAGTAAAGATATCAAAACTTGATATTTTTGAGAAAAACAATAATATTTCTATAAACGTTTTTGGGTATGATAAAAACATATTTCCTGTTCGTATAACCAAAGTTAATTGTGAAGAGCATGTAAATTTATTGTACATATCGAATGAAAACAACTCGCACTACTTTCTCATTAAGGATTTCAACCGACTCTTACATTCTTTAACAAAGCATAAAGAGCGTAAATTTTACTGTTATCTGTGCCTACACAGATTTACTACTCTAAAACTAAGAGAGGAACATCATACATTATGTAGTCAACACGATCCGCAAAAAATTCAATTACCCACCGAAGAAGACAATATTTTAAAATTCAAAGATGTTCAATTCTCATTAAAAGTACCATTCATTATATATGCTGATTTCGAGTGTATTTCTAGAAAGATCTTAGGTTGCGACCAAACAAGTGATATATCACACACAACTCAAGTTACAAATCATGAACCATCAGGATTTTCCTATGTTATTGTTGATTCTAAAGGTAACTCCTTAAAACAACCTGTAGTTTATCGGGGCTCACAAGTGGTCGACAAGTTTTTAGATGCAATGTTGAGTGAAGAGGATAAATTATGTAAAATAATGTCAAAGATAGTCCCTATAGTTATGACAGACCATGACAATAAATCATTTAAGGAAGCTGTTATTTGTAATATTTGCAACAAAGCTTTAGGCTCGGATCGAGTAAGAGATCACAACCATTTAGATGGTATTTATCGGGGTGCCGTCCACAATAAATGTAATTTAGCTTACACACAAGCGAAATATATACCAGTTGTTTTTCATAACCTACGAGGATATGACTCGCATCTAATAATGCAAAAACTTGGTAAAATTGAAAACAGAAGAATTTCAGTCATCCCCAACACCGTTGAAAAGTACATCTCTTTTTCTGTATCTAATCTTCGTTTCATTGACTCGTACCAGTTTTTAAACGATTCACTAGATTCATTGGTAAATAATCTTGTTGGTTACGGGATTGACCGGTTTGTAACACTTAAAAAATGTTTTCATCAAGATAAAATTCATCTTCTTTTACGTAAGGGAGTGTTCCCATATGATTATCTTGATTCTGAAGAAAAATTTCTTGAAACTAATCTACCAGCACAAAAGTTCTTTCACAATGTTCTTACAGGTGAAGATTTAAGTGATATTGACTATAAACACGCTGTCGATGTTTGGAAAGCTTTCGACATAAAAAACCTTGGAGAATATCAGGATTTATACGTTAAAACTGATGTATGTCTTTTAGCTGATGTTTTTGAAAATTTTAGATTACTTTGTTTAGATAATTACGGATTAGATCCAGCGCATAATTACACCAGCTCTGGTCTCACATTCCATGCTTGTTTGAAGATGACTGGTGTTCAATTAGAGTTGTTTACAGACCCGAATATGTACTTGTTTATTGAAAATGGAATAAGAGGGGGTGTATCTACAATATCTAAACGATTCTCGGAAGCTAATAATAAATATGTTGAGGGATTTGATTCTGATAAACCATCCAAATTTATTACGTATTGGGATTGTAACAATCTATATGGTGTGGCCATGTCTGATTATCTTCCCATTAGTGGATTCAAATGGTTGACTAAAGGCGAGATTGAAAATATTAGATTTGAGAATGTTCCTAACGACTCAAACACCGGCTACATATTAGAAGTAGATTTGGAATATCCAGTAGAGTTACATGATATACATAACGATTATCCTCTAGCTCCAGAAAAAATTACTATTTCGAAGAATATGATATCGCCATACAGTGAAAATCTGGTAGATGATTTAGATATTATGTTGAATACTAAAGTTACTAAGTTGACTCCAAACTTAAACAATAAAAAGAACTACATTATACACTACAGAAATTTAAAGCTGTACCTATCATTAGGTATGAAGCTATTAAAAATTCATAAAGTGCTTGGATTTAGTCAAAGCCCTTGGTTGAAGCCATATGTAGATTTCAACACAAATAAACGTCAGAATGCTCACAACACCTTCGAGCGTAATCTATACAAATTGATGGTCAACAGTCTGTTTGGTAAATTAATAGAAAATATGCGTAAACGAATCAATGTTACACTCGTGAACAATAAAAAAAGAATGTTAAAACTTGTAGCTTCACCCGCCTTTGAAGGATTTAAAATGTTTCAAAATAACTTAGTAGCTGTGCATAGTAAGAAGAAAACTCTTATTTTAAACCGACCAATCTATGCAGGCTTTAGTATTTTAGATTTAAGTAAAGCTGTAATGTATGACTTTCATTACAATTACACAAAAAATAAGTATGGCAATCGAGCACAGCTTCTTTTCACCGATACTGACTCTCTGTGTTATGAAATTGAAACAAAAGATCTTTACGAGGACATGAAGTCGGATGAACATTTGTTTGACACGTCTAATTTCCCTAAAGATCACGCACTTTTTAGTAAGAAAAACATGAAAGTTCTGGGAAAATTTAAGGATGAAATGGAAGGTGAGCCTGTTCGAGAGTTTGTTGGTTTGAGAGCTAAGATGTACTCCATTTTAGCTAATGACTCTGATAATAATAAAAAAGTGGGTAAGGGTATTGTAAGAGCTACTTTAAAACATCATATTCGACACAATGACTATAGAAAGTGTTTATTATTCAGAAAAATGTACAGTGCTGGTATGGTATCTATTAGAAGTATAAATCATGAACTGTATACAATAAAACAAAGGAAGCAGACACTCTCTCCATACGATGATAAACGTTACATCAAGTCTGATGGTATTACTACATTTGCATATGGACATTATAAAATAAAAAAATTGTGATTGTAAAGTATATGTAATGTAAATATATCTGGAGCTGTTTCGCACTAAAGTTCGAGTTAGAGACTGGAATGTCTTGCCCTAGTGTGATTCACCATCTGGTTTACATATACTATTTGTTTGACTTTTTAAGTGTAACATTAAATCTGTATTACATTATAATAAAATAATATCTGCTACGTTTGTGTACTACTCTCTTATTTAAATCCTTTCCAGCTCAACATATCCTATATAGAACTTGAATAACTTCATGTACTATAGATAACTTAATAACTCACGATAAATCTATGTGCCACTGTAACCCTCAAATAGACAAAATAACAAGCTAGATAAAAACTGATTCTATTTAAGTTGATGTAAGTATGAAGTAAAGTAACTTAACAATTTTGATATGACATAAGTATAGATATGTGTTTGAACATTGATTGATTTTACCTTTAGTATTAATTATTCTATTCTATTATTAATTGATTCTATGCCTCAGAGATTGGAGGGCTAACCACTTCCTGGCTCGATTTTGAAAACAGGTGTGTGAGATTATATATTATAAAATTTGCATTTTGGTAGTGTTTTCAAAACTTTCACTGATTTCAGTTCACCAATTCAGTATCTAAAATCATCACAAAAAAAAAAAAAAAAAAAAAAAAAAACGTATCTCTAGACGCAAGCACACCACATGATGATAAGCAACATAGCAACTCCGATGGTGTCACTATTTATACTTTGAAGACAATTAGTTTGATCATGGTATTAATAACTTAAAACTTGCATTGTTATACAATTTTAAAAAATTTGAATATAGGTAGCCTACTAGAAAAAAATACTAGGTGAGTCTATTTTTGATGATTTGTATGCATGCAAAAAAAAATGTGTATTTTAATGTCTAAATCAAAGAACATATACACGTATACACAGCACATGCCTAGGACTTCCTCTACGAACTGATTATTAGCTCAATGTGATACGTAATATCCTTGGTTCGAGTGGTTAACATGAAATAACATTGGTGATATATTTTCACTGACATACTGTTAGTTTATACAGGATATTTAAAATAGCAAGGAAACGAAAAGTGATTAGGTTATTTAAAAAATGCGTTATATGGAATATACACAATCACACGAACATGCAAACACTAGTCTTGTAGTCTGATATAGCTCTCTTGGGAGGGGTTCACGATCCCTCGGCAGAGCTGTGGGTGGTACACAATCTCTCTCTCTCTCTCTCTCTCTCTCTCTCTCTCTCTCTCTCTCTCTCTCTCTCTCTCTCTCTCTCTCTCTCTCTCTCTCTCTCTCTCTCTCTCTCTCTCTCTCTCTCTCTCTCTCTCTCTCTCTCTCTCTCTCTCTCTCTCTCTGTCTCCCTCTATTGCTTTCGCTAGCCCTCCACGATGAAAAGAAGTTGATCATATCCGAACATTTAAATGATTAATGTTTGCAAATAGTACTTTTAATCTTTTCGACATGGCGTAGCACGTTGGTGATATAAATAAAGTAGTACATTGAACTCTTTGATAATCTAATTTACTTTTAATCGTACCCTTAACCTCATCTCAACTTCGATGATAATCTAACCCTTAATTATTATTGATTTTTATTTTCTATATTATTAAAAAAAAAATTTAAAGTTGATTAAATTCTTAGAATATTAATTTGTTTACTGCAGAGATCTATGCATATTGCATAGTAAGTTTGAACTATATATGTACCTGTTGATTGCAGTAGGTAGGTTACGAACCTGTGTCATCAACAATGCTCTGTGATTGTTGCGGATGAGTCATTTTTTTTTAAATACTCGACTCAGCTGTTAGATAATCTCGCACACGTCTCCAACCCGTGAGCAGTGGGCGGAGTCATCCTGAGTTGCACTCTATTCAAGGTCACACAGTGACTAATCAAGAGCCTCGCGGTGACGAGTGGCAGGCGGCGGTGGCGGCGGCGGTGGTGGCCGGGGTCAAAGGTCATGTCCTGCGCCAGAACCCCCACTTTCTCCCTACTACTATGTCAAACTAAAAATATCTTCTGCCCATCACGTATAGCCACTCACCTTGCCAGTACAGAAACTTGCTACAAGACCCCATGATCTTAAATCCGCCGTATTGTGCCGTTAAGACTGGAACTTCAACTGAAGACATGACTCTTCTTAGAGAGTTTTCAAAATATCACATACAGAGAGTTTTGTCCCACCTTCATGCCGGGGATTCGGACATCACTGGTTGATATGTTTAAAGCTACCTTTTACTGAATCGATACAAATATAACATTGCGTGATCTGACCCGTTTTATTCTCAATAAACGAGTTTTTTTTTTGTTGGTTATAAAGGTTATATGAAACATCAAGGCTCTCTGATTTATTTAACGTTAACAATGTATTGATTTGTTGCCAAATTGAAATGGGTCAATAAAGAACAACCGACGTATTTCCTCTATGATTATGTATTTGGGTTTTAGTCACATATTTGTACAACTTTGGGTAATCGAGACGATGAGTGGGATTATTCGGATTATTTGGGTTTTAGTCCCATATTTGTACAACTTTGGCTAATCGAGACGATGAGATGAAAAACGCCACGTGTCCGAGTCGCAGATACATTGATGATGTTGATTATATTTCTCGAAGTAATGTAAGCAACGGTTCAGATATTTCACAGTATAGGCCCCTATGGTAGATTTAGTTATGATATTATTCCTGAATAAACATAGCCTACTACGTATTGTTCATAAAAAATACTTTTGTGTGCACTGCCATATGTTACATCAAAGCACAAATCTGTGACCAAAGTGTACGTTTGCCTTTTTATACGAAAATTCAGGTTTTCATCAAACTTAAAAATACATTCAAAATACATTGAAAATAATGTTATTAATAGTTCTATGTTTTAACATGATATACCACGAAATAAAACCGATGTGGTATAAAAGGATCATATAATATTTTTGTGTGTGTTAAATTATCAATTGTTAATTAAGGTCCTCCTTAGTAAATCAGTTTTTATAACTGAATAGGATAGACATTAAATAAATAAATAAATATTTTGGTTGAAATCTCTTACACGTGAGAGTAGAGAAAATTAGGAAATCTAAAAGATTGTTTGAATATTGTGATGGTGTCTCCTAATACTTAAATTTATAGTTAAAACAACACCTTTTGCGAGGTAAAATTCTCGCGACAATAATTTTAAGGTTATCGTACTTTCTAGTTGACGTAAGTGCTTTGGATTTCCGAACCTTTTTGCAACGTAAGATCTTTTGTTGTAAGCCCAACTAACACGCATACATCTATGCGGTAGGCTGCAGGATACGTTTCCTTCAACTTTAGTTCATATTATTTATTCACTATTCCATGTCATCGTATGAATCACTCTCCAATTCTAATGATATGGTTGTCAATAAAATAAAATATTGAGAGAATGAATAAATAAATACAAATCTGTGTAGATACTCAATGTACATAATATTTGTATATCAGATTCAGATTCAGATTCAGATGTATTTTTATTCGTACTGTTGATGGTAATTTTACAGACATAAATAGTTAGATACAAACAAGAAAAAACAGTAGGAAGCCTACAAAATCCCAAGGGATTTGTGCGTAGGCAGTTTTTATGTTAATTGTGCTGTAGGAGGCAGGACGATTAAATTGTGAAAAAATAAAAATACATACATAACGTTCATACATCTAAGTATGTGAAGTACACAATACAAACTAACAACTACTAACTAAGCTAGAACTAAAGCTAAAAGAGCCTATGAATTGGCTCAACTTAAAAATATAAGTACAATGATATAAAATAAAATATGATGCAATATATGAACTAGTATGGACTAGTAATGATGATACATAAAAGTAAGGAATAAGAATACAAAGAAAAAAAATAAGATATGTGAATATGAAAAAATATAATATCGTAATCATAAACTCAGAATTTGTTGAAATAAGAATCAAGTACAAAAGGGAAAAGTCACAAAATGAAATGAATTAGAAGTAAAATAATAATGATATACAGTGATATACAGTAAAACCTCTTTGCAACGAACTCTTTGGGATCGACCAGATTATTATTTTGTTGTAAAGAAAATATCTTTACACAGATGGCACCTTAACATGAAGAGCCTTTGGGACATTTTGTTATAAAGACGTTTGTTATAAAGAAGTTTCACTGTATAAAAATAAGAAGTAAGAATACGGTACAAAGTAAAAATAAGATAATATGTGAATATGCAAATATGCAAATATAGATAGTCATAAAATGAGAATACAGAAAAATATTGAGAACAACATAAAATAATAATATTAATAATAATTGGCTAATGATACATTATCAATTCTCAGTCTCAGTTATAAAGGAGTTTGCTTACATCTACTTAAGGGTCAGCTAATAAGTTTATAATATTTTCAAAGTATCTTCTATCTTTGATTTTAAGCCAGTCTTTTACTCTGTTTAAATTGATATAGCGAGGTTGAAGTTTTTGTTATATTGTCTAGCAGGTTAAAACTGCGTGGGCCAATATAACTAAAATGTCTTTGTCCCAGTTGTGTCCTCTTTCGTGGTATTACTAAATTTTGGTTATATTGTTGTCTAGTTGATGATATGTAGTTGTGTGTTTTATATGACTGGGCTAAAGAGGTGAATTTATGTTGATTATTAAATATGTACACTAGAACAGTTTTGATATAGAGTTGGCGTATATCCAGCACATCTGTCAGAGTAAAGAGTGCATCTGTGGAGAAGTCTTTAGGTTTTTTTGACATAACTTTTAATATGTATTTTTGAGAGATGCTAAGTGCGGACAAGTGAGTTTTTAGTAAAGCTCCCCATCCAATGATTCCATACGCTAAAACCGATTGGACTATGGATGTGTGTTTTAATTCTCTGTCAAGTTCCACTATCGCCAACTGCACTAACATAAATGTAGCTACATTGTAACATCAAGTAGCCAACATTGTAACATCTTCCCTTCCTTTTAGATTGTTGATGATGTTTGCTTTATATAATATTTTAACACTTAGTCACATGAAGAGCAAACAAATATATAAACGATGTAAAAATGTTATGATTATCAACTTAAATTCACTATAGCATTCGTGCACACACTACACTGTATATCTAGCAGGTTTGACGATAACGCGGCCTGTCCTTGTGGTGCTCCCCATGACTGCCCTAGATGTTGTAGGTTCAGCACTGATTGAGACATCCGGTTGATGCTCCTGGGGCTGCTCCTCGAGTACTGGCTGCAACAACTCGGAACTCCTATCTTGGGGCTCGTGTCGTGGTCGAATGTCGCGACGATTTCGCCGGAATTGGTGACCCTCTACATCTACAACGTATGACCTTGACCCCAGACTTGTAGCTATTGTGCCTGGACGCCACGGATCTGCTCGGCGCTCTGGGTTGAGTTGAACTAGAATATTTTGTCCAAAGTTAAGAGGTGGCAACGACTTGCTTGCTTTGTCATAGTGCATTTTGTACTTTTGCTTCTTTTCGTTTATTTTTTCTGGAACCTCCTTCTGCACCACTGGATGCAGTAGACTTGTAGCGACTGGCAGTAATGTTCTGGTTCTTCGTGATAGAAGACGCTGAGCTGGGCTCGATTGCATACCTTGAGACGGAGTGTTTCGCCACTCTAAGATTGCCAAACGCAAGTCTGATCCATCTTTACCCGTTCTCTTCACCATCTTCTTCGCAATTTTTACTGCGGACTCTGCTTTGCCATTTGACTGATGGTAGTATGGTGATGATGTACAATGACTGAAGTCCCCTACTTCTGCAAACTTTTTGAACTCTCTGCAGTCTAATTGTGTCCCTTTGTCTGTATCAACTATGTCTGGGATACCATGCGTACTAAAGTGCACCTTACATATCTTGATTATTGACTGTGCGGATACGCTAGTCAGCTTATCTAATTCCCAGTAGTC
This sequence comes from Isoperla grammatica, assembly GCA_945910005.1. Classification (NCBI taxonomy): domain Eukaryota; kingdom Metazoa; phylum Arthropoda; class Insecta; order Plecoptera; family Perlodidae; genus Isoperla; species Isoperla grammatica. The sequence continues at coordinate 113,725,395 of OX246737.1, read as the reverse complement.
GGAGAAATAATCTACAATGACTAGATACTCGACATTGTTCACTGTGAAGATGTCCAGAGCAATACGTTCCCAGGGTCGCTGTGGAGTTGGATGTGTAAGCATCGGCTCTCGTTGTTGCTTTGATGCCATTTCTTGACAAATGGCACAGCCATTAACTTTATTTCTTATATCTTCCATCATGTGGCCAGTAGATGACTTCTCTTGCTTTTCTTAGACTTGCTTCTACACCAAGATGAGAAGCATGTAGGCGTGTCAGCATCTCATGCCTCATTTCAACAGGTATCACTATCTTCACACCTTTAAAGATTATTCCATTTTGAATAGAAAGTTCCTCTCTAAAGTTCCAATATTCTTCAATTCCTGTTTCACACTCTGATTTCAGATCTGGCCACCCATTCATTATCACAGTGGTCAGCGTTTGCAGAGTTTTGTCACTTGACGTTGCTTGTTGGATGCGTTTCATTCGTTCTGGTTGTACTTGTCCATCTGCTGACAACTCAATATTCCGAATCTCTTCAAAAATGCTTTCTTCTTTGTCTACAGTGTACACTTCTTCATGAGTTTGCTTCATGGCCTCATCTGTTGTTACTGTCTTATCAACTGCCCTGGACAATAAATCTGCTATATACATTTCCTTGCCTCTTTTGTATCTCACATTTAGATTGAACCGTTGTAGACGTAACAACATTCGCTGTAATCTTCGAGGCGCGGTTAAAATAGCTTTTTTGAAGATTACTTCTAGAGGCTTGTGGTCCGAATCTACATCAATGATTTCTCTTCCGCTAAGGTACTGATTGAACCTCTCACATGCAAATACAATGGCTAAGCACTCCTTCTCTATTTGCGCATAGTTGCGTTCAGTTTTTGTGAGAGCCTTAGACGCGTACGCCACCGGTTGATTATCTTGTAGAAGGGTAGCCCCTAGTCCATAATCACTTGCATCGCATTGTATAGTTACGGGTTTATTCACATTGTAATAGAGTAGAACTGGCGTAGTTGCTGCGAGACGTTTGATGTTTTGGAATGACTCTTCATGGATATCGTCCCACTGCCAATTGTCCTCTTCGATTCTTGTTGCATTCATAAGGTCCCTGAGTGGTTTAGATACATCTGACAGTTGTGGCAAGAATTTTGCTAGGTAATTTACAAACCCTATTACCCTTTGTGTTTCAGCTAGATTTGTGGGTCGTGGCATTTTGGAAATTGCTTCTGTTTTCTTAGGGTCTGCCTTAAGGCCTTTGTTAGTGAGTAGGTGACCAATGTAAGGTACTTCCGTCAGCCTAAGCTTTAATTTATCCTTGTTTAGCTTCAATCCTACTTGTCTTGCCCGTTGTAGAAGCTGAATTAGCTTTTCATCATGGTCTCTAAGGGCTTCTTCGTTTGTATTTCCACATCCAAATACTATAATATCATCGGCTATCACCTCTATTCCATGTAATCCTTCTAAAAGCTCGTGCAGTCGACGCTGATACTCTTCAGGAGCAGACGATATCCCAAAAGGCAATCTTAACCATTTATATCTGCCAAATGGCGTCCAAAATGTTGTGAGGTCACTGCTAGCCTCATCCAACTTCACCTGGAGATATCCATCTTTGGCATCACACACACTGAAGACTTTAGCTGCATGTAACTCTGGTAGAATCTCTTCTATTGTTGGTAGGAGATAGTGTGCTCTTTTTATACACTTGTTCAAGTCTTTTGGATCTAAACAAATTCTTAATTTCTTGGGTGTCTTGACAATTATCATGCTGCTGATCCACTCCGATGGTTTGGTCACTTTCCTTAGTATTCCGGCTTTTGTCATTTGATTTATTTTTTCTTTTACCTCCTTCTTCAGAGCTGCTGGTATTCTCCGTGGATGGTGTTTAACTGGGGTCGCAGACGTATCTATGACTATATGGTGTTCCCCTTCCAGACAGCCTAAACCTGTGAACACGTCCTTATAGTCACGTAAAATGCTTTCTTCTGATAAACTTACTTGATTTACCACTAACTGGGCTTTTTGTACCAGCTTGGCTTTTACTTCTATTAAGTTCATTTGTATACAGCTTTCAGCACCGATTAGTGGCTTATCTTTTCCTTCGATAATCTGGAAGCATAGCTGGAACTTTTTTTTAGAGTGCTCACACCACAGGTCGGCATGCCCCAAAGTTGGCATTGTGTTGCCATTATAAAACCGCAATTTTATATTGTTTGCCGATATTTCGGGATTCTCGTTGCTACATAGAGCCTTGTAGTCGGAGTAATTCATTACATTACACGTTGCTCCACAATCAAGTTGGCAAATTATTTTTTTGTATTTACTTTTGCTGTCTTTGCGCATGAAGAGTTCCGAAAACAATTGCTTGGGTCTTTTATCGTGCTCGAGCATCCCTATGTGGTGTGTTTGGCCTAGTCAAAATATTTCTTCATTCGAAGAGTCGTCTTGAGAAGTAGCTTCTTGTACTATGTGTACGTTCTTTTGACGGCATACCTTTGCAAAGTGATTTTGTCTTGCACAATTTTCACATTTCTTTCCATAAGCTGGACACTTATTCTTGTCCCACTTGTGCTTGCCTCCACAGAACCTACATTTCTTTAAGACCGGAATGTCTGCTGTTGACTTGTCATTGGTCATAGGCCTAGATTTGTTCACATAATTTACCTGTTCTCCAGGGCTGTCGTCATTGCCCGATAGGTTTGCCATCTCTAGATCTATCTGTTCGGCTGCTCTGCATATCTCAATTGCACTCGTCAGGGTCAACTTAGGGTCTTTAAGTAACTGCTTTCTGAGAGTTTTATCCAGAACCCCTAGTACTAACTTATCTCTGATATTTTCATCGAGTACTCGTTGAGGTGTAAACTCACAGGAAGCTGCGAGCCTTCTCAGCTTGTTCACGTATTGAGACATACTCTCCCCAACACATTGCTTGGATGAGTAGAATACCGACCGTTCATATATTATATTTCGGAGTGGTTCGAAATTTTGTTGCAATGCATCAAGGATAGTTGTCACTTTCTTTGTCTGAGCAGGTGGCAAATCTAGGTTTCCCATTATTGTCCCATTATTATTCGTAATGTTGCAACACGAATCTTCTCATCCTTGCCTGCCATCTCACTAGCCACTTCATAATCTTCCCATTCTTTTCGGAACATCCGCCAGTTGCTAGCTATTGCATGTCTGTCTTCCAAGTTCATCTTGGCTGGCGGTGGTAAGTTGGCTGCCATTGTGTACTGTTTGGATATGGATACCCAGCTTGATACGCGCGTAGCTGATTTCACACTGTTGCCGGGCGGAACTAGCTTCACACTGTTGTAGGTTTCGTAGCCAACTTCACTCGATTACGCGCAACACTAGGCCTAGGCGCGAAGAAAAGTCGCGTGCCAGAATTCTTTTCACTTGAATTCTGTATGAGCTGCGCAACGTCCGTTACAACCTTATAGCTCAATATGTAAACAATATTAAATGGAATATGTATTTTCTACTTAGCTGTATCTCCCAATGCAAACAATCGTATAAAGAGATAGTTTATTGAGAGCCTACACTTCTGACACCATGTTTTAATTCTCTGTCAAGTTCCACTATCGCCAACTGCACTAACATAAATGTAGCTACATTGTAACATCAAGTAGCCAACATTGTAACAATGTGTAAACGATTTTTAGTATAGGAAAGCTCAGTATGTGCCTCAGACGGTAAAATATGTATATTAAAGACTGCATTCTTTTTCGCACTTTGCTAGTATGATAATTCCACTTGAGGTAGTTATCTATGGTAATACCCAGATACTTGAATGCTTGTACATTAGTCAGTACCGTACAGTTACATGAGGCCTGTGAGAGCATGCATGCCGACTTATGTAACACAATTGAGTATAAGTTACTTTGTGGTTGACCCTTCAAATTGTGCGAGAAAGTCATATATACCCTTTTCTTCTCATTGAGCGTAAGGTAGTTTTTTCTTAAGCAAGTAGCAACTGAGCTTAGAGCAGAGTTTGCCTTTCTAAAGGCTTTCTCCCAACTCACAAAGCGTGTATACCGTTCTAGCCCACAGTATATACAAATCGAAAAATTATTGTAAACACCAACTGACACCCCAAAAATGTGTTCATTAATTACTAATTAGTATATATCGTGTTTTTTTGCGGTACTTTCTTATATATTATTGTAAATTTTGTATTTTTAATCATCTTTGCGTTAATATTGTTACTATTTTCTAATGTTGTGTATATTTTTAGTGCTGATGTGGGTGTTATTTCAATATGCACCGTATGTACATTCGAACGCAATCACAAATCGCTATGCATTGCTATGGATTCATAGATTGCACTCGCGACTGAAAATATCGTTTTCCCACATTCACCATTTCCATCCAGTGCTTGCATATAAATTGTCTACCAATTGTACCCAATCGTTTGATTTTATATTTCCCCATAATATTCCTACAATTCTCTCATGATTGAGTGGGCACTTCCCGGTATAACAGAGCTTTATGCTGGCCCCTTAATCTTCCTCGAGAACTTTGTTGGAACTAATGTGGAAACTAGTTGAAGACATTCAACATTTTCTAACTTGGAAAATATACCTCGTTGATTCGACTAGATAAAGCTTATCCAGTGATGACCCATGGTCGTCATAACTATTGCTTCGAATTGTGATTGTGTCGTTAACTCCCCCCCCCCCCCCCCCATCTCCATAAATTCTATTCATAGAACGTTTTTAATATAATATTATGTAACAATTATTGGTTTCCATTCTAAGTACGAGCACATTGCGAGTACTTTATTTTATGAGTTTCTTGAATTTTGAATTAGAGCGATCAAAATTCGTTTTGAATCCGATATGTCTAGTCAATCGTTTGGGTTTCCTTGTGTTCATTAAACATCTGTTAAACAGAGGTTTAAGTGTTGAAGTGAATAGTGAAGATAGTTGACTAAACTGTAATCACTGAAAGGCTGAGGGGCAGTATGAATAAAAATTGATCCAGATGTGATTTTTTCATATAGCAATAATACTCGATAGAAGTTAAAATATACCAACTGTTAACAATTACAATCGGCGGGTCAAACATTTATCATCCATTTTTTTAGATTTTAAGAAACACATCTCTTTCAGTGTAACGGAGCTTTTTTCAGGGTATTACTAAACAAATTGTTGATCACATGGTTTTAGTATTGAGACTGTTTGTTCCCCCGCCTAGACAGAACCATATTTCATTGAACACAGGTCACAGCTTTCCAGGAATCATGTTTGTATTGCGCGTGACGTCAGCATGGTAGGAGGTAACAGATAATCATGATTATTATATATGAGGCTGGATTAGTCAACGTAGTGTTATGATAACTGACGGTGCAAGTTGAGTGAATAGCCACTTCTTGTTTTCCATTTCCAATAATTCACTTTTGTTTTTAATTAAATCCAGAAATTAAAAAAACTAAACTTGATTGGGATACACAGAAGTTATAATGCACAACAGGCATAATTTAAATTGGCAGCCACGGCGATCTAGAAGTCAAAGCGCTCCATGAAAGTATTTCTTGAGTAAGAATATACTTGAATGTGCCTTATACCAAGCCAACATAGGCGAGGCGTAAGTTCTGGTCATAACGGCGAGTTGTAAATAATAGTCACGTCACTCAAGTCTATCGATCAAACTAAAAAGACTATTAATTTATGCAAAATTAATGTGTTATTGTAATATCTTGAGAACGCTACACAATGTTGAAAACAAATGTTACTAACCGACATTCAGCTTCGTAAAAACTAAACCAGATGAAAAAAGTTTCAGATATTTTAATCCTTACGGTTGAAATGTTAGAAAGCAATCGAAGAATTAAAAATTAACCGTTAACCTTTTATATTAATTAAAATGAATAATTAATTAATTAACTAATTAACGTAAAATGATTGTAATACTCGAATTTTTTTGTTAATCCAGTTTGTATTTCTTATGTATAACTTAATTTTGGTTAGTAACCACTTTTGTAATACTAATTATTGACTGCTAGTATTTAGTTCTCGAATAAGTTATACCATTTACAAGTCTTAAATCTGTAATTCCTGTGCGTCTCTGGCCTCCAAGGTTTCGCCCCAGCCCCAGATTGAGCTCGCTCCAAACCTCCTCTAATCCGTGGATTGACCAACCTCAAACAACAGAGCCGGAAATCAAGTGGAAAATCAACGTATCGAACAGTTGAAATAATGGTCTGCCCGCTGAAGGGATGTAGGGTTAGGGGTTGGGGGTGGTGGAGGGGGGAGCAGAGGGGAGGAGGAACCTAGCTCTTTTAATTGCGAACAAACATTGTAGCGGGATGTAGAGTGCGCTGATGTGTTAATTCCAGATAGGGTTTAATGAGTAATTAGGTGTCCTACAGAGCGCAGGTAAATATTTGAGTTGTACAGCTCTGATTGTTCACGGGTTAGGCTAACACACACAATAGAGCAGTCTGTACATGCACTGCATGGTATGGTAGTGTACTACTACACAAAGAGCAGTCGGTTAATTGTTGCTGAAATGGCGAGATTCATCGAACAATGTGTGCTGATTGTCCGACGCCTCGCGCCTACGCAGTACGCAGTATACACATCGCCCCGCGCCGCAGACTCAACCGTTACGTCTTCCTAAAGCTAAATCAATTTGCTCCGCTCGTCGCTGAAGATTTAGATGTTTCGCTTCAACGAATTGTGTGTCCACTTTGAATATATCTCGATTTTATCTCTCAATCGCCTTACCTCGGATTAGGACCGACGATGGGGGACCAGAGAAAGTGAAATGGTTCGCGAAATATTGCTTTCCTATAAAAGAGCAGTGCAGTTTATTGAAAATGATTTTTTTTTTTGTAGGCGGTTGAAAGGTAAGGGGGGATTTAGGAAAACAGATAGAAATCAATGTTGGGATTGACCCGGGTAATACGATAATAGACTTTAGCCTTGTTGAAGTCTTACGTATAACCGACGGACTTCCACTACTTTCGTTTTCAACGTTCGAATTCAATTTAGGCAGATAAAAAAGTATTTCAGTATTGTTTCAAATGCGTCGTGCAAACATAGTTGTAAGATATATCATATGTTTGGTTTACATCCAATTATAATTGTATTGGAGTTATCCGACGATGAGGCACAAGACACCAATAATTAAGTATCCCCCCCCCCCCCCCCCGCTCAGCATTATTGGACTGAGCCGATTAGAATCACACAAAGGTTTGTGGAAGACTTGAGATTTTCTTAGTTTCATGCTCCCCTGCTGCTCCCCTCCATCGCTATGTGACCACTGACCACTCTTTGCCCCCGTGACAACCCGACAATTATATCATATTTATTCTTTTCGTATTATATTATTTATAATCCCTCATAGTCATATTTGTTATGATGGTCGGTGGTCACATAACTGGGGTTGAGGCTCCGAACTAAATATGTTACACTACAAATATATGCACTCTAGAATAACTTGTCCAACACGTATTGAGAAAGTGGAGACTATTGTCAAGTGGGTATTATGCACGTGACGGATAGTGTCGTGGCAATAATGAAGTATAAATAAATATACCTTAATATATTTTTATTTACTGCTCATCAATTAAGAACATAATAATAATAAATTATATTAATAACATAATTATAATAAACATATAATAATTCTTACGTCACTAGTCATAGCATCGAGGGACCAAATTAACTGCAGAGCGCCCCCCACTGGAAATTGTAGATGAGTATGGCAGCAATTAAAAATATGTTGACAGACTTCTATTTCTCTAAGTAAGTCAGTTTTGATGACCGACTTCTTGTATAGGCATTAATTACAATAATACACGAATCGCATCGCATTTATTGGTTTCACAAATTTTCTTTCACTTGCGGCTTCTCTTCTTCTCTCACTCGCTAGCCGTGGACCGTTATCACCCTCGTTCTTATCAGCTATCAGCTTGCATCTGAAGTATTCCCTTTCTTCATCTCACCAGATCATTTTAAACCCATTTGTTATCTGCCCAGTCGCCGGATCAAACCTTCAGTATGCCCAATCTATTTGCTACACATTGAATTAAAAATTAACATTTTGTAATCCGTATTTGTAGCCCGCGTTCCACATTTATAGCTCTGATAACGTTTCCTTGCTCTAGTGACCATCCTCAGTCCTCTATGCAGTTAGTTCCCCCCCCCCCCCCCCCCAGTCCTTACCATCACCAGATAGTAGTATATGGTGCTTGTAGTAAATCCCTTCTTGAGCGACTACCATCCCAAAAATTAGTAGTTCCTTGTACTGTATGACTATGAGACATTAGGGTAGGTGAGAACACGTATCCACTCTGTCAATTCTTCTGCATTAATTTTTTATCCGATGGTTACTGATCGTAAATTATCATCGTTGCCTATATTGATTGGTTATTATATTGAGCTAAACAATAATATCACAGATAACAAATTCACTATAAAAGGGTGAGTGCAGATAAGTTTCTAGAGTCGGGTCATTGCAAAACAACCTACAGATGCGTAGATTCATATGCTTACAGAACAACCTTACATATGGCCACGAGTGCTTGTACACGAATCGAGTACCGGTAATGACAATGTTCTCCGACCCTTGATTTACTAATAATGTCGGCGACGCTTTCATAGAAAATGATTGATAACTCCCCCCCCCCCCACCGGGGGCCGGGGCATATAATTGCTTTAGGATATAGCTCGGTCCGCATAAGAACGACGTCGTATGACCTAGCAGTGAGTATGTCGTAAACAAATAAAAAAACAAGTTTGTCCGAAACAAAACACGGCCACAATCAGGGTTATTTTTATAACCGCCCATTCCTACTTTTACACGACGTAAAAATCTTCCTCTTTCACCTCCCTCCAGTCCTTTCCTTTCTTGACCCCCAGTGTTATCTGTACTTCTCTTTTTCAAACGTGGCGGGAATAAACGGCCACCGCCTTCTACTGTTTACTGGCGAGTGGCGCCTGATTTTTCAATTTTAATTTTTTTTTCATTTCATTTGTTTTGATTTGTTTTGACACTAGCCGCGTACCTATCGTACACAGTTTGGAGTTGCGTTTGGTTTATAATTCACACGCTTTCAGAATTTGTAGAATTAGAATAGGTAGTTTACTATTTTAGTTGAAAAATGGATGAATTATCCGCTGAAAACGTAAGTTTTTATTCGCAAAGAACCTTTACCCGAACTTGTTGGCGTAGGCCTAGGCTACACCTAGGCCCACATAACCTCTATTGACCAGAACTTACCAGTCCTAACCTTCCAAGTAGGCTTATGATTGGTGAGTAATACGTGTTCACGGATTTGTGAGTGCGTGAGGTGCAATGAAGAATAGGCCTAGGCTTGCCAGTCTAGGCCTAGGTAGGCCTAGCAAGCTGCTTGGCCATATGCGTAGGAGTCACTGCAGACTGTAGGCCTATCCAGCCCTATGCCGAGGCACCAGCGTGACTAGACGTCCCTAGGCTAGGCCTAGGACCTGCATGCCTAGGTATATTATAGGAATTCATAGGCCTATATGCCTACATAACTACCAATAATTGGTTTTGCTGTAGTTAGTTATATGCCATGATAATGTAGATTGTAGACCAATACTTTAGCATAAGAGATGAGTACAAGCTGGCTTCAGTGAACAATGTATTTATAACATAACCATGCCGATTGTTATGATTTACATGTGTGTGGTTGGCTTAGGAATACAGACCCTATGAACAAGGTCCTCTTGATCTCCGCCTAGCGGAGGCTCGTCGAACTCCCAAGTTAGGTCGTCGCAAGGGAATCAAATCGCCATTTTGGGTCCCACTAAAAAAACTGTTATAATAATTAAATATCAGTTGTAGATCATGTAACACAATACTTAAAACACTTAAAAGAGAAATTTTGATAGAATATAATGATTGAAGATTATAAAATATGATGATCTTTCCTTTTTAGGAGGTAATTCTGTTTGACAGATCACTTCATTTGTTTTCTTTGACATTTCTCCCATTTGAATAACATGTGATTTTTAACATTGTGGAACGGACTGCGACGACCGAACTTGGGAGTTCGACGAGCCTCCGCTAGGCGGAGATCAAGAGGACCTTGCCTATGAACAGTGTTGTTAGTTGGCCTGTAAAGTCAACCAAACTTTTTCATGATTTACCGAGTACGAAAACGAAAGCGATCCAGAGTACGGCAATTTTGCATGAAAACTTTACGTCTTATATTTGGTAACGATAGGCTACTAATCGAGATAGGCCTAGATATAAATTATTTTTTTGTTACAGAAATTAAAAGCAGCTGTGTTTTTGGAAGTTCATAGAATTTGTGATGAAATAGGAGAAAAAGTGAATGCTACCTATGACATAAATTCATTAAGACTCATAGCTGAGTTGACTTGCAAGAGGTTACAAACTTGGGCAGAAGATTTGGAGCATTTTGCAAAGTAAGTTGTTCCATAACAGCTTTACTCCTTCAAAACTATTCCGTTTATATTGCTAGTTGTCGGTGGTAGTCAGAGCTGGGCAGTATCGAAAATACATGTATTTGAAATACGTATTTGAAATACATTTGTATTTTGTATTTTGTATCGAAAATACCCGAGCTTAAAGTATCTTGTATTTTGTATCGAAAATACATTTTTCAAAGTATTTTGTATTTTACAAAATACTTCTCCCAACAAAATACATTGAATTCATCTTCTACTGATGATGACTTTTTCGCTTTTGAAAAAGAAGACAATATGGTCGATACCCCTCTTCGTTTTAAAAATAACACTAAAGGAGAGTTGGAAGTACTACAATACCTCCAAGATAAACGCAGATACATTCAAATGCTAAGCTTGTATCCGTCCATAAAACAAATGTTTCTGCAGTGCAATAGGCCTACAAGCTTGACGTCAAGTGCCCCAGTGGAGAGGATGTTTTCATTTGCCAGTATTGTAATCAACCCACGCAGAAATGCATTATCGGACAGATTGTTCCAAAAACTTGTAATTCTTAAAGCCAATGGCCAATGGGCAGCAATGAGTGTAATTTAAATCAAGCTAGTGCTACCATCAGGCGCGTAGGAAGGGGGGGGGGGAATGGGGGGAGATTCCCCCCCCACTTTTTCCTGGGACCCACCCAATTTAGCGTTTTAGTCACATGTCGACATACAATACCACACGGATACCCGGGTAAACATTCACCAACTGAATAGTGAATAATAATTGCAGAAACACAGAGGGCCCCACGCCCCGGAGAAAGCCAAGATTTTCGTCACAATACATTTCCTCTGTCTTAGTTTGCACTTTGTAGCATTACAAAATAAAAGCTAATGGGTGCTTGAAACTCAGTGGCGTAATTAGGGAAGGGGCGGGTTATGGCCCTAAAAACGTATTTATTTAAGCCTAAAAACCGAGAAATAACTAATATAGCAAGAAAATTTTTCGCCTTCGGCGAAAAGGCCTCCGGCAGCTGGGGCTCTGCCCCAGACCCCGCGAGTTATTCGTGCTTCGCGCTCACAATTCTTCCCCCCCCACTTGATTTAGAGTTCCTACGCGCCTGGCTACCATCATTGTTTGTATTGTACTGTCCGTTACATGATGATGAATAAATTAATGTTCTAGACATACACTAAGCACTTGCTTTTGTTAAACCAACATCCAAAATTTTAAAAGAAAATAATTTTGTGTGTTCTTTATTTCCCGGTAGGCCTAGTTGTAGTCGTAGCATAGGGAAATGTATTTTATTTTAAGTATTTTTGAAAATAAAAATGTATTTTGTATCAAAAATAGGCTACATGTTTCTAAAAGTATCTTGTATTTTGTATTTACAATACATTTATTTCAGTATTTTGTATCTAAAATACAAATATTTGAGTATTTTGCCCAGCTCTGGTGGTAGTTAGCTTAAGAGCAGCAAAAGAAAACGTACTATTTTCTAGATGTAATAATTATGAAGTATGGAAAAAATGTTTTTTTGTGGTATTGAAATATCCTATTGTAAACAAATCTCAACTGTATTGGCACTGGTATTGGTATTCCTAACACAAGGTGTAAAATGGAGCGCAGTGCCGTTACCGGTACATGCACGATAAAAAATAAGTTCATAGAAAACTAACAGTGATTTACTTTTTTCTAGGCATGCCCAGCGATCTACAATCAATGCAGAAGATGTCAAACTACTGGTTCGAAGACATCCTATTCTGGTAAACCTAAAGAACTTTCTTATTCCTCATGCATGTGGGGTGTGATTCCTCCAAGTATTGATGTCTAAATAGATTGATCCATGTACTTCTTTCTTTCTCTAGAAAGAGAATGTAATGAAGATGATTGAAACAAAGAAAACTGCACCCAAGGAAGGTAAAAGGCGAAACAGTAAAGATGCAGAGAAAGACAAAAAACAATTACCGGTAGCTACTGATGTTGAGCAACCGGGTCCCAGCAATAATGAAGAAGACTTTATAGATATAGGTCCATACAATGACTTTTTTTAACTACACAATCATAAGAAGATGTTTTTGCCTTTTGGCCCAGTATTATGAACTTGGATAAATATTTAGTATTGATGGTGTGTTCTAACTTGCTTTCACCATGGCAACCAGGCTTACCATTGGTAGTTGCCATGGTGAAAACAAGTTAGTAGCCTTCTAAATATTTAACCAAAGTTCATAACACCGGACCACAATCCGTTATCTGTGACTTGGTTGTTAGTAAAGTTTTCACTAAGACTGGCTGATTAGCCTCTAGTACTGTAAACTGTTACTGTGTATGGAAGAGATTAATATATGTTTTGTACCATTGATAATAAATAATAATTCATTGAATTGGTTGAAAAACATTATCTTTCTTATGTAGCAACTCTCCTAATTCTTTACAGGCTCGTGCTTACTTCTTCCTATCCTCTTGCTTGAACAATCCACATAGGAGAATGAAACTTAGGTTAGGTGTTCAAGAGAATTGGAATGCTTCTTTACTTTTTTAAAATCAATAATGTAATGGGAAGTTGTCACTGCTCCAGAGGCGCAATTCGCGTACATTCGCTAACTCAACTCCAGGGTTACTCTATGGTCAATCTGAGATCAAAGGTAGGCCTAGCATTTGAGATAAAATAGAATGCCATTCGAGGGAACACATAGTCGAAAAAGAGAATCTGAAAACAAGATCCATGCTGATTCTAAGATGCCCACGAGTAATGCTGGAAACACCCCTTTATGACTAAATTATTTTAGAACAAAGTGTAGTAATCCAATGTGACATTGGGTATGAAATGAAAATAAAAGATTAGAAAATAAAAACATTGTCTTTTTCTAAAAGTATTGATGAGTCCGGCGCATGGTCGACACAAATTTTGAAAATTGTAGTTTGGTCATTGATTTAACATGTGGGCCTCCTGTTTAATCAACGGTTTGGTTGCCGCGCTCAAACGGCGGAAGGATTGCGGAACTGTATTTATAGATGGCGGTGCAAATTTTACTTTTGTATTTTGACAACCGTAGTCGCATATCAGCTGTTTCTTGTTTTTGTGGCCATAACCTGTTTATGAACGTTGTCATGTTATTAAATTTCTTTATCGGCTTTACGGTTTTACCATACGTCTAGCTCACAAAATTACAGGTATATATAATTATTAATCCGAAGCCTCTACTTTGTTCCATCTGCTAGGCTAGGCCTAGGCCTAGCATTAGGTCTAAATTATAAACGCTCAAGTTGCCGATGAGGGCTCAGCCCCTAGGGTAGGGCCTAGGCCTAGGCCTAGGCCTAGGAAGTACTTCAATCAAACCCAGTTGCCAATCTAAGTCCCAATCTACTGTTTTATCTGTTTTATCAATTAGGTTTTACAGTTTAGTCATGGCCTGATTTGGAAAAAAGAAAATATACCTTTGGGTGTATCTAATCCTAGCCTAGGCCTAGCCTTCAATTTGTAATAAGATAAGATAGGGCCTAGTGATAATAAGGCTAGACCTAGGGCCTATCTTGAGCCTGGCCCATACCGGTACCTAAGCCTAGGCTAAGGCTAGGCGTGGCATTGCTTTTAAAGAGCCTAGGCTGTGACGAAGGGTCAGTCTCACGAGTGTTGTTTCACTTATGGAATTTTATTTTTAATGTGTATGTGGTAGGCCTAGACCTAGCTTAGGCCCTAGGCCTAAGCCATGGATTCTACATAGGCTAGGCCTACAGTCTTTTCAGCAGGCTATAAGAAGTTAAATTATGTAACAAAATTAGCTCATAAAGCCTTGGTTCGATACTTGGGGTCCAGATTAGACTCGAGACTGTCTTACATAGGGCCTAGGCCCTAGGTAGTTTATTAAAATGTGGGTTTCAGGTATTGTCTCATTGTTGAATTTAAACTTCTGATGATTCAGGTCAATTGTAGGCCTATGTTCCGTCTTCAGAGCTAAAAACTTGTTAGTAGGCCGACAGTCCCTCGAGTACAAATCTGGATATAGGCCTATCCTAAAAAGTCCTGTTTAGTTGAAGGCTACTCTTAGTTTTGTGGATATCAATTTGCATTTGCACACCCTCCTCAAGACGAACCTATCGTGTAGACATTTCTCGGTTCTCAATGTTTATTGTGTGACCATAGCTATAGCCGACTTAGTAATTTATTCTCCAACAACAACTGCAGTAGGGTGGGGTTTATCACTTCTTGCACAGTCACAGACAAAATTGTTGATATTACATTTTTGTTCGAAATCTGGTTGGCCTATAGGCCTACGATTAGACTAGGCCTATATATCGAGATCAAAATTTATTTAATTATAAATGATATCCATATCGTGGCTCATATAGGCCTACAAATTGTTTTAGTGGAATGCAACACAGTACAAAAAAATGAATGCTTTAGATAAATGCTCTAGAGATAAAAACTAAATAGGTAGGCCTATTTGTTTATAAAATGGTGGCAGAAGTTACAACTTTCAAACATTTGTCAATTCCTCTTTATAGTCTATTATTGTTGCACACATTAATACTTAATAGAGTTAAAACGATTGCGATCCATCTGACATTTTAAAGGGAAAACTGTTTTGTTCACGAATTAACTTTTTGCGGGTTCAGGGCTCGTATCTTAATCGATTTGGCTCTGCGTGTTAACAGCGTCCTAATTGGTCACGATTGGTGACATACAAGTTTAGCTAAATCTCTTTGAAGAGATTTAGCTAAACAGTTGAACAACTGTTTGATCTGTGTCCACCAACACTGTATTCACACTTAGGTTGTTGTTGTTGTTTTTGCTCCCTGCAGTTGGTCACTCTGGACCGGTGGCAGGTTTCCATTCCCTTTCATCCTTCCTTCCCATTTTCTTCCTTCACTCCTTCCACTTCATTCGCTCCGTTCCCCTTCCTCTTCCAATTTCTCTTCGTAACATAGACTTCTCACCATCATTTCTTCTTCCTTTCATCTCCTCCTCTCACCTCCCCTTCCCATTCAGCCTTCAGCCTTTCCATAAACCCCTTAGCCTTCTCCTGGCTCACCACCTCTTCACCCAGCCCATTCCATTCCACGACCGTCCTGCCCAGGAAGGAAAACTTCCCGAGGTCCGTCCTTCAGGTCTTTCTTTCCAGCTTCCATGAATTATCCCCCCGTCCCATGTAAGCTGCGGGTAGAGTGCTTTTATGCAACTCCCCCCATCCCTCCATATTCCTAGTCACCTTATACATCTTACCCAACCTGTCCCTCGCTCTCCTATCCTCCGGATTTTCCCACCCCAGTTCCCTCACCATTTCTGTCACACTCTCGTAAACCCTTTCCTTTCCTCCCTCACCTACTTCAACCTCCTCCCAACTCTTTCTCCTCCCAAGTACTTTCCTTGCCGCCTTCCTCTGCACACCCTCCAACACCTCCCTATCCTTACTTTTATGCGGGTCCCACACTGCCGCCGCATACTCTAGCCCAGGCCTGACTAGCGTCTTATAGGCATGGTCCCTTAGATCCTTACCCGCCCCTTTCAGCACTCTCATCACAAAGTGCAGATTTCTTACCCCTTTCTTAACTATTTTTTCCACATGCCCTCCCCAGTCCAATGTATCCTCTAGCCAAACTCCTAGGTACCGGTACTTGATTTCTTCCACCTTCTCCAGCCTCTGTCCTTGCAATACATACCCTCCATTGATCCCCCCTTGCGTTCTCCTCCTAGTAAACCTAATCCAGTTGCACTTCCCTGCATTTAACCTCATCTTGTTCCTATCCACCCAATTGCCCAGTCTCTCCATGTCCTCCCCTAACAGTAATTCATACTCCTTTCCCCTTACCTCCCAATAGATTACGCAATCATCCGCGAACAATCTCAGATAGCCCCTGTAGATAGCCCAAGCTATCTACACAAAGAACAAATTTACAAGGAGAAAGTGCCATTTGAGTTGTAAACTAAATCATAGCTTAATGTGATAACTAATAGTTTGAATTCTTTTACACTCTGTTATACTCTGTAACACTTGTTAACTCTGTTAGTCTGTTAGCAGGCAACTAGAGACTATTAGGCTTACACCTAATTGTAGTTTTGATATTTTAGGGTAGGCTGAGGCACCACAACTTTATCATGGCAGTGGGAGAAAGGCAAGCTCCAACAGATGACCCAAGTACAACAGACTTGACGGAGCCACTACATGATAAGTAAGTGACGTAGGTCTATATCAAATAGGCCTACTGTAATGTACAACTTGGGGACAGTGGCCTAAATTTGCAGTGACACGTATGGAATGCTGCTCGCAAGGTTAAATGATATGACTGAAATAAAATGACTTATTTTGAAATTAATTTGGTTACAAATATAGATTTAAATCATAATTAAGTCTTCTACATATGTTTTCAATATAGGCTACACTGCTGCATAATTGCTAGCCTTACTAACACGTTTTAAAGTACGAAAATAGAATTGAACAAAGCAGCCATCATCACCATATCACCACTTGCCACTAGCTAGTGTTGCGTGTCACGGCCTTCTCATATGTTAAATTTGGACGGTGTCTAGTATTATTCTACTACAGTATTTGCCTATATCTTCACCTGCTTTTCTGTCAATATAGCCTACACTGTAGGCATATACATGGTGTAGGGGCCTACTCTCAATTATTGCAATCACGCTAGTACCGGTATTCAAGAGGTAAAAGCACCGGTACTGGGTAGTCACATGGTTGTAGCTTTGAGCGATTAAATACACAAAGCCTTGCTTTGTTATTAGAAGGCTTTGGTGTTCTTTAAAATTGTTACTATTATGGCATTTGGTGGAGGTGCCAAGTTACTGTGGACATTTAATGCTTTAAATTAGATATTATTATGGTAGACCTACCATCACCATCACCCTCATTATTATTGATATTGTTTTATTATTATTACTAAGGTATTTTTATTACATTAATTACATTAAAAAAACTGCTTTGCCATTTTTAGGTGTGCCCTAGGGTTGTTTGCTCTCCCGTATTTCCCGGGTAATCCGGTTTTCCACTATGATTTCCCATTTAATGTCATTATAGTGAACTTCTAATGTTCTTTCAGTTTTCAAGATCTCGATGTAAGTGTCAGCAGTATCAGCAGGCGATCTGCTCCTTATCGTGCATATGTGCGCACTACACCTCAATACATACCAGGCCTAGGGGTTGCTCGATATAAGTCGGCTCTCAAAAACCTTATTCCGATTCGAACAAGCAAACCGTAAGTAGCCCAGAGTGTGCAACAACAACGTAGTATGTGTAACATACCTTTCACTATTACGTAGTTAAATGTTACTAATAATTGTCCCAGCTTCAGTGTTTCCTCACTGAACATTCTAAGCTTATCTAATATAGATAGGCATGGACCACAGTTCACAAGTACAAGTTTTAAAGATTGAATGTAGTCACCTCAGACCTCACCCATTCATAGTAGGGCCTACTTATCACTTGTCTTCCAGATGTCTTGTAAATACTGTGGTACTCGCTTCTTTTCCAGAGAGAAGGAGGTGATTGGGGTGGATCGTGCCGGCTTTGTATCGTACATCACTTTCTCATGGCTGTCAAAGTACATGTTCAAGGCTTACCGCACAGGTCTCACTCGGGATGATTTGCCCCAAGGATCGCCACTGGACTCTTGTGATTTCAACTCACAAAGGTGAGCAAGCTATTCATTTAAATTTATTTAAAATTTAGAGGATGATAGGTCGACAATTTAACAGATTAATGTAAACTTTGTGGCAACCAAGCCCATGGAGGAAACTCGAAGAAGTCTCTGCCCTCGGTTACTGTCTCCGCTCGACCGTTTGCATCCTCACCCTTATCCAGCAACCCCACCCTTTGTAGAAGGCAATGACCTTGTAGTGTGTGCACTTCCAAGCCACTTTAGTCACTTCACAAGATCTATGTACAATGTTCTGTACGTTGTAATAATTATGTGTGAATAGGTTAGTGCCAAAAGGCTTATGCAATGAGCCACCCTAATTAGTATTAAGCAGTGTTGTTAAGTAACGCGCTACAAGTAGCGCGCTACTTGTAGCATGTTACTTTTTTTGGTAGCGAGACTGGTAGCGCGCTACATTTGAAAATGCAGTAAAGTAGCGAATAGCAAGCTACTATATACGAGTATTTGTAGCCAAAAGTCGCCGCTACTCTATTTTTACAATAAACAAACACACGTTTGTTTCACCCGCCACAATTCTCACCGTCACAGGTTCGGAATGACGACTGACATTGGCCTTCTTGCTCTATAGTCCCAAAACCGCCTCCCCAGCACTGAACTGTGATATGAGTATGACTCACGTCACTTCCGGACCGTACCATCGTTTCAATAAATAGTACATACTCTTGGTTCTTTATAAAAAATGAAAGTAGCTGTAAAGTAGCGTCACTACGTTTTTTGAGTAGCTGTACAAGTAGCGAGCTACTTGACAAAATACAGTAGCTGAAAAGTAGCTAAGTTACTTTCAAAGATCAAGTAGCTGTAGCGGTAACAGTGCTACTTTTAAAAAATAGCTTTAACAACACTGGTATTAAGACATTTATGCATGCTAAGGTAAATCTTTGTTTGTTTCAGATTGGAGTTGCTTTGGCAAGAAGAAATTGTGAAAAAGGGACCAAAAAGAGCATCATTTAAGTCAGTAGTGTGGAAATTTGTACGAACTCGTATTCTTATATCGTGCCTAATCTTTACTACCAGTCTAGTCTTTGGATTTATAAGTCCAGTAAGTTGACAGATAATATTATAACAGTCATATGTGTAGTAACTAGTCACTGTGACATTGTGCTGTTAGAAAGTGCCTATTTTTAGGTTAATTAACTCACTGAACTACCATAATGCCCGCAAAGTTATTTTCATGCTTGGAAAATTGATTCTTGATTGCATTCTTGT
This sequence comes from Isoperla grammatica, assembly GCA_945910005.1. NCBI lineage: Eukaryota > Metazoa > Arthropoda > Insecta > Plecoptera > Perlodidae > Isoperla > Isoperla grammatica. The sequence continues at coordinate 113,706,153 of OX246737.1, read as the reverse complement.
AGACAATCTTCATGCGGAAGCTCCTCGAGTATGCGGAGGATCCGGAGGCTCACGTGTCGGAAGGAGTCGTATGGGCCGTCTGTCTTGTAGTCGCAGAGTTCATGCGAACTGTATTCTTCGCTTGGAACTGGGCCATTAATTACAGGTGAGACGAGACTAGTGATGGGAATTTTCATGAAAACTTTTTTGGTTGAAAATTTTCACGAAAATTTTCATGAAAATTTTCAAACTGTTGAAAATTTTCCAAAAAAAAAAAAAATGCCATCAATTGTTTGATTAGATGTAAGTTGTTTGTGTATCATGAAACTAGGCGTAACATGTAACACCATGTGTAACATTCAAAACAAATTGTTGCTTTCTCATACGCAAGGTTAGAAAAACGTTACAACCCTAACGGTGCCCGAAATAAAACATGAGCCTACTGATTATAAGGTTTTTATTTTGTAAAACAGTACGGTGTAGTTTGTATAAGCGGTAACCACTAGCAAGTGGTTGAAGGCAAGGCCAGGTACACGCACATACCTATCTATTAACAGGTAGGCCTAAAAAGAACAAATTAAGTTTACAAAATACAACTTAATAACTATGTTTAACACAAGTTCTTGAACATAGACAAATCTTCAGAAAATGTGTATACCTCCCGGCAATCAACTGCGGTTGACCCAATATACCTTTTACTTCCTTGAAACTCTGTTGATGTTTCTGCATTGAAAGGGAAAAGTAACGAATGAACAGGCCCTGGTCGTTTTTTCATGAATTTTACTACACAATCATCCATTGTTATTAAACTTTATACTAAGCAAATGAAGTGTTAGATATTTTTTTTTTTTGCCATCTTTACAACCACATAATTGACTTAAACCTATTTGAATGTTCTATGCTTACAAAATATAAACAAAACCAAATATTGAAAATTTTCGATGAAAATTTTCAAGCCACGTTGAAAATTTCCGGAAAATTTTCAGTGAATTGAAAATTTTCAATTGAAAATTTTCAATGTTCCATCACTAGACGAGACATTATTAGTTAATTTACTGAATTACGTACGGCACTGATTATTATATCTTATAATGAAGAAAGTGAAGAGGAGGAGCCGGAGGAAGTTAGCATGAGGAAAGCGTCAGGCATGGCCAGCCAGCTTCGATGTACTTAGGGGCCAGAATATGATAGGATTAATTTCCTATCCCCTACCCGACTTCATTGTTGGACACAGGGAGCAGATATAAAAAAAAAAATAATGCCAATTAAATTACGTCTGTGTAATGCACAAGTGCATACATCACCCCCGTAACTCATTCCCAAATATCTACTCGTTTTCCTTTTTAACTACAGTGAACTCGATTATCCGAGCCCCAATTATCAGAATTTCAGACCGGTACACTGTTTTTTCTAACACACAAATATTGTAGACACACTACTGTAGGCCTACACGTTTTGTGTCCGATTGCCTGCAAGCAACCAAGCATACACTTTATGTTTTTTTTAATGGAAGGAATGAGCCCCGTTCGACACCATGGGGTGTTAGTATTAGGCTATTGTAGATTCTGGTCTGAGTAGAATTGTGATCCCACCTGGAACTGAACAAACATAATTTCATTAACTAAATCTAGGCCCTAGCCTAACTAATCTATAAAGATAAACCAAACCAAATTAATCATAGTACCTATCAAGTATCTGGTCAAGTGAATGGTGTACTAGCAGTAATTTGTAATTTTATCTCCGTAGAACTGCTGTAAGACTGCGCTCTGCCTGCCTAGCTCTTCTCTACAGAAAGATAATTCGTCTCAACAAGCTTGGAGACCATTCCATTGGGCAAGTGAGTGCTTCTGTCAATTAGGCCAGGCTACATCTACTCCTTCATTCTTATAATTTATTTTATAAATTAACGTGACCATTTTCAACCTGTCTTTGGCAAAAGTGTTATTTGTGCCGAAAGCATTTGCGGAGTAAGTCCCATAAAAATATTTAGTAGTTGATCATAATACACCCCATGTTAACTGTGTTACAGCGCTACATGTTTGCAATAGCAGCCGTATTATATTTTATAATATTTGATTTTGTCGTAGTATTTGTTACCAAGACCTGAGCTCTTTTATGAATACCTGTGCTAGGGAAGACCATGTATGACAGACAATTTGGTTCCCTTTTAAATGTTATATTTTGTTCGTGTTGCAGCTAATTAATATGTTTGCAATCGACAGCCAGCGCATATTTGACATGATCTTATTTGGTCCGATGATTATTGGCGGACCGTTAGTCACAATAGCCGGCATGCTCTATGTCTACTGGCTGCTGGGAGAGTGGGCCTTGTTAGGGATGACAACATTCATCATCTTCTATCCAACTCAGGTAATGAACAAGTGCATTCACCAGTTTGCAGTTGTGGATGAACAATAAACAATATATAGTATTGTCCCATTTGTATGGTTGTTGTATTGTTGGCCTATCTCCAAACCAGAAATGAAGAAGATATTATTTTCAATACTACACTGTATTTTTTTTCTTCTTATGCCAAGATGGCTTTTTCAGCCATTCTCTAGTCTAACCATCCAATATAAAATGGCTTCTTGTACTGTCCTCACTATATCAGTCACCAGTTCATCAATAGGCCTATATAATCTGTTACTATTTCCTACCTTCGACAGTGTCGACTGCAGCAAAATACATTTCAACAAATTCACATAAGTGGTTGAGACCTGTTCAGTGCAAGTGCCATTGTGAATATGAGGGTGCATTTATATTACTTGATACAATCAAGTTTCTACTCAGCAAAATATTCAAAAAAATATACCCTTCAAAGTTTAGATAACTGATGTTAAACAATTTAGCCAGCAATGAACTGAATGTATATCTGTATTATAATGTTTTGTGCTCAGTACGGAATATCTCGTCTGATTGGATATCTCCGCGGGAAGACTCTGGTGATGACTGACGAACGTGTCCGCCTCATGTCCGAGATTCTCAACTGTATCAAGTTGATTAAGATGTACGCATGGGAAAAGAGCTTTGCAAGAGCTCTACAAGGTAAATGACAAAATGTGAAAATGATATTACAGTGAAACTTCTTTATCACAAACGTCTTTATAACAAAATGATCTATTTAACAAACTGTTTTTGAGGTCCCAAAAGGTTCTTATGCATCTAAAGGTACCATGTTTATAATGAAATGTTCTTTATAACAAAATAATAACCTGGCCTCCAAGAGTTTGTTATAAAGAAGTTTTACTGTTTATATTTACTGCTTAGCAAAATTGTAGATTACATCAGCACAAACTTATTAACTCCCATCACACTGAAGGTAAGCTGTTAAATCCCGTCCCAGCATGCAACACATTATTGTATTTATAAATGATTGAATATAAATAATTAATTGATATTACCATTATCCTGTGCATGCCAATTGACAGCACTAAAAAGATACCATCCATTCTGGTTGTAAAAAAAGTAACTAAAAATAAAATATTGGTATCTTAGCTGTCTTAATGATTGAATACTGTATTTGAAATGTTTAACCTAAAATGATGCATACAATGGTACAGCTTAGCAGCACTGGCTCTCAACAGTTTTAGTGGTATACATATGATAATGGGCCTAGTAGAAGCTGCAGCGGAGGTCCAAATTCACCTAACTTCTTTATGGTCGATTTACTAATCTCTGATTAATTATCATGGTTTCAACAAACATTACATACAAGGTGCATGGTGGGTCTATCGGGCGGCATTTTTGATCTCCGGTTAACATAAAATCGCCGGATTAAAGTTTAGTGAAACTGGCCCTGAATCACAATCGGGATTCGCATATTTTAAAATGATGTACAGATTCTACTCGCAAGTTGCAAGCTCTTTACTCATATCGCTACCAATTTACATCAAAATTTTGTTTGAACTGTGCGAGTTAAAAATTCAAGATGTATATTGTCCTGGAAGAGATTTTTTGGTGGTTAATCTTGATATAAAGCTACATGAAGCATACAAGCACATTTTAAAATTCCACTTTACTCAAATCTTAAATTTCATATTGACTTCCAAAAAAAAAAAAAAAAAAAATACTTTGATCGACAGTTAGCAAAGTACTTGGTTATTTGATGGATAGGCTTACTTTACTGGCATAGTTGTCATCCCTGTGAACATTTGTTACAGGTGCTCGAAGAAGGGAGAGGCGATTACTTCAGTGGACAGCTTATTGTCAAAGCTTGAGTCTCTCAATGGCGCCAACGGTTCCAGTTATCTCGGCTATCGTTACCTTCTTGGCGCACATCAGTGCTGGCAACACCCTTACTGCATCGCAGGTATGCAGACATTGTTTCATTGTGTAGTGGATGTAGATGTAGTCAGATAGATAGCAGAGCCTATAGTAAATACAGTACAACCTTGTTATTATGTTCTCCTATACAACATCTACTGAATTAGAAAAAACAAAACAATAGGCCTACATCTGGTCATCATTATGCTTTTCTTATAAATGCATAGTGTTACGTAGTTTAATCAGAGGCCTACGTATTTGCAGTTGGTTACTTTCAGGGCGGTTGCGTCTACCCACTGTTTTCCTTGGAAAAGTCCTTTAAGTCTTCTTTTTTAAGAACTTGTGCCTGCAAGTTGGTCAACAGGTCTTCTTTTAGAAATTAACCACTGCATATTTATAAATGTGATGATACGTTGTCGCTCAATTCGTGAAGAGATACTGTACCCAGTGTACTAGTTTTTCCATGTAGTAATATCATTTTAAAGCATATAATAATAATATTATGATTGGCAGTTGTCACGGTAAAAAGAAAAAAGAAAAAACTAAAATAATACTAGCCTTTGCTTTACTACTTAGTTCACATATTTCATCTTTGTTATTTGCTTTTCTCTTTTTACAGGTACCTATAGTTTTACTGCACAATATTTCTACAAAAGAATTCTCTCTTTCCACTTTAGCGGAGCATTTTGTTTTCTAGGGACTACAGTAAGCAGTTGCTGCCACTTCACTAAAAATCATGTGTGCAGTCTGCTGATGTATACAATACATACATTTATATACACATACGCCCATGCAATCATCTAAATCGTCACAATTTGGTGAAACTATGTTTTAATTTTATGGCGCAGTAAACTGAATAGCTTACCTTACGTCCAGTTGCCAATTGGTCGCATAAAAAATGCCGTAGAGTTGTATAAGTCATGAGTACATCACAAAATCACCATAAATTAATATTATACATTAAAACAACGAAAATGAACGAGAACAAACAACAATGTACAAGGTGTAATTATTTTGCTGGTAGTCTTTTGTATTTCAGATTACTACCATAGGGCCTATGCCACTATTCCTATTGTATTTTCAGTTAAGTAGCTACGTAGATGAAGTCACGTGTGTATTGTTCCTAGGCGTTCTCGGTATGGACATACTTTTCGAAGCAGGCTGCACTCGGTTTGCTTCTTGTCAACGAATCCTGTCAGCGCTTATGGGACGGCGTCATAGCAGTGCATCGACTGCAGGTCACAATAACAAACACAGCCTCTTCTTTGCACACACTCTCTCTGCTGCTGTTCTTACCCTTCTAATATTTCATTTGGAATGCATTAGTATTTATTACATATATGTACAGTAAAAACCTCGATTGTCCAGTATCTGAGCTGCATTGAGCTAGAATCACCCCCCCCCCCCCCCCCCCTTCAAAATTTAAATATGTACCTATTTTCTTCTATACAACAACGGGTAGAGGTGGGTCCCTCCACGTGGGTACCGGTGCTTCTGTAAAGAGGGCTCTTGTGCATATCTTTTGTCATTTTTTTCATTTATTATTGCCTTCATCATCATCATCATCATCATCATCATCATAATCTTTTCTAATCCTACTTTCACTGTATCCTTCTTCATAAATTCCAGCCCTGATCGCAATCCAAATGCCCACAACCCCCTATGCCCCCAACCCTTGCCCCCCATCGAGATTCCCCTACTCGTTCAGGATTTTCATGTAGCGATGAGAAAATCGGAATGAACGTTTTTTTTCTGTTATCTAAGTCTCAATTAACTCGGCCAATCGAGGTTCTACCGTACATTGAATGTGGGATGTACTTAATTGAAGTTAATATAGACATGGGTTGTGCAAAATACTAAGTTAAGCCCATCACATCATTATTAGCTGTAAGAGCAAAGATCCCTTGAACATTACAATTACACACATAACTATATCAAGAAGTCTCTGCTTGTACTAGGCTACTAATAGTTGAGCATTTTTTTAAAATTATGTTTCAGTGAATCAACATAGTAGCTCACTGGATATTTATACTGTACAGTACACTTGTTCTTATTCTCATTTCTACAGAATTGTTACATGATTCAATGTTTCCTTAAACTAGTTGGGTTCAATCTTGGCAATGAATTTGACCATATTATATTGCACCTGTGCATATACTATGCTGACACTATGATGAAACACTATAATATATAATTCATGGAGGTCACCTCAACCTCAAACAATGAAACAGCTGTTGAAGTACATTGAACCTATGGTGGTTCAACTACAGACTACCTAGTTAAAATCTTACTACATTAATTTAGGCCAAGAGTAGATTAGTAGTGCTAGTGGACATGCAAAAGTACATTATTCTAACATGTAACTAATATGTTACTGTTCAGTATTTCGGGTACTTCGGTAACTCTTCATTAAGGATTCAAACAACCAGGGAAAAAGTTGCAAAAACACCCTACCCTACATTCATGAAAGTTGACCCATGTAAGTACAGCCAATATAGTATTTGCATGTCACTAAAATTGTTGTCTTGAAGGAAACATTGAACCGTGTAACACATACATGCTTAAGTCTGCTGTTCACTGTCGTTCTACACCCCCTGGGTTATAAAAGAAAAAAAGAAAAAATGCTCAGGTCTTAAATGGTATATTGCACTGCCAATGTATGTTATTAGTTTCAGAACTACTTGGTATGGATCTATCTTGTAAATACTTGAGCTGTGGTCAAAGGTGAGCACTAAACTACTCTCTGCATGGCACTTCTTGAGTAGTAGCCATAGTGTAGTGAGTGACTATACACAACTTACAACTTACTTGCATCTCTTTGTGCATGCATGACTACCTGCATGGCTATTGTGTTCTTCTCTGTTGAGTTGGTAGCATATCTGTGGAGGATGCACACAGTATTTGCAGGGCCTTTTGCAGATACGTATGTCATCATCTTCTTTTCGTGTTTGTAACTAGCACATAATAATATGTTTGTCATATGAATAGCCTACTAACTCTGTATGTGGTGTCTGTATGTTTAGTTATGTGCTAGAGTACAGTCAATAACATGTTTTATTTCATAGTTTTGCTTCTCTAACAGTTGGATGGTCTTAGTATTCGCACATATCCTCTAATTTGTTGCACCACAATGGAATCATCGCGATTTCGAACAAAACGTATCAACTCGGAAACGTAATGAATATAAATAAAAATATGTTAATAGTAAATAGCATCTTATGTTTTTCTGCATGACAGAATACTGCAGTGATTGTCTATAGAGTTGTAGGTGTAACCAAGAGTCCTCCACCCCCCTCAAAAACTTACTGAAACATTTCCATATATTGGTAAAAACTACACAAGTGTCAAATCTATGTAGTTAGGTTGGTAGTATTTATTATTATATGTTTCATGTACGGTAGTTTTAGTATTTAGCGGTCTCACCATGACAGGAACTTGAAAGCCATTCACTGGCTGTATCAAGTGAGAGGGAGCGGGATATAGCCAATGACTCTTCTTCTTCTCTTATGCCCACATTGACACATTTATGTCATCATGCGTATCGCCAACCAATAGAGTCAAGCCTCCTGCTCCTTCCTGTCCAGCCCTCCTGGCATTTCTTCGTTGTGCTCTTTAAGTATCGAGCAATGGAATAGATGTTGCCTGTCCTGTATGCCATTCCCACAGAGCTTGCTGTACTGCTCTTTGCCAACCCCATTCTATGACTGAAGTGGCAGGAGATTCTACTGTACGCCGTTGCCGCTAGCTGCACACGCGATTCCCGCGTTCACCTTCTCAGTTCATATCACGTTTCAAACTAACCACATGAATCCTGATCCTTTGTTTCCATGTCCCTCCCAACCGAAGGCGTTCTCCATCCTGACCTTCCTGACCAAACAGGCTCGCACTGCACTCAACCTGCTTCAGGAGACCTACATATCGATGCACGAAGGACTCATTACAATGAAAAGGCTTCAGGTTACGTGCTGTAGCTGTACGCCACATTCATTTACCATTATTAGAATACATGTCTAGAGTGTTGCTTTTTTCATTATGTAGCTCTTACTACTGTAGTTAGAGTACTTTTTTAGATTGCGTTGGTGTTAGTAAAATTAGGAGTAGTTTTGGTGGTAGTAGTAGTGGTAGTACAGTAGTACTAATAGCAGCTGTAGTAGTAGTAAGAGTGGTAGTCGTTGTTGTTTGTTGTTGTTGAAAGGCACAAAACATCGGTGTCATGAGTGCTGGATATGCTCAAGCTTGGCATAACTTTAATCTTTATTGTCGTGTGACAAGTAGGTACGAGAGTTCCTGCAAAAACTAACTACTGCAGAATATGTACTATTTTTCATTTGTGTATATTCTTGGTAGTAACAGGGTAAAATTGATTTAAATCAAAATTTCCAAAATGCCTAAAAGTGAGCGATTTTGGGCAGTAGGTATAGTAGGCACACACTTCGTAGACTTCCCCCGTATCACGCAGTAAACGTAGGCCTAGTGTGCTGCTGGTGCTCACTGATGACAGGCGTGAATTTCCAGCAGCTGTATTTTTGTGTTTTATTAACAAGATTTTTGTCACTTGATCTAGGTATGTGCACATACGTTATGTGGTGTTCACTACCCAGGACAACTAGTAGCAAATTCTATTTAAAATGTGGATTCAATTGATTTTATGCTGAACAATATCTTAATAATTGTGTCACTCCAATCCGTGTTCTTTTAGGCCTTCTCTATGGTTCCTATTTTCAACAATCAGATCCGAAACTCGTTCAACGTTATGCGAGTAGGGTTGGCCAATATATTGGATGGTGAAATTGCCTTCAAGAGACTACAGGTGCCTTACAATTTATCAATACATGTAAAGCAGTTCCCTCTTGTAACATGAGCATAGATAATTTCTTTACTTGGATTCGATTAATTCGAATGCTTTGACTGTAACATGACAGTCAAAAGTTGAATTCTCAAAAGAACACCAGAGTATTTGACATGAGCATATTGACATGAGCACAATACATTTTAAGGAAACAGCTTGCCATTAATTTGAGTCAACTTGAGTTTTAAGCTGAGAAAAATCACTCGTTACATTAGTGGCATCAAAAAACTTAGCACATTTTGGATTTTGTTTAAGTCTATATTTTGGCTTTCCGATTTTAAGCAAATATGTAGGAATTACATTTTGGGCGCAGACGTGCCATTTCCTAGTAAATTCAAATGTTGTCTACGTAGTGCTAACATTTTCACTGTTATAAATAATATTACAGTAATGGGTTCTTCTAAATTTAAATTTGATCTAGTGGAAGTGTTATAAGATGGGATTTCTTAAAAATCATGCTTGCTTGTGTTGTTATCGGTTTTGGTACCTACTACAATATTTTGTTTCAAATGTTCATACAGCTACATTTTACTTTAACATTTGATGGAAGGATATTCTATTACTAACAAGTACGTATTGTGGTTCTTGTATTTGCTGTGATTCAAGTGGTTAGTTATTCATTCTACAGCTCGTGTCATAATATTCTTGTGGTCTAGGTTGGTATGAAAATCTTTCTGAGGGAGAATCTTTTCCACATCAACTTGGTAGCATATGGCAAGAGTATTGTTTAGTACCGGGTTTTCTTCTATCTTATTTTACATTTCAATTTTCATTAGGCCTATACATATTCATTTTCCCTTGATCATTATTTTTTCTTTCCTCTGTTCATGATTCCATAATTTTATTTTTATTTTCCTTTGTGTGTGAAAGTGTCTTTTCTACTTCTTGTGTCTGTTTTCATATCTTCTAAATGCATGAAATGTATACATAATAGATGCTTTCAATGTTAGTTTTGGTATGTAGAAGATTTGCTTGTTCCAGGTTATTGTATTGCAGTAGGCAATGTGTAGTACAGTATTGCAGGGTTGCCACTTTCAAGGATTTTATCCTTTTCTCAGGATTTTTAGAGTGTCTCAAGGATAACAGGATTTTGGGCAAAATCTTAGGATTTTCTACTGTCTTTAAAAAATACATTAAATTAATACATTTAAAAAAATTCAGCTAAAAAAGCAATGTAGACAGTAAAAGAACATCAGGTACTAGTAAAAATAAACATAAGTGACTGCATAACATTTCCCGCAAGTGGTAGTTATGGTGAGTAAAAGTAAAACGTTCAAATATATTCGAAGAAAATTCCGATTCTTATGCGTTTCTGCACGTAATGTTGACTAGATTCTCGAAAATCAGGCTGGCATAACATATTTTGGCACGAAACCTGAAAATTTGTAACATTCCTTCGCAGTTATAATATGCTATGCTGAATATACGGTAACTGTTTTCAAGGATTTCTCAGGATTTTTTTAGTTTCTTTCAAGGATAAAAAAATTGACTTGGTGGCAACCCTGCAGTATTGTGTTTAAACATTGTGGAAGTTGTGTGTTTAAATTTAATGTACTATTTCTTTTATGTTACTAAAATATTGATGGGTTGGTTTAAGGGGCCAAACGGTCGGATAATTTACTAAGGGGAAGAATAACAGTTGTAACAGCTAACCTTAAGAAATTATCGTGTTCATCGGACAGTAACTTGCAGTAGATACAATCTACCGGTATATAAAGGATAAGGAACATTGAAACTGTTTCGTTCGTCACCATTTTACTTAAGGCGGGACAACACTGAAAATCTCATTATTTAAAAAAAAAAAATTTCAATCTACAATTTTTGTTATTTAAAGTCGATCGATGATAACTGCACATGTAATATAAATCATTCAAATTGTATGTACCGCAAGTGGAGATTAAGCTTGTAAATATTGTAGAAAAAAATATGCACCTACCGCTATTAGTTTTTTATTTATTGAGTGTTGAAATGTGTTGGAATTCCCTATGTTATACATTGTAACTGAACAAAAACCTACACTTTCAATCGTATAACTTTGTGTAGCACCTTCAAAAAGTAATATATTGTAGCAAATTTTCGTCCTAAATGTAGATAACTTCATGACTAACATGAATACGTTTGAAAAAGATGATCGAACGCGATCCGTTTTCGAGATATTCGCGTTGGTGTGTCAATTTTACGTCAAATCTACTCAAATTAGAAACTATAAATATACTTTATTAATTAAAAAAAAATATATAATTTCAAGAAGTTCAGTATTAAATGCTACTCACATGTAATAATTCTTGAAATTCATAATTTAGAATAAAAAAAAGTATTTTTTCATGTCCATTTAATTTGAATAGTTTAGTTGTTGTATTGAATGGGTAGTTCACTTCATCGATCGACTTTAATTGCTTAAACTATTAATAATTGATTCAAAACACAAAATTAAGTATATATTTCATATAAAATACTCATATCTATATTCTTGTGGATGTATGCGCTCCGTGTTTGCCCTAAAATGCGAGCAAAGACAGGTTTTGTTGTGATTTTGCAGGAAGTATTTTTCCTACACAATACAGTATGGAGAAATTCATATCTTCTAAACTGGTCACCTAAATCTTAAAATATTTTGTGTGTATGTTCTTCAATGCCATTAAGATAAAATGATGCATGGCCAAGTTCGTATCTGTGTAAAAAGTTTTTTTTTTTTTTTTTCATTAAAACATTTTTATTTTTATTTTTTTTATAAAAATGTTCAAAGAAAAAAATGTATAGCCATCATAAAAAAACACAGGTTCAAAGTGGTGATGCATCATTTCATTGCTTGTCTGCATAACTACAAATAACACTTTACAAAAGTTGATTATCTCAATTGGTTCTCAAGTAATCGTTTTCCCGGTGTGCATTGTTGTAATAACAACAACAATGTCAATAACAATATTAATGTAAATATAAAAATAAAAAAAAATAATTCAATAACTTTAGGTAAGTGTTTGGTGTGTTCAACAAGTTTCAGTTTAAAGCCGCGTTCACATAAATAACTAGTGACTATTGACTATTGACTATTGACTATTGATTATTGACTAAGCGCATTGAACGATAGGCGATACGTGCTGACGTTCACACAACTTTACTTTTGACTTTTCATTATTGACTATTGACTAACGAATTGAAAATATCTCGAAGTCATAGTTACAACCAATCACAACGTTTGCGTTCAGCCAATGAATGTGGAGCAACGGAAGTCAATACCACTACTCAATTACTGTCTAGTGTATATTTGTTTTTGACTATTTCCGGCGAATATTATTTATTTATTATTTTTATGAAGCTGTCAAATAGGGATGGACGAACGTTCGAAATTCCGAACTCGAACCGAACTTTTTTTGAAGTTCGGTTTGGTTCGAGTTCGAATGTTAAGGTTCGAGTTCGTGATTTGTAAAAATTTCGAACTTAAACCGAACTTTTTTGAGTCAGTTTTAACTATTTTTTAGCGTATTCCTCGTAAAAAACGCCAACACACAGTAAACAACGCTTGCCGAAAGAAAATGTTTTGAAAATTTGTTACGCACAGGCCTAGGCCTAGGGCCTTCCACTGCACGACTGAGGCCTAGGCCTAGGCTCTATGCCTTCCACGGCATGACGAGGCCTGTATTATGTTCCCTCCAACCTTCCTCGTCAACAACTGGTCTAATATGGCACATTATGCAAGAAAAAGTATTACATTGAACACGTAATTAAATGGTTTTATGTGCACAATCATCTATGTTATGAACTTATGATTGCTTTCGTCTTCGTCGGCCTACAAGCGATGCCGATGAATGTTATTGTTATGGTTCGCAATAACGCTGGTAGGTAGCATGGCTGTCGCTACAGGAAACAACGAGTTTCTGACTAGGGCCCTGTATACATAATACAGTAACGACAATTTATCAAGTTTTTCATTACATATTTTAATAATTTTTATTTCAGTCGAGACAAAAAGAAAATTGAATACTATGGAATTTGGTAAAATATACAGATTGTATCACAATTTAACCTCAAATAAAACAAAATTCTATTACAAAATCGTGATAAAATACGTTCTTAATGGAGTTGGGGTTACTTTACAAATATATTCACGATTGCAGCGCTTCGTACGGAGAAGGATTTGTTTTGATCTTTCGTGCTCGCGCATGTCGACTATCGACTTTCAACCAAACATCGAACGACATAGGCCGCGAATTCTCTGTGGCCGCGAATTTAGATAGTTTCACATGTAGCAAATTTTAAATTGATCATGGGCAGTGAAGAAAATGAGGGACGATCCGGAGCCAATGCCGACCACGGGAGCTAGGCCCACGTCCACAGATACAAAAAAGAACATTATTTGGGATTACTTTCCTTTCTTCCTGAATTTGTGCAATATTTCAGTTTTCAAGCCGCTTCGTAAAAGTTCGGTTCGAGTTCGAAGTTCAGAACTTTTTTTGTTTAGAAGTTCGAGTTCGGTTCGAAATTAAAAAACCAAGGTTCGTCCATCCCTACTGTCAAACAATAAAATATTCTTATTTTGAAAACAAATCTTCAAAACAAACAAGAAACATACAAAACCTTCACAACTTGGTTGCCCATCATTAAACGTTTTAACTGGTGAACAGTTACCGTACTATCGCCATACCTCGTTTTCTTCATAATGTTGCAATTTTATTATTAATTTTGACAGCTCGTTGTTTGTCAATCAGTTCGATTCATTTGTTCTAGGTGGCAGATAATACGTGTCAAAGAACTTAGTTGTGTAGTGTTCATATCTTTCTTTGGGTAGTCAATAATCAATAGTCACTAGTCAATAGTCAATAATCAATAGTCATTTATGTGAATGCGGCTTAATTGTTGCCATAGAGCAGAAGTTAGTATTTTCAGTGTTGTCCCCCCTTAAGGTAAGGTAAGCTGTTGGGAGTTCTGTTCTTCCCCACAATGTAATAACGTTGAGTTAGTTTAGTTGTGGATTGCTCAAATCATATTCAATACCTATTATACAGACTTTAGTTACATTAACATTTGCATAACTAATTATTTATTGTTTAAATTATTTGCTATCATTCACAAAACATGTAAGTTGAAACAGGGTTGGCAGACAAGAGCACCCTCCAAACACATACAGGGACGGCCAACCAACTTACTTTAGACAGTTCAAATTAATCTTGAAGAACAATTGTTCAGAAATTCTTATGCATACAGTTATGTCTGGTTCCACTGTATGAACCACCTTAAACAAGTTTACTTCTTTGTCTTTTAAAACGAGTGAGGGTAGGTCCATTAAGCTGTGATGCTAAAACTATTTTATGAACGCTTAACTATAAATCGTGTAAGGAAGGATATATTTTCTCTCGCTGACAAATGTATTGTTACGTGCAGGCTGTACTGGTGATGGAAGACGTGAGGCCGTACATTGCTCGGCCCATCGACAAGAGCCAAGCCATAGTCATCGCCAACGCAACGTTTTCCTGGGGTAATGACTCTGACCAACGGTATGTGGACATTGCCATATCAGTGTCTTGCCATCTATGACATGGCTTGCAAAGTTGTGGGGTTTGCTTATGGGTCGAGGCAGATAAAAATAGCGTTTTGACTCTGATAGTTTCCCTGACAGACATGCTCTCATGTCTGTAGCATCTATCTTTCTCTCTCCATCATAAATCAGCCTGTGGTTGTATATTGTGGGCACTTCTAGTGGAGAAGGGTGGCATATAGCTGGATTTAGAATCAATAGAGTTTAATTTATGACAAAAAAATGGTAAGAATACAAAGTTTGAACTAATTATTAGTAGGCCCGCATGGAAGAATCTTGGTTTTAGAAAAACAGCATTTTCTAAAATATAGGCCTATATGTACACTGATTAGAGCATGATATTTTAAGTAGGCCTAATACAAACTGACTGCTATTTTTACTTGTCTCCTTATGTGGAGTTAATGAGTCACCTGTAAAATTAACATTGTAAAATAATAGGTAAAAGTTATTTTTTTAGAAAAGGTCATTGGACATAATGTCTTGGAAATATTGTATTGACCGTAACTTTGCGTGTTTTACCAAATCAAAACCCTAACATTCATGTCTTGTTGCAGTGCAGGAAGTGCCAACGCTGAGAAGGAGCTTCTGAAGCCAGAAGACAGTTCTCAAGGCAACGTTTTGTACGACATTGACGTTGCCATTCCTAAAGTAAGGAAACAAATTGAGAAATTGATGTGTAGGATATCTATTTTTAAAGTTTTGAGGCTTGGGGCAGTACCAGTAAGCTCAAAGAAGCAGCAGAATATTACATAAACAATAGATGGATACACATAATTATTAATTATGTACTAGGCCTACAGTAAAACTTCTTTTTAACAAACTTGGGGGCCAGATTATTATTTTGTTATATTATAAAGAACTTTTCTATATAAAGATTGTACCTTTATATGCATAAGAACCTTTTGGGACCTCAAAAACCGTTTGTTATATAGATAATTTTGTTATAAAGATGTTTGCTATAAAGAAATTTCACTGTATATGTACAGTATATATATTAAGGTATTTTTTATTTATTTTATTTCTAGTCATTTGACTCTTTAAAAAAACATTCATAAATTGTGTTTGTTGACTAGCATATAGCTATTATATCGCCAGGCTACTTATTATTTATGTTGAGTTAAACAATTTTTGAATACTGGTCCCCCCCTTGACATGTTTAAATGAAAATGAATTGGATATCATATCTATTATGCTTCCATGGAGAATATTCTGTTTTTTTTTACTACAAGTTTTGTTTCTTCTAGGGTAGCTTGATTGGCATCTGTGGTGTGGTGGGTTCCGGGAAGACATCCTTGCTTCTAGCGGCCATCGGGCAGATACGCTTAGTGAAGGGAAGCGTGACTCGTGATGGGTCGTGCGCTTACGTCAGCCAAGAGGCGTGGATACTTAATGCCACTCTCAGGGATAACATTCTGTTCGGGGAGACGTTTGATTCCAAGAGGTGAGAAGGTCTGGTGAGAGATTTATTGAGTATATGAGGCCCATCAGATGAAGGATTTAGCCTCTAGCAGATTTATTTTCTTATTTGGATTGAAAAATTTAAAAAAGAACTCTGTTCCAAACACGAGGAGTTACTGCCAAGTGCTAACTCATACCAAAAGTAACTTAAAACAACTATAGGCCTAATAATAATAAATAATAATTGATAAAACAAGGAAACGATATTTCTTATTATTTGTTGTACGATCTACTAGTCACCTAGATCGTAATGACGTTTGACTTTTAGACAGGCAGAGCTACTTTGGACCAATTCTACACTCGGTCCAGATGGAAAAGGGAAAATATGATACAGTACCGTAATATAGTATACCTTTTACGTAATATAAACTGTATTAGTCAAGGAAATCCATATATTTGAATCTAGAGTCAATTTATTTAGTTTGATTTGCTGTACTATATGTGTGTTACTCTTTCACAGGTATTATGACGCAGTTTACAATTGCTGCTTGGGTGACGATATCAACATGCTTCCCGGAGGAGATCGCACGGAGATTGGAGAGAGAGGCATCAATCTGTCGGGAGGTCAGAAGCAGAGAGTTTCTCTGGCCAGGGCTCTCTACTCTAACAGGTAAACATTGTGCTTGATTTATGGTCTTTTATGCCTTGTTTTGTACCTTTAATATGGGAAGTTGTATAAATGTAACTTTCAGAGTGATAATACGCCATAAAACTAGTAAGAGATAGCGCTGCTATCCTTATGTCCCATGTCCGCTCCATTAACAATTCAAATATCCAACATTTCATAGAGTACCCCCTGTTAATTACAGTAGTTCATTTTGTTGCCATCAGAATCCATACAATCTCTTTGTGGTGGCATTCCAGTTTAGTATTATCCTTTTTATTCTGTCCTCTACCTTTCCATTTCTGGAATTCCATAATTGATTTGTTTTGAATCTTTCCCTTGCTTTTCTTTCTCACTCTGTTCTTTTAACCTCATTTCTACTGCATCTTACTCCTTTCTCCTAAACCTGTTTATGGTTTTGGTGCATATGAAATAAGTCAATTATATTTGTACTAGGGATGTCATAGGGTAGGAAAATTCGGATCCGGTTCCAGACCTTCCAAGAACTGGGTTACCCGAATCCTGAAAGCCTAAATTATGTCATCGTATCTTGGTTACACCCCCCCCCCCCTGAAACCACGCGGTTGAAGGTCGTTCTCTGCCCGTGTCAGCTGCCGGCCGCTCTGTGGGTTGGGCTCTGTGCGACCGCTGCGCGCGGAAGGGCGAGGGGGGCAGGGGAGGGGAGTGTATATGGCATCACAGAACTCGCCCGCAGTAATGACAGCGCGTACTAACCAGCGACCAGCTGGCCACGCCCACAAGCAGGAATTCACTGTAGCTTCAAGGAAAGTAGCCGCAAAAATATCGTCGCGTATTTTTTTTTTTTTTTTTTATACAAATAATACTACCCGATAAGGATCCGGATCCTAAAATGGATTCGGGTAATTTCTGGATCCGGGTAACCCGGGTACCCTATGACATCCCTAATTTGTGCAGTATTTTTATGTACTGGACTGAAACATTTCTGCTTCTCACTATTGCCTTTACACATTTTTAAAAATGTTTATCTTCTAGATTATGTTGCCACCTCCGTAACAGGCTTCGCACTGTCCACTGTTTCACATACTACTCAAAATATCACTTCTTTCAGGATATATTCATCCTACTCTGTTACATTTAAGAATAAGAATAAGAATGTCTTTATTTAGCTTTCGCTATTAACTAGTACAAAATACACCATTAACATCAGTTAGGGGTGTATTTACATTTTTGATAACATATTTTCTACATTTATTCTTATTTCTTAAATATAGGCCTAACCATCGATTTTTCCTGTCTTACCTCTTTAGGAAGGCTATTAAGCAGTAAGAGTCCTCCACATAATAAGGTTTTATGGATGCTGTTTTTTTTTTTCACTCTTTTAAAATTGAAACCATCATTGTTTCTTGGTTCATGCTTATGGATATCTTTTCTTAGTTCTATTACTGTATATTATCAAAATAGGCTGGGTACCTTGCCATCTCTCCTTATTTCCATTTGTACAGGTTCACTCATCATAGTCATATACTCATTCAGTGAATATTTGTATGTCCAATTGTGTGTTGATTTTCTATTTTGTTTTTTCAGAGATATCTATTTACTTGATGACCCGCTAAGCGCAGTAGATTCTCATGTCGGTGCGCACATCTTCGACAAGTGCATTCTGACAGCTTTGAAAAACAAGACTGTGCTGTTTGTCACCCACCAAGTTCAGGTCAGTTGAAGACACTAGTTTTGCTAGACCAAATGTTTCTGGTCTCATAACAACCTCATCTTTATCAACCATCCCTTTCATGCATGCTGTTTCAACGAAAATGAACAGATTCCGGGTGTTCTTTCACACATTTGTACTGGCAGTCTTTCGCTTAGTAGCGTACACAAGCCTCATTAGTCACGGCCGCTGTGTTATGAATTTCCCGGTATCTAACACAAGACCGTACATTAGCCTTAATATACCTGTTTCAAGTAGATGGTCGGAAGTAGAGAAGTAGGCCTAGAAAATTAAGTTTGTTCTATTGGACTCGGCTATTTTGTAAGCGTTAAAGATCTCTTACCTTGAGGCAACATTAATACCTTGTGTGCAAGCACTCTAGAGTGGAGTTGCGTGTGTCACCGAGCCCGAACACATGTTGGTTGCAGCTGTTGAACCGCTGTGACGAGGTGCTCGTAATGAAGGACGGCCATATGGCTGAGAAGGGGACACACGAGGAGCTGATGGCCAAAGACACCGAGTACGCTGCCATGATCAATACCCGCATTGCCGAGGCCAACAGATACAGGTATGGAATGTAATGTAATACAGTAAAAACTTCTTTATAACGAACTCTTGGGGGCTCGATTATTATTTTTTTATAAAGAACATTTCTTTATAAAGAGGGTACATTTACATGCATAAGAACCTTTTGGGACCTCAAAAACAGTTTGTTATATAGATCATTTTGTTATAAAGACATTCTTTATAAAGAAGTTTCGATGTACTTCCTTGTTTAGGCCTATTTTACTAGTTTACACACAGATGTATCTCTTATCTACAAATAACTGCATATCAACCATGGTCATGTAACATATTATTCAAAGTATGGTCAACGGAATGGGATGAGATGATTAAAGGAACAATTGGTTGTTTTCGAGGCTCATCCTAGTGTTAGCGTACCTATCAAACACTGTAATCATAAGAACATTGTGGGGCTAGGGTACAATCACTCTAGCCAGTAAATTGCAGATTAATATACAATGACATATTAGGGGATGATATCGATGACGTGAATTTAGTCCGTAGTTTGACTTACATTACCACAGAATAAAATTGATTTCAAAATATTGAAAACACTGCCTTTTTTTATCCGGGTATCAAATTTATTCTCCTCGTTCTAAAAACTAATTTATTTCAGGTTGTTTCTGATACAAACGTACGCAATATCGACTTCGTGAAGTGAATGCGTTGAGAGTGCTAAATATATTTAAATGTATGCAATAGTATTTTTCTGTGTAACTTTTCAGTTTTAATTTTGATTTAAATAAAAAGAATCTTATCTAAATCAATACAAATTGAAAGGATAAAAAAATCAATTTAAATCGATTTAAAGAAAAAATCTGATGAAAAGAAAAAAAATGTAAAATACGGGACTGTGGATTACCACGATCTAACATGGAGCGATGTTTAGCGGTACGAAGGAAGCGGAAGACGACGAGGACGTGGTGGCCGGCGACCACGTCTCTTCCGAGCCCAGCTCGACGGAGAACGTTGCCGGCAGCAGCCAACACCTCACGGAGACAGAGTACGCGGGCCAGGGCTCCATCAGCCCCAACACGTACATCAGCTACATCCTGGCTGCCGGCGGCTTCTGGATCGCGCTCGTCGTCTGCATCAGTATCCTGCTCAACGTGGGCAGCACGGCCTTCAGCTCCTGGTGGCTTGCGCACTGGATCAGCGCCGGCTCAGGGGTCAGTCATTCAACACATTTCAATAACGTATTGATAGAGGTCCGTGTATTACGCGAATGACGACAACACCGAAATATGTAGGAATCATTTTATTTCACAAAATGAGCATGAATTGATCGATTTTAAACATGAAAATGTCAAAATTGAATCACCGCCAAACATCGAAATTCGTATAAATCGGTGAATAACACCGAAATTCGTATTATTCGTGTTTTTAATGACGAAAAAGATGAAAAATCAGAGATTTTGAATTATAAGCCCAATTTTTCCTTTTTTTCCCCGGTTAAGACAATCTGGGAAAAGTGAAGTGTCTCAAGTAACACTGTATAACTGCATATTCAAACTTCTTGTAGATAAAGCACCCACGAGTAAGTTGTAAATGAAATGCTACATGCGTGAAAATCTAGGGAATATGGATAAAACAGTCAAAATACAGCTTTTCTTGAATAACACTCAAATTTGTTAGTACTTCAAAAACGAAATTTACTGTAAAATAAAACCGTTTCCAGGGACCCCTACGTATTGATTCCGTAATGATAGTGCAAAGCATTGAAGAAAACAGCTTTGTATTTTTTTCATAAAATTTATTTTTCTTTGCATTGCTTTTGTAAGAAAACAGTTACATGTTACGTATTAGTTCTATAATGATAGTGAAAAGCATTGTAAAAACAGCTTTGCATCACATCAATATTATTTTTGTTTGTATTGAAAGGTTTTGTGAGGAAACATACATGTTATATTAATTCCATAAAAAGCATTGTAAAACCAGCTTTGTATCACATCAAAATTCTAAAATGTATTTTTTTTTTTGTATTGAAAGGTTTTGTGAGAAAACGTACTCAGGCCTACATGCCTAAATACTGTTGAATATGCAAAGTAGAATATGCAAACCAGAGCTACCAGTGTAGAAGTCCATTAGCTTGTTTGCAGTTTCCACTGGGTATATTATTTTCAGCACAGTCTTGTATTTAGAGGTAAAATAAGTAATAACACAATATGAACAATGAATATGAAACATCACGATTTGTAATTTTTAATCAAATTTGAATTTCTTGTGTACAGAACTCAACGATAACAGTTGACAACTCAACAGTGGTCAGTAACAATCTGAATGACAACCCGGATTTTGACAAGTTCCGGCTCGTGTACACGTGCACTATTGGAGCAATACTGATCACCAGCTTTCTCAGAGGGTTTGTATTTACAAAGGTATGGATGGAGTGTACTTACTTAGGTACACGATGTTTTATCTAGTGGTAATATGTCTTTACATAGTCTTGGATATTAATAATGGAACAGTTTACATGAGACTAGGAATGGGCAAAAATATCCATATTTGAAGAAAATTTGTATATTAAATTAATATTTGATATACTATAAAATGAAATGAAAATCAATTTAGAAAGAATGTAAATTTGAAATTGTTGAGATTTTTTTTGATAATTTTTATTTGGCCAATTCCTTAAACATAAGTGTAAAAATTTCATTTCATTTCTTAGCTGTATAACCATAATACAAGCTTGTATGTACATTGTCAAGATGGGTTAAATATTACATCATAAGGTCGTATAGGCCTAGAAGTCATTGTATGGCTCATAGCTTGGTTCCTTGACCGGTGAACTCGGCTACATCATAATATTGCTCCGTTTTCAGAAACATGGTTATTTTGCGTTTGAATGTTCGTATATCTGGGGAGTCTTTGATCTCGTCTGGAAGCTTGTTGTAGAGTCTACGACCTGACTGTAGAATCCCATTATAAGCCAAGCTCAGCTTGTAGTATTTGTGCTGTAATTCGGAAAATGAAAAATGTATGAATGTTTTACATTTGCAACCACTTGTAGGCTACTTATTCCCATCTATAAAACATTAGAGAAGTAATAAATATTGTTCTGATAATTTACAATGGTATGCTTTTCAAAAGATATGTTGAACAAATAATTATACAAATTAAAAATGTCTGAAGCCCCCAAGTATTCTATTTTTCACTAGCCATGAGTCCCTAGGCCTATAGTTTAAAATGAGCTACCCTAGTATTGTTGTGTACATACTGTCATTTGGGTTAATTTGTATCTCTTTGAACAATACAGCCATTTCTGATGCCTGATGGGATTGGGATGAACATTGGTTAGTAAATGAAATATTTATTTTCTCCTGCTAATGAGACTGGAAACCAGACTAGCTGACTGGTCACTATCTGCTGTTACAGGCCACACTGTACGCATCAGGCCGACTGCACGAGAGATTGTTTGACTCAATCTTACACGGCTCTATGAGTTTCTTTAACACAACACCAGCTGGTCGGATACACAATCTGTTCTCTCGGGATATGGACGAAGGTAGGATTCAAAATTGGAGATGGCTTTTAACAAAACTCACAGTATTTTTATGTTTAGACTTCTTAGTTAATCACTATGTACTATTTAGTAGATGTGAGCATCACTTTTGAGATACCCATTAGAAAATTGTCGGTGGCAAATTTGCCAAAATAAACATCCCACCCCTGCTATTTTTTTATTCAAAAAAATGTACTTTAGTTCTTCTTAAATACCACATTTGGCTATTATGCTGGATCTGGTCAACCAGTAGAGACTTTAGTTAGGTTTTTATTTATTTCGTTACCCGAATCCGATTCGATACCCAAAATTATTGTTACTAGCCGAACCCAACCCGATGGAACCTCTAAAGTAGTACCCGCAGGGTGCAGACCCTTAATTTTGATGCATCATATATTGACATTGCATCAAATGCTATTCTGTAAATTGAATAGCGCACTCGTTGACACTAATAGTAATAGATTATTTGTTTCTGTTTTGATAGTGGACACCCGCCTGCCTATCTCATTGGAGAGCATCCTACAGAACATTTGGATGGTGTTCTTTGCTGTCCTATTTGTGTGCCTGGTGTTCCCCTGGTTCATAGTGCCCCTCTTTGTGCTTGCCGTCATGTACTACATCATCAGCAAGATATTCAGGCAAGTCACTTAGTATTTCAGAAGTGTTACTATTTACAATTGTGTTATTGTCATGGAGTTTTTCCTTTAAACGAAAAATATTATTTTTTGTAAATAATAATTTGTTATATTTTGCCATAGAATTAATGGAGACACATGTTTTAAATTGAAGTACAGTATTGATTCTTCATTTAGTGATTGCTTTTTGCAAAAGTAAATTGTTTGTATCCAGTGCTTTGGTTATACGTATATCATGGATTTTGTGAGGAGTGAAAAAGAGTCCAATGTAGGCATACTTAAAAATATGTCTTTTCGACAACATGACCTGTGACTATGAGATGACATGATAAATGCAATTTCAGACCTCAACAATATGTGAAATGGTAGATGGTTTTGTGTGAACTCAAAATAACATACGTTTTGCCCTTTTTCTCTAGAATCAGATCAGCAAAACCTCTCATTTTATCTGTAGCTCACAGCTCTCAGAATATTGGGTTTGCTCTTTACAGAGTTGCGGTTCGAGATCTCAAGCGACTTGAGAATATCTCGAGGTCTCCTATCTTCAGTTTTGTGAGCACCACTGTCCAAGGACTGAGCACGATCCACGCATTTGGAAAAGAATCAGAGTTTATAGCCAAGTAAGTACATTTCAATGCATATCTTTCAAACTTTTTTGCACAGGGTGTCAGACTTACCGTAACTTTAACTAAGCATTACACCTACTGGTAAGCCTACACGCAAAAAGAAACTCACTTTTGGCTTACAGTGTGCAAAACATAATATTACATTAGTATCACCTAAAAAGTTGTAATAGATTATCTATCTAGATTTGCTTATTAAATCTTTATTTTTAGTCTTTTTAAACAAAAAATAGAACACCATTTATTCACTTCTGGTGTTTCTGGGGCTTTGCTCTACGTGAGAAAGACCTAAGCTTTAGTAGTGCGAGTTGAATAAGCGGAACCTTTTCAAGAGTTGCTGTCTGTGATAAGATAAAATTCTTTGTTCTAGATTCACCCAAATGTTTGATGAGAACTCAACGTGTCTCTACCTGTGCTGTGTTGCCATGAGATGGTTGGCTGTTCGTCTGGACACGCTCGCTGGTAAGCTCATTCTTGGACTTAATCTACTGTGCAATCTAGATTTGGCCAATTTAGTTAGAAGTTATACTGTCTGTATGTACTAATAATAAATCATGGAGTGGGTATTCTCAACTGACATAAAGAAATTAAACTATCGCAACAGTATTGACTAAACCAGAAAGGTTGTGCTTCAGTAAAAATATATCATCGTTTGTTATGTTTTTCCCGATATCCGAGTGCTCATAGCAGGCCGCAAAATATCTAAACTCGTTGCACCTGTACCAATGAAAATTCATAGCATATGTTTTAAAATATTAACTTTTTGGGCTGTTCAAAATGCATTTCCAGTGTAAAAGCAGGCTAAAGCCAAGATAAGGTGCACGTGAAAGTCGCCATTATAGGCCACTAGTTAAGCTGCGTGTCAGCTCGGTAAATGAAGCACTACAGTTGCAGTTATCTTCCGCAAATGCAATTCCAATTCCAAAGTTTGCACTCTTCATGCAACTGAATGATTTATTCCTAAGTTCTGAACGATTACTAGGCCTGTGCTGACAAGATGTTACTTGTTTCAGTAAGCCTCATAGCGGTTACGTCATGCTTGATAATCATTCTACACGGAGAGGTTTCCCCTGCGTTGGCAGGTCTGGCACTCGCGTATTCGGCGCACATCTCCGGCATGTTCCAGTACACCGTGCGGCTAGTTTCCGAGACAGAAACGCGTTTCATCTCAGTCGAAAGGATTAACTGCTACCTACAGGTAGGCCTACATGCTAAATATAAATATCTTTGAGCACTATATTTTTACTAGGGCTGGGCAAGGAAATCGATATTTCGATACGATATCGATACGAGCCGATTTATTCGATATCGATATTTGGTTGAATATCGAAAATACAGTATTGGCAGGTAACGCATGGCCCCTGTGTGGCCCGCAACCTGCATTACACATGTGTGTTGCAGGCAGTAGGCTCGCAGGCGGTTAGCGCAGGGCAGCAAAGTGAGAACAGATGCGGCCGGCCGAGCGAGAGAGAACAATGGAGTGCTATCGTGTCTGAGCGAGACGTGACGAAGTAGTCCGACGTGAGAGAGAGAGAAAGCGCTAGTCGTAGGACGCGTGAGTGGAAGCGAGACCGCGATAGCGCTGGCGAATGCAACATGCAAGCGAGCCGCCTGTTGACAGTTCAGTTCGTCCATCGCTCCGTAACCTCGATCGTGATTGGCCGGCTGGGGGGATCTCGTCTTGCGGCGGCCAATGACCTTGCCCGACTCTCGGGGATGGCCAGCTGGCCCATCTAACGAGGCGATATACAGAAAAACACCAATCTACGCGACTGGGAATTCCAAATAATCCACATTTCGGAAGATAATTTTGTTGTAACAACGTTTAGTAATACCAACGGGAACCAAAATTTGTTCGTTAAAATGATCTTCTCGTAATAACGAATTTTCGTTGTAATGATAACAAATTAACATTGTGAACATAGGGATTCGGGCGGGACCACAAATAAATTTCGTTAAAATGATGATTTCGTTGTAAGGGCGTTCGTTGTAACGACTTGTGACTGAAATAACAATACAATACCCCTTCATTAACAGTTTTATGACCAGATCAGTGTACTTAAGTAATAAATAAAAGACACAATGGTTTAGAAAATATTTTGTTTTTTATTTAACTGCAAACTGTGAAGTGGGAGGGGATATTGAAAACAGATGTATTGCTTTCGATATATCGATATCGATATCGAAATTTTTGCCTGATATCGATATTTGAACTTAATGTCATAGCCCAGCCCTAATTTTTACTCGCATGATCTTGCCTGTATTAAATTTAATAGGAATTTACATTATTTTCAAATTGTGTAGGCCCTATAGGTATTTATTTTGTACTATTGTTTACTATATCTTGGAACTTTTAAAATTTCAGCTTCCTAGAAACTAGTAATTAATCATTCATTTCTCTCCAAACATGTGAACTTTTGTTACTTACTTTGAAAGTTATTAACCTCAGAATATGGTATAGTAAATTGCCAATTGGGATGATAAAGCTTCTAGCAAAGGGATAGGGGGGATTTTGGCTCAAAATCACCTGCATGCCCACACTATAAAATATAATAGTACTTAGTAACACTTTGTAATAGTATACTTTGAATTCTTTGTATGTAGGCCTAGGTTATTAAGTGTGTACTTTTAAATAATTGTATTAGTAGATATGCTGGGTCCTTGTGGTCACCCAATGTCCATTGGACAGCAGACTAGTAAATTGTTTTTCTCTCTAACTACATTGTAATACTAAGCTTTTTTAAAAACAAGGCTTCCATAGTGCATTTGAAAATACGTCCATACCGTGCTTTCAGAACATAAAACGAGAAGGCGATATTGGCAGACAGACCAAACCACCATCTGATTGGCCAATGAAAGGACACATAACGTTTGATAACGTGAGTTTAAGTTATCGAAGCAATCAACCGATTGTCCTAAAAAATGTCTCCTTTAGCGTCACTGCAGGCGAGAAAATCGGTGAGTACTGGCAAAGTGAGGGGCAGCTCCCTATTGGTGACTGTGAAACCAATACTAAAAAATAACTATAAAGAAGATACCATATTTACCCAAATACATGACGACCTCGAATTTAAGACGACCCCCCCCATTTTCAAGAATTATAAACTGGAAAAAACCGTATTCATATTCTATCTAGGCCTATTCATAAACTTAATACGCAAATTTAAGACGACACCGATATTTTAAGTAGGCCTATACAACATTGAAATAATATAGTCTTAGATTCAGGTAAATATGGTATATAATTTTAATAACAACACGTAGGCCCTAATTCAATTACAAACATACAGGAAAAGATCGAAAAGAAAATTAAGCCTATTTTTATTTAATTAGTATATTGATGTGAATGTTGCGTATGCGGATATGCATATGAACGTTCGCGAATCGACAGTCACACTCAAACATCATGTGTATAAATCTTCAGGTATCGTGGGCCGCACTGGTTCCGGAAAGAGTTCTCTCGTGGTGGCTCTCTTCCGGTTGGTGGAACTCTCGACCGGAAGAATCGTCATTGACGGTCAGGATATCTCGGAAATAACTCTCAAAGCTTTACGTCGCCGGCTATCCGTTATACCGCAGGATCCAGTTCTATTTCAGGGTACAATCAGGTCAGTTTACAATCAACCTATTCCACCATTAGTCATTATTAATTATTATACCTATTGACAATGGTATAAACTTTTTCAGTTGTAGAGTGTGGTTATGTCTAGTTTTCCTCACTTGTTGTATGAGT
The DNA here is from genome assembly GCA_945910005.1 of Isoperla grammatica. NCBI lineage: Eukaryota > Metazoa > Arthropoda > Insecta > Plecoptera > Perlodidae > Isoperla > Isoperla grammatica. Next base: position 113,678,720 of record OX246737.1, on the reverse strand, counting down.
GTGTGTGTTGTGGCTCTATAAGGTGCAAATAAATAAGTAATCATGCATTTATTATGCTGAATCAATGTGTATATTAGTTACTATTCATTTTGATTGCTTTGATTTAAAAATAGATAGGATTTTTTTCATTTCTCGTTTTTTGGTCTAGTAGGCCTACTAAACAAAACAAAAACCATATACATACTATACTGCATTATAATACAGTACACGCTTAAACTTCCCAAAAAAATTAGCTTTTACAATCAGACAGTCCCTATTGTATGGGCTTAACATTCTGATTGTGTCCTCTAAATACAGATCTAACCTGGATCCGTTCGGCTTGCGAACTGATGAAGAACTTTGGACAGCCTTGGATAAGACGAAGCTGCGTCAGCGCATCAGCAATGTCCCCGGCCAGCTGGACTCTGTGGCCGGCAACAACGGGGAGAGCTTTTCAGTGGGGGAACGCCAACTTCTGTGTTTGGCTCGAGCTTTGCTGAGAAATAGTAAGGTGTGTATGTCTGTGTACTGGTCTGTGTACTGGTCCGGTACATACAGTACATTTTTTTGTACAGTACTGGTTTCTGGACTTCACTAAATGACAAGTTTGTACCAGCTGTAATTTGATTAACCTTTTTTTTTTTCAATCTCACTCATTCTTGGTTATAGGCCTACATATATTTAATAAATAACCGATTTGCAGCAATCCAATGGTTAGCTCACAATATTAAACTATGAAAAATGAAAAATTTTTCATTGATATCTGGAGAACGCTTCAATATATTGAAAAAGTGATGCATCATCCTACCTACATGAAATTTGGTTTTATCAGCTACAACGAGTTTTAGATGTTTCAAATATTGTAATTATGATTTTTATTTATGTAATTCATTTTTATGTAGAATTAATTAATTATTGAAATTACAATCATAATGTAATTACTACATTTATGATAGTTATTAAATCATTGTTTAGCTGATACAAAGCCAAATTCCACGTAGGTATCACTTTGTCAATATCATGAAGCATTATCAAGATATCAATACATAATAAAAGTTAACTTAGCGATCCAATTAGGTAGGTAGGTAGGTTTAGGTCCCCTGTACACTTTAACACGCCAATTTTCCATCGTCTCCTCAATTCTAATCTTCCCCGTGTTACACGCAACTGCTTTCTATCCTGTCTACATGTTGCTTCTTGCCTAGCTCATCCACCCAACAACTTTATACACACTACTACAATGTCAGTAATGGAATGCTCCACCACTTCAGTTTCGGATGACCGACTCTTTAGATGTATTTAAAGCGTCTTGAACGGTACATTTTTTTAAATATTGTTTTCAAAATTTTAGATTTTTCTTTTTTTATAGCAGTAGGCCTATACTTCATTTTAAACAGACTTTTGTTGTTGTTGCATTTACATTTTTTATACTACCGTATCTTTTTACTTTGTAGGCCTACATTTTTTTTTTTACTTTTACTACAGTATGGGTTTGCAGTCACTCCTAGTGTTTGGAGCTGTGCTGTTTTCTGCCAACCCTTATGCATATGAATACTGTAGAAATATTTTATAAATAGTGTAAGTCAACTTGTGTGTGTGTAGATTCTGGTGCTGGATGAGGCAACGTCTGGAGTGGATCCAGAGACGGAGACCTCCGTGCAGTCCACCATCGCGCAAGAGTTTACCAGCTGTACCGTGCTGACTATCGCGCATCGGCTGGCGACAATCACCTCGTGCGACCGCATCTTAGTCCTTGCGCGAGGCCGGGTCAGTGACTATCATACTTATTTATTTGTTTCCTTTTCTCAGGATTTTTAGAGTGTCTCTAGGATAACAGGATTTTGGGCAAAATCTTAGGATTTTCTACTGTCTTTAAAAAATACATTAAATTAATACATTTTAAAAAATTCAGCTAAAAAAGCAATGTAGACAGTAAAAGAACATCAGGTACTATTAAAAATAAACATAAGTGACTGCATAACATTTCCCGCAAGTGGTGAGTAAAAGTAAAACATTCCGATTCTTATGCGTTTCTGCACGTAATGTTGACTAGATTCTCGAAAATCAGGCTGGCATAACATATTTTGGCATGAAACCTGAATATTTGTAACATTCCTTTGCAGTTATAATATATGCTAATGCTGAATATAACTGTTTTCAAGGATTTCTCAGGATTTTTTTAGTTTCTTTAACAAGGATAAAAAAATGGACTTGGTGGCAACCCTGGTTTATGTATTTATTTATTTATTTATTTATTTATTTATTTATTTATTTATTTATTTATTTATTTATTTATTTATTTATTTATTTATATATTTATTTATTTATTTATTTATTTATTTATTTATTTATTTGTTTGTTTGTTTGTTTGTTTGTTTGTTTCTTTATTTATTTATTTATTTATTTATTTATTTATTTATTTATTTATTTATTTATTTATTTATTTATTTATTTATTTATTTATTTATTCATTTATTTATTTTTTTTATTTTTTATTTATTTATTAATTAATTTATTTATTTATTTATTTATTTAATTACCGGTATTCATATATTTATTTATTTAATTATTTTTTTTTTTTTTTTATTTTTTTTTTCAATCCTAGGTCTACTTACAATGGTACTGACAATCGTAACACTATATTATTGTGTGACGTTAACCCACGGGTAGCATTTATTATTAATGGCAATATGGGTAGCTCGCAATATAAAACCGCCCAAAATTATAGGTATTTTATTGATAGTTAACACTTCAAGATATTGAAAAAAATATTCGTACCCAGGTCTTGGTTGTCGGCTTAACATTCAGTTTAAAACCATTAAAATATTGTAATTGTTAAATGATAGCTTATTTATGAAATTAATTAAATAATTTATAACAAATTAATTATTTACTGAAATTACAATTAATTACAACATTTGAAAGTTTTTAAATTTATTATTTAGCTGATACAAAAAAAACAAATCACAGTTAGGAATCAATTGTTTTATACAGTAGGTATCTTGAAGCCTTCTCAATATAGGCCCTACTGTATCAATAAAAAAATGTTAATTTAGTGAGTTTGTTCCTGTCTAAAAGTTGAGGAAATAATGAAGAAAAGATAAAGCAATAAAAAATATAACACCCATTTACTGCCTTCTTCTTCTTAAATGCCCACATTTGGCTATTATACCATCATGGTGGATCTAGTCAACCAGTAGAGACACGCTTCTTTTTACTCCCTATTCATGCCGCTCGGCATTGCGTCACGTTCATCTTCATCATGTACTGTAAACTGTTAACAATGTTTCAGGTTGTTCTAATAGTCATTTACAATATTTTATACAATATACAATATTTGCAATATTTATTACAATATTAGTCTATTATACAATATTTTAGTGTAGTATAGTTTTATGCATTGGCCTCTTTAAACATCACTACAGTGTCAATTACCACATAAGAATAGAGATAGATGAAAAGGTTTGTAGAAGAGTACCTACTAGTAGCCTCAGTGTAAGCTGATTGTGTGTGGGGGTTTTGTATGCTACAATGATCCTATTCCTAACTCTTGATCTTGATCAATTATAATTGTTAGTGGATTTGTTTGTTAATTGTTTGCTTGTTTGTTTGTTTATATGTTGAAGATATTGGAATATGACACTCCTGCTACTCTGCTCGCTAATTCCAACTCCGAGTTCTCGAAGATGATGGCAGCAGCTGACGCAACCATGCAAGGACTGGACAGGCCTAGTTGATGACGCAAACATTATTTGAAAAAACATTATAAAACAGATTTATATACACTTTAGTTATCAATATTTAATGTTTTAATGTATGTTTTATTTAATTGTACAGTTAAACCTTCATGGCTGCTTATAAAACCTAAGTATTTGCACTGATATGCACATGTTGATATACTGTAATATATTTTATTATGTCATTAACTATGGCTTTTAAATTAATTTATTAAACATTTTAAGTCTGACAAATGTTATCACTATTAATTAAGTATTAATTAATGCATTTATTAGCTACAACTGATAATTATTTTCTTTTGGTTTTAAATATGTAAGTCTGACAAATGTTATCACTATTAGGCCTAAGTATTAATTAATGCATTTATGAGCTACAAGTGATAATTATTTTCTTTTGGTTTTAAATATGTACCTAATCTGCATTGCTCTTGCACTGTTTTTTTTATTATTATTATTATTATTATTATTATTATTATTATTATTATTATAATTATTATTATTATTAACACCAGAACTTGTTCTCATAAGTGCCCCATCAATGTGGGGAACAGTACAAAAAGTACAGAACATAAATCAAACAAACCTATTGTCTCTTTTAGGTAGGTATACGTACCATACAATACCTACGTACATAGATATTTTAATTATCTAGTGTGTTTCTCTCTAGTATAAATACATACACATTATTCTGCTGAAACATTATCACTACTTTAAAAATGTGACAGTTATGTATCAACTTAATTTAACTGAGTTTGAATTAAAGGGGATGTGCTAAATTTGCATTTCCTATCACTTCCAAATGTGACTTTTTAGTACCTACCTAGCACAAGTCCCAAAAAAAACAAAAGTACAATTCCCTTAACCTACACCATAAACATCATGAGTCATGGCTAGAGGTATGCAGAAGTGGTGTTATCAATTGAGACATTTTGTTTCTAAAAAAGCAAATACCTTGTGGTATTTTAGGGTTTCGGCCTAATCCTGAAAGTACCACTACATAGAATTTACTGTTTTTTCTTGATTTTACCTATTTTTCTTGGCATTTGCAATCCTAACGATAGTTACAGTACATCATTTTAAAAAATAGCACATTTCTTGATTCTTACATCTGTTTTTGTTTGAATTACACTGCATGAGAGGTACTTTTTCAGTGCATATTTTAATATTTCATTTACGAGTTTGAAATATAATGAGAATGTTTGCATATTTCGTGGTATTTGGGATGATTATTACAGATGTCCGTGCCATTGCATAATTTTGATTGAAAGCGGTGATGTCGCAAAATCAAAGTATACCTAGTAACGTATTCCTCAACCACCAAAATGCCAACATTTCAAGTTAAAACAACTCGAAAATGCAATTTCGTTTTATTGTATAATGAGAAATTTAGTATTTACACATCTCTAGTCATTACATGTTTAAAGTTGGCCCAACGTAAGTATTCTGATGCTTACGACACGGCCGAGTCCGAGGTGACAACTTAATTTTATTTATTTTTCTTATTTTTTGGGGGGGATAATTTAAGACCTTCCGTTGGTTACCTGTAACGTAGGGTGTGGCCAAACCGCCTGTGCAATCAACTAAGTTGAATCATGCATTTAGGAATGTGTGAAAGAACACCAGGTAGGGTATCTGTTGATTTTCTTTTAATTGGCGCAGTTGAAAGGGGCAGTAAACAATGACCTGAGATCGGTATGCACATACTTTCATTGGGGCTAGTATACATGACGTTATAGATGTTAATCCATGCAGGTAAGTCCTTGGCACATGCAAGGGGTAGTGGTGGGGGGAAGCATTGGAGCTAAAATGTCCCCCGCCCCCCAGAAGCTCTGAAGTCTCGCCCTTAAATTGTCAACATTATAATAGTTTTACTACTAACAAGACTATATAGTTCTTTTGAATGCCCATTTAATTGCTCGAACGTCATCATTTCCGGTGCTCTTGTGAGTTACGAGGGAAAATTGGGAAAATGTTCCTCTAGTCTAGTGCCTGAGACTTTGCCCCAGACCCCTTTCCTTAAAATATGTCTACGTTTAGTATGTACTGTATAAATCAGTTCACCTGTCCAAGTCCCTCTTAATGATAGGCATGCGAGGGGGTGGGGGGTCCTGCAGGTCTTCACTCCCTCATTGAACACCACTCCACTGCACTAACAATAACTTTTAATAATAAGGAAAAATAGTCGCAAATAATGCAAGGGTTGATTTTTTTAAGATGACCATACATCTCGGACGGGACATACCCTTTTTTTGCACTCTGTCCCGTCACCCCATCGAAGACATTCTGGAAAGCATTAAATTTCCCCGGAATAAGGAAGGATACACCGGATTGTACTGATCGACGGATGAATGAAGATAACCCTACTTCTTTGAAGCCGGCATCAGCAGACCTGTCTTTACATCGCCTGTTCCCTACCGCCAAGGGTTTGGCTTTGTGACCGACCACTTCCATCAGCCTGAACAATGAGCAACGATATTCACAAAGAATGTTGTGGAATTATCCCATTCAGCAGATATGAGTACTTCTAAAATACTTTAAAGAAACCACATTAAAACTAGCGCTGTCGTATTGAGGACAATCCCCCCCCCCCCCCCCCCCATTGGTGCCGCTTGGAAGTAGCATTTGTCCCGGTATTTATTGTCCCCCCCCCCCCCCTCCCTTTCCCCGCAAGGTAAGCTTTACTAGTGATGTGATGACGTGTATTCGCAGTGTAGTGTTGTGACCTCAGTACCAGCTGCCAGTCAGTTCCAAGCGCTGGGTATATGACGTATCTATCTATGACGTGTCAGTATTAATTAGTCTTGGTTCGTCATCACCGATAGGGGTAGCTCAGCGGTAAGACGCGAGACTCTTATTCAAGAGGTTGCCGGTTCGATTCCGGCCACCGGCAATCCTGAACTGAATGTTTTTTCCTAAGTCGTAAAGACGATTGTTGGAATTGATTCCTCCTAATAAGCCCTCAGACATTCCGTCCCAAATATCTAAATATTCTAACATACAACCACAACCTTGTGGTGCTTGATACAACGGCCAACCAATTATGTCCATATTTGAAAAACTCTCGCGCTGATTGGCTCTGACTCACTCATCTATGACGTCAGCATTCACAAAGCTTCTGTGGAACCACTTTACTTAGTCAAAGAGGGGCATATCGGGTAGAGCTGCTGGTGTAGACTAGGACCGGGTAGAGCTGGTGTGGACCGGACCAATACGTTTCATAGCCTAAACGTTTAACCTTTCTTTAAATTCGCGTTTAAACGTTTCAACGTTTTAGTCGCCCCTTCGCCGGTTCGCCCCTGAGATGAAAAATTTACCGATGCAGTAAATTACCAAAAGTTCCGAAACCTATGAGTAAAATTTTAATTCGTGGTGAAAACTATAATAGTGTATAAACTGTGGTAAGCTCCGATTTAATATATTAGCTTGTTTCTATAGGAACACGTACTACTGTACAAACGTTTAAACGTGGCGTAAAAATGTAAACGTTTAAAGCAATTCCCACGTTTAAACGTCCCAACCCTAGTGTGCACCCGCCCTATAACATGACTGTATTCATACTAATAATTATTGTTATTGTGGTGTAACTGGATAGAGGAATTTAGTATTGCGACGGACTGAGGGTAAGAAATAAGAATGTTAGTCAGGTCGCGACTCTCGAGGCGAGATGACGTGTGCGCTTGTTAGTGGTGGACAAGTCATGAACACTGGCGGGCACGGAGCACCCCAACAACAGAGTTATTGACTGGTGAGTGGAAGTTCTTGTGATTTCTGTATTATTAATTATTATTCACATTGGCCATATTATCACGGACATAATCACGGACCTTTACATTTACTGCGTTTACCACGCAAGCCGAGTCCGTGCGATTCAGCACGTACACACTTGAATTCGTACGAGATTTCCCTGATAAACACTTCGGTACCTACGACCAAAGATATTCCTACGAGTACAACTATTATCAAATACCTTACTAGAATAATACTACGTTTACTACTCGAGCCGAGTGGGTACGATTCGGTACGGACTCGGCTCGCGTGGGATGCGGGGCAGGCGCGTAACAACGGTGGAGGGGGGGGAGGGGCAATTGACCCCCCCATTCTACTCTCTGACCCCTCCCCCCCACTCAGGGGCGGACTTAAGCACCCCCGGATAATCTGGCAAAACCATTAGGTCTACAATCAACAAAGTATTGTCGAGCTAGACTTTTCTTATGATTGTATTTTTATTTTCGATTAAAATACCCAATCACAGTGAACAACACAATTTATTTGCATTTTAAAATAAATTAGAAATTAGGCCTATAATGAAGGATACGGGGGGGTTTCGTGCACGATATAACTGATACATAGGGGTAAGACTTGAACTCCCCCCCCCCCCCCCCCCCACCGCCCCCGCCACTTTAAAATGGTTTCAGTTAAGTAATGATAACATCAACTCACAAAAAAATCCTTATGAATAATGAATTAATCTACAGTCATTTTACGGGCACTTGGAAAGAGAATTTCTTGTTTTTGCGTCTGTACCACATAATTTTCTTATAGGATAATTGTTGAGAAAAATGTGTCAATTTATATTCGTGCCCTCCCCCCCCCCCCCCCCCCTTCCCTCCACTTAAAACAAAGTTATTACGCTCCTGTTGCGTGGGAAACGTATAGTAATTGATGGAGAATGCGTCCGAGATGGGAATTGACGGCTATTTTGGCTCCTAATAATAAGTTTTCGTAGGAATACCTACGATATTTGCACACAGCACACCTTTACCTGATACTTGATGTAAGGTTTCGTTTAAATGCGTTATTATCTCAACTGCTCACTCGTTGTAATGTATTTACAAATCAACAAAGTATCAGTTATCTCGTGAGAATAGAACAGCCGCCGGCACACAACGAGTTTAGTACCAGCAGACGAAACAATTCGTGCACAGAAAATGAGGGTTTCTTGGTTTCATATACTTCTCTGGATAAACAACTGTATTAGTGTCCGCTATTTGTACTTATCCTAAATTAATTGATAAAATGTGTGATATTATTAGTAGTCTTCTGGGAATTTCGCGTCAAAAAAACAGCTTCTTATCCAAGAGGTTTACTTTCATTCATTTTAGCCAACTTTCGTGGATATCGAAGAGATCAGAAAGAGTAATTAGTAGATTAGTAAGTAGCCTTAATATATACAAAAATGTACAGCCGTAAGGCTGCGGTCTGAAATTTCCAATATCGCGCACATACCTACATAGTGAAAAACACACGTCATAGCTATCTACTCGCTGGCTGTAGTGTAGTGTATAATTTTATCGATCCATGCGTATCAGGGTCGAAACAAGAATTTGTTTCGAAAATCACCAGAAAACCTATGCGTTTTGAAAAATTCAATTGTGAGATAGAAATTTAGAAAATTATCTTCATTGTATATAGTATTCTTGCTAAGGATTTGTTTCCTTTATGGGAAATAACATGCATGAAATTGTTACCTGGCAACAATGGGTGCCCCTGCCTAGGGGTAGGGGACGACTATGAACACGGACCTAAGTTTTCAAGTAAATATTTACGGCCGAATGTGGCCGGAACGCGGCTAACTTTGAAATAAAACAAGGTTAGTTTCAAAGTTCATTAATGATCTTTACGTGATGTTATTATGACTAAAGTTTATACTAGATCATAATTATAGCGGTTATGTGTACCAACTATTAACCCACACAGCAACAATTTGAGGTTTTAGGGCAGTCATTTCCAAGTAAAAACATTTGTATATAATAAAACATTAAACTATCCGTATTATTTTGTGTCTCGGCTACATAAAACGACCTTAACTGCTTTTGAAATAGTACACAGGTACGCGCTCTCTATTTCGTCACGAGACTGAAACAGTTCACCAGTCTGATTGTAGATGTCACTGCGCTCTCTAGTTCGATTTAAACCGTCCGCGGCGGGAGACTAGAGGCGTCGCGACGTAACGCCAGTCGACGCTTTACCAGCGACGCGGTTGGTAGTTAGTGATCGTTCCTCACCAGCCCCAGTAGATCTACGGAACCGTGCGTGAGTTATCACACGTTTCGCCGTTCATGCGTTACGAGAAATTGTGCCATAATCGAAAATGATGCAGAAAATATATTGAAAATGTGAACAAATATGTTTAAAAATACTGAGTTTTTTAAATTAATTTTATAGATAGGAAAAAATTTGAACTTTATGAATGTCGTTCTAGTCAAAGTAAAATCGTATGTAGTTGATAATAGCCTACGTTGATTTAGGATTTTTATTCTATCGGGAAACTAAATAATTCGTATCCTGAATATTCTTGATCGGGCTTTCGAATAGTGAACGTTACTAGTGTAGTAAATAATTGAGTAGTTACTCTAAGTGCAACAGTGATATTCTCACGATACTCAAGCATCGTACATTGCATTGCACCGACCTGTAACTAATCGTGTACAGCCGTGGTCATAAGTGGTCGTACAGCTGGTGACGTATATCAAGTACAGTACAGTATACTTTTGTAATTGAACAAATTACGATCGTTATGTATTCGGGTACAGGTAAATAAAGAAAACCGGTTCTGCATATTACAAAAACGTAAACCATTTTTATTATACAACTGTGAGTGTAAAATAAACATTTTTCATTTCTAAAACTAAAATGATTTATTTAAAAACCAGACATGATCTGATCTAAAGTCAACTAATTTGTGTATCGAAAATAGTGTGTTATTTATACTAACAATTGTGAGAATCTTACGATTGGTTATAACTATTTAAGAAGATGACTATCTTAAAACCAGAAGTACATCAACTTGTTTCTTAGCCGTAATAAGCAATAATTCTGCTATTAACAAAAAAGTTCTTCCACATTCAAGAGACTGTACGCCATAAACTATTAAAGAAGATGACTATTTTGAAACCAGAAGGATATCAGCTTGATTCATAGTCGTAATAAGTAATAATTTTTCTAATAACATAAAAGTTGTCCAGTGTACCACAAACAATCATGTCGTTCGCATCTGAGTAGAGCTACACGGATATAAGAGAAATACCGCGGTGTTAAAACAGCGTGTGTTAGTATCGCGTCACCCATAACATGTCCACCTAAATGGCTCGTGTGTTGTTGTGCGTGTTGTTGCTGCGTGCCCTGGTCGGGGTGTCCGGCTTGAGCTGCGTGTGTACCCCCTCAGAGTGTGACGAGCTGAGCGAGGGAGACTGTCCCGGTGGAGGAACCGTGTGGGACCCATGCGGTTGCTGTAGGGTATGTGCCCGCGTTGAGAATGAACCCTGTGGCGGACCGTACGGGTTCTACGGTACCTGTGCCACGGGGCTCGAGTGTCTGGTCGCGACTCACGCCACTGGGAAACCGGTTCTTGCTGCCAACTCCGAGGGAATCTGCACACGTGAGTGTTTTCTTCTAAACTCTGCACGTCGTATCTTGCACGGTGTTGTCGTCATAGATAATGTAATGTGAAATGACGTATATGACGAGTACCAACCTAAATCTAGTTTCTTCTCTGCCTCCTGGTATTGGGAAGCCCGGTGAAGGCTCGTCGCATTAACTTGCAAGTTGTTGTTCTTGATTATATTGAAGTGACGTATGTGATAAATACCAATCTAGTTGCACCTCGTTCTCTGCCTCCGGTATTGTAGTAATAAAGGGCCGTTTTGTTACTTGCAAAGTGTTGTCATAATTATAATATAATAGTGAAGTGACGTATGTGACAAATAACTACGTAACACTAGCTTTGCATCCTATTCTTGTTCTCTGCCTCCGATATTGTAGCGATTTTAGTAGTTCCACAGCAACCTTGTGAATGCTGACGTCATTGATGAGTCAATCGAAGCCAATTAGTGGATGGTCTTTTCAAATACGGGCATTTGGTTGGCTAATGCCTCACTCATCTATGACGTCAGTATCCACAAGGTTGATGTGGAACGACTTGATCAGCGTGTCTGTTGCACGGCAGCCATGGTGTATACCATGCAGAAGCAGTGGACAATAACAAGCAGGTATCGGGAAATCCTTATGCGAATTCCGTTGAAATGGGCCTCGTAGAGCGACCGTCTCTTCTGAGAATGTTACAGCTGCTGACATTGCTTGTTACGTCGTGGTCAGTATATCACAACTGACCCGCATGCATAAGAATTAGCCGTCTCGAACGGTCACTGATTAAATACCGCCCTTTAATCAACTCAGAGGGAAGTTCATGTTGTAGTTGTTGACACGACTGCGCGAAGAACCGATGGACGGACGTAGTGCCTAATTGAATGGAATGTACTTTCAATCTACTTGAACGTGGCGCCCATGTTTCTTCTTTGAACATTTGCTGGCACCGAAACTGAAACCTCGTTCCTCTCCTTGCTACATGGGCTAAATTACTCTTTTTCAAGATTGATTGCTCTGCTTGTCAAAAAGTCTAAAAACTCACTTTTCTTGTCTTGCTTCACGTAAAGAAATACTTGCTTGTGTGGCATTACTTGGAAAAAACGTGGGTGAAACCTTTCTTTGCTTTCCGCGCGGCTAAAATTTCTTGTTTTGATCTTACTTGACAAACCGGTTTAGAATTTGTACTCTAGACACAGTCAGCAGTTTTGTGACGTGAACATTTGAACGAAGTTTGACGGTTTGAGTCCGCCAGTGTAAAGTAGGCCCATGATTACTCTGCCTGCCGTATAAGAGTCGACGCTCTATAACCTCGATGTTAATCATCATTGAACCCCATTTGAATCCAGCTTCATGAATATAACGGCCATTATCTAGAATCTCGAATATACCCATGCTCATAATGTTCAATAATCGTATAATGAGCTGTGTTTTCTGAGCCGACTGAAATAATAAGATAAGTCTAGGTTCGCATTGTGGCCCAACCTAGTCGCTGTTGTGTTTTCGGTATTAGGTAATAATAGATAAGCGTTATACTCTATAAATAACTCATTTGGAAGCTTCTGATTGGTGGTTGCCATGGTGAAAACAAGACGTCTCAAGTGTAAATAGTTATCCCGAGTTTGTACATACGGGTCTTGGATAATGAACTTGCACAGTAAATGTAGAGAACTTCATAGTATACCCTCGGGTGAAAATAGACGGTTGAATAATTTGTTCGATAGAGAAATCGCTTCATTTGTTGTGAGTACAGTTGCGAGTGCCTCCTTTGACGCGCCATCTTAACTCGCGAGATGAGAGAGAAATATGAATGAATACGGGGGGAGGGGGAGGGGGGGGGGGTTGTAATTTGGAAGACGTATTAAATATCATTAGATTTAAATCTCTTTGTACACTGTGGCGCGCACATTTGTGCGAACCTCAGACAAGGACTACTATAGCAACCCCTTAATTAAACTTTAACTTTGTTTAATTACAAATGGAGCAAGCACGTATTGCTACTAATTAAAACTCTTTCGAACATCAAATGGTAACGAGACGTCTCTTGCAAATTTCTTTGTCTAATGACTACCAAGCGAATGAGGGACCGACAGCTGAACACTCGAACCAACCCTCAAAAGGATAGACTTTGAAATCTCTTTTATGTAAAACTCTCAACGAATCTTTCGTGTGTGAAAGATATCGTCTTTAATTCACTCCCGCTCTTCGAGAATTCCGGCCTCGTTTATTAGCTAGAATATGTTAATAATGAAATTAACGAAACAGACGGAATTAACGTTTTTTCATGTTGTCTCAATTAAGAAAGAACAGGAGGTTATCAAAAAAGTAAATATACCGAGTTACTATTCGTTGTCGTTTTGCATTATAATTTCAAACAAATGGCGTTTTTCTCATGGCGATTCAAAACAATAATTTCGTTTTACGGTCAATTTTCCTCCCTGAATATTTAGTGTAGAGTACAGTGGTACAACAGTACAATTGTACACAGTACGACCTCAGGGATAGCCCCAGACACAATTAGGTTGTACAAGAGAATTGGATATTTGAATTTTTTTTACATTTTAAAGGATATGAATTAATTTTTTGTCCTGTATTGAGAATATGACAGTACTGAAAAAAGTGAAAAAGCGAAAACATTATACAAGCACAAAAACAATGACCACGGTCACAAACAAAAAACACCAAGTGCGTACATTTTCGAGGGCTCTGCTCTCTTCCTTCCTCAGACACCAATGCCCATCCCGTCTGAGGAAGAGAGCAGAGCTCTCGAAAATATATGCGAATATTTTTCGTGTGCCTGTTTCATTTTAATATTCTCCCGGTCTAAGACTCTTGGGTTCAACATATTGAAATACACTCTATGACACATGGCGCCTATAATTTATACGGTAATACTGCTCCCATGCCTGATCTCTGCCCTTGTTTTTCAAGCCAATCAAAATTCATTTTACTTTTACAATTAACAAAAAATTTAAGTATATTCTATTCTAATTATACAAGTTCTGAAGAGAACATTTATTCTTTGGAGTTTTCCTAAAATATATATATTTGTTGTTTCTGAAGAGATGGAAGTTATTTATGTGGTGAAGCATCGCTGTTATATAAGAATAAGGTTATCCAAGTCTTCGGAACGAATGAATGCAATTATTTATGGTAAAAGTATGGGCGGAGCGAAAAGAAGAGAAGTTGGATTATGAAACAAGTTTGTTTTAATTTAAAGCGATTCCAACAGAGAAGGAAGTATTTCGTTTTAATATCAAGCAAGCCATCTGAGGCAAATTGTGCAAGACGGGCAACGATGCTTTTATCTCCACAAGAGTTCGTGATAACTCGGCCCTGGTTGAGAGAAAACTTTGCTGTAAGGTTCAACACTGTAAGCCAAGGGTCGGATTAGGGTTTAACAGTTAGAACGAACTCCGAGAATGTAGGATTAGTTTGTGATTTCTGTGTCAACGTCAATTGAATATTGATACTTTTTGGAATAAACGAATTTTACATTTTATAAGTGAAGAGAACAATCTTGTAAACTAGATAAAAGGTGTCAAAGATTATTGTTTATAAGATTAAAACAAGCCGACAAAGTGCGCTAACGGAAGTATAACGAATTGCAAATTTAATAGGTCCCTTCCTTTAAGTTCCGGCACTTGAAAACATGAATTATGTATATTTTTACTATGACCACTCAAAGCAAGTATAACGGCGTAGCAAATTTGTCACTCGAAACTTGTTGACAATTGCATAATTACTTTATTCAACTACCGTATTCTATATTTGAAACAGGAAAAGCAAAATTAAATGTTATTAATATATATATATGCCACTGGATGTTTCAATTCATTTGTATTCTATTATATTCTACCAACAATTTTCATAAGACTATACCTAAGCTGTCCGCGGTGACAAGATACATTTTATGGTGCGCAGTTTCATTACGTATGAAGTTAGGAGTGTATTCTGGGAAGATAATGCCACGGATGCTACGTATTTATATCCAAAAAGGATAAACACTTCTTGCCAGGCCACTGAGAGTACCCTATAAGTGAAAATTGTGTAATGATTGTGCATTCTGCATTGACACATATTTTTAGAGAATTTTATCGAGCACATCACATTTTGTATGCACCGATTGCTGCGGTGATCAGTTAGACGTTCCGGTTTCACGTTCTACCGGGATTGTCCCGTTTTACTGTTGTCTGTCCCAGTGTTCCTACTTTAATACACGAGACAGCAAGATGTCTCGGTTTTTACAGTATAACAAGTTATTTCACATAGTTTACATTTCAAATTATATTTGATAACAATAGAAATGTTTTCAAACGACGTGTACAACGTTCTTTCGCCTCGATGAAAAATGTCGTCTAGGAGTTGACAAAGTTTGAACTACAGTCATTGTAAAAACTCTTTGTAAAGTAAATGTACTCCAAAATTTAATACATAATTAATCGATCATGATAATTATGATTGCACGAGCGTGAAAATACAACAGTTGTACATAAAGAAAAATACAGGTATGTTTTAATACAAAACCGTCAATCCCAAATTGAATAGATGATTCTATTCTTGTTATAATTCTTAATCGATAGTCTTAGAACACTAAGGCCTGGTTGTACCATCTCCGAATAGGGTTCTAGATACAGTTATCCCTGGGATGACCAACAAATTGCGTTGTACGACCTCCGTATAACTCTCATTCCTAAGTTTTTATCTCACATGACTCATACCATGGATCAGGTACCTTACAGGCAGATATAACTTGTTGAAAGTCCAACGGCTTTGTACGTTATGACGTCACCTACATAGTAAACTCCTCATGTCCGTCTTTGGTGTCGAGAGTTTCGTGTTGACCTACTCAACTCAAGTAAATCTCGTCTCGTCTGTCGTTGACACAATTCGGATAGATCCCAAGATTGAGGTATTCGATCTCGGGCACGGGATTTCACAAATTGTTTGCAAGCACAATGTGTTCAATGATTTTGAAGTGGTCGTTTGAGAAATACCGTCCGTGCTTCTTCACTGTGATTAACATAGCAAGAACACGAATGCGTATATTTATTTGTCCCTACAATTGTGGCATCTAAAATCTAGAAGTTATCCAAATTAATATAATATAAATTAATTACATTTTTGCGATATTTAGAGGAACGATATGGAAGTTTGAACTGATACATTTTGGCTATAGAGCTCGGTGAAATTCGCTAGTAACGATTACACCGAAATGCGTAAAAATATTGTTTTATTCCAGGGAATGATGCTTGAAGTAATCAATTTTTAAAGCAGGAGAGATAAAAAATATCCTGAAATTGGTATAAATTGGCGAATCACACCGAAAGATACGATAAATCGGAACTTTTTATTTTTACGACATATTATTTGTAACTTGTTTGATGTAGATGCATAATATTATATGCGATAAACAATGTGATCTAAGTTCTTAAATAATCTTGAACCAGACCCAGTGTCTAAAAACACTGTGAATAAGTTCATATTCGAATGTAATGTTCTATTTATAAGTCGGGAATAAATGGTTACGCGCGTAAAAATACATGAATACCCACTGAAATAGAATTATTACTCGATAAATCCGAAATTTTTATTCAAAAACGAAATTCACTCCAATCTGATGAGCCTCTAGCTAGGCTATAACAGTAATGTGTTATTGGGTTTTAGTTCTAGCGTTGTTGTTCAGTGTTAGTTTTAAGTGCGGGGCCTGGGATTACACTTGTCGCTATAAAGATGAAGTCATGCAACGGGCGAAATTGCGTGCCTTAGCTTTGCATACCACCGACTTAGCGTGGTTTGGTTGAAAGTAGAGAGTGGTTGCGGGAGGAAGGATTGCGTTGTGGGTTGAGTTGAGTTGCCTTATCTCTGCGGTTAAGTTTAAGAAACTATAAGCACACTATTTTCCAAATCAAGATGCACGCCGGAAAATTTTGGCTTCAAAATTTGTTGCTCTCTTTGTGAACGTCGATTATGTTAGCATGTTCCCCGACCAGGAAGAATGGTGAACGCATAGCTACCAAACACAAGTGACCTCCTCTGATCATTTTGCACTGGAAATAAATAACCAAATAACATATTGTAAGATACTGACTTTGAGAATCGCTACAGGTATAATAATAATAATAATAATAATAATAACTGCATGCTTGTAAGCATGGATACATACGAGTATACAGCACAACAAAGAAGTACAGTCAACAAAAATCACTCTTTCCACCCCGCCCTCCTATTTGCCCCTTTCCTCCAAACAGCCCCCTATTTCATCTTCATATATCACCCACTCATTGTCTCGATTAGCCTCGTTGCAAAAATATGAGACGTTAAGCCCAAATATCAATCAATCACATATTTATAATTCAACAATATAATAGTCTCACCTGTTTCAAAATCTGGTAAAACCGTTTAGTATGCCTGTATGTACTACAAGGGACGGTGATGTACTTTGCGGAAGAAAGTCGTGTCATTCTATGGTCTCTAAAGCCTCGTCCACATAAATGACTACTGAATATTGACTATTGACTACAACCCCACCGTGATTATTTCTTAATCAAGCCACAAAACTAACAAGACTCATTTCATTGGATGCGAGAGAGAGAGTTCTGCGCGCTAATTGGCTGTGACTAAGACGTGACCAAGGAATTGAGATATTTTCAATTCGTTAGTCAACAGTCAATAGTCAAAAGTCAAAAGTATTGTGTGAACGTCAGCACGTATCGCCTATGGTTCAAATCGCTTAATCAATAGTCAATAGTCATTTCTGTGAACCGGCTCTAACAACTTCATTTCAGTTTGCATTGTAACAGCGCGTGGTGGTTGAATCTTGATTCGGATCCTTGAAGTAATCGGCTGTGGACTGTACGTTTGTTGTAACCTTGGGGGACTCCCTCAGCCGCATGACGTCACCACCATTGCAAGCGAAGCATACATATGCAGCGTTAATTAGGTAGTAGTGCCCGCGGTGGATATGAGGTGGTATTATGCCGCGGTCACGGCTTCATTTAGGTTGCGTTTACATCAGCATAGATTACCGCGGCCATCGTCTCGATCTACGTCGCTGTGTAGGCCTATTCATGAGACGTCAAAGTAATCGAATTGGTACCGAGTGGAACGGGATTGGGTACCGACCGAGAACGGAGCGAGATCAAACAAACCGTCACGGTTAGTGTCAGAAACATAAGATAGCTAGACGTCGTTTTTTTTTTCATTGATCAGCTTTTATACTGGCCCCAATACGTCATGTCGACCGCAGATCCTTATGTACTGCCCCTGTTATGCAAGCTGTTTTAACGAAAATCAACAGATTCCTGGCGTTATTTCACACGGTGTTACGCTTAGTCACATTCCTCAAGCCTCATTAGTCACGCCTACTGTGCTTGGAATTTACAGGCATCCAACTTAAGGTCGTAAATTATAATTCATGTACCTGTTTAAAGTAGATGGTAGGAAGGAACTAGAGAAGTTTAAAATTAAGTTTGTGTTATTGGACGCTGCTATTTCTAAAGCATGATAAGAGTGACATTGGAGCAATTTCATTCACTTGAAGTAGATGGGTGTTTGTGTTTACTTTTGAATATATTATGATGCCTTTGAGAAAAAAGCAAATAGTAAAATCATATAGTACGAAAGTTTGTCAATTCAATTTCAATTGTATTCTACAACCACGTTTTAAATTGAACTACAAAACAATTTCGGTTACTCAAAAGTCTCAACATAAAACATATATATCCATCAATATTTTTTATCTACTCTATTTTATTTATATAAACCTATAAAACAATAAAACGTCAACTGAAAATCACGTATGTTTATCAAATTGTTATGGTCGGATGTATAATAATAGTCAAATTCAAAGTCAACGTTTGGCTCTAACAATTACAGCCCTAAGGGACCAAAACTCGACATAACGATAATCTCTCTGACAACGCAAACAAAATGGTCTCTGCCCTTGATACGATCCTCGTACAGTGTTGCCGTCCCCTCCACACTGCTCGACGTTTTGTTAGCCGTGATGACGAGAGCTCTCTCTGTGATTGTGACGGGGAACTACAATAAAAGCCAAACAACACGTCAACCCTTTGAAAGCTCTGGATATGTGTGAGGAGTCTTTATCATCAACATGTGTCATGGTGCGTATACAACGCGGTGATGTCGTTTTGTAGGCCTGCAAACAGTTGTATAGCTATAGAAATACTCTTGGGCTTTCAATTCATCTCGACTTTGCTGTTTGGAATTCGTAGTTCAGAAACAATGAACACTACGATAATTGCAGTGACATTTCCATTTCCAAGGGAGCAGGGGTTATGAACCTCAATCGTATCCCCCCCCCTCCCCCCACTTCCCCCATATCCTAAAAAAACGAGTATTAGCGTAATGAGAAAGAAAACTTGCCATTTTTACACGATTACGATATTATGACATTGCTTTCCATTTCCCAATAATGATCATTGAAGCGATTGCCCGATTCTGAAACGTGTTTACAGGCAGGGGTTCAAAACATTTTGTTAATAAACTTAGCTAACTTCAAACCTTACCGTCATTGCGTTGTGATATAATTTACCTGTGCAATTTTCAAAGTATTTCGTTTGTGAACAATAATACATGTGGACGAGTTCATATGCAGCGCTTGACGTTATCTAAACATGCAATCCGTGCATATAAATAAGACATGCATATTTACGTTGTTACACAAAACCCTCATTCGATGTTTTGTTGTTAAAAGTTTCATTATTTAAAGCCGCTTATTGAATGTAATGTAGACACAATAATAATGGGACGCATTCAAATGATTATACGTGTTATATTGAGAATTATAAAAACGCCGAGAATGCAATGTACTCTTTACGAGCTGAAATATCATGTTATTAGCTTAGCGTTCGTGCTATCAATATGATCCACAACAACCATGTTAGAGGGGCTAGCAATTCATATTTAATTATACTTGTGAATAAATTAAAATAAATTTCGATGTGATATTTAAGTGCAGGAATTGTGTCGTTAACATTATTTATTTTGAGTTGACACATAATATAAGGGTATATTATATTAATATACTATACTACTGTGTATTATAATTTTGTGAACTGTGAAACAAGAATAGTTTAGGTGTAACATAATATACTAAAAAACCATTTCGAGTTGGTTTGAGCTGTGCATCCGAAATGAGTTTAAACGTGCTGTTCACAACGAATAAAATTCAGTCATGTATTTTATTTGGTTAAATT
This sequence comes from Isoperla grammatica, assembly GCA_945910005.1. Taxonomy (NCBI): domain Eukaryota; kingdom Metazoa; phylum Arthropoda; class Insecta; order Plecoptera; family Perlodidae; genus Isoperla; species Isoperla grammatica. The sequence continues at coordinate 113,658,421 of OX246737.1, read as the reverse complement.
TTGTGTTTGTGGCCAAATGGCTAAACAAATTTAATGAATTTGGTTTCAAGTGGGAGACTTTTATCTGTCACCACTTAGAAACAACGAATATAATTGCACTAGGTACTCGTCCAATGGTGGAAACTGTGTAGTAAAACATTTTCCTTACGATTCGATGAACATCATTCAAAGACTTTCAAAGGACTTGGTAAGCTCGCAGGCACTAGTGTTATTGTTGTAATTTTTTACTAATTTTTGTCTATTAGTCAATTAATTACTATCTAAGTTATTGTTAAGCTTATTGATATGAAACAAAATCGCCGCTATTTTGTTATTTTTACTATTATTATGTGAATTTTGTGACCTGGATGTAAGGGTATGTGGCTCGTGTTAGAGTCTAACATAATTTATTGTTTATGAAGGGTAAAAAATAGGAGCCGTATGTACATTGCGAATAATGTGATCACAAAGAAAAGGTAGGAGGGTCACGTGATATTTAGAATGAAGAACAATTAAGATAGTGAATCACACACATTGTGTGAAAGATTGCCTGAGGATGTTTGCAGTGTACAGGAAGCCAAGAGGTAGGTGACTGACGTGCCTTAAGTAAACAAAAGGTGTTAATCGGACGAAAAGAAAATCAAACTTTGAATCATAGCTTAATTTTAATAATCAAAGAAGATGTCAACAGAGAAGAATAAACTAGTGAACAAAATGAATAAAAATAAAAGAATACACACACAATGAATGACAAAGAAGTTAAACTAGATGAACAAAATATGTCAATGAATCAAACAAAGCGCTTTAGGCAATATCTACATAATATGTGTGAAAAGTAACATTTTAGTAAAGTACACGATACTCTATATGTTTATGAGTAACTCGCGTTACACCTCGTTTACGTTACCCTCATCGTTACGATCGTAGGTTCTGGGTGCTTGACGTTCGTAACTCTACCCGCGTTCATACACAGTCATCACGGATCCACGGAATACTGAACACAATTACAAAAACACAAATGGCGGGACGATGGAGCTTGGTGTATTATTGAGGTTATCTTTTACGTTGTTGTTTAATTGGCGTAGAAACAGGTTTGATTTAATTCATATGTCACGTATTAGGCGAAACAATCGGGTTGTATTGTATGGATATTTCTTTAGATCAAGTTTAGATGGCAACTAGTATACTAACTGCCGTACCTGTACTCTGGTAGACCTACCGACTGATCTACTAACTGTGCAGCGTTTACACTTGGAAAATGACCGTCGGTTGGTCGGTAATGTAGTCTTACGATCGTAAGACGATAGTAACGTAAACGGGGGGTTAGGAAGAACATATAATACGATGGGAGAGCAAGTTATAAACGCTCACGTTCATACAAAAGAAAAAACGAATTGGAAATTGGGGCAAAACGAGTGCAATCATACGAATATCTCCGCTGTATTGAAGGAACCATATTTAGAATAAAAGTAAATGGAACGTAGAACGTTTTTCTCAAAGAAGATTCGAACAGTAATTTTCAAGAAGAAAAACATGCATTCTCGAATAACATGACAAGGCACGTTGTTGCAACATAGTTTTGCTATGGAAATGACAAATGCATGGCGCAGTGTCGCGTGAAGTTGCGCTCGTGTTTTGTAAATTGTTTTAGAAGAGTCGCAACTTTTCGCAACCATTAATTTGTGTCTTCAGAAATTATAGTTTGAAACACACGTGATGCTATGTAAAGTATTAAAAATGGCATTTATTGTTTAAATTTACTTTCTGCCACATCATTTAATATGTATATTTAGGCAATAAGGGAGTTTAACCATAAATCCATGGTTTAACTGCCCAGAAAATTGATTTTTAATGAAGAAATCAAATTAACAAATACGCATCAAACTAATTTGATAACAGCTTAAACTTTTTAATATTGAAATAATATTTAACTGCTCTTGACAAAAAAATGCTTATTTGCACTTTTAACACGTTCCCCACAAGTAAAAAGACAGTGTTTGACTATGAAATTAATTTTCAACTCTTATCGTTTTTACCACCATCATCATCACAATTTTAAATTTTGATATTAATCTAAATAAAGCATGACCATATTAGTTTTGTTCGTAAGAGTAAGAGAAAAGAATGCTGCTGCTATTTTCGTAGTAGATCTGCTTGCAAAGTGTAATTAACGCACACAAATCGCGTGTTTTACACGGCGGCGTCAAAGTATCATGGGGCATTTTGTTGGCTCGATAAATGTGTGGAGCATTGCGGTAGGTCAGCGCCTAGATTAAAGTTTAATAGCAAGGAAAAGAAAGAGAAAGAAGTCCCTAGTAAAAGGCTCGTGATTGATCGCTTGGCTGGCTCACATTCCAGTGCGCACTCGCCCCCCCCAACCCCCCCCCCCCCCCCCCCCCACGTCGACCCACTGCATCTCATACAAAGTATACGAACGGGATCGTGCGTAGGCTCAAAATGGAGGTGGTATTAAAATCTCATGAGTTGCTTCGATTGTATCAGCTTCTTCCGCTCAAGTAACTCCGAAAGATATCGCTTGGATAAATTGATAATAAATCAAGAGTTGTTTGTTATAGAGAGGATAAAACGTTTTGAGACTCTTAAAAAAATATTTTTATTGGACGAGGTTTGTGTCAATATGGCGAAAGCTTGTTTTTTTATTTTTATTCGAGCTTTCATTCTATTGAACGCAATTATTAGGCTTCAAAGAACACACTTTTATAAGATAGTTTATAACTCACAGTTATCTATAGCTCCACCGATTGTTATCGTGTTTTCTTAATACTTCTCCGAATGCAGTTACGCTATTTTAGACGATGCAATGGATGTTAAACATAAAAAACACAAAATACCTGTGTTATGCGGCAAGGCATTCTTTCTCTCTATGTAAGTGACCAGCGTCGATACTGCACGCGTGTTACCATAGGCGGTCAAGCAAACGGCGCATTTTGAAAGTGGTGTAAATATATTTCTCTCTCAAAATGTTATCCGCACTTCAAATAACGTAACATTATCATTTTTAAATTAAAACAACATAGTTTTCTGGATGCGTCGAATAAAATGTTAAAATTTGCTAGAAACTTTAAAACATTAAAAATCAAAATAGAAAAGAAATAAAAATAATTTGTTTTCAATAACCATTTAGATTCCAACCTTTATGAAAAAACTAAAACAATGATTAAACAGACTTCAAATTCGCCAAACGTAGGTTATAATCTAAAAAATATATATATGAAACATGGAATTTGTAAATACAAATTGAAGAGTGGTCAGAAGATTTTGTCAGAATTCTCATGTATCTGCTTTCCAGAGAGGCTTCAGGCTAAAGTTTGAGTCCCTTAGAACCACTGAGGCGAACTGACAGCAACACGGAGCTTTCGATTTCCGAAGACCATCGTTCACATCCCTAACGGCCATGGCTTATGATTTATTTATCAAAAGTCACCCCTCTCTTTATCTGCTCTCTAGACGCGCACAAGTTGTTATTTATTGCAGCCTGTCCGCAAGTAAATAGCCTCCAGAAGTGATGTCACCGCTTACAAACCGAACAATGAACTTTCAGCTCCCCAGAGCAAAATCACCCTTGCTCAGATTTCCATGAGGATATGCAAACACGAACACGAACTAGCTTGTTGCTATTTAGTTTGGTTATCGAGTTGGGCCGCCCCACATCTCGATGCGATATTCAATAAAATTGCACGGCTACCATTAAGTGCCTACCTATCTATAGTCCTCAATTACAAGAATTGATTTCCAATAAGTGGCGTTATCGAGTTGCAAACCTCATACCTTGTGAGCTCTAAAAATATATAGTTAGTACGTTACCGTTCCTGTAAGTGAGTATAGACAACAGATGGGAATTTATTTTATTTTATTCATTTCTAGACCGGACTTTCTCAACGTATCTCGTTGTATCGAGCTTGGCAGATTGGCGTGATATTAAAAGATTGATTGATTGATTGATTGTGACCTCTAAAGCCTTAACTTCAGCCAACCTTGATTTTGTGATTTTTTTAAATTTTTTTTTTCTATTTTCATTTCTCTCTCCCATTTGTTCTTTTTCTGCGTATTATATTATTTTCCTTTTAACATTTTGTTTGTAGTGTTGGTACTTTTCGGTGCTCTATTTTTTACAAATAAAATTCAATGCATTATTTATCCACTGCAAAATTTCCATTAGTAGTTCTCGGTCGTAAAAATAGCAAAACATAACATGTGTTCGATATAAAAAGCAACAGCTTGTTTCAGAAAGCTGTTGTGATGCAGACTGCACCAATACCTCGAGAAGAGAATTTAAAATTGTATCTAATATACGTATTAAATTAATATCTCGATTTTCTCAATGAAATATGTAAATAATAATTTAATCATAGTTTTTTGTATTTTATGCTTTCCCAGCAAAAAATGATTTTGAAAAAGTATTATAATAATATTATTTTTCGATCTCTATATTTAGTCCGCATGACATTTCTGTTCTATTTAAAATACTACACAATATTATTGAAAAGGATTGGTTTTAAAAACAAACGCCTTCGTAGAAGTCAAAGGATAAACAATAGTTTTCAGTTAACGACTACGTGATTATTGTTGTTTGTTCCAGAATTCGCTAAACAACTGAAAAACCGTTGCAGATAAATAAGTTGACTATTGTCAGTCGTGGAAATTAAAACAATCCTGAATGCAAAATTTGCATTCCCGTAATGCTAACGGTTTCCAATTTCTATAAGATACAGTATCTGTACATTTGTGTGTATTTTTTATTCGATTCTTCAAGCAATCCGGATAGCAGTTATTGAAAAGTTGATGTGTGATAACAACAGATCCGTTTTCACTCAGTTTCGTTTGATAATAGGATGTATTTTCATAATGCACGTGGCGGCCATATTGTGTACATGGTTTGTTTACTTTTGACTGCCATTTTGTTGTTAAAATATTTCAGATGATGTTTGGTTGAATATCTGCAGTTCTACAACATAAGTTTGTGACTACTACTAAAAACTAAAAAGCAACGTAAGGAAACTCTCTTAATTTTCTTGACTATATCGTTTTGTGGTTTACAACGACATAGATAATTATTTTCTTAAACTTTGTCGGGAGCATATTAGTCTTTTTACTGAAAGTTCAAATGTCAACACACATCAACGGTTTAGCCGCGGTCGCTTAACCGGTTCCCATACGAACACCGAAGTTAAGCAACCTCGGGCTAGGTCAGGAAGTGGATGGGTGGCCAATCTCCTCTGAAACACTAGTTATCGTTAGTTAGAGCAGATTGGAAGGTTTGAAAGCTTGTGTAACAGCTTCGTTCTTCTCGTCAACTGCTCGGCAGTCCAGGTTAGTGGAGGAACCTATATGACTGGTCAAAGTTACACCGTCCTTTCGGATGGGACGTAAAGCCGATAGTCCCCTTGGTACTTTTCGACAGGAGTAGGCTACATGCCGGTACCAGGCTTCCCCTCCTCCCTCCCTAATTATCATTCATCAATCATCACTCATCAGGCTAAAGAGGGTATTGTGCCCTACACTGGCATTAATTACGATAAAGTAAATAAAATATGCCGTCCATTATGGTTGTGTGACGTCAGTCAATACTCGCTTACGTACACAGATCACGTTCTGATCATACTGACAGTGGTTAACCTGCTTACGGACGTACCACATTCACAATATTGTTCTTAACTTATTCAACTCGTTAACTGTATGGTTAACATTGCATTGTAGTGTAGTCAAATTTAGTGCACCGGTCTACGCCCAAGGATGTTGGCTATTGGGATTAGTTCTATATGCAATACAGGTGGGTACTAATTGAATACTGACATTGTGGTGGTAACTGGGTCAGTGAGTACAAACTGTTCAGTTAATTATCACATAATTCAATCTTAAATAGAGTGATGTGTTGATTAGTTTTGATGTTGACTTTAATGCAACATCTGTAATAATATTGCAGTGTAATATTTTTATCATAACACGATAATTGGTGTAAAAGCGATCTCACTCACACTCACTCAGTAATTCACTCAGTTACTCACTCAGTTACTCACTCACTCACCCACTCACTCACTCACTCACTCACTCAGTTGCTTACTCACTCATTCACTCACTCACTCACTCACTCACCCACTCACTCACTCACTCACTCACTCACCCACTCACTCACTCACTCACTCACTCACTCACTCACTCACTCATTCACTCAGTCAGTCAGTCACTCACTCACGCACTCACTCCATACATGTATATTCCAAGGTATAACATTACATATAAACATTTTAATATTAAATAATATATAATGAGATCAATCACAATTATCTATGGTAACATATTAAAATATTCCAAAAAGGGCGCCAATAAGGACATTAATGATTCAACTAACTCTTAGGGGGAAACTATATACATTTATTAGGCCTATACGTATTCGTTGCTCTTTGCAACTGGCTACTCCATAATATAGTCACGTCGTTAACATATGTCAATATTTTAATTGTACTTTGAAAGTCAATTCCAGGTTAAACAATAACAAATAACCAGACCGAACCGTAAATCAGATCATAAACCTTGTTTATTTGAAGAAGAAATACACCAGCCAGACCACGAGACAGGTACAAAGCTTAACATAACTCATTTGGTTTTTATAAATGAAAATAAAATATTTACTTCATAGTTGATTCATTATTTTTCGAACGTATAACATGACCACAGTCATACACACTACATACAACCATGACATATAAAAAGTATTACATAGTCTAGCAAGTATATAGGTTGTGTACTTCATGAAACCTGGGCTATGTTAACACTATGCTGCATAAAATTTATAAAATGTAGGTACAATTCTTTATTTTCAAACGTGATACCACAATCACACACTGCATACAAACCACGACCTGTACAAAGCATTACAGAGTCTAGCAAGTATGTAGGCAGAGGCGCGTTCAGAATATAAGGGGCCCTAGGCGCTGAGAAATTTGGGGGCCCTGCAATTCAAATTCAATTCTACAAACATATTTTTACTGCATTTACCTCACAATCACTTCTTCTTACACTTTGCATTGGCAACCGTGTCAATTTTATTATTAAAAGTTACAAGGTTTAAAGTTGAGTCTGTGTCACTCATTGCATTGACAGCACAGTTTTGCAAGATTCTCAAGTCGCTCTTGCCCCAAAGAGTTTCTTAAATAGCTCTTAGCTCTTCACAGCGTTGAAAACGAGCGTTTTCAAGTAAAAACTAACTGAGATAAATAATTAATCGTGTTATCAGAAATCCTCGTTACCCTACCAGTTTTCTTGCGTTAGTTATTTATTTAGGATTTGGGGGCCCCCTAGAGCGAGGGGCCCTAGGCGCGCGCCTATTGCGCCTAGGCCTAAAATCGCCACTGTATGTAGGTGGTATGTATTGTACTGTATTGTGCACTTCATGAAACCTCGACTATGTTGACAATGCGGCGTTGGAACGTGGTCGCCGACCGAACTAACAGCAGCACAGTCGACCGCCACGCAGTAAAAATGTCGTAACCACGACAACCACAACGCTGCCTCGACCAACCGCCGATATTCATGTATGTAGCCCTATACTACGTACGCTTGTTCTAATTGATTTCGTTATCATTGTCCAAAACTCGCGCGCCAATGCAGTGTTGCAATTATGTGTAGGGGGATTCAAATGGTTTTTTAAACGTTTACAAATCAAATGATTAGGCGCACACAATGGAGAGAATGTGTGGTCGTTGTATGCGTATTGCGTACGTGTCGTGGTGTGTGTTATCTTTATATTCAGTGTCATTGTTCTGTATTGACACGTTCTAAATTAGATCTGGAATGGTTACATGAAAATAGCGAAAACTGAAATAGAATTGAAACTAGAATTGTGTAGGTCTTAAGCGTAGGCACGCATGGGTTCGAATTCCGAATGAGTTGTCCCTGCGTAAGTTTTTTAATATATATATATATTATATAGGAGCATAGCTTACAATTACATGATCATGAATGAGTATATGAGTATATTTATTTATAATGGGTATAATTCATTACCATTACTAGATCGTTATGCAATATTATAATTGACGCTAGACTTCACAAGTTTAGAGGTAGGTATTCACAATTTACATAGTCGGTTTTTATGAGCTACGAGAAAACTTTTTAACAACTATGCCATTTAAAAGTGAAAGAGCTTGATTAAAAAAAGTGACTGCGTAAAAACATGTAATATGGTTCTCTTGTCAAGTATTAAACTTTTTGGACATTTGCGTAATTCTGATAGTTTATTTTAAGATAAAAGTTTTATAATATGGTGTTAAATTTGAAATTTAAAAAATGGATAGCGTTCTAAAGTTGCGAAAGTTTTTAAACAGCTATACAAATTGTTAATCCAGGAATAGATACATATGCGATCAGTCTGTTAATAGATTAAATTAATCCGATGGTTTACAAAAGAGAAAGTACATGCATTGTTCATAATTATTGTTTTTTTTAAATCGACAGCTGTTTAGTGTATGGGTTGCTCGGGATCAGTCAATGTCACATGTCTACCTACCTCAAGCTGTGTTTACTATATCCTCGCGTCCCTGCATTCCAGCAGTCATGAGTGGGATTAGTGCCAAATTTCCTTTGACCTATTATTTTAGTCAAGCATGCTTGACATTTTTATGAACGTCACGAGAGGTTTAAAGGTTTTTCATGAAGCACCGCTTTTATTTTTCCGGTTTTTCCAGTCTATACACCATCATAACGAACTTTAAGTTCGCGGGCAAGTTTTGCGATTCATCATAGTTATTTTTGTAGAATAACATAGGAAAAAAGGGATGTTATGTCGCGTTATGCATGGATTATTCACTCATCTTTTATGTTTTTATTTTGTACTATCGTATTATTTTATTACACACAAATTCGGTCAAAATCGGTGTTAGCATGTTGTACATGTCAAGAACTTCCACGTGCGAACCTATACCTTAATGTAACTAGGTTCGAAACCTAGTTTGGCTATAAAAGTCATGTGATATTTTTACTTTGTGTATCATCCTCTCTTCGTCTGTATTAGCACCACTGCCAAAATATTAAATGTTTCATTTCCAAACGTCATCAGCATTATCATTCACGTCTTGATCTGCTGATTTTGTTTTCGATCCGTTTCTTCCGTGGCCACATCATCTCGGAGTTGAGGGGCTGTTTTTGAAACTTTAAATATTTATTAAACTTTTGATGTACTTACGGTTTTTATTTTTTTAGGGCTGTGGAAAACCATTAGCGTAGCCAGGGTATTGGTTTTCTCTAAAGCGCGCTTTTATGGTGGCTAGTTTTGTGTTGGGTTTCCTCATCGACCTGGGCTTAGAGATCCTTCATTACAGTTTGCTTGTGTACCGGGTGGGAGGTGAAGAACCGGCATTATGTGTTATTTTTGTGTGGTAGAAAGTGACCGATGCCTCAAAAGCCACATTTTGTGCTTCCAACCATTGTCACACACACGCATCGTTGTTCATCTACAGTAAGGGTATTTACAACAGAAGTTCAGGCTGTCTATAAGGATATTTGATATCAATTGTCAGTAACCATCTGTAAAATTATTAATAATAGTTACCAAACAAATGTGAGAATGATGCAGCTAAAACAGTTAAATAAAACATACTACGCGATCATTAAATAAAAAACACCAAAGTTCGTAGCTTTTTGGGAGCTTCCTCAGACGCGATGGCACTGAAGGAGGTGGTCGTCTGAGGTAGGGAGCAGAGCTCCCGAAAATGTTCGCACTTTGGTCAGTGTATTTTATGTTATGATTGTGGTAATTTTTTGCGTACTTGTTTTATTTTTGTTACCACTAACCAACAGTTTTCAGTTTCGTGTATATTAATAAATCTTTTTGACAGTCTCCATCTGACACTGTTTTCAGGTATACTGCTAAAATAAAACATTTTCTCAAATTAACCAGCATATTGTTCGTTATGATCGATAATTAGCTAAAACACGTACTGTAAGATAGAACGTAGCTAGTTTACTTATAACCGAGCACCACACTAAACTGGGTCAATTCCTGCATCAGTCTTAGAAGCTGTACTTAAAAGAATGGTGATTACGATCGAAATGCACCTTTTTGGTCGGAGGTTATTAAGTACGACCTATTGTACGTTGACCTAGAAAGCTGTAGAAGTATAGATCATGTCATGGACTTACTTAAGTAACAGCGTTATTGTACCAGCAACATTATTGGAAAAATTATCATTTTGGTTTTTGACTTTGCCGGCAATTTTTATGATCCTGTATAATAAAGGTTGTAACGTCCTATTCGAGCCGCTGAGACTTGATCCCAGTAAGTAAACGCTTTTTACAAGTGAGCACGCATTTTAAACTCATCACTCAAGACATCCTGAGGGAATCAACTTCGCAAACTACCGAATCAGAGTTTCCGAACGCTAACACTGAACAATATACCTCTGTCGCGGTATTCAACACAAGACCGCTTCCTGTTTGTAAAATCTGACTTCGTGAGGTGGAGATACAGTGAAGTGCGTTTCACAGCAAAAACTAAGCTGTGCCCGAGTGCGACCCACTGCAGTGTTGGGGGAAGATGCTAATAGTCGGCGAGGTGAATTATAATGCGACTTGTAAAGCCGTGCTTACATTATCTGGCACCGTCTCACTCGCAAAACAAGGGAGGAATTTCTGATGTTGTAATTCGTTATGAAATAATTTAGAAATTATACTTCTCATTGACACGTGTAACTGTTTATTTTTTGAAGTGAGAGAAAATATATTTTTTTTTTTTTTACTGTCAAACCAATGGCTAACCACAATTGAGTACAACAATTATGAAAAAATACATTATATACATAGAATTTTAAACTCTGAAGTAGTGTTATTATAAAAATGGTTATATAATTTTGGTCGAAGTCTTAGGAACGGATGGAATTATGTCATCTAGAATGTATAACTGAACTGTGAATGGTTTTTAATAAAATCTGCAAAGAAGTGTGACACTGCTGCTCAAGCTGCCAAAAGGAGAACCTTCACAACACAATACTTCTCAACAATCTACTATTTATCTTAGAGCATCTAAGGTATTCTATACTGCTAAGTAATATATTAGATCACGGAACATTTCTCACTGTTTTGATTTATTTCAATATATCACTGCCATGTTTAATTTATGCATGCACTCATGTGTATTAAAACATTGAGGATAAGTTGAATATATTAAGTTTGTTCAATGAAGAAACAACGTGCTCGGAACGATGTCCTAAAAATGTCATCACAGTTTGCTGCCAGAGGAGGTTTTAGCATATCGCCTCAATATTTCAAGTGAGCATTTTTATTCGCAATAAGATTTATCTAGGTAAATCGCGTTTTCGTTATCAGGCAGGCAAAGAGATTATTATTTAGAAATGAGAGATTTCTCAACTTTGGGTATTATTTTAGTTGTCTCTGTTCTATTTCTTAACTAGTAAAACAGTTACACAAATTTGCGCGCGCTTTTTTTGTGAGGGAACCTGCAACTGACGTCACAGCCGAACTACAACAATGGAAACTGATGGACAGAGGTCAAGCTGTCAAAGTAATAGCTTTACAAATAAAAAGGGAAAAACAATTAGTTTCAACGATAGTAACTGCTCGCCAGTTAAAATTGAAGGTCAATGATAGACAACAACGATCTGAAAGTTTGTAAACGTTTTGAACGTTTGTTTTTTCCAACTTCAACATTTCATTTATTGACGGCTTGTTGTTTGTCCATCGGTTGAATTAATTTGTTTCATTGTTATGTTTTGGTGTTGTTAGTATCCTCGCTTAGATGGTAGCCTTGATGGGCCACGGCCACGCCTAAGCTTCATCATTCTGTTGAACGTAAGCTTGGCCTTGACTCTTGGTCAAAATCACTAACATAGTAAAATTATGTCAGTTTATATCTAGTTTTGTAAAATAAGCATTGCAAAGAGCGAGAGCTCATTGGGATGAACAAAGATTTCATTTCACCATCTATCTAATATCGAGCTCATCCTCAGAGTGGACCAGGCCTCATTACACTACTTGTTAAAAGTTTAGTTAAAAGTTTAGCTAGTCAAGTTAACTAATGACTACACTGTGAAATTTTGCGTAGAGCTATAGATTCGTATTTTCTTTTGTCAGTTTCTGTTATTTTTTAAAACCTTTTTCGGCCTCATTTTATCGTCTATGTATACATAATAAATGTACTTCACCATTTCTATTAATGTTGTGGTTTGAATGATAAAAAACTGCTATGAACATTTCTCCCCTCCTCGCAGTACAATTACCTATATTGTTAAAATCTTGAATCGGATCCAGCAATAATTTGAACCTAATATTTCCTCATCAGACTTCCGAACGCGTTTCCATTTCCACTTAGTTGGTCTAACGATAATGCTAGAACTAAGGTTAGTTGTGCAGGTACACAAATAAACCAGACCGACGCTGTTTGCTGACTCCGGTCGGTTCACTGAATTACTAATCCCGTGGGTGCTGAGAGAATGAATACAGATACGTTGATTTCGTTTTATAAAGGTGGTATTGCCGTTAAGTGGGCGTACACAATTGTCTGTCACTTTGCGTTAGGTAAGCAAGGTGTGCGTGTGGGTGTGAGTTGGTGTGTGTGTGTAAGAGAGTTTATTCATTCCTCTCTCTCTCTCTCAAGTGGAGATAAGAGTTCTGAGTCACGTATCAGTTTCATCCCGTTCAGCTTCTCCCCAATTCCGGCCAACTGCGCGCGCCTCGTAGAGGCCTATTCAATTAAGAGTTGTGATGTGGGGATGTGAGGATGTGAGGAGAGCTCTCGCCTAGGATTTATACCGAATAGGCTACTCACGCCGCGTTTTCTGAAGAGCCAAAACAAAGAATACGGACTCGCCGTATGAAGGTACAGGGTTCGATACTCAGTTCGGGTTGTTTTATTCTTTTTTCAGCATTACACATCATTTGAAATATGAATAGTTAAATCCGAAGATGGTTATTATTGTATCTTTCTATTCTCTAATGTCTGTAATATTATGAACGAGCGCAGAGGCGAAACACGTTTGTTGCAGTTATTTATTCCCGTACATCAACATTATGCACAACTATAATGTTATTCATGCAATGACTTTTTGATGAATGGACGTAAAATCAGATCGCATAGATTAATTCTTCTTCTATGAAAAATGGTTTTATTTCAATTTCAAGATTTGTTTAAAATAACACTCAATATTTTACTAACAGAAGCAGATAACCACAATCATTCCAAAAAGATTATTCTGACGTACTTAATAATAATTTACTAATTAATATACGGTTCATTTTGAACATACAGTGAATTTGTGTGCATGTGTATCTATCATGACTCATTATCCTGTTTCATCTAATGGATTGATATCTAAACATATCATTAAAGGATTCTGAATCGCAATGTTTTACATGCAGCTGCAGTCCAGTTCAATCTTTACACGTGCAACTCTAGATATTTTGTCTTCCATTCATTGATTGCCCATAGCTACCCCTGCCCCCCCCCCCCCCCTTCCCCCAAGAACCCAAGAAACGCGTATCCTATTTTTTCTTTTAAAAAATGAATGCTGCTGGTGTGTTTTGAAAGCAATGAAATGAATGAACACAACTTTCAGATCCAATTCACTTTGAGTTCCAAGTTTGCCATTGGCGGAAAGCGCAAAATTGTATTAAGTTTTGTACATTGATGTGTGTCAGCACGCCAAATTCCGTCCTAAGTTTTGACACTTCTCGCTGCAAAACGTGGGATAGAAGTAAACTTACTTCGCCGGAAGGCTATATGAATGTAAAAATCAATCAAACTCAGAATCACATGTTTTGTTAAAGTTGTCGGGTTTTATACTTGTATTATCTTTGTCTCTCGTTAAATAAGATAATAAATATCACGATTTCCGTTGAGGATGCGTGTGTGAGAAACCGTTTAACTTAAATTTGTTACTCAAACATAATTTTTAGATTAAGAATGAAATAAGAAATAACAATATAACTTAGGTGTATAACAATGTTATATATCGCTATACCTTACAAGGTAACAGTAAAAGTTTTAATAATAATTTAATTTTCGAAGAAGTACCCACCCAATCATTGACTTAACTTTTATTAAAAAATACATTATTTGGCTTCTATTTCAAGCGGAATTTCATCAAAATATAAAATATAATTTACTTCGTTTATTTATATACATTCAGGTGTGTCAATAACAATTTAACTATCACTCACCTTTTTGTATCCAGTTCGGTAACAAGGTAATTACAAATAATTAATTTTATTTAAACGTCGCTTTACCATCATCACGTGACTGTAACATGTACTGCAGCCGTCAAATAACCGATCATCACCACTGTCAGATTTCAATTAGCATCATGAAACGTGTCCAAACGTGCCTGTCAATGCGTTGCGTCTCATCGATCTGACCTCTCGACCTGACCTAGGCAGTCACCGCAACACCGCGGTGACCTTTGTCGCGCCCATTTCAATCTTCTCGTGAGTGGTGAATGGTCATCAGCGAGCTGACCAGGGGTCTGTGTAATACAACACAATTTGAACGTATTCTACATCCGGTTGCGGTGGTGCCACCTACCATCACTATACACGCCTTGGAATTGAGAAATATGCAAATTGTTTAAAGAGGGTAGTGAGCAGCCATATCGCATTCCACTGACCGTTATGCTTGACGTCATGGTCACCATTTGAGGTGGTGAAAGTGTGTCTCTCTCACTCTCTCACTAGAAACACGAGATGGAGGAAAACGTGAAACCAAAGAGGAAATATGATTCTCTATTAAATTATTGGTGAGGCACAACTTAGAACATTATTTATGGCATTGTTTAAGGGTTGTTCGTGTTGTGGCTTGGCATTGTAATATAAATCTATTTTGATTCGTGTTGGGGTAGAATGGTAAACAGGGTGGTTTTGAACGTTTCGTAAACCGTTCTCTGCTCTCAAGGTGAATTTGATATAGGCCTATGGGTACGTTCCGTAACCTCTTTGGGCGCGCCCAAAGATGCCCAGTCCATTCCGTAACCATTCTCCACGCGCCCATGCACCATTCCGTAACCTGCTTGGGTAGCGTCTTGGGCACGCCCGCAACGCCCAAGCTTTTTCTCCGGGCATGGCCGGTCATGGCGGCAATTAAAAAGTGAATGTGCTGTCATGTGTACCATAGTGCCAAAAGGAACTGTTTTTGTGGTTCTATTGTAGATCGCCCATTATTATTCGGTGATAAATTAATTATCACTGGCGCAATCCTGGCCAAAACCAATTCGAAGGTGGACGGCCTTAACCTAAAGGGCTCCTTGAAGCCAGATGGGCTGTACAAGGGCACTACTTGTTCCACATAATTTTCGACACGAGGCAACCTTACATTGGACGAATCTGTACGAAAACCTGACAATATCATCAAGTCTTCCATTTCTTCCTCAGAACTGTCAGAATCTGACATGATTACATTAACCAAAACGCCCCTTTTCGCCATGTTGAATGTCGCTGTCCACACAAGGCGTACCGAAACCTGTCGTCCCCAGACAAGCCCGCAGACGCCCAACCTTGGGCATTATGTAGAGGTTACGGAATGTACCCTATATTGGTATACGAAATGTTGTATGGATATATTTTAAAGGTCAACAGTACTTTTACATGTACGAGTATGAAAACACATGAATTATACATTTTATACATTTCATAGTGTTCATTTTCTTATTGTTTTGCGACAGAATGATGTAAACAAACTGTAAATGTTCACTGACAATACGGATGCTTCTACTTCTGGATAAAATGAGTTTTTAAATGAAGACGCAACAAAGTGTTGCCTACTTTTCCCGCCCTGAAACTTTGTTGGTAAAACTTATGTATTAACGTAACCTAATTACTATTTGTAGTAAAATTCTAAGAAACCCAAGGGGAAAATGGAAGTTTTAGAGTTGAAAAAGTGAGAGAGAAAGAGTGAGAGAAGATAGGCTACTTGGCTGAAACTTTTACCGTAACTCGATCGTTAATTTACTATTATCTGATATATTATGCTATGTGTAAACCATATCTTAGCACTTGAAATTCGAGTGAGATGTAAATAACTTTAACAAGATAGGGCAAATCTACGAGAAGAATTAAGTTTCAAGAGGGGGAGAAAAAGTCGATTCGTTAAATATTGAAGTTGATTCAGTTTAAAATAACATCAGAATTCCGAATTTCTGCGAAGAATGTAGTCATACGCACTCGAGGAGTTTCAAAGTTTTCGTGTGGCTGAAAACGATGCCATTAGATACTTTTAAATTAAACCTGGAAGTTATTCAGGTGAGGCAGCGATCTGAATCTAATATCATTAGTTATGACTCATGTACCCCATTAGAACGATATCACTTTGTAACGTTCAACTAAAAATTACAAAAGCGTATACTTTCAACTTTTCAAGTCAAACTTTTCGTTTCACATCAGATATCTTATGTCGGAAATACGTGAGGTTTATATTGAACCTATGCATAATTATATCCCAATCGTTTTCCATGGGGACTGGGGAGAAGGGGTGAAGGGGTTAGGAGTGACCCCTTCCCAACCCCCCTCCCCTCCGCGAGATACATTTATAATAGCATAACTCAATGATAATAGTAGGGAAATTTGATACTGAAAATCAACTGTTTGTTCAAAACCAATTTTTGCAATACTTGATCTGACTTTGTTCTATGATGATTGTGTAGTTACTGAACAATGCCTGGTTTATCTAGCGGGTTATTCCTGCTTCCAATGCAGGTCGATAGTTCGATTCCCGGTTTGGTATGGGGTTTATAACTTTGGAAATTGACAATTCATATCTATCTATATGTATGTACGGGTCTACATGTTAAAGGTGACTTTGGAACCGTCACAGCAACGAAGCACATAAATTGTATGATGTCCCCACTAAAAATCAGTGGGTAGAAAATAAAGTGTTCAAAATGTTTTTATATGTGATGAAACCAAGACTCTTAGACCGGGAGAATTTTAAATAAAACACACAAAACGAACAGTAACCACGGTATTAACATAAAACACACTCACGAAAGTGTGTTAGTTTTCGAAAGCATCCGTTCCCTTCCTCAGACGCGAGGGCTATATTAGACACTGGTTGTACGCACATAAAGACAAGCTCACAAGACAGCGACGGCAACTCCAGTGACGTCACAGATACGTTCGGCTATCGGGCAATGACCATAGAGTCCCGTAGAGACCAAACCTTAATAGAGGATATAGATTTCGTTTTATCACAGAGGATGGGCATTTATTTAGTAGAATGCTGGCCGTTAAAGGGAACCTGCTTGCTGTAGATAACAATGCGTATTATCAATAGCACGCTTTATGGGGACTCGCATTGACCTACGGTCATGTCTGGGAAGATATATGAATCAAAACATACTGTGATATCGTGTAGTGGATACAAAATTCAAGATGGCTGACTCAATGGCTAGCAAATCAAAACACGATGATTTATTCGTATTAATAAAAATAAAATAAAATAAATTCACATTTAGAGTCCACCCACTCAGTAATGAAACTGATTTGCAGTGGGGGACTTTTAATTAAAGCGACTAAACCAACCCTGTGGGCTCCGAACACCATTGGCGAGTGAGCGATAACCAATCAAAGATCGATATTTCAAATACGAAACATATAAATCAGTGATTGGACAGTGCGAACACCTGCGGACAAATGGCAGAATCAACATGGCCGATTCAGAACAACTTTGAATTTATTGAGTGCTTCGTTGCTATAGGACGGCTCCAAAATCACCGTTTACTTATTCCTAACACAAGAATATAGAAAACGTGAATTCGACTTCACGAATTATGTGTATCATATCAATAACAAATACATATTCAATTTATCGTCTGCTATTTCAATATTAATATTATATGAGAAACCACAATAATAATTTTAGCAAAACAATATTATTATTGTGATTATTATTATTATAACAATAAAATAGTTAATGCTAGCCTGTGATGCGAATAATATACTTTACAAACTAAATGCTCCCAGCATTATAAAACGAATAGAAAATAAGATAAATGTTTTTGTACTTATAGTCGACCCGCTTTGTTAAAATAACCGGTTTTCAGTGGTGGACATGTGTGCAATGCAAGGCTATGTACTTCGTTGCTATTATTGTGGGTGGTTCCACTTGCTGCGGTATTATTAGGTTGAAAGACTGGCTTACTAGCGGATATATCTTTAATTTAAATAAACAACGATGTATGCAGTTCTTTATTCATCTTAACCTGGTTTCAACATAGCATCGCACACGGTTAATCCAAACAAATGTCTTGAAAACCACAACTGAACAACTTGTCCCAAAGAACTTAAGAAGCTACAACAAGTGGTCATGCCATCCAAGTTCCTTGCACATTCTTGTTCATACAGTCGACAATAAACAAGGGGCCACTAGAAATTGTGGTTATCGTTCACTATGAAAACTAGTAATAAAACTACAATTTTGTTTATGAGTGTGGAGTAACTGATGTCAACATTTACTGCAAGTAGTTTTCAAAGATTTATTGCGTTCACTAATGGAAGCTTAGCTCAGTAACATATGGTATCACTTAGAATTATCGTTTTATATACGATAAAGAGAGTTTATAACCCCCAAGTAAGAAAACATGAATTCTATTGTATTGTTTAAGTATGTCATAAGAAAGTGCTTTCAAACTGTTCAGAGAATTATCAAGAAATTTTAATTCGTCGCAAAATGTATATTTAGATATCTAAACAAATATATTAATATAATATAATGTCGGAGATATGGTGATCGTTGGCATGAATTTGGTTGTCATGATAATCGATAAATTGTTCCTACAACCAACAAAATAAAATAAAAATAAATAAATTCACATTTATAGAGTCTACCTACTCAGTAACTAAACTGATTTGTAGTGGGGAACTTTAATTTAAAGTGAATAAACCAACCCTGTAGGCTTCGAACGCCATCGACGAGTGAGCGATAACCAATCAAAGATCGATATTTCAAATACGAAACACATGAATCAGTGATTGGACAATGCGAACACCTGCGGACAAATGCCAGAATCAACAAGGCCGATCCAGAATAACTTTGAATTTATTGAGTGCTTCGTTGTTTCCTTCCTTATTATTAGTAAGCCAAAGATGTTGACTTTCAACACAGCAGTACAACAGTCACACATACACTGCAGGTTTTTCAAAAAGAGTTTATTGGCCCTGAGTGTAATTAAAAACATAATAAAAACACCGCGGCCACCGGCCAGCCGTATTTTTAATTAACACTGGTTTATATAGCAGATAAATGTTGTTTTAGTCTCGGCCGCGTACGAAGTAGTGGTAGTATATACCGCACTTGCAGTGATTTACGTCGCTTGGTATATATAGTCCAGTCCTCTGCCCTCCTCGGCTGCTTTTAGCCGAGGTCAATAGGTCACTGCGGACTACGCCAGCCATCCTTAGTGGTGGTGTGAATAATATATGGCGGGGTCCTCGGAGGGATGGTGTGGTAGAATGATGGGTATTGGAGCCCAGAAGAGAGACCAAGAAGCTGACCGATGTATGCAGGGTTGTCATAGAAATATGAAGATCTATCAATTCGTGTCTTTGTGGGATTTGATTTTTGTGTGTTTTTTTTAATCGTAAATATTGGTTTAATCCGACAGATATGTAACTTAGTTTAAACTGGAATGTCACGTTTTTGTGGCAATGTTTCTTATATTTAGTAACTATTGATATTTTAGTGTTTTAATGTTGTGGTGCTGCGCTTTCAGTAAACGTAACTAAACCATTGGTGTGCTGCTAAAGATAAACGATTGTAGGCCTATTTATTTATAAAACTGGTAATTTAAGTGATAGAGAGGAGTAAAATCTGATATTCCTTTAATATTCTACACTACGTTTCATCACTTTGTTAGAAAAAAGTATTCTTTATTTTACATTTGAGTTTACAAATAAAATTATTGCCCTCGTTCGGTGGTTATAATTCATTCTGGTATTTTGGTTTCTGGTTTCTGTTTCTGATTTCTGTTAGTTTTGTAATCGGTTAATGTCAGGACGGGACGGATACGGGTAATTACTGACGGAAACGCAAGCTTGGTTATTGATGAGTATTTAATGGTTCAAGACACGGATAGTTACAGACACTCGCGGATATGATCGGATACAACGAACGACACCACCTCTCGTCATCGCTGTCTGTATCGAACTCTCTTCCTGCTCTGCCCACTCTGCTCGGTCACGCTCAGGGCGCGATCGGAAAACGTCAACACCGCTCCGCTCGGGTAGCGCTCAGGGCGCGATCGGAAAACGCTAACACTCGGGCATCCTGATTATTGTAATTGACCTCAATTTTTCAAGCTGTATCAACTGGCATAAGGCCTTACATAACATATATGATACATTAAAAATAACTCATTTAACATATTATTCCTAAACATAATCATTTAAATAACTTGGTCTTTTAGCAGACCGCTGAACTCTAGGGTTCATATTCGTCTCAGATTGTTCGTTATTGACATAATTCTCATGATGATCTTCGAGACACTCGGGGTCACCGTCATCGACTTGGTGACTTGATCCCCACGACTTGAGTTGCGATACGTGCGCTGTGGTAACGTAAAAACGTCCGTTCTCGGCACCTCGGACCTGGCTGACTCGGTAGGTGTCGGCTGGTAGGACTGCGGTCACTACAAGCGGGCCTCGAAACTTAGCTTGCGTCTTGGTAGGTTGTCCGGTGTGTGTAGGAACTCGCCGCATCACGACCATCTCTCCCACCTCGTATTTATCTCCAGCGCAGTGTTTACGATCAAATTGATCCTTCATCTGTTCTTGTTTATCGATTATAGTCGATCTTGCTTGTTTCCTTAGATCCTCGGGATCCTTCCACGGTGTGTTATCGGATTTACTTGTTAACTGTCGCAGTATTCCATCCTGGAACCTTGGTTTGTAGCCATGCACCAACTCGAACGCTGTGAACTTCGTAGTTTTGTTTAACGAATTATTGAGATTTCGTTCTATCTCAGCCATCTTAACGTCCCAATCTTTATGTTGTGGATCTATCATTGACATACTGATCACAGGTAATACAGTTCTATTCACTCGTTCCACCTGGCCATTTGCACGTGGATGTTTAGTGGAATTCAATGTATGTTTCATTCCATTAGTTTGACAGAACTCTTGCATAGCCTTGGAGGTGTAGCATGAACCTCTATCCGATATAACGCGATCGGGCAGTCCGCGTTGACAAATAAAGTTCTCTAGGCACTTGATTACATATTTAGCACTGGTATCTCGAACAGGATACAAATGAACGTACTTCGTCAGATTATCAATCATCACAAGAAGATCTTGGTTACCTTTCTTGCTTCTTACGAACGGTCCTAAATGGTCGACATTTATAACTTGAAACGGTCGGTCACCTGGCGGTATTGGATTTAGCAAACCTTGCTGTTTCCCGGCTGGCACTTTGTTTAGTAAACACTCAAAACAATGAGATATATGATGCTTAATGTAACGTCTCATTGAAGGGAACCAGTAATGTTCGTATATTTTTGATATTGTTCGGTCTAGTCCAAAATGTCCACTCATGTCATGTAATTTCACAGCTATACTTTTGCGCATCGTTTTTGGTATAACGAACAACCATCGTGGTTCATCATTTACGATTATCCTTTTGAACAGTAGTCCTCCCTTCAGTTCCATGTTTTCAATTAGCGATCTTTCTTGTCTCGTTCTTTCTTCTGTAGTTTTAGATAGAATATTGATGTACCTCTGTAAATCCTTGTCGGCGCGCTGCATCATTAGTACTTGGTCTTCGATACTCATCGTTAGATAGACGTCAAATCTAGATTCAATTATCGACTCCATTGTATCGTTTTCTTCTTCAGTCGGAGCTCTACTCAGGGCGTCTACATGACACATTTTAGTACCTGGTCGATGTCTGATCTCAGCGATGTCATACTCCTGGATTAAATTGTACCAACGAGCAATTTGAGGGTTACGCGTCTTATTCGCGTTCATATAAACTAGTGACTGGCAGTCTGTTACAATCGTGAATGTTATTCCCAACAGGAACTGTCTCAATCTATCCAATGTCCACACGATTGCCATGAGCTCGAGTCGTGACGAATGATACACTCGCTCTGTTTCGGTGGTTTTCTTGGAAACACAATAAACCAAATGGAACTTTCCATCATTTCCCTTTTGCAGAATCATTCCTCCAAGACCATCTGCTGACGCATCTGTATGTACTTCTGTTTCAGCCTTAGGGTTGTAAAGCATTAGGTTCGGTTTCGTCAGAAGCGCACTTTTTAAATCAAGGAAAGCTTCTTCTTGATCTTGTTCCCAACGGAATGGACACGTTTTCTTAGTCAGTCGAGTTAAGGCTTCAGCTCGTTTAGCATACATTGGGATGAATCTTCTGAAATATCCGGTAAGACCCAACCAACGTCTCACTTCATGCACGTTCACCGGTTGTGGAAATTCTTCGATCGCCAGTATTTTGCGTTTACCTGGTTGTAACCGATTGTGAGAAATCACGAATCCCAGGTACTCTACCTCACTTTTACCAAATTCACACTTGCTTATTTTACAGGTTAGCCTTGCCTTTCTCAGTGCTTTAAGTACAAGTTCAAGTCTAGTCATCAATTCACTCCACGAGTTCGCAGGAATCAATATATCGTCCAAATAGCAAAGAGCAATAGTGTTGCGCAATTTGCCCAACGCTAAGTTCATAACACGTTGAAACTCACTTGGTGCGTTACGGAGTCCAAACATCATCCGCTCGAACTGACCTGTTGTATCGGGTGTTATAAAGGCCGTTTTTGATTTGGCACTTTCACTTAACGGAATTTGTAAATAGCCATGAGCTAAATCTATTACAACAAACATTTTGCAGTTTGATAGCTGCTCGAGCATATCGTCAATATTCGGAAGCGCGTAGTTTGTTTTCACTGTTTGTTTATTTAGTCGCCTGTAGTCGACGACTAACCGCTGCTCTCCTGTCTTTTTCTTCACGAGTAGCACAGGGCTCGCGTAAGGCGATTGTGTTTCAGTTATCACTCCATTTTCCTTCCACTCAGTCACGATTTTGCTGATTTCCTCTCGTTCAGATGCGGTTGTTTTATACGGTTTATTTGAAACGGGTTTACTTCCCTCTTCCTCGATTATTTCCATTTCTGTAAGATTGGTACACCCTAGTTCTGTCATGTTCAGGGCAAAGCAATCACGGTATTCGTTCAACAATTTCAGCAGTTCTTCTTTATTATCTTGCGTCATTAATTCGCCTATTTTCAAATCTTCTGCAATAATTGGACGGCGGCAATTATTTTCTTCAACGGTATGGATCTCGTACTCTTCATTACTTGATGTCTTGGGACTCTTCGGTTCGAACTCCTCATCTTTTTCAACAATCGTAACTATTTCTCCTCGGCCAATCGCTTTGTTTTTCGCTACATACATATCGTTACACACAGTGTTCATTATGGGTACGTTGATTTGTCCATCGGTATTTTTAAATAAACCACCATTGTACATCAACAGAGAATCTTCTGGTGCCTTATTTTTCACATTTATGAAGTTAACACTGTTTGCTGCAAGAATAGTGTCCGCGCTTGCAAGTAGTTTCACTTTAACGTTAGCTGTACATGGTAATTCCATTTGCGAGAATGGTTCGTCCTTCTTATCTCCGATAATAAGTTCTTCTCCCATTTTTAAGATAGCAACGTGGGCAAGATCTGTCCACGTCCTTCCGATCAGCATTTCAGTAAGTTGTGATTTATCAGGCACAACTAGCACTTCAACGTTCTTTCCAATGACACTGTCTATTACTATGTCAGCAGTTGCAATACCTATTGGGTGTATTGGGTCACTCGATGCATTGCCAAAACTGTACAATGTTTTCGAAGTCTGTCCTATTTTCAAACCACACTGAATTGCAGCTGTGGCCTGGATAGTGCAACATGAGCTACCTGTGTCTAGTAAGGCACTCATCACATGATTGTTAATTTGCGCTTGTTTCACATATTTCGAAATATCACCAGTTACACTGACATTAGAGAATGTTGCTTGCATATTTTCGGATTTAGGTGTAAACTGATTATACATACTCGGCTGCTGCGGCTGCATCTGCGACGTACAATTTCTTCTTGTATGTCCTTCCTGCTTGCATTGTTGACAGCGAAGAATACGTTTAGGTTCTTGACAATCTCGCGATATGTGTCCATGATTGTTGCAATTGTAGCACCTCGGCTCTCCTTTCTCGTTGTAACTTGGCGGTCTTACGAAACGTGGTAGGCCTAGGCCTACAGGCTGTTTCATGGTTTCATTTTTACCGTAGCGAGTTTCTTGATTACGATTACTTGTTTCACTTCTTGGCTCTAACGGTGTATTCCGCTTAGTAGTTTCAGACGATGTATGATTAGAAATAAACTTTGGCTTACTGTTATTGTCTTTCCTGATCATTTCCAATCTTTCACGGTCAATCTCTTCAAATGCTCTTATATCGTGTAGGATGTCATCATCAGTAGTATGGTTTTTGGCTAACAACATACTCGCGAGTTCTCTCGACCACAATCCGATTATAATCTGGCGTTTCATATCTTCTAAGTTCAGGTTTATACTTTTGCAAAGTCGCACTTTATCATGAAAGTAACTTTGTGTATTCTCTCCTTTCACCTGGACTCGGTTCTGCATTTTCTTCCAGCGTTCTGGAAGGCTCGATTCACTGACGAATGTAGCTCGGAACTGGCGTGTAAACTCTTCCCATGTGGTTAGGCTATGGCGACGGCCTTGAAACCAGTTTGCCGCTCCTCCAACTAAATGCGAACGGGCCGATTCAATTTTGAACGAGTCTGGCCACTGATGTAGATTTGCGGAACTCTCCAAATCGTGCAGCCAATGTAGTGCTTGACCACTCGATTGTTCTCCATCAAAATTACCGATTGCCTTATCTAGGTCCGGCATTATGTGATACTGTTGTGGCGCTAGGCCTAGGCCTACACCTCTTCCCTGCTGTAGTAAGTTAGTCATAAACTCGTCTCT
The DNA here is from genome assembly GCA_945910005.1 of Isoperla grammatica. Taxonomy (NCBI): domain Eukaryota; kingdom Metazoa; phylum Arthropoda; class Insecta; order Plecoptera; family Perlodidae; genus Isoperla; species Isoperla grammatica. The sequence goes on along the minus strand of OX246737.1, from coordinate 113,633,446 downwards.
TACACGATCACGTTCCATCATCATTCTTAAAAGTTCTTCAGTTGTTAATGGTGGTTGAGCTTCTCCATCATCCTGTGGTGGATGGTTATCAGGCATCGCGTAATTGTAGCGTAACATTAGCTCGTGGTAATTTGTAGGTTAGGACGTACCTTATTCGCGGGACGCGTGATTTCGGCAAATACGGTAGGCTTTCACTGATGTGTTCTCATCGCACTTCTGATTTGTAATCGGTTAATGTCAGGACGGGACGGATACGGGTAATTACTGACGGAAACGCAAGCTTGGTTATTGATGAGTATTTAATGGTTCAAGACACGGATAGTTACAGACACTCGCGGATATGATCGGATACAACGAACGACACCACCTCTCGTCATCGCTGTCTGTATCGAACTCTCTTCCTGCTCTGCCCACTCTGCTCGGTCACGCTCAGGGCGCGATCGGAAAACGTCAACACCGCTCCGCTCGGGTAGCGCTCAGGGCGCGATCGGAAAACGCTAACAGTTTCTAGTTGGCTTTATTTTAGTTTGATTCTAATATTCTGGTTTTGGTGTATTTTCCGTAAGGTTTGTATCTGACATTAGTAGCCCTAATGATTCGTGCTAGCTTAACCAGACGTTATTTAAATAAACAATTGCAAGATGGATTCTCCACATCCACCTGACTCTCTTCGGCTAAGTCTGTGTGGACGGAACATGAATTAAGAATATATGTCGTTGCAACTTGCACCAGTTGAATTATGAAGCAGGTTGAGAGTAGTTTGCTAAATGTATATAGACCAGATCTCACTCGTATTTATTACTAAAAGTAGGTAGGTAAAATAAATTTAAAGAAGCTTTGAGATAGAAATGTATACAAGTTTTGTTGTGGTATTAAGAGTTTGTTTGTGTCTGGGTAAACTACAAGAGAGAAATATGGAACAAGCTGCGTGTTTTATCATGATACAATAATCATGGACTCGTACAATAATCGATATAAAACTAGTCGCTATAAAAGTAGTTACTATGCGGTGAGACTACTATACTTCTGTTGGGAAACTTGATTTCGATAATCAATAACGAAAATATTATTGAATTGAGAACACTCATACTTATCCAAATTAGCATAGGTCAGTCATAGCTCTCCAAAACTTGTGATAATTTTAGCGTTTTCTACCCAAATTTGGGAGAAACAATGATAGATTAAAATAAGAAAACTTGTTTGGTGGAGGTGCCGGGTCACGTGTACATAATCATACTGATATAAAAATGATTTATTACGTCTTTGTGTTTGCAGTGAACATATAATGTTTGCTTTAAACAACATTAATTAGAAATTTGAAACGGAATTCAACTAAACTGAAGGGAAAAGCTATCAGCTTTTCTTGGACACGACATTTTTTAAAATTTGAATTCATTAGTCAATGACATCATTATGAGAGATATGCACAGACCACTCCCAAGTTAGGTACAGACTACATACAGGATTTGTTGCTATGTCATTGTTTTATTACATGCTATTTTCCATAAGAAGAACAAACTCCATAGCAAACAAATCATATACTTAAACCGACTCTGCATTCTGCCTTAAGTGAAAAGGATAAATACATAATCTAAGATTAACTAATAATTTCATGCATTCTCATCATTTTATTTTCCGTATTTATTGTAAGTAAGCTTCTATTTTTCCAAAATTATCGATCAAGAAAACCGCTAGCGTAGATTATACTCTAAAAATGGTTACCGTTTTCCATTTTCATTACTCCTTTTTCTAATCGCCGTTTTATAATCTTCTTAATAATTACCTGCAGCGCTATTCTGGTCGCCTGATATAACTCACCCGTCCTCTCTGTACACACTGAGGCTGTAACCTTTACGTGCGACGGAGGCTCGTGCTATATAACATGCACAAACATGCACGGCACACTGAAACCACTTAGAGCCGTCCGCGTGTGTCTGCCGTGTGTGGTCGCCATTACTTTTGTAGGTGCCGAATACAGGGCTAGTGCTCTGCTCAGCTCTCAGTCCGTACGTCGTACCCATTACTTATGCTGAATGTGTTTAACAAGGGTGTCCACGTCCTGTCTCATACAGCATTATGTACAACACGAGAGGTTTCATACTCCACGGCGTAGTGAAATATGTTTTTAAGGTTAGAAATTTACATTAATTAATCCAAATGGTTCGACTTGTTTTGAAAAAATAAAAATGTGTTTCTCGATTTTAAAAAACGGTCAATTCAATATAATGGTGTAAGGGGAAATATAATAACAAAATGTCTTACCATTATTTTGATATTTAAAAAAATATACCTATTAATTTTTCGTTTGATGGTATCTGTGTTGTTATTGTCAAATACAAAATTAGTAGAATGAGTAACCGTGCAAAAACTCTTTCGGTAGTTGGCATCGCATACATATAAACAGTAGGCTAAACACTCGGAACAATTTTCATAACTCTTATAGATATTAATATGGGCATGGCACAATTATTATTTTTGAGTGAATTTTCAAAAGCAAGAGACACCATTTTTCAATTCTATAGCAGTGTTATACTATTGGGTAAGTATTTTGCGCACTTCTAATGTAAGTGTATGCCAAAGCTCTAACTTGAACGCGTCATATTGACAGGAAAAATCAAAAGTTAAAATTTAGGACAACCAGTGTTATTTCCGTTGTATATGTGGGTAAAAGAATTAAATTAAGTAAGAAAAGTAATTTTGTAAAGTACGAACGTTCTGAAATTGTGTTTCCCATTTCGTGCGCATGCGCTCGCTCAATGTTAAATCTCGTGTTCTTTCACCGTCTCTCTCCCCCCCCCCCCCACCCCCACCGCACACTGTAAATTCACCTTGGCGTTGTGATTGTTCTCGTTGGACGGACTGCGTTACTCCCAATAAAGTAAATCTTCGCTAGAAAGGCTGTAGAGCCCTTGCCCAGACCTACATAAATATCGCCGGGTCATTGAGATGTATGGTCGCCCTGCCGTAACACTGCGGTTTCAATGAAACGATGCCGGCTGCGAACTACATCCCATTAACCCGTGATACAGATGGTGATACATCTTTCATTCATTCATTCATTCATTCATTCATGCATTCATTCATTCATTCATTCAATCATTCATTCATTCATTCATTCATTCATTCATTCATTCATTCATTCATTCATTCATTCATTCATTCATTCATTCATTCATTCATTCATTCATTCATTCATTCATTCATTCATTCATTCATTCATTCATTCATTCATTCGTTCATTCATTCATTCATTTATTCATTCATTCTTTCTTTTATTAATTAATTAATTCATTTATTCATTCATTCATTCATTCATTCATTCATTCATTCATTCATTCATTCATTCATTCATTAACCCGCCGAATACTTTCCTCGAGTGAATAATTATTGATGGTGAGGATGTTAGTGTGATTGCACATCAATATAGATGTACTGTTTATAATATGGTCTGTTCTGTATTCCAACTAATCTACGTTTAGGTGTGACGATCATACAGATGGTAACTATTTCTAGCTCATCGTTAATCTTAAAATATTTTTCCAGTAATAGAGTAGAAACCAATGCCAATTTAAGTTGAATAGTTTTACATTGATTAGACTAGAATTCACGTATGCCTATGTTATGTAATAGTAGGTCAGAGATGCGCGCGCAACTCTAATTTAGAAAAATATTCCACCCCAATGGAAATGTATGCATGATACACTGACAGCACGTTTGAAATTGAATCAACCAGTGCTTTGAACTTTTATCTGGTAAAACTGATTTCAATTATCCACACCAACAATCTGTTCCGTAGTTTGTTGGGGAATTTGAAATGAAGCTGTGATACAGATAATTAATACTAAAGATACTCGAACATATTTCAATGAACTTGTATTTGAAACTGTCATCAAGAAACTAATAATATTCTATTATATTTGGCAAATATAAAACAGTGAAAAGTAACGTTATTAAAAAACCAATTATCTTAAAAAAGACAAATGAATACGGTATTTTCTTAAAACAATTTACAAGTTAAAATATGGACATGTTATCACATTTATAGTGTTAGGTTTTCTACTTTTCACTCTAGTTAATAACCTTTGTTACTTATTTTTGTTCATTCACCCTTAGACTACTCACAGTTTACGCTAGATATGTATGCCAGTACAATACAAAACATAACCGCAACTGTTTTACTATGTAAACAATATATTTTATTCATTTGAAATACAAATTTACAAACATTCTACACTAGTCATTTGTTCCCTTCTCGAGGCTCCCTCGGTGAAATGGAAAGTAGGCCTACGAACGAAGCTGTCGGGAGAGAAAATCGAGAAACACTGGTTATATTCGTGTGGTGTCAAAGTTTTTGCGCAATACTTGTCAAGCGCGCGATTTATTGTTTGGGCTTATAGTAAAAACTCTCTGCTTTCCGACATTTTTCACGTTCGAGCTATTGTAGGCCCACGAAATATTAGCATGCGTTTGATTCATTTGCTTGTTACAATAACAAGAGTGAGCAACGCTACATTCTGTTACGTGTCATGTTATCTATATTGACGTTATAGAGAGCTTAACTCTTCTACAGGAGATTGCTGGTTCGACGCCATACAACAACAACCTAATATACAGTAGTAGTTCCATGTTTTCAAGAAAATGCCAGGCTAGGAGCATGGTTCCGTGTGAAGTTCTTTCATCTTCATGTATGTATGTATGTATATCTATCATCTACACATCCTCTCGATAAGCATCATTGCCAAAATATGGGACGTGAAGACCAAATTTCATTATCATAAACATAACTTATCAACTGCATCGAAATATGAGTTGTTGTATTCTCAGAGTTCTATAACTTGCAATTATGGTTTTATCTGCTCTGAATACTTATTTTAAACCGAAAAAGATTTGATAATATATACAATCTTCCCCCACGTTCAGTTTGAATTTTGATTATTTTTTAAACGGCACTTCTTGATTTTATTCTGTCAAACGTGAAAACATTGAGCAGAAGTCTCTTCCTAAAATTAAAAGTATATTATGGAAATGTTCATACACAGACCATTTGTTGATAGTGTTGTATAGGACAAAAACTAACGAAGTTTATATTAAATGTTTCCCCTGGACATATGGTCTATAGATGAGGATTAACTCCGTTGCAAATGTGCACCAAATAATGTATGAAAGTTTGAGCGTAACGAGTAGCCATGTTTTTTTTCTATCGCTAATGAGAAATGAGAGTGGTACGACTGTGTTACCTTTTCAGCGCGCCGCAGCGGTGTCGCATCAAGTTTATTAACCCGAATTACAACGTGCGCGCATTAGGCTACTTATTAAAAATTAAATTAAACATTTTTCATGCATCTTTTTGCAGATTTATAAAATGTTTGTACAAAATATCGTAGATAGAACACATCTTTGCTTTAATCCATGAATTTTTATGTCCAACCTGACGTCTATGCAATCGTGTTGCCAAATTTGTTAAGTTTTGCCATAGCCATAATAATTTATTTTCCAGTTTGAAAATCGCATTTCACATACAAAAATTCTTATGCACGTTTAAACAATGATGATGATTCTGGTTGCTTCAAGTCTTTATTATTGCAGTCATACTATTCGAGACGATGAGGGTTATAATGGATGAAGATGTAGGATAGTAATTTCAAAACCCATGCTTTATGTGGAATTCGAACCCACGTCCCTAGAAGGTGTCAAAACGCTCTGGAACTGTGCCCTAACCTCATGAACCGCCGTGGAAGGCTTTTTTAAAAGAATAATTTTGCAATTTCACGTTTTTTTTTTTCATTATTGAGAGACAATTGCATACCTACTAACATCATTTTATGTAACAGTAAAAGGCATTTATTTTTTTCTTTCCCATATTATGTATGCCTTTTTAAAGTGACCCACATCAACCTTATAAGTACTACGTCTTAGATTCGTGCGGCATTGACTTATCATGTACCAGTGTTGGAAAATTACCTGCTGACTAGATCCGACTCACTCATCTATGCCGTCAGCAACCACAATGTTGCTGTAGACCACATCACTAGGTAACTAGCTCTAAAACATAGCCAGCTGTATTAAACAGTCACAAAATGGAGCAATTTTCAAGTGCCACCATCCTATTGAATAAACTCTCTGAACCAACACTCGCACGTGTCAAGAGAAAGATAATTATCTCGAGACTAAACGAATAATAAAAAGCTTATGTCGTTGACGTTTTTTCAGCTAGCGACGGTATTCATTAACCCACGCGGATGTCAAAGAAGGTCGTGTGAGGGTGGCAATGATGTAATCCCCTGCTAATAACACCCTCGCTGTACACGGTAAACACACAGCGCTAAGCTCTACCGGGCATCGATAAGATTACACGGCCTGATGCGTGTTGTGCAGCCCGCCGTGTGAAGGCCGAACGAGAGCGGGGATTATTAACATCAAACGATGTGATTGGTCGAGACGCGGCCAACCAGCTGTGACGTCACGAGATGTGGACCTACGTAGAACGGGCCGCGTTCAGTTCAGTCGCCGTTATTGATACAATCATGTGACGTGTCTATTTTACCGTGGGTGTTTTGATCTTGTCTAGTTTTTATGCGACCCTGTTAGTTAGGCATGAATGGTCACCTTCGCTTCATTGGGCGCCGAGTCCGTCAATAATACCAATTGGTACTCAATATTTGAAACTGGTTTTCATTATCTAGAGATGGAATAATATCAGTGCATGCTGCTATTGTGTATTGATGTGGAAAACATCCATTGAAAGAACTTGGGAACTCGACTGCAACCAAAGGGCGTTGGTTCGATTTCAATACAAGCTTTGGATATTGTATACTCGTATTTGTTGTTTTTGTTTTGAGTGCATAAAATAATGAAGTATAAAAATAATAGTGTTTGAATAAAAGCGTTACAGTCAATTCCCAACGCGTTGAATGAAGTGAACATGCATGCGCGTGTATTATGCACTTGATGTGATGCAGCATCTGCGAGTGGAGTTAAAAAGCGATGGTAATAACTGAAACAAATAGAAAAATAACAAAATCGTAAATATTTCAAATATAATTCTTTGATTTTAGTTTCTGATAGATTTAGAGGTATTAATTATCAATTATTATAGAATATTAAGCAAGTTGTATTTAATTCATTTCTCTTTTTACGCTTTGAATAATAAATAGTCGACATCAGAGATGGATTAAAAAATCTTCAAGAACTATATGAGAGGCGTTATAAAACGATTTTGTTGCCATCTTAAATAAGCTTTCCCCGTTTAAATATACTGCGTATTCGAAATAATGAGTCTTACTGTAATGATGGTATAAATTTCATATAATTTACTGAAATTATGATGATAATAATACAGTATGACAATTATATACGGTCAATGAGTATTGGTCATTCTAGAATGTAAGTATAAGACAGAACTATAAATAACACGAAAAATTACGTTAGTAAGTAAGTAGGATAGACATTGAATAAATAAATAAATACATCCTTTATTATATTGTAAAATATTTTAGGCTTAAATACACCCACCTCTAAAATATTTTAGATTTAAAGACACCCACCTCTAAGAGAAATACAGTGTTTTTATTCTCCTCTCTTTATAACTCTAATCAAGCTACCACTAATATGTCAGTGCTTATCAAAGATAATATTATTAAAAAATTGTGCCACATTTCTAGTGTTTATTTTCATTTCACATTCACTTAACGAAATCGTCTAACGATCAGTGCGTCAGGAATACTTTCGTAAACGAGCTTGAAATATATGTTTCAGGGTTGTCACATGAACGACTCAAGAATTCACGATTTAAAGAAATGTGGGTTTGAGTTTCATGATGTCTTTTTAAGTTCACTTCACCATTTAAATGTGGATATCAATTTTGTAGGGACAACGAATGTAGGGGATTCATTCTTGCACGTCACAATTGACCTCGTTGAAAAGGTACGCACACCACTTACGCAGGTACACTTTTAATACGCCACAAAAAAATCAATCTTAAACTGTTTTTCATGGCGTAGTAAAGAAAATATGATGTCATTCGTTTCGGTTGATCGGTTCTTATCTGCAGGTTCAAACTGCTCTTCTGGCAACATTCTGAGGGTCTGGGACGCAATTTCGTTGCAAATTATACCTTAATTAAGTTTTATGAATGTTTGATATTCTTCGTAAGTGAGATTACTCTTTCCTGGTATCTCCTTTCTTATAAGCAATAAACTTGAGATTTATCTTCATTTTTATGCGTTGTATAAATCCGTTGATCATTATATGAGTCACCGAGAAGGCGGCCATGCAATTGCTTTCTTGTTCTCATTAGAGCAAACATTGATATCTTGCGTCACCATGTGAAGATGATAATAATCATAATAATGATACAGTAATAATTAACTTGAATCAGGTATGATGCTTATGTATGTAAACTAGAACATCTATAGTTATGATTATTTATTTTTTTATTTTTAAGTACAACTACATTTACAAAAATGGAGGAAATGTGTAACACCAAAAATGTACCCGTTACCCATACCTTATTTCTAAATGTGTCTCCTTCCTAAGGTGTTACACCTTTACCTACTTATATTATACAATACAAAACAAAAACATAGAAAGCGGCTTAAAATGAGAAATCCAAGTGGATAAGTCAATCATAAGTTATAAAATATAGAAACTATGACAGTGAACTAGAAATGTTAGTTGTTTCCAAGAATCCAGTCTTACAAATTTCATGTATTATTAATTCTTATTAATATTTAATATTAAGGAGCTAGGAAATTTAAGGTAGTGGTGGTATGTTTAAGTAGTTTTTAACCTTGAATTCCTGTAGGCCGACTATTTCAGATGATACGTGGTTGACAAAAGGTGGTTGAAGAAATATACTTATACTACTAATTATACTTATACTTTGTGTGGGATTCGAGCTGGCGCCCCTTGTTCTTCCTTGGCCCTAACGCTCACGTGACAGCAAGTGTTTGTAGGCGTTTGTGTGTTTTGTGTTTGTATAGCGGAATGCTCACTCACCCATTGGTATAAATGCCGAATTATTTCGACACGGTTTGTCGAATGAATTTAATCGATTCGAAATCCGATTGTAAAAATTGTTTCTATTGCGAGTCTACATAGTTTGTGTTGTACCTCCTTTGATTAATTCGTATGATTATTGAAACAGTGGCCGTAACAAAAATTGTAAACGGGCAATGATATTCAAATGAAGTCAAATGGTGCCCATAAATCAACCCAACTAGATGTCGGATCCATGTAAAACATGCAAATATGTCCCCTATAGCTGACTTAATTAGTATTCATGATAAAGCTTGTTCACATTCAATTGACATCAATTACAACTCACAACCTAAGCACTTCATCATACATTCAGTAATGATCCACATTTGAACTCGGATATATACAACCGGCCTGCCGAGCATATTCGGAATGGCTTAGTCGGTGACGTGGGGAATGGTCAAACGGAACATCGCACCAATCCTTTTACGCCGACAAGCCTGTTTCGGTTCAATTTACGAGGTCTATTTAAAAACAAACTGGTGACGAATGTTGAGAACGTCAACAAATCATTTGCACGTATTTTTTAGAGTGTTTTTAACCGAAGCAACAAACGTGTGACTCCCCTACCACTCTGATATCTGTGGCAGGTCGGGTTGCTTTATTTGAAGGTAGTATCTATTGCTCGCTTATTTTAAAGTATGATATGAAAATACGAACGTATCATTTATTGTTAAGCGAGCGAAGCGAGCGTTTCCACGAGACTCTTATGGCACTTCGTTCTGTTTTTTTTTTTGTTTGTTTTTTTTTTTTTTTGTTTTTATGTCTGTCGATAGCGGTCGAACGGAAAGTCCGATCAACTTGAAATTTGGACCATCCACAAGCCTCGATGTGGATTGAAGGTGTATAGTTTTGAGGCAAAATCGTTTGAAAAGTTACAAAGTTACACCATAGTTACTGCAAAATATTTTTTCGAAACAAAATGGCGGCAAAATGTGAGATAGCCATATTTTTTTAAATTTTTTTCCGGTCACGAATATGTTAATTTAATGGCGATCTGATAAGTATTGGCAAAGTTACACAAAAGTTACTCGAAAATTTATTTCTGAAACACAGTAACAGCAAAATGTGAGGTGGCTATCTTATAGTAAATTTTCGTCTGGTTACGAATATACTAATGTTAACGCGATCTGATACGTATTAGAGGCAGAAATTACATTCCTATTGCTGTCAATAAGTGTTAGTAACGGTGGCGGACCGTGTTGAAAACATGACCACGAAAATTCTTAGCAACGCACATTGCACTGCATACAACAATGTCGGAAAGTATAATAGCCATGGTAATAAGAACAATTTTTGCAATGCGCATTCTTGAATTGTTGTTAATTGTTGTTCGTACTAGCATTGAAAACTTTTCGCCAGAAAGTTCGTAGATATTGACGCGCTCGCTTATCAACGCGTCAAACAGAGCGTTTTCCTAGTGTATTAAATTTGGGAGTACATTTACTTTACAAAGAGTTTTTACAATGACTGCAGTTCAAACTGTGTCAACTCCTAGACGACATTTTTCATCGAGGCGAAAGAACGTTGTACACGTCGTTTGAAAACATTTCTATTTAAGCGAGCGAAGCGAGCGTTTCCACTTGACTCTTATGGCACTTCGTTCTGTTTTTTTGTTTGTTTGTTTGTTTGTTTGTTTGTTTTTTTTTGTTTGTTTTTTTTTGTTTTGTTTTTTTATGTCCGTCGATAGCGGTCGAACAGAAAGTCCGATCAACTTGAAATTTGGACCATCCACAAGCCTCGATGTGGATTGAAGGTGTATAGTTTTGAGGCAAAATCGTTCGAAAAGTTACAAAGTTACACCATAGTTACTGCAAAATATTTTTCTGAAACAAAATGGCGGCAAAATGTGAGATAGCCAGATTTTTTTACAGTGTTTTCCGGTCACGAATATGTTAATGTAATGGCGATCTGATAAATATTGGCAAAGTTACATGAAAGTTACTCGAAAATATTTTTCTAAAACGCAGTAACGGCAATATGTGAGGTGGCTATCTTATAGCAAATTTTTGTCCGGTCACGAATATACTAATGTAAACGCGATCCAATACGTATTAGAGGCAGAAATTACATTTCTATTGCTGTCAATAAGTGTTAGTAACGGTGGCGGACCGCGGCGAAAACATGACAGCGAAAATTCTTAGCAACGCACATTGCACTGCATCCAACAATGTCGGGAAGTATAATAGCTATGGAAATTAGAAAAAATTTTGCAATGCGCATTCATGAATTGTTGTTAATTGTTGTTTGTATTAGCATTGAAATCTTTTCGCCCGAAAGTTCGTAGATATTGACGCGCTCGCTTATCAACGCGTCAAACAGAGCGTTTTCCTAGTTTTAAAATCAATTTAATTATTAAGTATTGATAAACTTCCTTAATTCTCACAGTTCTCCTTCCATCATAATATCAGTCAAACGACTGTATTAATTAATGTATATTTATTATCTTACTTATTAATTATTACAGTTACTTTGTATGGTTGTTGTTATAAATTCAGAGCTACTTTTGATAGAGTTCTGTTTAAAATTCAAGCTTCGTAATCTGCTGATACTTACAGTGTCGCGCTAGAAAAATACCCACAAGACCAAAGTCGTTTGACCAAATTAATTTCCGACTTAAAAAATAAACTTCTTGTTTTAAGTCTGAATTAATACGAAAGAAAACAACTCTAAATTTCTGTACACGACTGAGCACAAAACGTTTTTTGATGAAGTAGAAAACATACTGAAAAAGGCACCTGTATGTTTATTATCTCTCTGTTTCTCCTTCTTGACTGCTATCAGTACTATGTGTGCAATTCCACCTCATATTCCAGTAACACACAGTCACACAACCCCCTGACAAACACTACTGTGCACATATTATGTCAGACTGCGACAGAGCTAAGAACGTGTGTAAATTATTTACCCACGGAAAAGAGCCGAGGTTTTTGTTCTCTAAATAAAACGCCCCCTTTACATTCTTCATGAATATCATACAGGTCTACTATCTTCCCTTGAGATGTTTCTGTTTAAACCTGCCAGTGACGTCACTGTTATTCGTGTGCACATCTCACACTCAAAGATTATATTCGTGTGTTTTGTGTTAGTGCACATCAACGTTCTCAAGATAATCGATACAATGACAAAGAAAAGGGGGGGGGGGAGGGGGTTCTCTGCACTATTACTTAGTTTACTCGTGTTAATTGTATCATAAGGACCTCAGATCCACCGATAGAGGTGGCTCAGCGGTAAGACGCGAGACTCTAATTCGGGAGGTCGCCGGTTCGATTCCTTCCACCGGCAGTCCTGACTGAAGGTTTTTTCCGAGGTTTTCCTCAGTTGAGTCATACCATCAGCCCTCGAATATTCCTTCCCAACTATCCAAACACCCTAATAACCTAGTTAGTCACCTGAAGAGGGGCACATCAGGTAAAGCTGGTGTGCACCCTATAACGGGTATTCCTACGAAAAATTATTATTTTTACCTCAGATCCTTATCTCTACTGTTCTTTTCATGCGCTTTGCTTCAACGAAAATTATCAGATTCCTAGCGTTCTTTCACACATTCGAAAAGCAGTCCTTTGTTTTGCAGAGTGTACAAGCCTTATTAGTCACACCTGCTGTTACAGGAATTTCCATGTTTCAAACCCAAGGATGTTAATGAACCCTAATGAAACTGTTTCAAGTAGAAGGTAGGAACTAGAGAGATAGAGGATTAAGTTAGTACTATTAGACTCTAAAATTTCCTAAGCGTGAGACAATAGGTGCTTGAGGTAACTTTATTAGATAGGCTTCTGGGTGCAACGTTCATACGCTCATTCTGGCGGCGAAGTGACCAAGCTTCGAATCATCCTTTCTGCAAACTTTATTGCTCACATGGGTTTAACAGCACAGTTGGTGAACACCACATAGCAGAGTTGGCGAACACCACATCACATCTCTTACCCCTTAGGCCTGTTATTAAAATATTGTGATTGGCTATAAATACCCATGATGTGATATTTATGTTTGAGGTTTATCTCCAGATTACAGGCTAATCTTGAATATTGAAATTAGGAATTGGAACATTCCGCTTTGATTTTATGACTCGTTGAAATATGTGACTCGTATTTATTAATCCCCCCACAAAACGTAATCCTATAGCTATTTAGTAATATGCCTGAAATTTAAAAGCCAACCATTGAAACGTAATTGTTAAAACTGTTTATAATTAATATTATTGTGTAGAAAGTATTGCACAGAATAGCTGTGTGCATGGGCAGCTGAAGTGTGAAATAAAACCATTTAATTTAATTTGTATCGTATTATCTTTGTAAATAAGTGAAACAGAACACAAAAAGGCTGTTTTTGTCTTAAAACAGACCCATGGATTTGTTAATTTTGGTAATGCTACATAATTCTATTAATTTACAACGCAAAAAATTAATTCGAACACTGCTGTGAATACAGACCAAAAAATATGTACTTTATAATATATACATATTTTATACACTAGTTAGGACATAACGAAAACAATAAAATATAGGTATCCCAAAGTGTCAAATCTGTACTTAAAAATAATGTGCCCCATTGCATTGGTCGAATATTTGCGATTTTCTAATATCATAAAATATTTTTATTGGAATTTACATCCTTGTGTTTAGTTTAACAGAAATCAATTTCCAATATCAACATTCACTCTGCCGATAACTTCATTGTTCTTGTCAAAATCACAACTAAAGTATTTTCGTTTATTCAGCACACAATTCACTTCATGTTAACGGTTCTTTATTTGCCAAAGACATGAACGTGTATTTATAAAAATTGTGGATTATAAAATAATGGCCTGTTCAGAACAAAGAAGAATCAGAATAACAATGTAGAACATTGATAAGTATGGAGAAAATCTGGTTGAAACAAAAATTAAAATGAAAGGAAATAGTGTAAAACGAACGTCCTTTCCAGTTCCTCTGTACATCTTATGTCAATATTATAGATGAGCAAGAAGTAGTGAAAGAGCGTTGAAAATGTTTTTTTTAAATTTATGTTCAGTCATTTTTTTATTATCGCTGTTGATACATGCGGCAAACGATTGCAGCTGTTAATATCCATGTATCTGAACTAAACCACGTATAAACATGGGATAAATGACGGGTGAAGTGAGGCTAAGGGTTCACCCGCTCGCTTGCTTATCCAGTTTATGTACCGACCGCGCTGGAATCCATTATTATGATGAATGTAAATACAAAAAATATTCCCTGTAGTAATTCTCCGGGAATCACCTATAACTTATAGAGTTTCTGTTAGCGGGGTGACGGAGCTCAACTATACGAGCTCGCTGTAAAATAATGGGAATAGGAAGATATTCTTTCAGAGTAGGTCGGAACGAAAAATTCTTTTTTTAAAGTTATCTATAAGAAAAGATAGTTTGATGATATAAAAAATGTTTAAAAATATAGCAGCGTTGGTGGTTCATCTCCCGCTAAAGGCAATTTGGAGACCCGGGTTCAATTCTCAGTCGGGGTTGATTTCTTTAATATATTGGGGATTTTATCATTTATGGTTATACTCGGTTAAAAACACGTTGAGAATAAACATTGAATGTACACAGATTTAAAAATGTTCTGACTCCTGAATATTTGCATCCATTCCAATGATAATAATGATACAGGCATTTTTTTTTTCAAAATGGTGAAAGAATTATTATTATGCTAGCCATAATTTCCGTGTTTGTAATGGATATGAGGGCAAATTGTCATAACATTCTTTTTATAGCCTCAAGTCATTGGATACAACGCTTCGTGGGAATACCACTCGAGGAAAGAGGAAGAAACAAAACAATATTATTTTTATGAAAGTTAGTATTTAACTGACTCGACGAAAACAAATAATAAACAATACCAAGTAACTTATTCTGATTTGTCGCGGAGAGGCACAAATATTCTCAGAACGAACATAAAAATACTCGGGGAATCGTACACATAAAATGAAGATTCCTTGAATTACAACAGTAAATAGTTTCATGATTACACGAAATACAGTAAACAATCGACCCATCAAATATTTAATAAATAAATAAATAAATTTGTTTTCATAAACTAATACCCACTCATTTCTAATCTGGTTTTCAGTGGGAGACATTTACACAATTTATTATCTGCTATGTGTCTGTTTTAGGGTGCACACCAGGTTTAGCTAATGTGCCACTCTTCAGGACCCTAATTCCAGAAGAGTTTTAGGCGGTTGTAGCCGATTGTAAAGTTGCGCCCTCTATCCATAACCCGAGCTTAAGTTGCAACCGGTTTCAACTTACCTACTGGAATAAGGGCTCAAGTGACTTAGTATGTTAGGGTGTTTGAATGATTAGGAATTAATGACTGTTAACTTGGCGTTCGGGTATTGCCGCAATTCTATTAAATTCAAATTCTGAATGCTCGGTTCTATAACACAACCTATCTTCAGATCTAGTTTACACGTGGAAGCGATGCAGTTGCATGCAAAACGAACTTACGAGATCCAGCTCGTCTGCGACTGTTGGCGACTGTGATATTTGCAGACGACCGGGGGCCGAGCGAGTTTAGGCTCTAACCACATTGCTTCCAGATGTCTAAACATGGACTACGCAATCGGCGAGAAACGTGAAGATAACAAAAAAAAGTTTAATTTTGTTTTTAATGTTTTCACGTTAGAAAAAAAAATAAAAAATAAAAAGCTACCACATGTTGTCTGTGTTGTCTGTATTTATAAACAAATATTATGCAATACAAAGTCTCTGGTTATTCGCAAATAGAAAATTGTTAACTATACAGTGAGGTAGATGTTCAATCGTTTGAGGTAATTTTGCTGAATATTTTCAACGTTTTAGCGTAAAGTAAAATCCACCCAATGATATTTAAGACTGACACACGCAGACAGCCACCACTTTCTACCAAACTTTGTCACTTACTAAATTTCACAAGGGCCTCTTCCATACAACAAAGTTAAAATGAGCGACAGAAAGTTGACGGCTAAAGTTTTCATGGGTTAGACCTAGCGGTGTTGTTCCAGTCGTACTTTAAAAACTTTGTGTCAGTGGTTAAAACAAGGACACAATTTTTGATTTGATAAAGAATGGATTTTATGCATCCCGGTTTTTTTTATGCTGTTGGAGAATTTTCTTAAAACGTCAGTTGCCTTCGCACCAAAGATCATTGATTAAATTTCCATTAATTTTTGCGTGACAAAATAGGAATTTTCAAAGCCGAGGCCTAATTATGCGTTTAAGGGCTTATTGCGTTTTGCAATAAACTGTGACGAAGTTCATAGAGGTTCCACTTTGTTTCAAAATCACGACGATATTTTGTTGGTAGCGACATAAGGACGGTATTTTTAAGCAAAATTATATTGTGTGGTCACATCTAAAATGTTTTGAGTTACTAAGACAATTAGGCGCTTTTTTTAAAATAATTACTGCAGATTAATTTGAACTAACAGCAACAGAAAATGTTACGTGTATTTACTTAGCGGTAATAGATCTATGATGTCAGGTCACGTAAGCAATCCTATCATCAGGGAAGTTATATTACTCTTCAAGCAAGCTTAGGTGTATATGTAAGTTGTAATTGTAAGTCGTTAACAAATTAATTTGAAACAAAAATTGCACGCATCTATAAAACAATTTTAGTGTTCGAAACAAATAACTTAAAAGCGTGCAAAAAAAGATGTTTGTAGATTTTTTAAATTACTCCAATAAAATAATTTACTTTGTCTACATAAGGGAAGCATCTAGTTATTACGGAATTGGTTTTCCTGATGGTAAATAGCATTATAGCATAACTAACAATTCCATAGCAAACACAGGGTCCCGTTACTAAGAGTCATCTCTGCATACGGGTCTGAGTTCGGTTCGTGTTGACCTGAGTTCGCAGCAATATTCTCTTTTTGCTTTTTATGTTCAATGACAAACTTGCAACACTGTCCCGATGATAAAAAAATTAAAATATATGAAAAAAAATCACATTTAGAGTCTACCCACCCAGTAACAAGACTGATTTTCATTGGGGGATGGGGGACTTTATTTAAAAGCGGCTAAACATTATTTCTTTTAAAACGTACAACGTACATACACACGAACTATATTTTCATTGTTTCTCAAATATAATTTTTAAACTGCGTTTAACAACGGAATTTGGGGAATTAGCCAAGAGTCAAACGGATCATTTGATTTATTATGTTAAACTGTATTAATTTTTGTGGCAGGCGATTGACAATGAAAGTCGAACCACGACAGGCGTGAACTTGCTCTGTGGTCGAGGGATCGGTGGTGGGTCAAACCGCTGATTCGATTGATTGATTGATTGATTGACTGTTATTGGACGGATTACTTTTTACGGGCAGTGCTTATTGGGGTGATTTATAACATAAGGTCATAAAAGACGAACCTTGACAAGGATGAGCTTGAACTTTAGTCGACAACAGAGTTTCTGTTGATGGATATTGGTCTTAACTTATTACTTTTGATGGCAATGTCGATTGGGACAGTGAATCATGAAAAGTATTGCGAGAATGATGTTGTCGATGGTCGGGTTAACGGGTTGTATCTTGACATAAAGCTTTAAGAATGGGTTACGTACATTATTTAGAACTTAGAATTTGTGATACAGAATTTATTATTTAGGTTGGTCGTCCACCTAATATTGAAAATCAAAGAGCTCCGACGAAGATGAAACACTTGACGGGGCTATTTGGTAAATGCACGACTGTATCCTACCTCCATTTCCCAACGCAGAGCTCTTTGAAAAATTTCTAAGATACAATCACAAACATGTATTATTACAAGTATAACTGTGTAATTTTAATAGGCCTACAGTGGTTTTAAATAGCTTGTCATTTTTGATGAAGGTGTCGTCTAGTAAATAGTAAATCCAAAGAGCTGAATAGCAACCTAGCGGTGATACATATTTGGTGGCGATCCTAGTGGTGAGGCTCTAGTCTGAGACGGTCGGCCATGGACCAGTCGATAAAGAAGTTCTCAACAGGCAAACACAGTATGTAAACTCCATTGAACAACTTGTCACAGCTGCTTTCCCTGCAACGACACTAGCGCGGCGTAGCGATCAAATACTTGACATACGTTGTTTACCTACCTCAAGTTCCAGCTTATTACTACTTTATCGGCACTTCGACTACACCCATGATCTAACAATATTTCTCGTTACTAGAGATATTATTAGATCATGGACTACACCCGCAGCCCATAGGCCTAGGACCTGCGTGCGCATGTAAATGGTTTGAGTTTCACTACTGGGCGCATTCCTTATACTGTGAGATAAATGTCTTTATCGTGTTTAACTAGAGCCGCTCCGCGTGGCAGCGCTGTAGTCGCGTCGCAGCTCTTATCTATGGTAAATTATCATAGTTTCCTGTCTTAACCGCTAGGTTACTATTAAGGTCTTTGGAACTGCGCGTTAGTTCCAGGTCGGTGTATCCAGATATAAGGACGCTGTACTATACAGCGTAGAATCGCTTTGGCCTAATTGTCCAGTCGTCTATTAGGTAACTAAACCATAGACTGTTTATTACGTTCGGTTTGAAGTAAGTAAATTAAAAAGTGTAGTTATGAATAAAGGGGAAACTTAGTTTACTCAATTAAAGTATATTTGTATAGAGGCAAGAAACAGTGTTTCAACATTTTATGCCATTTTCTGTTTTTTAAATGTTACTAAAATAGTAGAAAAACAAGTTTGTATGCTATGTACATTTTTGACTATGTGTGATTTTCCCACATTAAATCAAATTACTAGGAGGTAGGTATAGGTTCCAACAAATGTAAAATCTTTTTGCTTACTGACATTGTGATTTGTATACATGCATAGGCATTCGCAGTTACGAGGAGGAATCTTATTGGCAACACGAAACAAGATATAGACGGTTTTCATTCTTACTTAAGTATCAACTGGCATCGTCTTCAGATAGTTAAATTATTAATATTATACATATTACCACTGCCAAGTTTTATTTGAAGTACAAATCAATAGTACACACCATAAAACCACTAACTGTAAACATAATGAATTCATATTCAGATAGAAGTATTTTCTAGAATGACTTTTGCATGTTGACTAAATGGAATGTATTTAAAATTTTCCGTAACTCTTTATCGTGAAAACGTTAATTTAAAAACGGATGTAAAATAGTAATCATTTTTGGAAACCAAAATGAATAAAACCGCTTGATTGTCCGATACCTATATATAAACAGAATATAACTTATCGTGCTCGCGTATTAATTTTTTCCCACACTGCAGATCCAGTTTGCGACCCGATTTCATTCCATATGCACGGAGCTAACTTACTGCACACGTGTCGCCCCAGATCCTTATCAGAGCGCGCTTCACGGCGGACGCTGGAACTAAATAGTTCAAGATAACGCGATGCACTTGTAGCTTATAGCGGCGATGATTCTGCAGAAGTGGTAGCTAAACAATGACACCGCGTGGTATTAGATGTGTAGTGAGCAGTGAGCAGCCCTATTAGTATGTGCATTTAATTAACTTTACTAATACTTTGAGAGATTACTTAAATTAATTGTTAATATCTCACCTGTATTGAGAGTACACAATGGTGGACAATGTTGATAATTTGCAAACATATTATTATTGTATCCATTCGGTTATGGAATTAATAATTTTTTTTTTACGAATGAACGTATACTTGTCGCTCAAAAACCGTATAACCATGTGTTTGTTATACACGAGTGCCCCGTGACCAATACACGATCGGTATTTGAAATTGGGGCTCTCTGATTGGCTACGAATCACTCGTCTATGACTAAAGTATGTGTACGGTTGTTCCAGGACAAGATGTTCAAATGTATGGGTATTGGGTAGTATACGTCAATACCCTAACATAACAATCTAACTTAACGAAACGCAAGAACGAAAAAACGAAATTAACAACAAATAGGAAACGTGTTGGGTGTGAGATAGGGTGCTCCTTAGCTGTTGCCAAAAAAGATTACTTTAACCAAAAATGTTAGTTTCTCGAGTATAGGAGAATCCGCAAATAATTTTGAAGACCAACAATCGATTTCTGTACTATGTGTTGTTATTACAACACATTTTTATTGACTAAATATCATTATTTTTTGTTTATCATTTTAAAATTAATACCTGTGTAGGGGGGACACAAAAAAATGGTTTAGTTTAATGAGGATCAACGATAACTCTTTTTTGATATATCTTTATGTGACTAGACATTTTAGATATACAACGCATAGGAGTGTAATAAAATTACTCTCGATATGAAATTGGTGCCATAATCGATGAACATTGCATTTATAACTCATAAAATATCCAAGGCCAATGGGTAAATAGGAATGTGAGCATTGAGGTTATGCTTTTTGCTATTGATCATATATAATGGTGCTTTATTACATAAAACAACGGTACGTACGTACAGTAGTAAATAAACATGCACGTTAAACGTACATGATCGTATTAGCATAATATCGTAGGGAACCGTCAGGTGTAACGGAAATATGGGGTTGTTATTTCACATGAAAACAGCTATTTACGATACCTGAACCAGACAGAGTTTTTCAAGTACTAGTTTGTTAGGTATTTGCTCCACAAAATTAAACATGCAAACATGATATGAATACATAATAATATGAACTGTTCGCGTTTTGCTCACATATTATATAATATCTTAAATGAAAATAGGTAACATATTCTACCCTTCTACTTATTTTGCTTAGCAGTCTACAAATTATTTTAAGTTTAATTGCTGTGTATTAAACAATATGTTGAAGTTAATTTCTACAGTGTAAACCGTATTATCTGTCATTTTATATCGTACCGTATAATAGTTTTGTATTAATTTCTTAATAGTATCTGTATCTTAACTACACTTTGTGTAATGAAGTAATACTATAGTGCCAACTATAAAATTGAGTTTGTATTCTATTTCTTATATTCCTGTATTTTACACTAGATACAATATTGTACATCTACTATATTTTGCTTTTATTGTAACTATAGCTCTTGACGTTTTCAATTTAAGATCTTGGGTCTGATCAAAGGAAGAAAAATAGACCAAACTATCGCCAGGGGCGCTGCTGCAGCGGTCGTTTCCGATTGGTCGATTAAACCATGTCTACCGCGTACCGGATTCAAATCCTGTCTTTGATATGGATTGATTATATATTTTTCACATGATTGTGTCATCAAAGCATTGCCTCGACTAGTACCGTTGCATAATGCCGTCGTTAAGATATACAGGGGCGTGGAATTGCTCCCATATGGAACAACCTCCACGCGGAATAACTCCCACATTTTACAGTCCCGAAGATAGTTGCATAGTGCTACGTTGCCAAATATTTAATATTCATTTTAAAAGTCGTTATACACAACTGATAAGTTTAGATAAAGTGTGTATAACGAATATCAACATCTATATTAAACATTATAGGCTACGCAGCACTGCTCGGCTATCTTTGAGGCTGCAAAATGTGAGCCTTGTTCCATGTGGGGGTTGTTCTATGTGGGAGTTCTATGATATTTCGTGTGGGAGTTATTGTGTGTTATGATCATTTTGTGTACCCGGCTATATAGCCGCGTTGACATTTGATGTTATTTGGAATAGGCTGCTGCCCACACCTCCTGCCAAGATTCAAAGTGACCACCCATCCTTTATATACGACTCTAGAAATGATCACCCACACACTCACAGTTCACAGTTCACCTTTACGCAAACCAAGTTGGTATCGAAAGATGTAAAACTGCAAATAGTGAAATCGCTGCGAAACGGTACAGTTCTGCAGCCAATTTCACATTATTTACAACAGACAACGCTGTCGCGCGGCGCCGTAACTTACTTGGCTGTCAGTCGAACGGTAAACATAAGCATGATTTAATGTGTCCTTGCTCACCGTGTTCACAAAACCTGGTTTGCACCTTTTTATTTGTATTATGGAAGTGGTTGTCTGATCAACCCTTATTTGTAGACCGGTATGTACCACCTACTCTATAGTATACGTGCTCACTAAATGCGATTATTTAGCGTGAAGTGCGCGTACAAGACTAGTGACAGTTGAAACCCTCCCTGTTACAAGGAAGGGGCGTTTGTCTACGGTTATATTTATAGCCACACGGGTACAAGATTATGAAAGAAGAACTTGCACTTGCGTAACAATAGTTATTTGATTCGATTGTCAAACTAGGACCAAGTTGAACATCTAGAACTCATTCATGTATAGCAATGGCGGGGGTGTATTCTCAAGAAACTTTGTATATTCAAATTTCCTTTGACAATGCAATACCAAGGCGCTAACACTTGATATAAATCAAGAGGACAATACACACGTTCACACGCACACACACACGCGCACGGACACCAACTGTGACCCGAGTTTAAATTTAAACAAGCAAGACAGAGTTTTGAAGGGGTACAACTGGTGTGTATACTATTTACACTAAGTTATAGTACATAAATCTGCAAAAATAACTTTGGTGTAAACTTATAGTAGCTTTGTTCGTTTGTCCTATGATCACTACTCCAGGAGTACGGTATCACGAAAACCCCGTTTTTCTGTCCTGGAGTAAGTGTGATGGGAGTAGCTGTGACAAGTTCTTTTGTCCAGTGGTAACTTACTACAACTGTGATGGGAGTATGGTTTTTACACCTGCTTCTCGAGTAGGAGTAGGAGGAACAACTGAAACGATGACAACTGTGACAACTCTGTTTTTTTTCTCCAAGTGGGAGTAACTGTGATTTCTACTCCCATATCCGTTATAATGACATATTTCCGGATTATTCCTGGCGTAAAATACTCCTGTTAAGGCAGGACAAACGAACAAACTTATTGAGTACTACAGCGCATACATAAGTTTTAAGTTCTAAGTTTTAGGACTTCCGTCCCTGAAAGTAAATAAACTAACATTATTTACGTCCGGATTAATGTTAATATTCAAGCAGTGTTTAATTGATAATTCTGAAATTGCACGAATAGTATAAATATGATAGGCTTTAGTAGACTATTCAATAATTTTAGGATTCCTTATTGACCTGTTTCATGTAGAAGGTAAGAACTGGGGAACTTTTTATTTATTTATTTATTTATTCAGGATTTAAATACAGTTATACAGCCATTTTACATTAAACCTTCAAACGTAACATTATAACATTATAAATTTTTTTTTTGACTTGAAAGTTAAGTTGGTACTTTTGAACTCGGCTATTTCGTGAGCATGAGACGTGGGGACAACTTTACAGCAACGTAGATTCTAGTTCCTCTAGATCGCCGCTAGTTGCAACACATCAGCACCATAAGATTCTGTCTAGAATATATGATTATGCCAAGACGCTTGTAAATTTGTAAAAGTTACAGAGCCAGTGTGAGTATAGCAGCGCATCCTTATGAGAAACTTGAATCCATCTCTGATACACATCAATGAAAACGTTTCTTGACATAACACTGCCACCTGCACATGGCTTGATTGAATATCATTCCCTGGTATAAGCAAAGTCGATTGAGAAGTCACATAGTTTTATTGAATATCATTCCCTGCTATAAGCAAAGTCGATTGAGAAGTCACATAGTTTTATTGAATATCACTCCCTGGTATAAGCAAAGTCGATTGAGAAGTCACATAGTTTTATTGAATATTATTCCCTGGTAAAAGCAAAGTCGATAAGGAAGTTCTTGCTCAAAGGGGAAACTTCTTTATCGACTCTCGTATAAGCGTCCGCCTACTACAAAGTACAAATAGATCAATTAGGAGAATGTTAACTCAAAATATGCAGTTGAGATTTTGTGCTAGTTTGGTTCATGTAGTTGTATGTAGCTAAAGAATAAAATATAAACCTTGTTGATACTAAGTCCAAGTTTGTTTTTAAAACAAATTACTCCGTATGTCTTGAGTTTAAATTACTTAGGAGTGATAAATTGTCACGTCCAGAGTTATTTAGGGCAAAATGTCGGTAAAGTGGACCACTAGGATATCGAAGTGAGCAGCAACGTCCGATGGAGCCAGCGCGGCTAGGACTCGGGGGACACAGATAACGTATCATGCACCACAAGGAGGGGGGGAGGGGGAGAGGGGGGGACATACAAACTCGCCGTTGACACGATATGTGTTGACTCCGTCCGTACAGTGACGCGCTGTTTCCGAACGAAGTAAGCTCTAAAACCGCGTTTTACCCCTCAGGATAAACCGGTGGAACGGAAAACTATTGCGCCATTGGACTGGAAAACAATTTCATCACTGGCAATAACTCAGTATGTTCTAGGTCGCGTTTCCTTTTTATATCAAGACTCATAACTCGTGGCCAGTTGGACTTTCAAGCTGTGAAAAACGAGCATGCTTTTGTGAACCTCTCCAGGGACTGACTTGTACCATCCATAACCAATATCAGATATTATATAATATTCTGGACACTATTGATGTTTTGCTGACCTTTAAATGTGGAATACACAAATGTTTCTCTTTGTGGCGTATTATAAAAAATCTAGGTCGGTCAATCTACCTATTATGTTTGTTCATAAATAAAATTACAAAATGCTGTATTTGTTTGACAGAGTCGTCAAACACAAAGCATGTTTTTATTGGGTTGCACAACTAGTGGCCTTTGTGTGAAAGTCAAACAAGTGGATTTGATTGCACACACACAATTACTTATATACGCGTTGAATAATGACGGATAATTGTGTTCGATTGAAAACAACCTTTCACATGGCCGAACGTTTATTTGCAAATACAAAAATAATTCGAAACTAAAATCAACAAAACTCGATGAACTGAATGATTCGATTTTTTCACGTTTTGCTCCAGGTTAATAGTCACGGGTCAGGTAACACATTTAAATCTATTAGCATACAATTCAAATAGTGATTTAAAACGTTTTGTTTGCTCTGCTACCACCCCTAGACATGACCTCACATTGAACATGTAAACTAGATATGACTGTACCAAGTTCATATATTGTCAGCTGGGAGAATAGAACTGCAAATGTGGCTTCTGCATCGTTTATCAGAGAAGATCTATTAATTTCAGTTTCTAGGAAGCTTTGTTCATTATCTATAAACTATGAGCAACGCACATCCAACTTGTTCCTGTTTACTTACCTGAACATCCGGGTATACTAGCTCAGACTTTACTGTTCTCATACCTTACTCAGATCCATATCTACCGTTCATGCACACTGTTTCAATGCAAATCAACATATTCTTTGAGTTTCTCCACAGATTTGTAAAAGCGGTCTTCCGGTTAGTTCGGTGCACAAGTCTCATTTGTCACGTCCACTGCATTAGGAAGTTCTAGGTATCCAAATTAAAGTAAAAAATTATCCTTAATAAACCGGTTTCAAGGTGATGGTAAGAACTAGAAAATTAAGTTTGTACCATTGGAATCACTTGGGGTAACTTTAAAAAGTACCTGTCGCGTTCTATCTGCAGTTGGCTTCTCTATTGGTCTATCTATTCTACAAAAGCATTTTCAATGGTGAGGGATCGAGTTATTTTTTGTTTCCTTGAAGGGGACACACTTGATTTGTCTCCTTTTGAAACCGGTGCGACTTCTTTCTTCAACTCGCCGTATGAGATATGATTCACTTCTTGTTCCAAATGTCTTCTCCAACACTCTTTCAATCTATAAGTCGCGAAAGATCAAGTCGTTCTACAGCAGCCTAGTGGATGCTGACGTCATAGATGAGTGAGGCATGAGCCAATCAAATGTCAGTATTTGAAAATGCCACCCGCTGATTGGTTCCGACTCAATCTTCTATGACTTCGGGATTCACAGGCTGTTGTGGAACTACTTAACATTTTATTTCCTTAAACTATTCTTGCTGTAGTTATGGTTTCACAGCAAGTCGGAATCAATCACCGTGTGAATTTTTCAAATACTTACTCGTGGTTTGCTAATGTCTTACTCATCTATGACGTCAGTATTCACAAGTTCGCTGTGAAACAAATCGAACTGATTTGATTCAAACACAAAATAATTGTATCATTTGGTTCTGCCTCGTGCGTTAATTTTATTGTAAATATGTAATACAATAATAATCATTTTTCTGTTAAGTGGTAGATATCAGAGTTAAAATTGAGTGTGGCTGACATATTACTATAACATTTTTGTAATTATGCTTGTTATGCTCAGTACAAATCCAATGTTGCCTCCAGCGGTTTTTTCTTGGAGGTTGATCAAACGTGGTAAAATGTACAATATGCATCATCTGCAATTTAAAACACAGTTAATGGAAGCATGTTTTTATAATTACCGGATGATAAAACAAATCGTTGGCCGTTGTTAAAAATATTTGCATATTTGTGGGACAGGCTTGATCAGTGCTTCTGCTTATTATGAATTAGTTTGTAAAAAAAAAAAAGATTGTGTTTTGAATGAACAAATCGTTGTTAATTGAAAACAATTTTTGTGAATAGTACTTTAGATGTGTGTACGAACTATCAGAGGAGTTCATGGAGGCTCAGTCAAATGAAGTTAATTTTGGGAGTGAATCCTGCACAATAGCCTTAGGACATTTTCTCATCTCAACTATTTTCGCGGCCTATGTTATTAGTTAGTCACTTGTACAAGAGCACGTTAACTACAAGCGAGCTACAAGTCTTTGCTGTGCCTTCATGTATCAGGTATACACAACTGTGCTACGCTCACGATGTATATATTCATTCATATGCTTATATAGATTAGTATTATGTCTTAGAAGTTTGTATAGCATATCAATCTGAATTAATATGACGTGTTCTTAAATTACTTTAGTACTATATTATATTACATTTATAGAAGTAAGACCCCGTTGTCAATGAAAATAAAATGTTTTTATTTTTGATACTATACTATGGTGTTGAAGCTATGAACTATATTGGCCGGTATTCACGCGATACAAACGTTGAGCATCATGTCAGGGATTACTTTAATTAAGCCGTATATCATGGATTTTGAGTTAACAAATACAGTAATTCTAATTATATCCGAGACCACACGTTGCCTCTCGAGTGTGCAAGTATATCTACTGCGTTCTATTTTGTTTCTTCTCGCAAATCCGTGGTATGAACGGTGCCAAAAATAGGTTAATTCCAGCTTAGATAACTTTATTATACGTCTCGCTCCATATGGTGAACCCATGTGCTTTAGTAGCGACCAAAGAACGTGGTTTTCTATGCTATAAATCCAGTTGAAATAAGAGATTTAAATTACAAAAAGTGTATAACGTATTAATCCTGTGGGAAGGTTAAGTCGGGCAACACGATACGACCGTTTCTCTCTGAACATGTAACATGCACTCGAGTTTGTGTATATGGCAATTTCCACTGAAACAAGACAAATACAATCATAAGAATGAGGAGAAGCAAGGAAACATTAAGAGCAAGGGGCACTATCTCGCAATTTCAAAACACTGAAATTGAACGTTATTTTAATGATCTCTTAAGAACGTTCAAGATATTAAAAAAGTAATTCTAACCAAAAATTTGAATTTGAATCAGCTACTCAATGAATTTTAAAGCTGTCAAAATATTGAAATTTTTGCTATTGTTATTTCTGTTCTTAATTAAATAATTTCTAATGAAAAAACTACAAATGTAAACATCGTAACAATTATAATATTTCAAAGTTTATAATGCAATCGTTTAGCTGACTCAAAAACAAATTTATTTTAGAATCACGTTTTTAATATTTTGAAGCGCTCCCAAGCAAAGAACGATACAATTGCGTAGTTTTTCATTGAGAGGTCCTCCTTGACGTTTACTGTGGAGTGTTTGGATGGTGGTCGCCATTGTACAGTCAACGGCCATTTTGTTGTGTTCGTCCATTTTATGTGTCCACTATACTCGGCGCCACCACCAAATCTATCCATTCCCGTTAGTAAAACCCTGTCCTGATGTTAACCCTTCAAGCCAGTAGTGTATTTTCCTAAACGATACGTTAACAAGAGAAGAGGAGAGGTATTAGGAATAGAAGAGCCAAGATGCGCGAAGATGGGAGGAGGATAAGACAGGATGAACATGGAATCGATAAGTAGATCATACTGGTTCGGGGGATTATATTTAACACCATTAGTTCAATCATACGTTTTCACTTTGGGGCTTAGCTCCCAATTAGTTATAAATAATATTCATGGCCGTACTAAAGTGCTAGTTCGATTAAATAAGCATGGATTAATCGTACATCATTATTATATCCATTACAATTTACCATTCAAATCGAAAATGTAGGACTCTATGAAACGTTTCTTTTTCGTTGCTTTATCATCTGAGAATAGAATAGAAAATTATAGATAAGGCAAACACTATATAAAATATTCAACACACAAAAAAGGCAGACTATTTGTGTTGAATTTATTAAAGTGATTTAACCTACATTCAAAGCAATTCATAACATATTCAAATAGCACTTATGACATTTCCGTAACTCCCATCAAGTGTATGTAATTTCCTATGTTACAATTGTACTTGATATTTTCTTTCAAACAAATAGTGTAATTCCGCTATTCACACATTCATATCGTGAATGTAGTTGCAATTGCTAGGTGCTATTGTGGTGTAGTGTTTGTCACACTGTTCCGTTATACATGTATTGGTAATAATGTTTCAATGTCTGTCAGAAATCGATCATCGATACGTTTTCATAGAGCGATTTTATAAAATAGAAAATGCAAAAAATGATATTGATACATATTTTTTTTTTTGTAAAAATACTAAATTTAAAATGAAAGCCATTTGATACTATATAACAATCTAGTTTGTTTGTATAAATAATGAGGCGGACTTTAAAGCCAACTGAACCATTATTCGTCTAAAACTGTCTCTTCTAACCAATAGATATGTTCCTTGCTGGTTGTTATCTACATTGAATCTCGTCCCAAGAGAACAGTTCTTATTGGTTCAATCTCGTAACATTTGTCGAAGTTATGACGTTCTAGGTTTTGTCTGTCGGTTATGGCTAGATCTAACAAGTAATATTTACGTGATTTGAATTAAAACAACTATTTCAAATCATTTAAGGCCAAAGTTTTGACCTAGAACTAGTTAAATTACAAACATGATTAGATAGCATTGACATTAATTGTTAGATCATGAATGGAAAAACATCTGAAATTATTGCAGGATTTAGCGAGTCTAGAGGTAAAATAGCTGGTTACACGGAACAATCCCCACACGGAACAACTCCCACACGGACAAATCCCACGCGGAAGAACTTAAACACGGAAGAGCTGCCCCACGGAATAACTCCCACAGGGAACAACTCCCACGCGGACGAACTTCAACACGGAAGAGCTGCCCCACGCAATTACTCCCACACGGAATAACTCCCACACGGAACAACTACCACGCGGAAGAACTCCCACACGGAACAACTCCCACACGGAAGAACTTCAACACGGAAGAGCTGCCCCATGGAATAACTCCCACACGGAATAACTCCCACACGGACAACTCCCACGCGGAAGAACTTCAACACGGAAGAGCTGCCCCACGGAATAACTCCCACACGGAATAACTCCCACACGGAATAACTCCCACACGGAACAACTACCACGCGGAAGAACTCCCATATGGAAGTGCTGCCACACGGAACAACGCCAACACGGAATAACTCCCACACGGAATAACTCGTGTTGTGGCTCGTCGAACTCTCATGCCAGGTCATCTTCGCAATTAGGGCATCGGATTTGGTACCGGTAACTAAATTTATGTCGTAGAACATTTAAAACAATACTTAAAACACGTAAATGGAGACATTCCTCTCACGTTTCTCCCATTTGAATAATATCCGATTTTTAATATTGTGGAATTCGACGAATCTCCACTAGGTGGAGACCAAGTCAACCTTGACTCCTACATCTAAAACTAGCTTTTAATGACTTCATCTGTGGTAAAAAGGAAACACACAATCTAATTCCTCATTTCAGTTTGGTACCGCGATAATTGTTAACGCGTGTACCGTGTATGCACGAGAGCGCCATTTTGTACAGACGTGACGCGGCACGCGTGCACTTTTTCTTGCGGCGCGCACGTATACACGTCATGGCTGATGTGACGCGGCATGCGTGCACTACTTCTTGTGGCGCGCACGTGTACCGTGTATGCACGAGAGCGCCATTTTGTACAGACGTGACGCGGCACGCGTGCACTTTTTCTTGCGGCGCGCACGTATACACGTCATGGCTGATGTGACGTACAAAGCGAGCTAACGTGTACCGTGTTTTATATTGTAACAGCCGGGATGTTTGCCACGGCATCTATCATATACAAAAGTTTGCATATTGCCACGGTTTGTTGAGACCATTGGCTAAACTTGCAATCGTGTTAAAGTTAACAGAAATACGATGGTACAGATTTATCAGAGTTATTACACAGTTTGTAGACATGCCTATTAAACACTTTCTAATATGAATTACGAAGTGTTTGCGGTGTTGTCTGAGATGAGATTATACAGTTTGAATGCAAAGATCATCCAATGGTTGGATTTTAACTTCCGGCACATAACGGTGAAATAGCTATACAAAAAAGAACTAGAGCGGATATTATTTTCACCACAATTCGCATCTGTAAGACATTTTGGTGTCAAACTTTGGGCCAAAATTATAACTTATTCGTTTTCTGGTCTAATCGTTCTAATTCTTGGTTCAAAGAATGTGATTTGTATTCAAAAGAATTCCATGGATTAAATAATACAGAATACTGTGAGGCTAAAAAGCTGTCCGCGGTGGCTCATGGGGTTGGAGCGTTGGTCCTAAACGTGTCACCTTGGAACGTGGGTTCGAATCCCGCATAAGTCATAGAGTTATCGTCTTTCATCGCAATAATGCAATAATTTAGACACAAGGACCTTCATCAACTGTGAGACTACCAAAGATGTTGTCAACATTGATTCAAAACGCTGCTGGGTATTTCATTACCTGTCAGACAAGCGCTTCAATTCTCCAAACATTCGTATATTCTAGACCTGTTGATTGAAACCCGCAAAACTTGCTTTCCAATCACTGAACAACGATTCCAATCATTGTCGACGTTAATGTTTATCTTGATTCACGGCCGTAGTCCCTTATCACCTCGTACTACCCTGACTGACACCGCCATTTTGATTAACTTCCAACTTTATCCGGCCGGCAATTGGTGTGTGGTGCGACCCCAATTCATCTGCCCGACCACATAAATCCAATCTCCGGCCTAGCCTGCGTTTCTGTATCCTCCGCGCACGGCAGGGTTGCGAAACATCCTTAATTGACTCCAGCGCATAGCATGACTTACTTATTAACACGTTCATGATAGAATATAATTTACAACTCGCGTTACGTTTCACTAACCGTAAGGATCTGGCTAGTTATGTAAATGTTCTGGAAATAGACGGCGCTCACTATATACAAGAACTCTTTTGACTGTCATGCTTAACAATGTACGAGGTTCGTACTTTACATAATTACAGCTACTGTAATTGAAAAACATAATCTGAAATTAATCTTTATTCTTAAGACATATTCCATAGAAACATGAACTCTGAGATAGTAACCTAGCCAGTTCGGGTTACATCAGATAATTAGCTATACAGTTTTACTCCGGAGTAATATAACCTTTACTATTATCTTACATCCACTAATATTAATGTTCAGTTCGTTCCCCAACAGATTTTCTGGCGTCGTATTTCCGTTGAATGCGATGTTCAAGGTGGGCGGGTCAAATGGGCGGGAATCTAATAGAGAGGAGACACAATATCATGTTTAAAATAATCATGTATAATAAGATGATATAATAATTACGTGGAAATTTAAATAGAACCTTTGTGTAGCTAGTTTTCCATGTAATTTATTTTTCTTCCTTTGATCATACCCAGATTGTAAACGTTAAGAGTAGTAAGAAGAAAATTTAATTAGTAAGAATTATAAAATTATGAGTATGTACAATATAAATGACAGGAAGGTTACTGCTTACAATATAGATACATTGAAGATACAATATATTTCCCTATCATTGTTTAAAACTGTATCTGTCTGTTTCATTAAATACATATTTCGTATATATTTCGCATATACACAAAACAAAAACGGGTATCATATAATTCAAAGTAAACTTATGAGTTAAAAGAAATGTTTCAATTCAAACACCTTGTCTGTTTTGAGGCATCGATATAACACATATGTTATTTTAGTACGTAGGTTCACCTGATCTATTGGATTTTAAACTACATTCTATGGAATGGAACCTCAAACGCTATGCATCTGTTTTTTACAATCACTTTTTATTGATATCATGTTACATTTTTGAATCGCTCAATAGCACTTACTTGTTATTATCAAACTGTATGATATTTTGTATTGCATGATCATGCGGAAGAGTCCCAAGGGTGCACAGCACCTTGGGTGAATAGAGAGAGAGGAATGCAGCTCTTAGCGTACTGGCTTAATTTTTTAAATCGGACTGTAGCGTAATAAATCGAAACATATTGGCTGACGAGCGATGTTAAATATTACGTCCGAAGAGGTTTTTTTTTCAACTTTTTCCTCATGTTATATTGTCTGTTCGAATTGCAACCCTTATGCTTTTGTCTTAATTTTATGTTAAAATGTTAATAATTATCACACTTAAGGAATTTTATGAAGAATGTATGTAATCCTGCTTGTTTATACTTTAATAAATTGTGTTTCTACTAAAAAAAAAAAAACGTTAAATATTACAGAACTGTTTAATGATAATGTTAAGTTTGGCGGCTTGTATTTTTAATTAAGCTTTAACACACCTAACATTATGTGATGGAGTTTGTAAACAACATTCAAAAGTTTTTTATTTAATAAATTTGTCTTGCGTAGGTACAAGACAAACATTTGTATCGGTCCACGAAATATTTTCTATAATAAAAACTGCTCTAAATATCTCGGTTCTTTCCAAACATCATCACATAAAAATAAGGTGTGTTAAGACACTACAAAAATATTAACCTTATCACTTTGATCTTGCTCCTAAAAATGTACATTGCGATGTTGATAATGGTTTACATGAATGTTAAACGTAATATAGGGTGTTTTTAACATGTTTTCTGGTATAGGCCTAGATGATTTCTTGGTATATCTATCCACCCGCTGCCGTCACAGAAGACAGGTAATCTTCTGAGTGACTCGCGAAGAGAGAGAGAGAGAGTGAGAGAGAGAGGAAATGGGCCATCGCATGACACATGAAACATTTTTTAAATAAAGTTGTTCGCCCTTTAATATATCTTAATCCGTATAGCTTTCGTTGGCTTTCGCGATAACGAAAGTATTGGGTAAAGTATTGGAAGATGATTGTTATAAAAGTATCGGAAATTACAGATAGGGTAATAAAGTAGCTAGTAAAAAATATCGATTATAAGTTTCGACAAAATTTGGGTGTCATCCCAATCCCAGCAGATACTTGTAAGTCCAACGCATTCCGCGGTAGCAGTATAATATTACAACCAGGGGGAGACGCAGCGGCACCCACCTAAATAACTCATCTAAACACTGAAGTTACCCCAACACAACCAGTCTCATGCTTATGAACTAGCCGCGTTCATACGTACCAACTTAACTTTTTACTTCTCTACTTCTTTTCATCTACTTGAATCAGATTCATTTGGGATAATTTACAACATTGAGTTGAATACCTGTAAATTCCTAACACAGCAGCCGTGACTAGTTAAGACTACTAAGCGTAAGACTGCCATTACGAATGTGTGAAGAAAAAACTGCAGGAATCTGTGGATTTTCAATGAAATAGAGTGCATGAAAGGGTGGTAGATAAGGATGTGGGGTCGGTATGACAATAGTTACGTTTTGGGACTCGTATATCTTGTATAACAATGAATAGGTTGATCCATGATCGAATGTCGTGTATTATGACTCATTCGCGAAACGTGTGGTATAAATTTAAGTAGTAGTCCAAGATATCCAGCGCTTTAAAGTTCCATAGCAGAAGAAACCATCAAAGCGTTTTTGTAGACTCGGTAACTAGTTTTCTCAACAAAGAGATCAAGGCTGCAACTAATCTAGGAAACACAGGCGTGCTACGTTCCTTCCAGCTCATCGTTAATATTGCAAACTTTCCTTCGTACTATATAAACTAGAACCGAATCTTCGTTCAAAGTTGAAGACATAAGCCTATCAATTTACGTTCATGTTGTTTTTATGAAGTGAGTAATAAAAATGCTGTTCTTTTATGGTCGTTTCTCCCACTGGGTTATCTGGATATTGTTTAAAGCTGCTTCCAACCATCCAATCATCTCTGCTAAAGAAGAAGTTTCCAAAGGGTATGATAGCTTTTTTTATCGGCGGTAGAGATGAAATCTAGTAGATGCACGAGATAAGCTGGTTTGTTTTCCATATAATACTGGATATATAACATGTTATATTATAATAATTCCCATCTCACTTATTGTACAATTCGTTTGAATTTTCTATTCATAGATTTCACGTGACGTCACAGAGGCCATATTGGTTTGCAGATATGGTTCTTAAATTGCATAAAATCAGCGTTTAGAGTTAAAACATAAAAATGACAAATTACCAAACATATACATTTTATAAACACGCCTAATCGTAGAGAATTAGCTGATTTTGTTTCTACAACAATTGGCTTCAAATGTACTCAAATTTATTACTAAGATGGCGGATGTCCTCCACCCGCATAGTTATATAAGTTTCCTGAAAACCATCAATATTGTATTTGGAGAGTTTAGATTCATTTTATGTAAAAGGGGACACATTTTTTGGGGGGATTACATTTCAAATATTTTATTCCATTTGTGAAATAGTGGAATGCGAGTTCTTTACGTTTTGTTACAATTTACTGGCACTATTCATAGTTCCCACGTGACGTCACAGCGGCCATGATTGCGACACAAATGATGAGGACCAATCCTAGATCATTGGCAAATGCTACTCAAATTAAATAAATAAGCCTAATTTAGAATTTAAAAAGTAAACATAATTAATACAAAAATAAGAAATTATCACACATACCAATTATATATGAAAAAACAGGCTGGATTTTAAAGAACTAAGAATTTATTAGTTCCACCACAACAGCTTTCAATTGTTTCTCCAATAGCCCGCGTCAAAGTTTGATCACAAATGTGGCCGCCACGCGCAAAGATGTGACGTACGTACAACCTATGAATAACTGACCCTTTATCCTAAATGGTTGCGACAGCGGTGTTATTAGCTAGCATTATTCTGTCAAACATCTGTTAGACGTTAAACTTATTCATGAACATGAGCGCTACAAAAATCAGTTCGTAATATATTGATGAAACCAACCAACGCACTAGACACATTTGTATATTTGTTTGAATTCTGCTTCCAACACATTTTGTATTCCTTCCAGTCTGGTGCCATTTTCACCTGTCTCTAACTGATATGTGTATTCAAACAAATTATAATCATGAATCTGTGCGCCTGTGTGTGAGTGTATTCAAATAGCCCGCGGTAATTACCAACCAGTCTAGCGCGCTATTTTTACATATTAGAATGTCAACAGATGGTTTTGATTACTGCGATAGCTATACTACATGCAATCACGATCTGAAAACCACTTGACCTGGGAAGATTTTTTTGTGGGTGATATATAAATATTCGGAATAATCCGAATTTATTTGATTGTTAATATTTATACATGTCCTGATGGTTTTCTTGTACTACTTGCATAAGATCTTTTGGTTTGTCCTTATTTACGATTTTTTTAACCAAAAATGACCACGTATTTCCATGGCAATATGTCTGTGACAAATTATTCTTTTTCGGTTTATTTTGCAACATGCTTTATTCATAAGTGATCACACTTTATAAAATAATAAATACACTTGAAGAAATCTTTCATTCAAACTATTGAAAAACAAAATGTCATTAACAATATATAACAATATATAATCTGATCTGAAACTACTTGACCTGGGAAGATTTTTTTCACACACACTATCAGTAAACGGATATATATCATTAATCTAGTGTTGGTTATGATATCACTGTCATTGTGATTGTGTTTTGTTTAGTGTGGTTATTTACATAGTATCGAACCACAAAAGCAATAAAGCAATAAAACGGCAAACCAAACGTTTTGACAAGTCCCTGTAGGGCCGATATTATAATCAACTAGCAATAATTTGTTTGTACTATTCCCTGGATCGCTATAACAACAAATACAAATCTGGACAACTAGTCCCATAATAGTGCCAGGTTCTCGTAGCCCATAATACTGAAGATATGCTTAATTTTTTTTTTTAGCTACAATGTTTTTCATTTTTTAAATGATTTCTATGTATCGAATCGACTCACCGGTCCTGTCATGTTCTCTTTTTCAATGTGTTCTTCTTTCCTGCTTCTTCCTCTGTCGTCGCATAGTCTTCGTGTTTCTATTTCTTCCCACAACTCACCTCTCTCTTCTAATATGTTTTCAATTATTTTACCAGGTCTGCGTCCGGTATTGTAGTGATACCATCAGCGCATCTGTTGGCAGGCATTGTAAAGTCACTTTCTAAGCACGGCTAGTGCATTATATGCAGTGCAAGTAGGTATACCGGGAAATCCTGGGACGAATTCCGTTGAAATATACTACGTGGAGCGATCTTCTCCTCTGAGAACTTTGTTAGCTCACATTGCTTGATGCGTCATTGCCAGTATATAGAAAGTTCGTTGCACCTGTCACTCCCATCATTGTTACTGGAACAAATTTATAATTAACGAACTAGCTTTTTGACATTTAGCTGTAGTTAAGACATATCTGTATCATTATACACTCACTACGACAACCTGTCAACCCCATTAAAGAAATATGAAACGCTGTCCGCCTAATAGTTAGAGCGTGTATAAAATACAGCAGGAATAGTGCTGACCGAACCAAGACACCTCTTGACAACCTCTATTAGTGAAGAGTAACAGCAAAGGGCCGTCGTGATGACTGTGTTAATGAGCAAGAAATTGAGCTGAACGCTGATATATTTGAAATAATAGACGGAACATTTTCAGCGCCTGCGAAATATAGATATATTCACAATAGATTGAATTGATTTATGCTTTTTTAATTGACCGGAATTGCTGAACACAACTGTTTTCAAACGATGACGGTAGAGTTCTACTTGCGCATTCTACTTGTGCTAACAAAAACAAGAGAAAGACAGTATTTAGTAACGAACTTTGTTGTTACTCTAAGCTAGGATTTTTCTAAGGCTCTGCTAGTAGTCTAGACATTTTCTTCTTTATCTTCTTTCATTTCTGTTATTTCCTTTACCATTTCAATTTCCCTTTCCTCCAATTATTCTATAATACTATTTCTTTGTCGTACTGTGTCATTTTATATGTTTATTTTGCATAGAATAGCTTGATTTATATTTCCCTGTTACTAAAAGCATGGTAACTAAATTTATGTTATTTCATTGTAATTTTTCGTTCGATCTATTAATTTAAATATTTATTTTTTTAAACCTAACTCTTCCTCCATGTATATAAGATAATTTTATAAAATGCAGAAGGTTTACAACTCTCCAACGTGTATTTGTTTCCTATATACTGATAATAATTAAAAACAAGTCCATGTTATTTCGCCACGTCGTTGACACTTACTAAGCATGTCGACGTTTCTGGGCCGCTATGGAACCTGTTATCAGGACAACTTGTTTTTCATTTTATTAACCCGGGCCACGAACGCCAATTCCTTAATACTGATAATATTTAATTGTTTAACGTTACTTGCTCGCTATTAATATGTCAATCCATTTTAAATCAATTTTAAATCTCTATAGACTGTAAACATAAATGATAAATATATAATACTTATACATATAAATAGTGTTCTAAATATGGTAACATCTGTCAAATAGTATTAAACGAGTATTTTTTACCAGTTTTCATGTAAAAAAGAAGATCTTAGGCAAGCTGTTGATGACTGTGATACCTGTTGACATAGTTACATTCGTGGCACATCATCCTCACTGCTGATTAAAATTCCATTAGTAGTTGAAGTAAATCCACTTGAATGCAATCGCTGTTTATCATTGCAGGATACTCTTTGGTCTTGTTTTCATTCCTTGTGTAATGGAGGGTAATTAATAATCTGTACAGCGCCGTGTTACTGTGTCGACTATACATTTGTTTCAATTGTGCATATTATTTATAGCTCGTATGATATAACTTCATTATAGTGGAGATAAATGAACACACATTAATAGTTTGAATTTAAAGCTGCTTATACTAATTCCTAATACTGGGAATGATTTGAATGTAAAACACTTATAGAGGAGATTCGGGCCGTGTGCACAGTCAGCAGTTTCAAGTCAAGTATAGAATTGTTGCTATGAAAATGTTTTCTTACATGCTATTTTGCATAAGAAAAACAAACTCCAATGCAACCAGAAACTTAACTCCATACTTGACTCAACTGTACATGTTGATTTTGGTGATTTTTTTTTTTTTTATCTATGTAAAAATCCCCAGATTATGATCAATTTGTTACACACTCAGCATTGTTTTTTATTTCCCGCAAAGTGGTTATTTTTATTCGCCTTGTACCGGCATGTTTTGACACTGACATGTATGTGCATAGTATTGTACTGGTAGCCAGAATAGCAACCTTACGTGCAGATTCATAAACTGTTGTGTAGAAACCGGCAGAATTTCAGTTTTACTGTACCTAGAACATTGTTGTTTTTTTTATTTACTATTCATTTTCTACCCAACTACAGACATAATTTTTGTAGATTATATTTAAAAAGCATTTTTGTTGGAATTTATGTATCATGTATGCATAGTAAAGCTAGTTTCACTAAAGTTTCTTTGAAAACGATTACCTTTCTTTTATATGGGTTTGATCATAATAACATATTCATATATCATATTATTATAGACAACATGTCCCAACTATTCATTTAAAAAATTGTAAGGCATACAAATTTATGCGCACTAAAATATTTTGTTTTATATATAAAACAAAGATATAAAGTTGTTTTATAAACAATAGCCAGTTCCATTTGGTATCAACAGCTATTATATACATATCACATGTGTTCGTTCTCACGCCGTGCCAACAAACAATTTCGAAACGGCGTGACTTTGCAAAACTAGCTTGAAACTAACTGTTTTAAAAAACAACATAAGTTGCATGTGGACGAAAGTTGAAATTTCAATCGAAATCAGTGTTTTGATGTTTTCCAGTAACACGACACAATTAGTTCAGGGGAGGATTACATCTAACATATCATACATCGAACGATCGGTTTTCCCGGTAGGCAACGCGAAACATAGAAGCGTCACTTTAATTCCATGGACACTGGACAGCACTGACGGCTAAACAAGGATGTCACACAAACAGCTATAGCTAACAAACTAGCTATAATGTGAGAATATCAAAGCAACTAAGCTCATCATTGGAACATACTGCAGTGTTAAAAATTTGATATTATTATAACTACCCGCCGTTCCTTTGTGACCCTACGAACATGAGTAACCCCCCCCCCCCCTCCTCCCCCGCCAAGCCCCTTCCAGTATGATGATTTCATCCCAAAGGATTTGTTTTTTAATTTATTTTTGAGGTCCTGCCTGGATGTAAAAACTTTAGCTTGATAAAGCTGGTTTTAATAAAAATAAAAAACGTTATAGATAGAGTTTTAAATCTGAAGAAATACGAATTTTGGATGTCCTAATTGGATGTTATTTTCATATCTCCGGATTTAAAAAATAGCTTTCCCTGCAATTACGTTTAAACTAAAATATGGATAGAGTTACGTAGAAAACAATGTGATGGATAAATTTGGTAAAGTTCTTTGGTCTGATTGGGTGTTATTGGTTTAGCTGTGTTCAGAAGTTTTGTGCTTTGCATATTCTAACGGGTCGCTTTGTAGCTGTCGCTGTGTTTTACTTTTAATCTTTAATGAGCTTCAAATTGAAATTGACTCTCCCCGCTTGAACATTGTTCGTTATATACCTTGAGCCATTAGGTAAAATTGAATACGACTTATGTCGACATTATTAATGCCATTTACTTTTTATACTGGCATAAATGTTTGAAATGTAACCTCAATCTTTGCAAACGTCACATACACATCACTTTAGCCTTGTTGGAGATAGGCAAGATATTGTATAAATCTTCCAGATATTTTCAAACGTATTTCACTTATTTTTAAAGAAAGTTACTTTAACTGTTTATGGATACGGTGATTAAATTAGATACACGCATCGAATAGGTTGCCACATTAGTTTGTACACAAACAAACTAATACACACTCACACGAAAGAATAGGTTTATGTTTAAAGGCTTGAGATATTTAAAACAACCCCACATTTTTAATGGATGCTACTTTGGCGCTAAGCAAATGGATTGTAAATGAGATGGTTGACCGAAGCAGCTCGCTCTTCTGTCATGAAGACAACACAACCTCACTATTGACTTACTGACATGATAAGACATTCAATTTAGAAGATAGAATTAATGTAGCCCAATTTTTCTTTAGTTTTAATTTTAGATAGTCTAGGGCTCGATTCCAGATTTATAATGGTTTTTTTCTAACACTTAAGTTTGCAATGTTTGTTATTTTCTTGGAATTTGCTTAAATGTATCTTTATGATATACTGGAATAATTTGTCTTTTGAACCATCCTAAGAACTAAGAATGCTATAAATATCAATATATCCTCCGTAAAGCCTACTTCGTAGTAGTGACTAATTAATAAATGATATATTTATATAAGAATGAAGTTACATCTGCTGTGCGGCTCACATAGTTACTTAATGATACAGATCTGAGTCATATATAACCAAGGGATGTGAGTTTCAGAAATGCCTAATCGGCTGGCATGGTAAGTCATGTATTTTTGGAACTGTCCTTCATCCTCATCTATCATCCACTACTTGTCTCGATTGGTTTGAAGTACTGTATTAATATGAACGTAGCTTAATGGAATAATCATCAGAATGGTGTCAGATTGTGTGGGGGTCAACGAGAGAGATTATAGTGCAGGACATGGTGTTTGAATGATCTGAGTTGCTGTCAGAGACGGATAGAGTGTTATATAGTGCTGATGATGATAGGTGTCATGCAGTGGCGTAAACCGAGGGGAGTCCCCCCGAAATTCCAGCATAAATTATGCAATACAAATCATCTAAATTAACGAAAAAAAATAAGTAGATTTATATACTTATTTCTCTGTTTGCTTAATCGGAAAACAATCCCGTATAGGTGAAATGGTATAATTTGTAATAATTTTGTAATATTGTAAAATAATGATTGTTGAAATTAATCTGAAATCGTTTTTGACGCCGTTGTAACACGCATCCCGTTCAGCAAAGCACGTTACCTACTTCTAAAACACATGAAAACAACTTAAAAAATACAGATTTAAAACAAAATTGCCTGAGGCGCTATTGTGGGGGACATCAACCTCACATCCCCCATTAACTTATACTTGATGTGAGGGTGTGCTTAAAAGAATTTGCCAATATATTCAATGTGTGAGTATAAAAACACTATGGGAGAATTAAATTAAAGTATCAATTAATGTCTTATCATAATTCAAGTAACTTGGTATATTATGATATTGGGGTTATCGAAGGTATCAGGGAAGTAAACAAAACAACTTCTTGATAGTATGATACTTTGCATTTTTGTCATCGTTAAAATTAAATCTGCAATCAGAACTGATCAGATAAGTGCAAATTGGCAATTCCTGCTAGGTGTGTTCGTATTAGCTGTGATAGCTTTCATCATTAATTCTAATGCAGGTCTTCGAATTAGAACAGCACTGAGGAACCAAGTAGTAGTGACTGATTTAAGCTACAGGCGTCTTGAGTCCTAACGTTAATTTCTTTCCTGTGTACTTGTTGTTAGATGTACATAGTATTGATCATTCAGAATAATGGGGTTTTCTTTTAAATGATTGTAACTAGAAGCTATGGCGTGTTCTTTTGAATATGTGTGCAGTCTGCTGTGCGAATGTGTTCATGCGTTCTGTTGTTTGCCTGGTTTTATCCCGCCCGACATTGTGTTAATGCAGCCACACATAGAAAACAAGAGAATATAAGAAACCGACGTTCCTTCCAGACTCTTTTCTTGGCCAGGACAATATTGTCCATTTGCAATATACAGATAAACTAAATGAAGCCAAGAGTGAAGGAATGTTTGTTAGAGAATAAAGTTTGAAGCATGTTGATGTTATATTTGATGTGTTTTAAATAGAAGTTAATGGCCATGTAGTTGAGATTGTAGACACTTTTTATACTCTTCCTTGGGAATTTTATTTCCAGTAAGTATGCTTGAGAGAGCGCATTGATTTCAGTTGTGGAACAAGTTGGAATGTTTAGTATTTAGAGCGAGCACACAAATAGATATTTTTAGAAACATTTACCGAGTGAGGCCGTTAAAATATATTAATTCAGGTAAATGAAGGTATAAAAAAGTTATAAATAAGAAATAATAGTGTTAGACCTATTAAACCCAGTATAAAATAAAGATACATCGATGCAGTGTAGTAAATGTGTGATTGACAACTAACTTGCCAGCACAAGGAGGGAATTATATTTAACACTGCCAAGTTTGTTGTTTGTTTTGTTGATAATTTGTACTTATACTTTCCTTGAAGTACTGTATTTTTACACATTTACATCACTTCAAAATGTTGTAAATTCATCAGAAAAATCATTTTAGGTAGGCCTACATGAGGAAGTAAAAGCAGTTTAATGAAATAAATTTTCAAACAGACAGAAACTAAAGAATTTCAAAACTATAGTGAACTCAAAAGAAGAGCACTTTGAAATTTCTTTTTTGTTCCTATTATAGAATTTTACAACGATAAAAGATATTTCTCAACGCAAAAGTTGAGTTCGTCTTAAAAAATTATAGAATTTATCTTTGTCGCAGAAGCTAAAGCAATTTGAAAATACGACTTGTGGATGAGAAAAACAATTTTTATCGGGTATTCCTTACAAGCATTTATCTAATTGTCACTTACATTCCTGTAAGCATCAACACCAAAAATAATTCTTTTAGAAAATAATATTTCACTTGTGTTTTAATGTGTGTTGTGTAGTATCAAGCCATTACACAAAGTAAAACATTGTTACTCGATATTTTGTATTATCAAACCATTTATGTACACATCCATGATCAACCAACTATACAAACAACATTAGTGCCTTTATTACTGCGTAATAAATTACAATGACATTTTTTAAAACAACAAATAACAGTATAGTTATAATTTTGATTAAATTTTTGTCAATAAAACATCGGTACAAACAAACGATAATAATCTACCCGGCACCTCCACCAAAGTATTCACATTATTAACAATAGTCTCAATAAAGATTAAAACCCTCTTGACAGCTGCGATTACAGAGAAAATATATTAAAAAATGCGTAGCAGTATTATCTTCATGTTACCGGGATCTGGATGGACATCACAAGAAATTCAAAGCTAGACTGGTTTTACAATTTAAACCAGAACAACATTATGAACTTCATTTCAATTTC
The DNA here is from genome assembly GCA_945910005.1 of Isoperla grammatica. Classification (NCBI taxonomy): domain Eukaryota; kingdom Metazoa; phylum Arthropoda; class Insecta; order Plecoptera; family Perlodidae; genus Isoperla; species Isoperla grammatica. The sequence goes on along the minus strand of OX246737.1, from coordinate 113,589,988 downwards.
AATTTCCGTCCATCATAGAAAAGATGACTATGTAAAAGCCCCTTATAGCGAGCATAGGCTCTTTGGGGGCTAGTCTCCATGCTGTAACATATATTTGTTACATGTCAATAAAAACCTTCATTCAACTCTTGTGAATCCAGGCCCTGTACTCTTAACAGTTCAAAAGAAGAAAATAAGAAAATGCTAATAACAGCGCATACAATAGACAACACAGCTTGAGCACTGTGTCTCTCTTGGTAACATATCATGTTTGTCGGAGATCGATTGGTTCTTGAATCGAGAGTCTCTTTCTATGGTTTAAGTACGTCATTGTACTCTTCAACAGGCAATGTCGTGTGTAGGTTTCGTATTGTAGTTGAATAACTAGTGTATTTGGAACTATAGCTCTCTTTGGCTAGAACTAATTTGCCGTGCCGTAGTTTTCCCTTTCCACAATCAGTCATGTTCTTTGGCTTCTCATGCTAGTTACCTTCTAGTCTATTAATACATTTCGACTTCTCAGAAGTATGAATAATAGAAACAGTACAAGGTTGCCTAGAAGTAGGATTTGTCTGCAGATTATTGTTTTGTTCACGTGTATATCATACAGATTACGCAGATTACTAGAAATTGCACTAAAATTAATGTAACTCTATTGCAGGGTGACAGTGGTATACTAGTTACCTTCTAATCTATTAAAACGTTTCAACTTCTCAGAAGTATGGATAATAGAAACAGTACAAGGTCGTAGGATTTCTCTGCAGATTTTCTGTTTTGTTCACGTGTATATTATGAAGATTACGCAGATTACGAGAACTTGCACTAACATTAATGTAACTATTACAGGTTGACAGTATAGTTGTGGCATATTAGAGCGTGGAGGGTTGCTGACGTGTTCTTTCACCCTTCTTGAAAGTGTCTAGACACGTTTATACCTGTCATGTAATCCTCAGGTGACAATAACGCTTTGATTGCCTCGTCAAGAATAAAGGATGCGGTCGGTCAACAAAGCAGGTGTTTCTACTAACTACAATGAAAACATTAAGTCAATGCCCTTGGATCTGATTTGTGTTGTGTTTTGAAGAGTATGGTCAATGCTTTTGTTGTTGTTTTCGGTCTGTGTGAGAGACCGGCTATGACGCTGTGTCTTCCGTCCAATAACAACCCTTTCAACGAATTTAGAATTCATCAACAATGACGGTGAAGAAACCGTTCTACGAAATTGGCCACAACTATTTAAATATTTAATGATTCTTTACTTCGTTATGCTTTACTTGTTAACTTAGTATACTGTTCTTTATATTATGTTCGATGAAGAAAAGAGATGAAAGAAAGTATAATGAAAGGGTATATAATTAATGCCATTCAAGAGTAATTTATTTTAAAAGTATATTTGTATTTTTTCTTAATATTTATTTTACATTTATGTATATATTTACGGATTTTTAACAGTACAAACGCATGCAGATTAAAGATTTTTAAGAGTACAAACATTCATTTTCTTTTTATGACTATATCATCCATGTCATGAACACAATACAGGTCTACTGTATTGTCGAAACCCCTATGGATTATGTATCAATTAACACCCCAACGAGTATTCACTTCCTTGGAACAGTAACCTCAATGACCTTGACGAGGTTATCGTTTTGTTCTTGAAATGTGACTCCATTGTTGTGGTCCCGGTTTTGTCCCGGTTTCTTCGAGCGGAAGTGGGAGGAGCCTATATAGATGTGAAGCTGTTAGTGCTTCTCGTGCAGACAATACGTCTATTGTTGGAAGCCAATGGAGCGTGGATACAGCGCTTCGATGAGGCGCTCGCTTAACTTCGAACCGACGTACTGCTACGTACGACACACAAAATAAAATAAAATAAATAAATAATATTGTATTTATACTCCACCCACTCGTTTGAAAGAATTGATTTTCAGTGGGGGAAAGGTATACTATTTATTATGTGCATCGTTCCTATGGTAGCTGTAAACTCACATATACACCAGTATCATATTGATAGATTAAAATCAATTACCGGGATGCAAAATGCTAGGAAGCGTATAGACATATGAATTCTAAGCTCATTTTATTGGCATTCAGTATACTATCACAATACAACCGCGAAGATTTCATAAAAATCTATCTGTTCCTTGTTAAACCACGTATTAGCTTATAGTTGTAACCGGCAGTATAAGATAAATATAAAAGTAACTAGTTTCTTAGGTATGATTATGTGAGTAGTTTCAGAATGTAGGTTTTCACTTATCCAATCCATCACGACGTTTGAATTAATATCACTCTCTTATTCAGGAGGGACTGGGTCCTCTCTCTCTCTCTCTCACACTCTCTCTCTCTCTCTCTCACTCTCTCTCTCACTCTTTCGCATTCAGTTTACGGCATATTCCATACAAGTAAAAGTTAAATTTTAAATTCAACTTTTTGATGGGCAATTGTCCGTCTTTTTAGATAAAATAAACTATGTGCCGACGAAAATATTATCAGTGTGTAAGCATAGTCAGTTTGTTTCACATGATATTTTTTGCTGGCAGATCTACTTTTTCTTTTAAAATTCAGTCTTGGTAATGTTTTATTTGTGAATATAACAAACAAAAATTATTTCAAAGTTTCAACATTTTTCAGGTTTTGTTCTGCCATTCGTTAGGTTAAATTTTCTGTCACTGTCACGGTATGGTTTATTTTCTAAACTCTTTTTGTAACAACTTTATATCAGGTCTAACAAGTGATTAAATGTTTTAATTAAACAAACTTTATCTCTACAGCAAAACTGAGTTGAATATTGAAAGATAGTGCCTTTAAAAGTACTCATTAAAAGCATTGTGTATATCTTCACGAAAACTGAAACTACAGCAATTTGTCAGAACTTGAACAGTATTTTAGTAAAAGAAATTTTAAGAACTTGGGCAGTTTTGAATACCTGGTGCTGTTTTTTTTTGTATATACATTTTTGTTATTACATTTTGATTCATAAGCACCAATATCGTAGAGAATGGTTACATGAGGCAATATTTCACAGCTTTTCCAACATGACACGATAGTTTCAAACGAAAAGTAGTAAAATAACTACTATCTAGTTTTTTTTTAAATAAAAGTTTTATGCCCTATACGGTTGGTAAACGTTTCCCTTCCAGATGGTTATCCAGACCCAGCTTTGTTGTCTTTATTTACGCAGGGATGCCACCCACGTAAACGGTAAACCTACCCATGTTACCTATACACACTATAGAAGTTTCATTTCAAACTTGAAAGTCGATTCTCTTATCTCTTCCCTCTGATTGGGCTATCAAAGCTTCTCCGAGTGACAGTTATGCTGATCAAATAGCTTTTCATCGCATAGAAGGGTCTTAAACTTCTTCTTCTTTAAGCAATGCAATCAGAAGAGTAGGCCGATTTTCCGGCAGGCTAACTTGAAACTGTTCGATCATTCGCTGGGACGACTCTACCAAAGTCTAGCGCGTTGCACTTCGCTACTTTCAATTTGCAAAATGCAAGTTAGCTACTTCCCTTTGTGACTTTAAGAGGGCTCTACATAATATTCCTTCTAGCTGGAACTTGCCCCTTTATTTCAATTTGCTTCCCCGTGCTGCTTTGGTATTCTGGCCGTGTAGTGAGAGCGTAGCCCCCCCCCCCTCCCCCTCATCCCCCTAGCTGGTTGCTTTAACTGCCTAGCGGAAAAACGTCATTTAATTAATTGGTATTTCACGACATGATTTTATTGTGGGAATTGGCTTTGTAAAGACACACCGCCCATAAGAATGAAGCAGTTTCTGTTACGACCCTTCCTCCCTCCGTCGCTCATAATCGAAACACGTTACGATTATTATTCAAGCGTAAAACATTTCATTCATCCAAACATTTAGACACGTTTGCAGTATTCACATAAACGCTAAAAGCTTTTAATAAAGTTTGTTTTTAGCCGGTCGTTTGCACAGTTTTAACGATCGACACTGCAGATTTGGACAAAATTAGAATGTAAATATTGGTAATTATTATCGCAAAGAGTTGGTCCCAATTAAAATTCAATTTCAATTTGTGTATTGACCATGATTTGAGCTTTTCCGCTCTAGTTACATAGCATTTATATATTACACAGCATTTATACATAAGCCTAAACATAACGAAAGAGAAAATATAAATAGGCTAGATATGGTACAATACAATTCATATATCGTATCGTTGTGTAGCAACGTTGGGAAGACGCAGTGAATCTGTAGCCGACGACGACGACTATACTCGTGTACTAGTAAGTGCTGACAATACAGTCAATACCCATAACGCGTGATTGAGCTATTTATTTACACTGATGCGTGAAAAGGTCAAAACATACATTTACCTAATAAATTGTAAAACCACCAAGGATAAAGATATTTAAACAAAATGGATATAACTGCGAAATTGGTGAAAATATAGACTGTGTTTCGTGTGAGTATTGTATTGTATTGTGATGTATGTGCAAACAGGAGGAACGATGCAACTGTATATCGGCTTCAACCAGCGTGAACCGAGCGCATTGAAAATCGATTACATACATTCCATTGGCTGGGGGACAGACAGCCCATTGTGGCTTGTTTCAGTATCGAAATCATGCGTATGAGTAGAGATGGAATTATATGGATAGCATTGACATTAAATATCGGAGAGCATATTGAGCCGTAATACACGGTGGGGGGGGGGGGGGAGGGGGGGGGGGATAAACCTGGTCGAGGAATTCTTATATGGGTCTCGTGCTAGGATTAGTAAGGAGAAGATACGGAGGGAGGTTTTACTCGGTGAAGAAGATAATATACTGACTGAATATCCCAGTCAAGTAATGGTGAAGGACTCGATAACGAATATGAGGATGCATACCTACCTTCAGCATCATTGAGCGTTATGAAGTAGGCCATACAATTTATCCTTTTGGTGGCTTTAATAATGTAGGTATCCTCTTTGAGAAGGGAGAGCGTTGATAAGAATCCATGTTATATGCGGGAATCGACTCCATTCACCTTGGTCTTTGAGGTTAAAAATCGCTCTCCGACAAATACCATATATATATACACCACCGCGGATCGTTTTTTGTTATTACTCTGTACCGAAGCAACCTTACAGATGTTTTTGTCAAAGCAACAAAATTGATTCCGTGACCTCATTTTAAATTTAGAATTTAAGAAAATCCATTTTTTGATTATGCTAGCAAAGTGTGGATCAGTTTGTCTAGGAAATTATTTATATCATTGGCCTTGGCTCATAGTTAATTGTTAATACTACGCATGGTGTTTACTGTGTGTGTATCTGCAATTGCAAAGACATTATGTTATATTTGAAGTGCAAGATGTGAACCGTGTATCGCACTGCAGTGAACGGCGCAGTATAAGCCTACCTCACCAAGCATCGTCTGCCGCATCTTCCAATAAATACTCGTCCCCTCTTAACGGTGAAAGATTCACACATCATCAATTATTTAACGTGCCACAAAACAGACATTTTTTATACATAACTTTGAAGATGTTTTTCAATTGGATATTGGATTCTGCGTCTTATTTGAAATGTTGCCTTTCATCTGCCTGATGTGTGCGGGACGCAGTATGCTTGTATTTTGTGAAAGTGAGGGTTGAATAAACTTGCCCTCCCTTGGGCTCAGATGTCAAGCGGATATCCTTGTTATTTCACAGGAGAAATAAGAGAAGCAGGCAAGTATGGTGTTGTAGAACTGAATGATTGTCATAGTAATTGGTATTGATAATGAACAATAAGCAAGATTTATGCACATGTAAATGTGAGTTTTCACAGAAACTAATGTGTAATGGATAAGACATAACGCGTCGTGGTAAAGTTTAAGAAATACGTACTGGCGTCCACAAAAAAGTGATTACAAGAAATAATCCTCTACTTTAATGCATAATTAAGAAAGTTGTGCTATTTCCATAGCTATGACTAGAACCTTAAAACAACTTATATTGAGTTAAACTATATTATACTTTATGATGTTAAAATTAGACTATTACATTCATTTCCGCACCCGAATAATAGACGCAGTTGGGTGGAATAAAAGCATCGTTCTTGCAAGCATGAATGCAAGCATGAATGCAAGCATGAATAATTTCCAATGAAATGTAGTACAGTATATATCTAGCCACACTCTCCAAAGAATGTCATATCTTCGACTAAACTCTTTATGCATACGTTTTTATGTGTACGGCGCGCTAATACATTTGTTTTATGCATAATGTATAATGTTTTTGTGTATAAACCCGCCTAAACATGGCGAAATATATGTAAGGTGGTACACAGGCTTGTGTTACTCAGTTACGCTTCCATTGGAAGTCTTTTGTGAAACTGTCACCTGTACATTATACGAATACGAATACTGTACAACAGATGTGTCGATTCTCCAACAACGGACGGATCAATTATTTAAATATGTATTCGGAAATGCGCGACGGGAGAACCTTTTTCTATAGCTTACGTCATCAACAATGGGATTACGCTGACGTCGTTTGAAGCGCAGGTGTTCGGTGATATATGGTTGATCCCCCCTTCCTATCTCTATATATCATACAGCTTCCGCGCCGCTCCCACATGCAAATACGCACATGCACACTCACGCACACACGCACACGCAAACAGTAGGTTTGGGTAACACATATACACACACTTGAAGGACAGGGAATGTTCATAGATTTTAATGTTGATTTTGATTTTACTAAATTAAAGACTTTATATTCTCAATACTAAAATATGTTTATTTCATACTTGAGAGGAAGCTGGAAATTTCAGATTGTTTGCGGCCGGAAACACAACATTATACTTCTGTGTGCACTATTATCGAAGTTAACAAACAAGTGTTTGGAGATAATCACTTGTACTACTACATTCTAAATATAATTTATTTCTGATTAACTTCATAACTACAGTAATAACAATGTAACATACAATAATAAGTAATAACATGACTTTTGCACAGCACTCATTAACGAAATGCAAAACAGTTAGTTAAATTTAATATAATTTCCGAAAGTTATATTTATTAAATATAAATTCTTAATGTAAAACCGACAACAATGTTTACTTGGTTTTTGAAAGAGGAATTAACAAGGAATATTCCATCACAAACTATGTTGTTTACAGGATGCACTTGCAGTATAAACTTGGTATAAAGTATCTTAAACTTGTGACTAAATATAAATTAACTTTCGAAAATATGTGTTTTTACATTGAGATTGGAGATAGCTGATTATTACATAGACATTAAGCTCTACCAAAGGATGACATCAAGATATAAATATTGCGAACGAATATCCTCTATCTCTATTGCTCATTCAAAGGGTACACATTAATTCTGCCTCAAGTAGTCATTTCAATTTAAAGGAGCGCAACGTAGCGAACCATGGCCAATTATCTGGTATGGTATCTAAGAATAACGGTAGTTAAGTGCTGCTATCGGCTAATTAAAATTGGGTTGTCGACGTTAGCTCGATAATCGAGACCTGATAGGCACACGGAATGTCCAAACTTTCGCAGACAAGTTAGCTTCAGTTTTACGTACGATATATAATTGCCTGTCCAAAAGTTTTTTTCTAAATGTTAAAAAGTTGTTAACAAATTACTCCACACGACCTGACATGGGTGAAGGCGGCTGGCAATCAAAGTTTCCTAAGTCAGTCATGCCGACGGTAATTAAGTTAAAGTTAGTCGACTCTCCAACAACCTGAGTGAGTCACCTGACCTTTGTTAATTTTCGTTAGGTTTTTGACCCTGCTCTTGACATTCCACTTCCTATTGACTTTTTATTTTTATTTTATTTTTTTAGGACACATAATATGTATACATTTACAGGTTTAATTATAATGCATAATATTATTTAGAACAGTTTTCACCGTGTAGTCCATAAATCCTTATGTTAGGTCTAGGCTATTGTAAGATTAAAACTAAATATGTGGATAATTAGGCCTACATGCCTCTATTTCTAATAGTACAAAAGTTACATTTAAAAATTTGTACAATCATACAAGAAATAACAATGGTGAGTGGCTATGAAAGCAGTGATAGTATACAATGGCCTTCACGTTGTTGTTTTACATACATTGTTTATATATGCCTACATTTACATTGTTGTTATACATTGTTGTTATAAACTAATAAAGAGTAAGTAATTTTAGTAATATAATGAGTCAAGAATAGTAAGTTCTTTTAAGGATTGCCAACATTTAATTGGATCAATAAACTAGAATTTTGTTTTTGATTTTACATTCATATTCGTTTATAATTCAGTTTTGTTATTATACATAAACATCATAAACATCCGCAATGTCTTAAAAATCACGCACAGTGCGACGTGTATAATTAGAATAATTTGGCGTTACAGGACCTGGATTCGCACATTAGTGATATAAATAATGCCTATGTTATTCTACAAACTCATAAATATGAAATATAATATGAAACCAACAATAACTCATAATATTTCATCTGTGAATGTGTAATAATAAGACCTATAGCGATGACTTGTTAGGAATTACGACAACTCAGGAGTAAGGGATCTTTGTGAATCCAGGCTGTGTATTCTAACGTTATCTAGTTGTAGTTGAAAACTTAAAACACACTCACGGAAGTATTCACCAACACACAGAACACCACAGATAGTCACATACATTGAGGTTCAATAAATATTTTCCACCATCTAAGATCATTCCTAGCAAACTCGAAGTATTCTTCTATACATAATACATATCTCAGATTTCAGATTTAGCACGCTTTATTCAATTTCACATGTGATACAAAGTACATTGCATAGAAAAAATAAAAACATTGATTATAAAGGAAGGTGAATGCCCACATGAGCGAGGCTTGTGCCATATATATTGGTATAAGAGATGTTAGGGACAATAAAGGCATCACGGTTCACTTCCCGTTTGATTTAGCTAGAAATAAATTATAACTATATAACAACCTTGCGTTCTAAGTGGTTAAATAATGTATGAACCTCATTCGTAGTTCAAACATTTCGCAAACAAAAAACATCAACCGAGTTCACGTTATTCGTAGATCTTTTGCGTGGTGGAATGAAATATATACCGAACTCGTTTGGGCGAAATGAATAATTCTTTTAATATGAAGGGTTGGAGATGAGGGTAACAAATAACCACTCATTAGGTAGGGAACATTATGAGAGTTTCAAACCATGATATAAACACGTTTGTTGGAACAATTTTATGGTATTGTGAGAATAACGGCAATGCGGCATTATCGCACGATCTACCCTGCATATTGAACCTTGAATGTTTTCTGTTCACTAGAGACAATAAAGCCTGCGAGAAATCATTGTTCTGGTGGCTGAGCTAGACTCTTATACGTAGAACGCCCACTACTTGTCCTCCGTCTACTTGGAATAGAGTTCGTATAAGCCTCAGGCACTGCGCTTTCTTTGTAATTGCAAATTAAGCCATGCTACTGCTATAAACACAAATTATAAAGTTGGGGACATACGAAAATTAAATGAACTCAAAGAAGAAGTTGATGTTAAGCCTCATTTTTTAATGTAAGAAAATAAAAGTATATGAACATGGTCTCAGGAATCTATTCTCAAAGCGGCAAGATGCAGTAATGTCAATTATACAAACCTCAAAGAAGAACTGTAAACTAGATAAGCATATTCAACAGAGAAAATACGTTCTTCCTTTTCTCTGGAATAAATAAGTATTTAATAATTTCATGGGGTCCGTCCACGACGACAAAAAGAAAAAAACAGTGAACCAATCTTAGGCTCAGATAATAATGTGAAGTTTGTATGCTTTGCGAATACGGCGGGATTTGAGGCGTGCTTGTTTTAGTTTTAGAAAAAGGGTCTAGAAAAACGGAAATGTGTTTCCATTAGGCGTGCGGCTTTGGATAATCAAGCTGACAGATCCTGTGGGAAAAGTGCCGGTCCTAATCCGTGAATAAGAAGAACAAGAGTGAAGGGAATAAAGTCCTTGAGTGAAAACAACTGTTTTGCACGTTGGCACGTAAACAATCAACACATTCGACGTAATAGAATTACAATCGCCCTCGTCTCCGCCCGATGTCATTGTTGTCTCCTTGAGTTGGGACCTCCATCTTGTTAAGTCGCGTAATTACCCTTATAAATTGCGCTTGAAGCGCTGATTTTCACTTTGCAGCTTCCACTATATATACTCTTGTAATTACTTTCTGTTTCAGAGCGATAATAACAATAATTATTAAACTTTGGAGCCAGTGTAAATTTAATTACAAGCCCGCACAAGATTCTGGGGTACGTTGAAATGAGAACTTATTGAAATAACCGCAGTTAAAAATTTTAAACAGAGAAATCTCTTCCAAATATAATTGCATTTACATTCCAGGAGGAGTTATGAGAAGGAAGCGGGAACAAAGGGGGCGAAAGGGAGGAAAGCTCGGTAGGCAATTAATAATTCACAAGTTAATGCATCAGATTCATTGGAATAATTTTACTTGATAGTAAGTTACGTCAGTATCATGCCCTACTCTTGTTCTCACCACAATCATATTTACAGACACAAATGATCATCAATTAACAAATGATTCTAGGCTTGGTTTAAAAAACGAGGTGCACAAAGCATAACTAACCGAACGCTGTCTACATTAATCGACTTCCTAAAGTGATTTTTATATACGAGCGTCCATTTTACACGAACATAGACATGTATAGAAAATCCGTATGCATAAATATTTCGCTACAGCAATATTATTATCAGCTATTTTTAGAATAATAAGCTAATAAAAAGTAAGTTGTTGATTGTATCTATGCCTACAAATTATTCCTGGATATAACATGTTGACTGCGATGAACTGTACAAGGAACTAAATGTTGGTTTTGTGCATACTTATGTGGTGTTTCTGGAGAAATCATGGAGATCTCTAGGGAAGAAGTAGTGACAAATGAAGAGGTTCTTGAAAGAGAGCAAAGAATCAGAATTCAGGTTATGAAAACATGGATGCCTTTGTTGGATACATTTGTGTGCACGCAAGAATAATGAAGGCCAAGTGGAAGGGGAAATAGAAAAGGAAGACCTAGATTGGAATACGTTCAACAGATGCTCTAGAATATGCGCGTTGTAATGGATAATGTTATGTAGAAATGTTTCAGAAAAGAGGGAATGGTAAAGAGCTGTTTCAAACCAATCTACGGAACGATAACAAGAAAATAAAACAGACTATTACAGAGTATTACATTTTCTGACGTATTGTGCATGCATTTCCATCTTTATCTTAGTTTGCATTCGCACTTTTATCTACCCAATAGGGTGTATCACATTATGCGCATGCCATTTAGTAATTTAACTGACAAAAAGTTTCTAAGTTTTATCAAAGAGATTGTTTATGGTTTAAACTATAAGTTGGAACAAGTAATCGATTAAAATTTTTATAATTATTTCATCCAAATTATACTAAACTTCTTAAAGCCAGGCCACTTAGTATTTATTAATGAAGGCACCATGTATCATAATTCAGAACCCAGTGGTGTAAATGAGAAATGAGAGTTAGCTTGTATTTGACAGCAGTACAGTCGTAGCGTAGATATATAAGAGGTCTCGAGCTTGACATTCACAGAAATCTTGATGTTCGAACTGGAAATTGGCAAAGTTGAGTTAAACCGCTTACTGCAGTTCGGCACTTAAGTCGAAAGGCGTATGTTGTGATACGTGTATCGAGTGACGGGTTAAATGGTTGAGGTGTTTACTTTAAGAACATTTCTTTACACAGCATTACAATGCAGAGAACACTTATAACAACTCAAAGAACAGGGCCCGGATTCACAAGAAGTCCTAGGTCTTTTTTTGGTCCTAACTCTAAAACCGGCATTGAACCTCTTGTGAATCCAGGCCCAGGCCACATGAAGAAGTAACTAATTCCTGTTAGGAACAAGGACGCAATGAAAAATCCAATAATATGTTTTACAATATTCGTTCTCAGACATGGGCCTGGATTCACAAAGGGTTCAAAGTTAGGCGGCCGGTCTTAGAGTTAAGACCAAGAAATGACTTAGGACCTGTTGTGAATCCGGGCTCTGGTTGTTTTCTCCTCAGGTTTATTTTATGCGTAATATGCCTACAGTTTTACACCTTTGCTCTTTAGATATAGGCCTAGACACATTGATTGCGCTCATTTGTGGTTTTTAGTTCACGAATCGCTGACTATAGTGTGAATGAAATGTTGAAAACCAACAATTCTCGATCTGTCGTAACATTAACCATAAAATTTAAATGTTTAAAAAAACATAAATTGGTTTCGTTAGTTAAGTAATTAATTAAACATTTATTTCAATTTAGATACAATTTACAAATACTATCATCAAGCGGCATTACGCACAATATAGTATTGGTTGCAGACATATTCAATGACAGTTTACAGTAAACACACCATAAAAACAATTATTTGCGTGTGCTATCAAGATAATTCATATTTATTTATGTCGTGTTATTTTTTTTAATAGTACTATACCCTTTAAGTTATTCAAACAAGTTAGTAAGCATGAAAAATTACATATTCACAAATATTTCACACTAAAGATAAACTTGAAGCAAATTGCCAGTTACAGTTATCACATTCATGGTGATACGTAATGAGTGTTCATTGGTCAGCTCAGCATTAATGTGCTGATAATAATGAAATTGTGCTCTTATCAGTATTGAATAGTTTTATACAAAAATATATAATGTACAGTTTTCCTAAAATTCCTGGAATTACAGGCTGTGAATTAAAAAGTACTCAGTGTTCGACAATGTAAACTTAAAAACGCACTATTTTAAAAGGTGTAGTTGAAAATAGTATCTATGCTAATGTGACTGGTGCGCTCTAACATGTATTTCTCGTTTATCTTGATCATCTGTTTTGTTCTTCTCTCTGCTTGCCGGTTCTATTGTCGTCTCGAATGCCATCCACCCTCAGTTTCGACACGGCTAGGTGCATCACTGCATAACTATGAGTCATTAGCTAACAATGAATTATTTAACGCTAGTGTCATGCTAAACTGCGGTCCCAAGTGCTCCTAGATCTAGCCATTATATTAAAACAAACTACCATCTTGAGCTCCAGCAGAGACGCCATTTCTTAATTAACGTACGAGCTTCTCAAATGAATTGTATTTTCAGATGACCCGGTGCCCCAAGTTTGCCAGTAATCCAATCTTAGGGCAATTAAAATTCATGGTGGGACCGTTGAAGAGATCCTTCCTTACTCTAGAGCTCCGTTTAACCATAAACTCTCAGATTTCCTTGGTTCCTTGTGGCTCATAGCCGAGAGGGTAGACTCATGTTTCAGAGGTACAGAGCAGCAAAGAAGTTCAGACATTAGTCAATTCAATTTCCGTTTTATTCTCACACACAAATATCAGTATCACAGCATAGGTTTAATATGAATTTATTCGATATAGAACAAGGTATATAGTGCATTGCAATGAATCTATGGTCCTAGGATCCCGCCCACCTTCCCCTACCTCACTCCATACCTCGAATCGCCGGTCAAGCCAGCCGCGAGGGGTACCCGGCTCGAGCCGGCGATTCGAGGTATGGAGTGAGGTAGGGGAAGGTGGGCGGGATCCTAGGACCACGGATTCATTGCAATACACTTTAGGTATATTATTCTGGGTGTCAGTGAGAAACCCCGCTTAAGAAAGAATTCTCAAGTGGAATGCAGGCTGATTTCAGATTGTAAAAAGGTTTCATAAAAAAGAGTTGCAGTGGTTCAGAAAGTAGGAAATAGTTTTTAGAAAATAAACTTTTTTTATTTCTTATTATTATGAATCAAGACCGGAAGAACCGGAAGAAATTAAAATGAAACCAGCACACGAACAATAATTACGATCAAAAACAAAATAATTTTTTAAAGTAAATTCATTTTCGATAGCTTAACTATCTTCCTCAGGCACGAGGGTAGTGCCAGCTAGTGCCCTCGCGTATGAGGAAGAGAGCGGAGCTCTCGAAAATGTATACATTTTGGTGTGTCTTTTATCATATTATTCGTGTGTGTTGTTACATCTAATGTTAAGATCTTATCTGAAGTTATATTGATTAAAAGACAATATGCTCACCTAAAGTCTGGTTTGGTTGATGGGCTGATTGGTTTCAACTTTTAAGAAATGACCCTCAGGGATGGTGGCTTAAATGTTCTCGTTACGTATGGAGAAAGTTCGGCCTACCTTTACTAGATCTAAGTGAACAAGTAAGAAAAATCGACAAAGACAAACACTAAAAATGACGTCATAGCTAGATACCCTTCATATTATGTTGAATATACTGTGTGTTATACAGTTCATATTCTTAAGACATTTATACAAACTACGATCAAACAGAATTTTAAGAACATACACAAATAATATTTGACAGTACTTTTTTATGATAATATGCATACGTATAAATTAAAAGAGAAGAGAAGTTTTGAAATTCAACTTAAAATGGTAAAGGCATAATTTCTTACTGATTTACAAACTTGCAATTCAAATTATTTTATAAAATCTGACCTATGTTAGGCCTATGCCCTCTTGAAAGTTGTTGAGTTTTATAAACATGAAAAGCATATTGTGAAACGGAACACGTTACAGTGCACTAATTATAACTTACTAAATATCTGAATATTTATATTTGGATGATATTTTTAAATATTCATTAGCATTTTTGTATATTTTTCATCGTAACGCATGCAATTTCGACATTTGGGAATATAAATACACTTCGTAATTTACATATTTTTCAACATATTATTATATGTCTCGTCTTGTCTCACAGTCACAAAATTGTAATTAACATTTCCTATCCAAGCAATACAGACATAATTAATATTAATCACTTCTACTCATAATCTAGATCAAGAGCGTTTTGAACAATAAAACATAATCCTGTTCAGGGCCTCAAAGATAATGTATTGTATGTCTGATGTCATGATTGATGTGTGTATTGTAGATAATGATTTGCTTAAAATAATGTTTCGTAGGAATACCCGTTATATTGTGCCAACCAGCTTTACCTGATGTGTTCCTCTTCAGATGACTAACTGGTTATTAGGGTGTTTGGATAGTTGGTAAGGAACATCCGAAGATTATTAGTAGATCTCAATCCTAGCATTCGCCTTTACGACTGAGGAAAACCTCGGGAAAAAACCTTCAGTCAGGACTGGCGGTATAGCCGGAATCGAACCGGCGACCTCCCGAATTAGTCTCGCGTCTTACGGCTGAGCTACCTCTATCGGTTATGTCTATAACTTTCATGCCTCTCATTACCGTCTGCCTGTGTGTGTTTGTAAGTAGCAAAAGTCTCCTCAAAGCCAGCTCAATATCTCCCTCTTGCTCTGAAAGATCTCCTTAGGGAGCAAGACTGCCGGAAAACAAGAAGCACGTCTTCTTCGCCAACTCTATTACCTTTCACAGTGTAGTAACCTGATTCATGGATCCAACACACGCTGCATAAGAATCACCCGGGGCGGACACGTAACACGCATAACACGCATACGCATACGCATACGCATGTTCATATATTATACATCGTTTAACCCGAGTGAAATGAACTGTTGGATAAGATTTCTGGAATCCAATCCGGGCGTTCTATAGATCATGGCGAGGGTGGTGAGGCGGGCGGACCGGGTGTGGTTGATGCGGTAGCCCGGTCGCTGAACGCACCAATAACACCTTGGGAATTGTGAGCCGACCGGCGCACGGAACCCATTCCCATATCAATCGGCTGGGGTTAATATAGTAAAGGGAGTCATTTTAGTTCTTGAAATCAAACAATCTTGTGCCCGGATTGTTTTATTTATTAATTGTACTGATTGAAAATAATATTCCTTTGTAATTTTCCACACACATATATAATCTAATCAATTAATCTAATTTGTAATCTAATTTATTGTTGGCAGGGCCGGATGATTAAAGCCTTGCTTAATATGTATAGAAAATTAACATAATTTTGCAGGTGGACATAAGAGTCCCTGAATCTCTGAAATTAGAATTAAGAATTTGGAGAAGATCATGATAATGAATTTATTCTTACCGAAGTCTTAGCTCGGATATTTCAATGTTTTTACAATTTCTATAATGTGAAAATGAGTGGTTTTAGTAGTTTGCAATATTTTGGTGTAACCATATCGGTATATCAACAAATCAACGGTATATGCGTATTTTGTCTTGACTTGGGGGGTGGGGGGGGGGGATAGATAGAGGGAATAGATAATATAGAAACAAAAAAACGATTGAGAAAGCTGTTATGAGAATTGTACCCACGCGATTTGTAAAACGCTTGCTTTATGTTTAAATAAATTTAAAATAACCAAAGTCGGCAGAGAAGTTTCCTCTTTGGAAGAACTTCTTTATCGAACTCAACCGTGTTTGTCACAGCCTAGTCAAAAGAATAATCTAAATTCTCACACCCATACATGCGCGTGTGTGTATCAGTGCCTAATTTAGTGCGCAGCTGGACACTGTTTGCGCAGTCGCAAAAGTCATTTGCGCAGCTGCAATTTGTGATTTGCGCAGTTAAGAATTAGCCTTTAAAAGAACATAGAATAAAATATACTTCATTTTTATTTTATTTTTTAATCTTATAGAGCATTTACTAAATCAATAAGTATATTCTTCAATTTCTTAATGTCTATTTAACTTTGTATGTTTTCTGAAGAGGTAAGCGCTTGGTGAATCGCGGTAGTAAATCTAATAAAATGTATTGAAGACCATTAGCCATTTAAACACGTTCTTGAAAAAAGGTAAACAAAAAAATCCCCTGCGGGGCTAACCTGGGGGGCCGCGCCCCCCCAAACCCCCCGGCGCTTTGCCTCTAAATACTTGTTTGCGCAGTTCCACTTTTTTCTTAAATTAGGCACTGGTGTGTATGTGTTTTTGAGTGTGTTGGTCACCAAAATAGAGGGAATGAAGGAAAAATACTATTTCCAGTGTACAATTTGCTGAGTCAGAGAGTTTCAGAGTTAGTTCCATCCTGACAGGTCGTTGCCTAGTCTCACATTGGATAATAGTTCGTCTGTTACCTTCTCAAGCTCTTTAAAAAGTCAGAGAGTTGGTTTCATTCTGACAGGTCGTTGCCTTGTCTGATAAGATACGGTGTTCGTCTGTCACTGTACCTTTACAAGCTCTTTGCAGAGAGGACTCAACTCGGAATCCAAAGCACTTGCCACACTCCAAAGACACATTTATTTGTTGCGCTGTTTGGCTTATCGCTGTACTTCACTCGCCGAGAGTATGAATAAGCATGTGGCTTTTGTGCTCATCGCCTTTCACGTGGGGGTATTCAACTGTACTAGGTCAAATTCTTTCGTTTTTATTTTCTGTCAGCCTTTTAGTGGCAGCATTCATAAAAAGCGCAACTTTTGCTTCTCAACTTCGCTTTATGGAATAACGAATGTAAAACGTGACTAAATAAAATGCGTTCAATGTGGCTTGGGTTAATTCGTTTACTTTGTGTGTATCAAAGTTGATAACAACTAATCTGGGTTATAATCGAGAACATGTTAAACATATTATGTCACCCGTTATGTTATCAGATCTGACTACACTAATACTGTAAGTAAACAAGTTGTCAGTTTACTACTTACTTCAATGTAACACATTCACTTAACATGCGCACTACTTGAATGTAATTATCAAGTGTTTAACGATGTACTCTACAACTAGGTCAAATGACGTTGAGGGTTGTTTGAAGGAAAAGGACAAATATGAGGACGAGTATGACTACTATTCAAAGGAGTGATGGAGAGGGAAGGAAAAGGATAGAACCTCATTTCTTCGCCTCTTACGAATGGCAGAGTCACGTTCTGGGCAGAATTCTACCCCAGGCCCAGACGGGGACACACAGTTATACTTGAAAAAGTATAGAAAGAGCGGCAGGACATTGTAAATTTGAGTTGACACGAATAATCAAATATCTAACTATTGAAGATGAATCACTCTAGGATAGAACTTTTTGAGTGAAATCAATTGTAATTACAAATAAATATGAAAATGTAAATATATTCCAATCCAGATGTTATAATTTACACATAACAGGTGTGAAATTAATGTAGCGCACAACTGGTCAAAGTGACTACTCACTATAAGTGCTTCTCAGTTACGGTAGTATTGTAGTTTTTAATTTCACTCAAACGATTTAGTACAGTTTGTAATTGGTTCAGGCAACAAGTACACATCAAGCCGAATTCTATGTTTGGCGAGGCCCAGCCAGCTATTGTGGCATAATAACTTACAGAGCCACCTCCAATCAATTTGCATTAAGCGTAACTAAATTATGCCCCCAATTCCCCAAACGAGAAAGAGTAAAAAAATTCACCCAAAACGTTTTCCATAGCATTAAATACTGATTTACTATTATCACTAACTTATTCTGTTAGGATTTTGCAATTTCACAAAAAATAAATTCAATCGTGTGAAAGTATAAAATATGCACTTTTTTGACCTCGAGCACGTGACTATAAAGTTAATCGAAAAATGTTGGCAAAGAATCGACGTAGCGTTGAATGCAATGAAGCTCTATGTGTTGTTATCAACGTACACACCACAATTTTTACCATACACGCCCACCCCCCCCCCCCCCTCCCCCCACCCCCTCCCTGTAGGATGCGTCTCGGTGTGTCAACCTTGTCTTGAATCTAGATGACTTCTGCGCCAGTGTTTCACGATAAAATGTACCACGTCGACTAGAAAACTTTCGTACGCGGTTCGAATAGTCGACGCGTAGACGGCAGCGCGCTACCCACAATAATTTTACCGTAATGTGTCTGGATATCACGGTGTAGAGACCACGTGAGACCTGATAAGTTGGGTCATAGACATAATACGTGGGCATCGTGTGACCCGATAAATCGAGTCGTAACTGACATAATAGAGGGTCATCGTGTGACCAGATGATCCATAGATAAAGACAAACTATTAAATCACGCCCCATGACATCCATGCCCAAAACAGAATTCGAATCTGAAACGCAGTGACTGTGGTTTACGATACCACAACTACGTCGAAATGTTTTACAAAAATACATGATATCATACCGATCTGACAGTGTCTTAAAAAAAATGATTTCTTAGTGTAAACTTTGAAAGATCCTGTCATACTAACTATTAGTTTATAGATACCACAAAACGAAATCTAAATCATTCCCAACTCTACCTACAGCGACGTAGTGAAAAGCATTGAAATTGATGTTTACTAAATTAACATAAAAGTTAATATTGATTCAAAAATCTATCTACTGTTTAAAATATCACCGGTTTTCACTATCACTATTTAAATTAAAAGCGTTTCGGGACATTTTGTCGGTGCTAGTAAACGCAGGTATATGTGGCGCGAAGGTCCGAAATGTATCATTTAATTTACTGTAACTTTATGAACACGCATTGCATCCTGTTTATTTATGTTTGGTGTTTTTATTGTTTTATTCTATTACAATAAAAATTAAATTGTATTCAGAATAATGTATGTTTAATTTTATTTTGCCCTTATGGCGTACATTGTGCAAACATACATTGCATTCAGAATAATGCATGTTTAATTTAATTTTTATGTTTCTAGTATGACGTACAATGTGCAAACAAACGCATTGTCTGATAGTTTGTGAAATACACGGCTGTATATTCTGTGTAATGTGAACGCCTGGATAAATGATGAATGTTGCGTCAAGCGTCTATTTCGTTGTCCGCAGTCGCATCTGTGATTGTGTTCAGTGAGTGGCGCCTTTAAACTTTGATTACAACGCGCGCCAGACAAAACTCATTTGCAACACACGAAGCGAAAGTATGACTACAATAATCTGTTGTTTGTTTTGGCTCCCCAACAAACATTTTTCCCGCCTGAGGATTACCCTGGGCCGGGCTACTTTTATGGGAGGAAAGAGCTCCTAGGTACTACCTTTCTTCTATACTTTTAATATGGAGTGAGACACTAAGAGCAGTGTACAGGAGGTACAACCATGGTAAATCCTCAGGACTGCCCAGAAAGATTTGTGGGGTCCTCATGTGTCACTCACTATTCTGATACCAAGGTCCGTAAATCCGCTGGCGTGGGCTCGTACCGAGCAAGCGCCAGGGGATCGATGGATCTTGTTTTGATACTAACAAATTAATATTTTAGCTGCTAAAAAACCTACATATCTGCACCATTGATGATTTAACAATAACACAACAATGATCTGCTAAACTTTTTCACTGACACAAATATGCATCAAGACTATTTTGAATGGAATGGCTAATAGCCACGGACATAAGTAACAGTTATTGCTGTTTACAATTACAATTTCATTATATTGGTGTTGTGAAAAGCTGGGGCATGTAACGAAACGCATTTTGTATCTAAGAAAACTGTGGCTATAGGACCAGAACAAAATTTTGTGTCAGCACAGATAACGGATTCTTGTAGTGCCAGTCAACAGTATACAGCTACTTACTAGTTATATACCTATATCAAACACACTTTATTATAATTGTGTATCTTGAGAAAGAAATTCCTCATTAGAATCGTCTTCTTCATCCTAGAAACAAAACCATTTTATGAAAATGGCCACACCCTTACGAATTTCTCCTGAAAAGCTCAATTAATTATATTACGTATCTGCATTTAAAACGGTGTCAAGGAAAAATCATGTTATAACAAGAATTTATCACATTGTTACACTAGTTAAATTCACATTTATAAAGAATGGTAGTGTTTTTATATTCTCCGTGCTGAAAATAAACGCAGCTTATTATCATAACAACATTGTTTTAATTAAAAAATAAAAAGAATAACAGGTACAGTTTGTTTTTTGCGTGAAAACATTTGGTTACTCGTTTTATCAAAATATTGTTCAAACTTGCATTGCACTACTAAAGCTAACAAAAACAAAACAGTGTTGTTCCAAGTACCACCATAACAGTGGATTTTAATTTGTGTTTTACGAATAATTGTAGTGTATAGTTCTCTTGAAATTGTGACGGAAAACAGGTTACAATAAAAGCCTCAATGCTTTGTGCTTGTCAAGTCACCTCGTGTTTACGTCAGGTTATATCAAGAACCACTAGCCATGCATCGAGATCACAAGCCTATTTATTGATAAGAACATTCATATAAGATTACTCTGTTATCCTTACGGTACCTTATCACAATAATGTTTCTACCGTTCATAAATTAATGTAGACATTTTAAAAGAGTTGATTTTATCGTTCTCTTGTCAAACCAATTACAACAATTGATTAAAGAAAAGAATTAATTCATACCGTTTTAGGGGGTTGAATATTGTGTGGATCGTCTCAAAGCGACTCCACCACAAGATGAGTAATCTCTTCCGCGCTTAACATGCTCGCCACGTAATAAGCTCAAGTGCTGTTGACTCGCAAGACTGGGCCGCGTTCTAACCTAACCTAACCTAATAATCAGTTCACTCGTTCGTTCCTCCCTCGTCCGCCTGGGTGCGACACTGTCGTGGATCACATGGCACGTCTGTCGTCTTGCATCTACATTCACACGGCGTTTAAGATAGGCCTACGCTCTAGGCAGGCGTTGGCCGTACTGTAGAGTATCACCGAAGTATCTAGAAAGGTGTTGTCATATAGAGGCTTCTTGCAAGCTTGCTTTACAACAATGAAACAAATGAAATGAATTGATGGACAAACAACAAGCTGTCAAACAATAACATATTCTGATTTTGAAAACAAATCTTCAAAACAAACAAGAAACATACAAAACTTTCACAACTTAGTTGCCCATCATTAAACGTTTTAACTGGTGAGCAGTTACTATCGCCATACCTCGTTTTCTTCATACTGTTGCAATTTTATTGTTTTGACAGCTCGTTGTTTTTCCATCAGTTCGATTCATTTGATACATTGCTGTAGTTCTGCTGTGACGTCAATTGCAAGTTCCCTATTATGTAATAGTGGAGGGACGTATGTGACAAAAACCAAACTAAATCTAGTTGTAATTCCTTTCCCTGCAATCGGTATTGTCGTTATACTTGCAACGCGTCTGTTGGACAGGGCGCATTAAGACTACATTCAAAGTGTGGCAAAGTTGTCGCAAAGCAATAGAAGAGTGGTTCGTTGCCGCGACCAGGCAGACCCAATTCCAAATACCGAACGTTGATTGGCCACGTCTCTCGTCCATGATAAAAGCATCTGTTCGGTTGTTCCGGGACATGGCTATAGTACACTCCATGCATCAGTGCTCAATAAAACAACGAACAGGTATCGGGAAAACCGCGGCAAATTCCTTTGATATAGACCGACCGCTGTGTTCGAAATTTCTAGGTATCTACCCATGGTCCAATCCCTAATATACCTGTTTCTAGTACATGGTTGGAACTAGAGACGTTAACAATTAAGTTGGTACTATTGGAATCGACTATTTCGTAAGCGCGAGTCTTATGACGCTGGCAAACTTAACCTGCTTTAAAGTCGTTCCGTAGCAAATTTCTGGATGCTGACGTCATTGATGAGTGAGGCATCATGGCCAACCAAATGTCAGTATTTGAAAAAGCCACCAGCTGATTGGCTCAGACTTGTGACATGTGCTGCAGGGAAACTTGAACCTTCTTTAAAGTCGTTCCACAACAACCATCTGAATGCTGACGTCATTGATGAGTGAGGCATCATGGCCAACCTAATGTAATAGCCACTAGCTGATTGGCTCCGACTCAATCATTTATGACGTCAGCATCTTCAAGTTTGCTGTTGAACCACTTTGATGAACGCATATATCACATTCCGTTGTACCGCCTTTTATTCTCGCAAGTTAGGGGTTGGTTGTGTGATTTGGTTTTATAATAACTTTAATGACATATAATAAGTACAAGGTAATGTAAAGATAAAGATTTATAAATAGGAATTCTAGAAACAAAAAACTGAAAGAAATCTATGCCTATGGTACGTCGTAATGAGATAGCACATTGAAATATAAGCCTCCCTACAGCTCGAGCGAAAAGATCCTCATTGAATCGTATGCATGGATTCTTTTGACTGGAGACATTCAACAAAGAAGCGCAAATACCATCCTTGTTCATGCTCATGCAATAGTCTCGGCCAACTTTTATTCATTAATTGAAGTGTTAAAAAACGTTCATAATTAATGGTTTCCTCGTTTAAATCTCATTTATGGAAATGTTCATCTCCGAGCTGGCGGACAAAAACCGTTAAAGATTATTTATCTTTAATTAATCTTTTTCCTTTGTAAAGGACTTTTTTTTCGTTAGCAGAAAGCTCTCGCGGCAACTTTTACAAAATCTTTATTCTTCTACTTTACCCGTTGCGTTGCGTTGAGTTGCTTTGCTTCCCTTATCACGTTGCTCGAACCGTCTTTCTCTGGTTGTAGTTGTGAAACTGGCACAACAGCGGATGTTATGGTGCCTCTGTTTCATACAGCTCGTGTAATGGGCGCAGTCATACTACAGGCAGAATCCTTGCATATATTATGTCAATGGAGTGAGCCGGCTTAGTCGTCTTGTCTTTCTCGACGCTGCTACAGAGCTAAACGTACCGTGTTGCGGGTTTTGTTTCCATCTGCATGAGAAATATAAACACATCTTGTGAGCATATTATTATTCGGGAAATGCTTGCACAAGATTGTCATGACTAGTTAAAAATAGGATATATGATCAACGAACAATACCACAATGTTTGCAATTATGCTTGTCTGAAGAATTTTTCGAAGGAATACCCGTAATAGGGTGCAACCAGCCTTACCCGATGTGCCCCTCTTCAGGTGACTAACTAGGTTACTAGAGTGTTTGGATAGCTAGGAAAGAATGTCCGAAGGCTATTAGTAGGACTCAATCCCAGCATTCACCTTTACGACTGAGAAAAACCTCGGAAAACACCTTGAGTCAGGACTGCCGGTGGCCAGGATCGAACCGGCGACCTCCCGAAGTCTCGCGTCTTACCGCTGAGCCACTTCTATCGGTCACGAACTATTAGCTTACATCTTTCTTTATTGTTATTTACTTATCGTAAAATAGAATTCTATATAGATTCCGAAAAACAAATTTACACAATATATTTTGTAACAATATTATACATTGGTTCAAGAAAAATTCTATAGTACTGAGTATGGTACTAAGAACCGATCATGTTACGAAGGGCAAATGCATCATGTTTGGGCCTGGGGGTAAAATTTGGCCCAGGATATAACCCTGCCGTTCATAAGAGGCGAGAAAATGAGGTTCCCCTCTTCTCTACCTTCTTTGAATATTAGTCCCACTAATCCCGTCCCTCCAATCACCCGCGACGACCTATGACCTAGTTGTCGAGTACGTCGTTAACACGAAATAAAGACATATCAGTAAAATCTCTTCTCCCCTTTCCCTCTCCACGCCACCTTGTTAGTTACTGCTAAGATCTTTGACGCCAAGCACGTATTAACTGAGACAAGCATCGTTCTAATCACTCACACTATCAGGTATAGGAATGCGTAAACAATTTATCAATAAATGCTTTTGAATTTAATGTGCTTTGTAAACGTGGTTAACATTGGGCTTAGTTAGCATGATGTTAACAGAACTAATGAAAAGTTGAGATCTACTGCGAGTAACGTGTAATGGATTTAATTGTATTATTCACATTTGCAAGACGTCTAATTAAATTGAGCATTTAATTTTAAGTTGAAATGCATTCACTGTTTTGATAATAATTCTTTCATATTTTTCATGCATTATGATATTTTATTGTTTGTATTGTTTATAATAGTATCTCAAATTTAATAACGTGTACCCGTTGCAAATTCTTGTGAGCAAAGTTGCAACTTTGTGTTGTTTGCGCAATGTTGACAACAACAAAACCGTTGTACAAAAACTCTTGGGTCTTTGTGTTATAGAGATAATTGTTGGAAGTTTTAGAATAGTATCATTTCACGACGAATACTTCACAGAAGCTGAGCAAGTAGGTATTTTATCTTGTGTCATCAACAAAAGTTCTCGGAAACTTTACAGCTATGGTATAAACTTTTAATTATTGATCCATTTTGCAATACAATGCTACAACTTAATATAATGTGACAGTATGGATTGTATTGTTTTATGTTTTAACCTTTGAAGATCTCTTCACTTCTGTTGTTTTCCAAAACATTTCAAGAGTCTTTTATCGAGTCTGTTATCAACATCTTCCATATTCTTCGAATAAACCTCTTGAGACAAGAGTCTCAGTTATTGACATAACATGCGTTGCTTTCCTCCTTATATTTCATTTAAATCATACGATTCTTGGTATTACGGATATTACAAATACGAATGTTAAGCGATATTCCTGCCTTGAGGCGTGTCCTAGATTATTTGCCAATAACCTTTAGACAACATTTGGTATTTCAGTAAATGTCTGTGGCTTAGGGCGCCAATAGTAATTTAAAAGGTGGTGCATTCCTATAAGGTCACATCTTAATGCGGCAAGAACATAAAACCTACTCGTTCTTACCCTACACTGATTCAAGCAAACTGACATTTTACATTCTCTTGTCGATTAACATGAAGGTCTGTACGTTAATAGCCTGCATTGCGTTTATCTTATTTTTTTAAACCGATGAAAAGTAGCTGTGGTCTCGAAGGCATTGATCTATACTAAACCGCGTTTTGAGGGTTACAGGTTCGAGTCTCATCTGTGATGCGACGTTTTTGTCATCATGTTTATCAGACACTCATCCTCTTGATTGGTATCGTTGTCAAAATACACGGCGTACATCCCAAATATCATTTTAATCTATTAGGGATGGGCATCGATTCCAAATATGGGTATCGATAATCGAAGGAAAATTAGCGTTATCGATCGATAGTATCGAAAAAAAATTTAAAAAAAAATCGTAAGTTGGATTTGAACAAAAACTAAAAGATTGCATTTTTAAATGTGTTTTTTCTTTAAATATTGGCAAGAGAGATTTTTGTATATGCCTAATTCGCAAGCTGTCAGCGTTATTCTAGTTACAAAAGGTCTGAGACGCCTCATTCATAAGTCAATGATTCACAAATTTCGATACTTCGGTACTTTATATAATATCGATAACGTAAATATTTTCCAATATCAAATATCGATCAATAGAATCGATATTTTTGCCCATCCCGATAATCTATTATAGTGACAATTTACTACCATAAATGTGCACACATACCGGCATATGTATACCATGAAATATGTGCACTATCAGAAAAGGGCCAATGTATGCAATATATACATTATGAAAGTTATATTAGAAAACAAATATGTATTTCAGTTCCAGGGCCTGGATGCATAACAATCCCATCCCCAGTCGTAACTATAGCTATCACCGCTTCTGAATTCTGCCCCAAGTTGAGAGTAGTAACCCCTAGTGCAAGGTGTGGGCCATGGACACCCCCTCCACACATCACGGTAGTGAGCGCCTCGGGACCCGGCAAGCTCCTCGCACAGCCGCCGCACTGGACTGTCAGC
This sequence comes from Isoperla grammatica, assembly GCA_945910005.1. Lineage (NCBI taxonomy): Eukaryota > Metazoa > Arthropoda > Insecta > Plecoptera > Perlodidae > Isoperla > Isoperla grammatica. The sequence continues at coordinate 113,563,630 of OX246737.1, read as the reverse complement.
GACTGTCAGCCAGGTCGTAAGGTCGGCCAAGCGAAGCAGAGAATCTCATCTAGCCTGCATAGTCAGACCTTCTCATTGCGCGATCGGTTTCTGATCATGACGTGGTTTGTCCCGACGGAAGCCACGGCTGTATGTCTAGCGACGGAATACATAAATTAAATAAATACATAAATTCACATTTAGAGTCTACCCTGCACTCAGTAACGAAACTGATTTTCAGTGGGGGACTTTAATTTAAAGCGACTAAACCAACCCTGTAGGCTTCGAAGACCATCGACGAGTGCGCAACGACCAATCAAAGATCGATACTTAAACATATGAATCAGTGATTGGACAGTGCGAAAACCTGCGGACAAATGTCAGAATCAACAAAGCTGATTCAGAACAACTTTGAATTTATTTAATGCTTCACTGCACTGCACTGCGAGATGACAGTAACGAGTAACGACTGCTTGGAGTGTCAGCAGCTGCACTGCTAGATGACTGTCACGACTGCTTAGAGCGTCAGCAGCTGCACTGATAGGTGACCGTCACGACTGCTTGGAGCGTCAGCAGCTGCACTGCGGCACGCAAGACTATCCGATCGCCAAACATCGATCCACGGGGTGACCTTGAAAAGATGCGCTGCCACCTCTGTAAATAATCCGTAGCTGAGATTCATTGCAAAGTTTCCATTGATCGATTCTACAACTCAACCTAAGCTAGAAAAATTCTTTACGAAAATAAATTACTATGCTAATGGCAAAACAGATGGCTCTCGTGAACATTTGGAATTCAGGTGGAGGAAACACATAAAAAACACGATATTGGATACAGTTTTGTACGGACATATCAGCTGTGGCCTATAATGTAACTATGATGAATGTTCTGTTCTGGTTGATGGCTGCAAACGTGTTGTGCTTTACCAAGGAACAACCTGTTGTGCTTGTGCCAAGTACAAAGCTTTTAACAATCCCTGCCACACACTAGGATTTATATCTTGTTGCTGGAAATACAACCCGGAGTTGAACGGAGTTGTGAATTAATTTGAAGGATTATCATGGATAAAACGCTTGCTTGGATACAAAGAGGGTTGAATCAGTTCGGTACTAGACGAGTCGTTCGACTATTGTTTTCTAAATCGATTTTCCCTTCGTGTTTTCAGAGGAGACGTCTAGAAACTTAGATTCTTCTTTCGCGTTCATTAATTAAATCTTGGTTGATAACTAATATCTCTCGTAGTTCGTGACATTCCATAGTTCTGAGATCGCGTTAAAAATTGGATAGTGAACGGAGAAAACACCGAAGATAACGAGAATGAGAATGTTTTAGTTCAAATGTCTTCCACAGGGTCTTGCGCTTCACAAACAAGTAGATTTACATTGAATGGTATCTAAACAAAACATGATGACTATAATACATGGTCTAGACACAAACCGAAAGTTCAAAATATCTCTATCTGTCTGTATATTACTATTTATTTATTTATTATTTATTTATTCAATGTCTATCCTATTCAGTTATAAAAACTGATTTGCTTTTAAACAATTCTGAATAATATTAGGGCACATAAATACATTTGTCGGTATTAACTATACTAGGATCAACTTAATCGTATTTCTTGCTTCTGTGGGCAACGAGACCAGAGACAATGTTTTCGTTGCATGATATTACAAGCGAGTAACTAAACCATTAGAATGAAATAATGATTTGAATGATTACAAATAGTACACACATGTCTGCAGGGACCCTTCATAATTACGTCACGCTTTTCCACGAGTAGAAACTTGTTTATTTTATTTGTTTCTTAAATATTTATATTCATATTTCATATACAATACTGAAAAGGGGTTGGCAGAAAAAATACAGCTCAACTCCAAGCACAAAGAGTGACTGCTAACCGATACTAAAGTAATTAAAATCTAAATTTAACCATATACATTTAATGGAAGTATATAACAAAACTATCATGTACCATTATCATGTATGTAATCATGTTTCTTCCTACTTTGTTTTCATTACTTATTAGTACTCAGTTAGTTTATAAGTTGAGATGATTCCAATTCTTGAGTGTAAATGTAAGTTAAGGAATCTGTAAAGAGTTTTCTAAACTCAAGATTCAACCTGTGTCAATAAAGATTTACTTTACTTTACTTTATCCTGGAAACGCAAAATTTCATAATAGTTTGAATGAATAGATCTACAACGTTTTCTCTCGATAGTTTTTTTTTACATGTTTCAAAATTTCCATATTGTTTTTAACTGATTCAGTCAAAAATTGTAATATAACGAGTCAAAAAAACCACTGCTTCTAATACCGGAAAGGGTTAATATACATATTCCTTTATATAATTTCCAAGTATAAATTACAATAACATTTCCTGCAATAATTCCTCTAATTTTGTAGCCAAATTATTAAATATACCCAGTATTCTGTAAACCCGGCACCTCCACCAACGTAGAAAATACGCTACCGTTCACAAACAGGGGTGCAATTCCACGGCGACCGGTCGCGTTTCTCCCTGTCATGTTCAACATGAATCTCTTATGTCATAATAATTAACTATTTTCGCCTCCGTCTTGAAAAAATGATCTGTCGGACATTGCGTTCTTAACCTAACTTTTTCACTTTTTATACGCCTTTGCACGTTAGTCTACAACTTACTTTACATATTAACTTTCCCGTTTTCTTTACCCTCTACTGAGAAAAATGTAAACGAAATGCATTTTATTTTAATGCTTTGAAACTCTTCAGAAATTCATTGTATTCTATTGTCGCACGGTACATCTTGATTAGAGAAATAAATTTTTGCTTTTACATAATCATTCAAATTAGGAAACACCCTATAGCAATTTGCACGGAAAAGGTAATTATGAATCAAATATTTTATCATTTAGAATGAACAACAGTGTTTGAAAAACATCATCATTGATTTACGACATCGTTCTTTTGTATACAAATATAATGAGTATAGTCATTATGTTACAAAGCAATTGTTTGAAAAAAGGCTAAAAACTCTGTTTGTCGTTATTTTTTGTATCAAGCTTTGTGATATAAGGAAAATAATTTCAATATATAGAAGTAGACAATTTTATTGACAACGTTCTCTCCTGTCAATACCCATGAAACTAAACACAAAGCTTTAAACTCAAGAGATGTTTTTAATTAAAACAACTTTTAGGGAATGGGGATCTATACAAGAGCAATTCTCTCCTATACGCTTCTTTTTTTATACATCCAAATAATACTTCCTTGTTTAAGTTTTAATAATAAAAGAGGTTTTTTCTGTGTATTCATATTGCATTCATTTTATTTTCATTTATTAATTTTGGCTGAAATTAGGAAATTGTTATAAATTCTTGGCCCCCCTCTATTTGCATAAGATAAAAAATTAGTTGATATATTCATAAAAATCAGAGTGTGTTATCACACATGAAGAAATAAAACACTCCTTATGTATAACTAACCTGAACAGAGAACTTATGCTGCATTGAAGGAACATAGTATTTGTATTATGTTTCTAATAACCTTTGTATTTCAAGTAATAAGTTCCATAATGAATGAGCAAATTTAAGACTAGGAATATTATCGAAATGGTATAGCCGTAACACGGAAATATACAATCCCGTAAAGGTACGTTTAACTCTAGTAATGTAGTCACACAATATGTTCTCGACAATCACTTTAAATATGAACAGCGAGCCAAAGGAAGACACTATTAGCGATGACCCTTCCGGAGTAATCCGTCTTCCCGTCGCCGCTCCGGGGCCAGACTAAGCCCGGATTTACCTCCGGAGCCAGGAGATTCGTCGTACAGCCCGCGCAACAATACTCGGGCCTAAAAACACATTGAAATATGTATGAATACGAGATCCCGCCCTGATGGGGGTGAATTAATAATCGAGAAGCGTTTAAGTTTCAGCCCTGCTATGTCGACGCCTTGTGCGTTACACTGCAGTGATAATGCCGATAGCAGAGATGGTCAGTATGTAAAATACATTCGTATTTAAAGGACGTATTTGAAATACATTTGTATTTTGTATTTCGAATACTGCTAAGCAAAGTGTTTTTATCTTTTTATGTAAAAAATACTTAAAATACATTGTATGCATTGGTTGGTAAATCCAACAAATATAGCCCCAACAATAATTTTTAGACAATAAGTAAAAATGTATTAATTCTTTTCAATATTTTATTAGTAATTTTTTTACGCATGGGCTCCCCTCCTAGCATCAAATCACACGTATTATTGCTTGTTCAGTTATTAAAGAAAATTGTTTTTAAATTCATATTTATTGATTTACTAATTTAGCCTGAGCCAGCTTGCTGATTTACAGCAATATTTATTTTGTATCTTGATTTTTTTTCAGAATTCATTTGTATTTTTGAATTAAAAATACAAAATCGCCAATCTATTTATATCTTGTATTGGAAAATACTGTGTTCTTAAGTATTTTGTATTTTGTATTTCATATACATTTGTTTGAGTATTTATGTCCATCTCTGCCGATAGGGATAAGGAATATGTTGCGCAGACTGTACCATTGCTTGGCTGTAGAAACAGATAATTCCTACACGTGAAATATACCCTTAGTTTCTCAAAAGACGTTGTCTGGCTTAGTTTTTACTATCAGTGAAATGTGCTCTTGGCTTGAGCGGTTGAGAATATTTCTGAATAGTCGTTTTAGTTCATTTTTATATATTCCTTTGATAAAACCGTATTTTCTTTGCGTATTTCCTTCACAATCAGATCACATGTTTATTTTCGATAAAAAGTGTTTTCTTGTATTGTTTATTCTCTGGGGTTGAGTTTCTTTCAACAAAGCAGTATTGGATATTGAAATGCCTTTTTGTATACACCTTTGCGATGCCAGAACACAACATAAGGTATTTAATTTGCTTCGATGCTTTCAACCTTCACCGATGTAGATGTTTTCTTGTTTGGCTACCAGCAGTTTTGCTCTCAAATTCTTATCAAATTTGCCCGGAACTGTAAACAACGTGTGTCGATCCTTATTAACTCGCGTTTAAACAAAAATGAGTTAGCAAGGCATTTCAATCCGATTTGAACCAAACCAGTTTGAGTTCAAACCGGGTTGAACTACCTATTTATCACGCATATTTGAAGCTGCTTTCAACAAATCAATTCGTAAGTGAATTGAAATCAAATCTCCCGCTTAAGCCTTCTAGATTTTTTTTGGTTGACAATAGGAATCTTAGTAAGTTGATATACAAGGCGTCCTCATAACACTACTTAGCTCTTACCGTTTTCAACAAGCTTCCCAGAAAAATAATCACCTCTCCGTCTATTCCCTCATTCAAAGCCAATCTGAAATCTTTTCTCATCTCTAAGTCCTTCTATTCTCTCCACGAATTCCTTTCGGCCCAACACAATGTGATTAAGATGGTTAATCACATTCATCGATTTATAATATGTATCTCCAATGTCTCTATTTAATCTGATCATAATATGTATATTAAGTTTATGTATATTAAGTATGTATATTATAAGATTGACGATGCCGATATTTGTACCATGTATTAATCGACAGGCAAATAAATAAATAAATAAATAAATAAATAAATAAAACCTTCAAAATGGACAGTTATGAAGTTGTTGTTACCTATAAATAAACTAAACTAAACCGTGTAAGAATTAAGTGCAGTGCGCGCGCAGCTCTGCAGTCGCTGCAGTCGGTTTGACGTATTTATCAAGGGTTTTCAATGCGATTTGATACTTTCAATTCAATTGATCAACTGGATTGAAATGAAACCGATTTGGCCCAAATTCGATACGATTACCAAGGTTTTCAAATCGGTTTGACTCGAAGCGATTGCACCACGCCGGTTTGAAATGCCTTGCTAACTCCAGTGATAGTGACAATTCATATTTCATTTCGACGTTATTTGAAACTGATTTTTTTTTATTTCTTAGGTACGAAAATGAATCATTAGTTATCTTTATTGGAATAATTGTGTTCAAAATCATGCCCCAAATAATATACATTCCAATATAAAAGCAACAAATACAAAACTTTAAAATAATGTTAATCGAATTTGAAGAACAGAATCAAGTGTATACATTTAAACGACAATAAGAAATATTTAACTTCAAATACACTGAAAACTATTGTCCAAATATCTGATACGTTTTATAAAGACTAGTTTATTTTTTCGTGTTTTTCCCGTAAACTAAAGAATTCCCCTAAACTATAAGAGAGCTTAAAGGCATATTGTCACATGGCATTGTTGGTAACATATGTACAAACTCAAATTGTTTGAGGAATTTAGAAAAAAAAATTAAAGAAATCGGTCCATATTTAGCCGAGTAATTAGCAATTTTGTAAAATATTATTTGCGGGATGACGTCACCCGCGTGACGTCACTGACTATAAGCTGGCTGGCTACCGCGTGCCTGCCTCGCGCATCAACGGCGGCCCGCGAGCTGTTTAGTTGACGCCTGCCCATAGCGCAAGATGCTTGGCCTGTCTCCCTACAGTTTTGAGCCAAATTACACAGAAGGAGAACAATTGGAAAATCAAAGGAAACAGGGGGAGAAAGAAGCCTGGCTTAAAACATTCAGCGGTCGGAAAGGAAATATCGACTGGTGTACTTGTAACGAGTGTATTTCCATGGACACGGACATAGAGTCATTATGTTGTCACGAGTCTGACAAAATTACAAGTATGCGCGATCATTTTGATTGTATTACTATTCACGACGCATTCCAACACATAACTAATATCCATTCCCTGAACACGGCAAGACAACAGCTGTTGCTACACTCCTCGTGCGAAAACGATCGACAACAGTGGCGGGAGACGTCAAGCAAAATGTGGCGTCACATTGCCTACAAGCAGTTTGTGGCGTGGATCAACTCATGGACTGCGCTTGGTAAAAATCATCGAATCGTAATTCCATCGTGTGTAGTGAAATCTATAAGGGAAGAATGTCCTGCTGCCGACGGGATTTATGTAGGGTTTAAAGTTGCCGATGGCAAGACAGAGTACTATTTTGACTGAATACTATGTGAGTTATATAATATGTATAAGTTGTATACGCGGTACTAATTATTTAAAACATAATCCACTATTTTAATGTGTATACAGTTTCAACACATATATCAAAATACGCTGTGAAAAGTTTCAGCACTCAATAAAATATACATATCCATTTTCTAACACGTTTCACTCAATGCTTACCTTTGCGAGTTCATTTTTTAAGTATTAGAAATTTCGTAGTCTTCTTCAACGAAATGTTCGGAACATATACGGGTATACCTAGTTGGTATAAAGTTATCCCGTTTAATTTTCGTCACCCAGTTTTTTAAGCGCACTGGAGATTTATCCCTGTTCGGGAAACGGTGAAACGATATGCCACTTGAAGCTAAAAATGTGTTATAGCATCCGTACACACAACACGCTAGCACCATGTTTACCGATTTAATTAAAACATGAATATATACACCATATTACACTTGAGAATATATACACAATATTTACACAATCGCAGGCATAATCTTAGGTAGGATAAATACAAAAAACTCCACGCCCTTATACTGTTTGACAACCACTCGTACTAGACGGCTGTTGTAACTTAATACTATTATATTTATATCAATCATTAGCACTAACAAGTTTTTAAAATAACATCACGAGAGAAACTTTATAGAATGACAGTGACACTGTGTTTGAATATAAGACACAAGAGCAAACCATCCAACCAGATCGAATGTCAACCCTTAACTGAATGGTGCGGGTGGTCAGTCATTCTTCCGTGCGACCCTCGCCTGGCGCTCGCTCAGCTCTTTATAGTCACTGACGTCACATGCCTCGGGGCGCGCGACAAAACAAACCGTTGTACGGCGGGTAGGCATCGTCCATGGATGTCATACACCGCGGTTTTCTTATTTTTTCAATGTCTAATTGTGAATAAAAAATACTTTGTTTCATGTGACAATATGCCTTTAAGCAAAACAGACAGTTATCGGTGCTCAACTACTCAGACTCAAAGGACGTGTCCGAATTCCTCTTTATCATTGCTAACTCTCTAAGTCTAAATTTGACGTCATCAATCATCGGTGACGTATGAAGTACTGTCCGAAATCGTTAAGTCTAGGTCTAAATCGAAGTTTAGACCTAGCAATCGAAAGTGCACGCTCGTTATAAGTCTAAATAATGGCGGACGAAAAAAAGCAGTTGCGAGAAGACGAAGACGGAAAATTGAAATGTAAGTTAGGTATATTATTAGTATTATTCTATCCTCTAGTATTATTTTATGATGTAAACAGTGATAGGCCCACTCTAGAGCCTAAAACCTGCATCAATACTGGAAAATGAATACTTTTACATTTCCTAACCTCCAAAGGCGTCGGTACAATCCGCGGATTGACCCGTTGAGAAGGCTGTGAACCAATGCTTCAACTCTAGGTCAAATTTCTCCCAATAGGTGGCTCTGCAATAGGTTAAGTACTGTCCGAAATCTACTAAGAATTATAATTAGAACATGCTAAATAATTTAAACCTAGACTTAGACCTAGACTTAGACTTAGACCTTAGACTTTTAATTCGGACACGTTCAAAATAAGAATCCATCCTACCACTACTCGCGCTGCCTATACTTGTTTATTTTTCCGCGTTTATCTACAAAACAAAGAGAGCTAGAAATACAAAGAAAATTACGGTAAACTACTATACCGAGTATAATGTTAGCAGATACAGCCATATGTGTAACAACCACAACAAAAACCTGTTACAATCTAAAATTTGATAAACGTTTCGCGTATTTATGAAAATGTTTTAACACTGAAAAGAAACGAAACAATATCTTATGGCCTTGAGAAAGATATGACCAGCTTCGTGGAAATCTACCTGGTCGACTGGTCTTCTCCATTGTCTTTGCTCTTTGTCCTCTCAGTTCTATGACATCACAGCTGGCGCTATAAATTTCTCGCAGCGATACTTTCAAACTCAATTTACTCCGGCGCCAGATACCCGATCAAGCGGAATCAAAGACAGATTGACACGAGATGATATTATTCCTGGTATATATCGTTTCGTGCGACCAAGATTAGGTTGTTGTCCCTTTGAGATGCAATTTTGTTGTCTGCGTTGGCGTTGTAAGGTAGGCCGAGGTCAGGTGGAGCAGGCATTCTAGAGTGAAGATATTTTAAGTTTGACATAGTGCGAAGCTCCACCTCCTATGTTATGTGACATCACCCAGCATTAAAAATATGCGTGACTAATAATATAATAATAAAATAATATAATAATAGTGATAAATAATAATAATAAAAGTAACAGTAATAATATAATATGAAATTAATAAAAATGAAATGATTGTCGGGTTGTCACGGGGGTAAGGGGTGGCCACTTAGCGATGGAGGAGATGAGCAGGGGAGCGTCAAACATAAGAACATCTCAAGTCTTGTTGAAATGAAATACTTATCCTTTTTTGATTTTGATGGTGATTCACTTGGAATGCGTTAATACAAGAAAGATCATCGATTTTTTAACAACACACACATTAGTTTCTATTTCAGGGGGGGGAGGGAGGGGCAGTGCGATTAAGGCTGTCAAGGACGGTCATTTTCACCATTGGGTGTTTTGCTCCGTCGTCTGTGAACATATGTATCTAAACTTTTGCGCGTTTTCTAAGGATTTACAGATAAAGGCTCTGATTTGTGCACAGTACAAAATAATTGTCACAACGACTAAAAAAAATAATTAGGTTATTACGTTACACGAGTAAAAAAAACGGAAAAACAGCGTTTTCACGATTTTATAAAAAAAAAGGTTCTAATTATTTAATCAAAATATACATGTACTTAAACCTTCGTTAAAATTTTAACTCAACCATACAACATTTCACGTGCCAAATTCTTGATGGGATCAGAACCAAAATAGTAACTCTTAAAGGTCAACCGCATCCTGTGAAATATTAACACATTGATGTAATGCGCAGTTTAAAGCATTCTTTTCTACCGTCACTTTCCTTGAAACTTTCAACAACGATTTTCTTTGGCGTTTGAGCGACGGAAATTGAAAGTTTCAGTATAGGTTTACCGCCTAAAAGAGAAATGTTTCAAGAAATAATGTGTTGCCGCTGTTCTGAGGTGGAGAACTCCGTCCATTTGCATGTTTTCCGCATTTATTGAGCGTGTGCATCATGTCTACTGCGAGAATCTAATCAAAACGAGAATTTCAAACACAATTATAACTCGAGATAAATACGAGCCGACTTTTCTGAATACGAACGTCGTTCATTTGAACTCGAATCACGTTTTACTAGACGAGCACTATACGTGATGAATTTTTTCAAGTGAACAACTGAACCAAGTAAAAATATTTAGAGATAGAGTAAGAAAGATAGAAAGAAAGGAAGGAAGAAAGAAAGTGAGAGATTGATACATTTCGCCTGGAGCTTTTGAATTAATAGCCGATTCCAAGGAGAACATGCATATTTGAACGGTATATAATCTGATCATGCAGAATAGTTTTTGTATGCGCAAAACTGTTTCTCTTTTCGTTTTTACTATCTTCCTTACAAGTCACATAATTTGTGACTACTTTCTTTCAAACAAATGCATTATATAATAATGTGTTTTGTATTCGCTGTGTTCCCCAACAAAAGATATATTATGTTCTCCGTATAAACATCTATTCAAATAAATAATGGGATTGCTTGAAAAACAAACTAAGTTAACATCATCAACTGCCTTTACTCTCTACAGTTCATACTCGGCCGTACCTTCGCAACTCTATCACAGTAGTTTTAAAACAAATTATATCCAACATATATGTTATTGGCTACAATGTTTTACCATCTTCACCTAATTTATCAGAAACGATTAGCATTGATGATGTAACAATACAAGATAATTTAAGAAAATATTTGTCTCAATATTGCACAAAACATATATGACTTGGTCCTTTAATTGCTAGCTCAGCCTCAGAATATAACAAACTACGAAAAGTATTTTAAGTAATAAGCGTATTGACCGATTGTTTTACATATCTACACAATGTAACATTTCGAAGCTACGTCTAGCTTCTGCGGCAAAGTGGGGTACTGCATAATAACGTATTAACCTGATTTAAAACAATTAAATCTGAACAAAATAATATTAGGTTTTATCTTAATACAAATATACATAGTTAGCCACATTAAAAGGGACACACAAGGCTGATGTACATAGTTTAGGCCTAACTACAGACATGTCAATAGTTACAATTTGTAATGAATTAAAAAAAAATTCTTGGAAAATAATTTATAGTAAATTCGCAAATAAAATAATAACGGTAAAAAATTACAATGGTTGACAGTTTTAAAATCCATTGTTTATCTGATACAAAACCAACTCCTGAGTAGGAATCACTTTTTTAATGTCTTAAGAAGCGTTTTCAGGATATAAATTTAAAAAAACTTAATTTAGAGAGTTTTGTTTCTTGAGATGTTGAAATTAGAGTGAACACGTTAGGTGTCAGAAAATACAAATGCGTGTTCTATTTCAAAAGAGATATTTTAAAAAACGGCGTTTCTCCTTTTCTGTTCATTCTCTTTGATCAACGGATGAGGGGGCAACAAACTATTTGATTTTCAAGATTCGTAGAGAAGATAGAAGACGTGTGCGGCTTCTCGTGCTGCTTTTACGCGGCCAGTTTTTCCAGATTGCAGTTCCTGATTTTTTGCAATTCTCATTTTTGTTTGGGTTGGGACCGTTAACAAATCAATTTTTTTTCAATTTTTTTTTTCTTTCTTTTTCTCTTATTTTTTCTTTTTTCTTATTCTTCTTTTTTAACTTTTGATATCTACATTTTTTCGCATCTTTCCTTCATGTTCCTTCAAATGTATACAATTTATTTGTATTATTAAACATATTAATTTTTACTTGATTCTTTCAAATTAATTTCCCAATTCATTTTTATTGTTCTTATTTTTTCTTATAGTTCAGTAGTTTGTTTTATTTTTATTATTATTGCTATTTATGATTTCATTATTATTAATTGTTTGCATAGCCTAGTTCTATTTACTGTCCTCCTTTGTAAATTAGTTTTTATAGCTTTGGTCCAGTCTTATACAATGTCCCATAACTACTTTTTCGTCCAATAGTTTGTTTTCTCCATGGCAACGGCTAATCAAAGCACTTGAAATCCTACAAACAGCTTAATTGCTACAAATAAATTTAGTTTTAGGAGATTGTGAGACCGGCCCTTAGTAGTATAGACATTAAATAAATAAATACAATAGTATCATTTTGACACATATAAAGATGACAGGAATGTAATGTAAGTTCGTAAATAAGTAAGAAGAATTCGTACTTACCTACGCATAGGAGTGTTGTTAGGGAATGGATTGAGCGACGTATTGGCAGACGCACATTTACCATCGCCAAGTGATCGAAATGCGTCGCACGATTGTTGTTCGACCTCTGAAAGGAAGTCAATTTACCCACGAGGCATCGATGGAGAGTCTAGGCCGGCCTAGAACTCTACGCGTCTATACTGGCCACGCCGTAAGAAGCAAGGTGTCCCCTAAAATTCTGAGAAGAGACGGTCGCTCCACACGGTCTATTTCAACGGTATTCAACTCGAGATTGCCCGATAGCTGCATTGTTATTGCCCACTGCATTGACTGCACCAACCGTGAATGGAATGCGACCCCACCACGTCTGACAACATGCGGGCGATATTATTACTACAACACCTTAGGCAAGAGAACGGGATGTAACTAGATTTAGGTTGGTAGTTGTCACACAGGTCATTTCACTATTACATAATCCGTGACGACAACGCCTTGCAAGTTAACGCAACGCGACTATACTATACCGTCTTGGTCCAAGGCTGATCTTACATTATCTATGGAAACCCTTTTGGAATAAGTGAAAGTGAAAGGTACCGATAGAGGTGGCCGGCTCAGCGGTAAGACGCGATACTTTAATTCGGGAGGTCGCCGTTTCGATACCGGCCGCCGGTAGTTCTGACTGAAGGTTTTCCTCAGTCACAAGGTGAATGCTGGGATTGAGTCGTACTATCAGCCCTCGGACATTCCTTTCTAACTATTCCAAATACCGCAATACCTAGTTAGTCACCTGAAGAGGGACATGGATTGTCTTGTCCCTAGGCAGGTTTCCTAAGAAACATTAAATTATTAATTATTAACTTAAATAATGTATGTTGTATGTATGTTATCTATCTTTATGTATACTCTCAATAAATATTAAATACTGAGCGAATGTAATTGAAGACTAGAACCCTACAGATTAGAATCCACACAACTTAATATCAACGTATTCTCTTGCTGCATCGTTTTCGTACATGACTAGAACGTTGTGAAACCATACTACACGAATTGAGGATATAACAGATCTTGAATTCGCATTATTAACTATTATATGAACATCGGTGTTATGGCACGCGTTCTGTTCTGGCATTGCTCCAGACAGATTATTCGTGAGCCCGCGTAGGCTAGCGTGGTTTATGGTCTACCGATCCAAAGACCATGGAACGCTCCGCTGTGGTTTCACGGTGAGTTTGAGCACCTTGGATTAGTTTTCCTTCTTGCTTTGCTGTTGTCTTATCAGCTGTGCTCCGTTTGCGCTTCGGCTTTAGCAGCGGTCACTAAGGTCATCACTTGACTGTGACTGTGACTGTGACTGTGACTGTGACTGTGACTGTGACTGTGACTGTGACTGTGACTGTGACTGTGACTGTGACTGTGACTGTGACTGTGACTGTGACTGTGACTGTGACGGTGACTGTGACTGTGACTGTGACTGTGACTGTGACTGTGACTGTGACTGTGACTGTGACTTTGACTGTGACTGTGACTGTGACTGTGACTGTGACTGTGACAGACGAGGCAAGCAGCCAGAACTGGTAGATATTATCGACATCTAGTGTTTCACTTTTCTTTTCTTTTCTGTAAGATAATAACTCGTTTTACCGTCAGTTACTAAAAAGTTTTGATTTCTCTATTAAAAACTTTGTTTGATTCCCGTACCATAGATTTTTTTAAACAAAATTGTTCGATGTAAGGAATTTAGTCATCGATATTGTGAAAATGTCTAGAACCCACATGGAAATGAAATGTGAGTTGAGATAATTTGGCCTCTTTGTTTCATTAATGTATAATTTATTTCTATCTTGCCGTTTCATAAATCCTTATCAATGTCTTTACTCCAACCAGATAACTCAATTTGTAAATGTGTTCATACGAGACGCGTAGCGTACAAAATAAATACAATTTTTAATTGAAAGTGTTCCATACAAATATGGTTCACATTTATTTTGCTTAAAAATGCAGTTACGAGTATTATACTGTCTTATAAATTGTATGAAATATATGATAATGTATGTATATTATACATACGCGTCCCCTTCTGTTTCAATGTATTAAATTGCTTTATAATAAGAACTTTTTTATATCGGAGTTTGCAAGGTTGAGCTTTGGCAAATAAGAATTTCTGGAAAGAGACCGAATGCAAAGATACGTTTGAGTTAGGGACACTCAAAGGACAAATTTGAACATGACGTCTGAAAACATTAAAACATCAAAGAATAAGAAGGATATATACAAGGATACGGAATTTCAAATCCCTTTGAGCTTTGCTAATACTCTGAGCGAATTATTCGTACAAGAATCTTAATTATTTCACATTAAGTTATCCCCTTCTCATAATTATTTAGTTTGTAATGATTTTTTTAATTTTAGATTTTAATCTACGTGGTGGTAGTTTATTATTCTATTTATCGCTAGTGCATACCTTAACGCAAGTTAACTATTTTGAAGAGAATTGTGTTTTTATTCCTAAATTGGGGGTTCATATTTCTAGTTTCGCAAAAGATCAGACACATCCTATAATTAGCTTGCATTTTATTAAAATGTAATTTCTGGTAAAACTACTAAGATTTAAAAAGCTAAACCATGGTATATTTTAGTAACGTTTAACAGGAAACTAATTAATATTAACTTCGTTAAGGATAGTCTCTGTAAACTCTTGTTTAACTTAAAGATAATCTTCGTTAAAAATACTCTTTGTAAACTTTTTACATTTTACAGAAGGTATGTTTCAAAAACACATCTTTAAATTAATTAAAACCCACATTTAAGGTTATACCCTATTCAGATTATTCTCGTTCACTCATCTTTAAAGTCTTCACTTATAAATTAAATTCCAAGTGTTTTAGCCTTCAAGTACTGTATGCATTAATTTAATCTTATCACTTCCAAATTAATTAATTTACAGCTATAATCCTGACTTATACATAATGACGACTATTCTTTTTATACTGTGCTTTTCAAAAGCAGAGATAAACATTCATTTGACACTTTGTCACGGCTAAGTGACAACGTTAATGCAGGTAGAAGAAGACTTAAATATTCCTTGCATGACACAGGCGCGACTAGACTGAAAGACGACTTTGTAACGAGCTTGATTAAAGTAATAACTAGTAATTAAATGAGTTTTTATAAGTGATAAGATAAGCTGAAAGCGCTAGATTCTCTTTTGCCAGTCTCGGCTATACGAAACCTTTAAGCTTTTACAGTTCCTTTACAAACAATAATTTCATAAACTCTAACTAATCACCAACTATGAAGGTGAATATTTCCAAGCGACAGTTTCATGGAAACTAACCGGTCCGTTGTGAGGCGCTGTTTAACTTCCTTACTACTGATTTAGTTTATAATAAAATTTGCTTTGATTTCTATGTTCTATTGTTGCTGTTGCAGTAAAATATATGTTTTAACTTTTGTCAAGTGTTATACCGGTGGTTACAAGTGATTTAGCTTTAATCCGTTCGTGATTTCTATACTTTGAACTGGGAATAGTTTGTGGGATTCTTGGAAAGTTTGAGCCCTCACTGGGAAATCAAAGAGACAATAGTATTGTATTTGCTGTAAGGACATTCATGCGGAAATATAAATTGAACAATCCAATCGTCACCATCCCTCACTTATGCCTTGAACACTAGACCAAAATTGTTTGGTATATTTGAATATAGTGTGAGGTGCAAAGATTTCTTTTGAAATTACTGTCCAACCGAACATTTTAATATCAAACTTATTAAATGTGTTGGTATTAGGAAATTGTTCGAGTATAGCTGGTATTGTAAATAAATATGTTATACATATTTCAATACGCCTGTTTCCAACCTGGTCAGGGGGTGGTTAGCCATCAGTTATTTTTGGGACAACTAACTTTGTTAACGTTGTTCTCTCTTTCCACTTCTTTTTAACTCCTGCTTATTCCCACTAGTTCACGCTTCCCACAACATTCGTGCTTCTATGTCTTCCTCCTATAGCTCGCCGCACTTTTCTAAATCATTCATCAGTTGGTCTATACCGTAACTGTAAAGTGTAATAATGTTTACAGTATAAACACAGGAATTCACAGACTTAAATGCCTGTTAAATACAATATTAATATTGTATATTTGGTCGGAACAACTGCAAAGCTGGGTCTAGGCAAAACTGTCTGTGTTGTATTAGTTTATTTCCCATCCTATGATCAGATCCAAGATCCAAAATTGAAAATGTCAAGATCTATACATAAAAATAAAATCAACACGATAAATATGTATCGTATTACATCAAATGTAAAATAACACGAATCTTAGAAGTAGAATACAACTAGGTATGTATAGTGCATACGGTTTAAAATACAGCTCTCACTTATATTGTTGTGGGTGGGTCCCAGTCAGTCTAAAACCATTAGCTCCTTCCTCTTTAGTTATACGTTTACTTCCCATAATAAACGTCACACAACTTCAATTTAGAATCACATCGCCAACGGAAGAACTCAAGAAAACTGTCAATAATTTCTGGAGATGTTCGACTAAACACGGTTCTGCTGTTAGTCGCGTAAATCCAGGTATGTAATGTAGCCGCGTGGGACGACGTGGCAACACTGCGCAAGGCGTTACAGCGTTGCCGTCGGCGAGGACAATGACGAAGAAGACGCCCACACACCGTTCTTATTTGTACCCACGCGCCACCGTTATAAGTTTATGTTACAAAGTAGGACGAATCCTTTATTGCATTTCTATACTTTCTCGTAGGGATGTTTCAAACTAAATGAGAATTCCCTCTGTTCAAAATGTAGAGAATTCAGTGTTTGATGAATTAATTAAATACATAATTACCTAGTAAATTTTATTGTACAACACATCGATACTAAAGAATAATAACAATCTAAACTTACCTATTAAAAATGTATCTTGAATCTGTGTAAAAATAATATATGCTTTCAAAAAGAGCTCAATATTATATCCCGCTTTGATAATCCGCATAATTGTGAGTGAACCGAGTGCCCAAATTACAAAAATGGAATTTGTTTAATTACAAGAACTATGAACTATGGATGGGTTATTGTCAAGACAAATATTTTCTGATCAGAACTGCTCATATAGGTCACACATGTTCACACATGTTATTATTATGAGGGAATTCTTGCGAGGGGACCTATAGCTCGAATAAACCGAGTTTGACATTTTTTCCTGTCCATGGTTGGCATTACTTTCTTTTTTATATTCGGTAAATTCATAACTAATTGGGTAACTGGACTTGAGCGGTTGTTTGTTAGCGTGTTTGTATTTACTCCTTTGAAGTTAATCTATAAGATAAATTAATAATCGGCTTCAGAGCTTCAGCTTTTCACAACAAGACATCACAACTATTTGAACTCGTTAACAAAATGGCGGACTACTACCCGTTGGATATATTGCTAAAATACCTTTTCGCAGCTAGAACCTATAACGCTGTAGAAACTCATGTTAATTATAAATACATAAACTATGTTCAAGGTGGAACTTTCTATGTAACTAAACTATCCCTGGCAAAGTAAAGGCAACTAACGATGTTCATATTACGTATTCTGTTGGCACATTGTGTTCATTTTCGTATTATTACTTTGACAAAAAAAAACGTGTATGAAAATTATAGTTTTCTCCCAACTGTTAGTTCAAGGGAACATTTTCTCATACAGAATATAAGCTCCCTTTACTTTCCTATGTATTATATTGTAAGTAATGAGATGAAAAACGAAAACATGAAACACTAGACCTGTGCGCACCTGTTATTGAAGTGATTATTTTAAGGGGAATCGGTCATCCCTAGTTTTGAGATAAAATATAAATATATATTTATTATTTACTCACTACATACATATCACTTCAGAATATCACAAAATAACGAATTATAAGTAAATTAAAATGGGAAATTAGTTTCTCTAGCGTTGTCATACTCTCAAATTGTTTAGATTATAATCGTTGGTAAAATACGAGACGTAAACCTATACTCATCAGCATCGTACTAAAAAATTAACCTTTATAGGTATTTCATTATCGAATAGTAGACGTGAGTCTACCAGAAAGTAAATTAATAAATACAAACATAATATATTATGATGGCTTTTACAGTAAGAACTGATTTTTAATGGCGTTCACTATACTCTCAAATTCTTCTGTGCAGTAATAGTACATTTTAACATTCGTATATCGTTCTAGGGCTGCGTAGTTTGTGAAGGTAGCTTGGACAATAACGAGCAACAAACCGTGTTTACAACATTCCAGTTGTTTCTGAGGAGCATCGCGGGAGTTTCGTAACATTAAGATGTCTGCGTGTTACATGGAATGTTCTGCGTACACGCGACTACTAGGTCAGTCTTATTGCAGGCTACCGTGCGGCGGTCTGGCCACTTGGAGTCCAAGCGGATTAATACCATGCACTGTTGGGACTAGATAATGTATTTTGTATCTAGATAACGATAATTTCACCAAATGTTATCTAGACATGATAAAAGACAACGTTTAAATATCTCTCAAGATAGAAGATTTTGAAAAAAACTATTATCTTGTTTAGATAAAAGATAAAAATTATAGAAAACTACTTACAACATAAATAATAATGTATCATTCAATTTTCAAACATAAAAATAATGCATTATTTCAAAATTCCCGAACAAATTCCGAAATCAATGACGTAGAATTGAAGTTTTCAAAACCTAAAAAAATTGTATCTTAAAGATTAAAAAGATAATATAAACTTTATTTTATCTAGATAAAAGATAAAGGTAACCACAAAATGTTTATCTGGATAAGATAAAAGATAATAAATGTTATGTAGATAGATTATCGAGATAATTTTATCTAGAAGTCACAACACGGATTAACACACATTCCACTTATATTCTGGAAGTTGTCTCAGACAGCCTCACTAGATTGCTCTTATGTTGAGACTAAAGAGGAAAGTACGTGAACCACGTCTTTACCTGCAACTACCAAGATCCCAGGAGTTAAGTTACAGCAGAGCTGATAAATAGATACATGTAATATGACAGACGTGAGAGTTCATCAAAGGGAAATTATTGCAACGTGTATCATAGACGAGTTTCTTGGAAACTTCCTCGTACTAAGAAGGTTCATAAGTTCGAAATTTCGAAGAAACTTTGAGTGTATGGAAGTAATTTCTAGCAGCGTGTTCCTCGGACGGTTGCCATAGGTGAGCGCTGTGGATTTTAGTCAACATTTAAAATATGTGTGGTTGTGTTCTCATGCCTTTAGCGGTTTTCTAACCTTTGGGAAGGAAATAGATATCTAGATTAACTTGGTACGCGCTCGACGAAAATAATCTCGATCTCATCATAGCTGTTGGGCTCAGCCAAACAAATATGCAGCAAACATAAATTACAAGGTGGAAGTATAAGGGAGACGTTGAAGTTAATTTGAAACTATATTTTATATCTTCCTCAAACACGATGACGCTTACATATTAGTTGCAACCATTTATAAGCAAATTTTCTACTCTAATTTGCAAAATATGTCTGTAAAAAAAACGTTACAGGTAAAGCTTAATATTTGTATATGTAATAAAACTAAAAGTAAAATGTCGATAGGAAACAAACAGTATTTCTATTTGATCTGTGAAGTAACGTGCTTTTTTAACATTTCATACAACAAATATTGGAAGATAAAAGCTTACAGAAATTGAATCTCACACGTTCTAAACAGTTTACAGATAACGAAACATAAAACAACATAGCATTTATAAACATTGAGTTGCTGTTCTATAAAAACAACCCTCTCACTATTAACCCAACAGTTAGCACAAAACGTAAAATTACAATATCTTCCGGTATCCTACATACCAAGTAATGTTGTGTGTTCAATTGTTGTACACAGCTTTTGTTGTTGGTTTCAATTATGTGAATATCTTCTGGTTGGTTTTAACATCTTTGTTATTTATAACGACGCTGCATGACCCTCAAGCAATGTTGATGAAGATATTTATTTATTATCATTTATTGTGGTTTACCATGCCCAAAACGTATATGGCTCTTCAGCCTGTATTACAATGCATGGAGAAGTGCGATGAAGTGGAATATGTGGCAAAGTAAAAACCTCTACAAATACCTTCTTGTGTCAAGAATTTCCAATAAGTAAAACATTCTCCTCTTAGCTATGTCCGAAGGGAGACTTTATAGATTCAAACACAAGTGTGGGCTTCAGAGAGGTACTGTAAGTGGTTTCAGAACCTAAGCAGCGGTTACTGCAACTCATTCAAATCGATAATATGCCCCAAGTCTCATGAGTCTCTGAAGGACCGACTGTAGGTGAACTAAGAAGTGTAATCCATATGACACGTGACTATCTTACACTCATTCCTGCTCAGTCTCTTAGCTGTATCGTACAAGTGCACGGGCTCAAGAAGTAAGACTAGGTTAACTCGTTGAAAATAAATTAACGTTTTCGAAAGAACTAAAAGAGAATAAATTGAAAGCTTCTTCACCAAAATTATGAAATGTGAACGCTTGGTTCACAAAAAAACATATTTGTGTAAGGATAAAAATTAGGAATGTGTGTTCGTTGATATAAACAGCTGTATTGCTAACCAGCGTTATGACAAATGACCTCATAGTCGTATGCCACATTATAAAGATCAGGGCATATTCCGTATCAAACATATTTTAGAGTATAACATCCAGCA
Source organism: Isoperla grammatica (assembly GCA_945910005.1). Taxonomy (NCBI): domain Eukaryota; kingdom Metazoa; phylum Arthropoda; class Insecta; order Plecoptera; family Perlodidae; genus Isoperla; species Isoperla grammatica. Next base: position 113,542,666 of record OX246737.1, on the reverse strand, counting down.
GAAATAACGAATACCAGTTGTGTAATATTGAAGTAAATCCATTATGATTTTTACCTAAACTTTAGTATGTAATACAATTATGTTTGTTTGTGATTTGTATTCGCTTTTAGCTCTCCGCGCAGGGGTTAAAAACCACAAGGGAGAAAAACAAAATCGACGACTGTAATTATTTAACTCGCTTCTCTGTACACACAAAAGTTAGCGAGTCAACACAAATGTCGTTCCCCACGTTTACCCGTTTGTTAAGTACACATATTGTATTTCAATAAAACATACATTAATATCCACAACCGATTTCGCTCAAAAACTTGAATTTTCTGTAAATTTCAAATATTTTATGCTGTGTTAAATACATTTCTAGAAAAACAGTTTCATTTCTTTTTATAATGATGAGCGAAGTGTGTGTTGAGTACAGAGCATGAAAACATAAAAACAGGCATGTATCCCTAATGGAAGAACATAAATGATTTCGAAGAGAAGTGGGTTGAAACAGTAACGACCGGCTACGGGTAATGTACTTTCTGAATCTGATCATGTAAAGCTGCAACCTACATGTTTAAACTTGTTAGATGTAGAAACAATATCCAAGCCTTTTCCGTAATAAATATTTGAGCTGGAAACAACGTCTGTGAGACGAAACATGAGGCTAGGCCCGTATTTCTACTTCACTCTCTCTCTTTGATAAGAGATTGCCACAAGGCGTCCGCGCTTGCTGGGCTGGCTGCTCTTTACTTATAACAACACAATTATTGTTTAACCTACACGATTGGGAGGAGGAACAATTTCCAAAACATCTCGTACAATATAATTTCTCGATATAATACAAAACGGAGATAATTCTACTTTTAAATTTCCTGTTAACATATTTTAACGTTTTAAAACTATTGTTTTTGGTTTGTCGTTTAATGCATATACAAAAAAAACTAATACAAAATTAATTTATGTTCATATGACAGTCCATTCATGACACACTTTTTAGGTCAAATCAAATAAACGTATGATGTCGGCCAATAAAATCAGTTCTGTAAATGAGTGGGTAGTCGAAAAAGTCAGATGTATTTTATTTTGTATAGAAACACATGGTGACACATGTGATTTATATGTATTTTGTATTATCGGTAAATCCACTGTTTTGGCATCAGAACTGGCAATAGATTCCTTCAACGCTCATAAACTTAATTAGTTTCTTCATGGCAACTAAATAAGTAATAAACTTTGTCCTCTGCCTAATTTCTATTATTTTCTTAGTTGATGTTTGTGCATAAAACAGAATAACGAGACTGTTACTGAAAACATACATTTCCTAGATACAGATAAGTAAGGGAAGCAAAATGTAGTTCTGCCTTTGTTACTTTCAAAAATGAAAATTGTTAATCTGGCTGCATTGGCAAATCTATAGCGTGTACCGCACAAATGTTCTACTTTAAATCGCGTTCGAACACAATTTCTAGGAACTAGATGTATTGTTGCGTGTGAGCTTGAAGCAGTATAAATTCGAAGTGAGTGCTACAGACACCATTGGAGAATACACGTTTACAATGGAAACACTTTATAGCCTCGAAACTAAAATCATAAATGGTGTTGAAGATAAGATTGTAATTTAATGTAATGTATAATGTAATTATAGGCTATTCACTCCCTCTCTCTCAAGAGGAGCACACATTTATCATGTAAATGTCAGGTGAAAGAACAATAAATAAATAAATAAATAAATAAATAAATAAATAAATAAATAAATAAATAAATAAATAAATAAATAAATAAATAAATAAATAAATAAATAAATAAATAAATAAATAAATAAATAAATAAATAAATAAATAAATAAATAAATAAATAAATAAATAAATAAATAAATAAATAAATAAATAAATAAATAAATAAATAAATAAATAAATAAATAAATAAATAAATAAATAAATAAATAAATAAATAAATAAATAAATAAATAAATAAATAAATAAATAAATAAATAAATAAATAAATAAATAAATAAATAAATAAATAAATAAATAAATAAATAAATAAATAAATAAATAAATAAATAAATAAATAAATAAATAAATAAATAAATAAATAAATAAATAAATAAATAAATAAATAAATAAATAAATAAATAAATAAATAAATAAATAAATAAATAAATAAATAAATAAATAAATAAATAAATAAATAAATAAATAAATAAATAAATAAATAAATAAATAAATAAATAAATAAATAAATAAATAAATAAATAAATAAATAAATAAATAAATAAATAAATAAATAAATAAATAAATAAATAAATAAATAAATAAATAAATAAATAAATAAATAAATAAATAAATAAATAAATAAATAAATAAATAAATAAATAAATAAATAAATAAATAAATAAATAAATAAATAAATAAATAAATAAATAAATAAATAAATAAATAAATAAATAAATAAATAAATAAATAAATAAATAAATAAATAAATAAATAAATAAATAAATAAATAAATAAATAAATAAATAAATAAATAAATAAATAAATAAATAAATAAATAAATAAATAAATAAATAAATAAATAAATAAATAAATAAATAAATAAATAAATAAATAAATAAATAAATAAATAAATAAATAAATAAATAAATAAATAAATAAATAAATAAATAAATAAATAAATAAATAAATAAATAAATAAATAAATAAATAAATAAATAAATAAATAAATAAATAAATAAATAAATAAATAAATAAATAAATAAATAAATAAATAAATAAATAAATAAATAAATAAATAAATAAATAAATAAATAAATAAATAAATAAATAAATAAATAAATAAATAAATAAATAAATAAATAAATAAATAAATAAATAAATAAATAAATAAATAAATAAATAAATAAATAAATAAATAAATAAATAAATAAATAAATAAATAAATAAATAAATAAATAAATAAATAAATAAATAAATAAATAAATAAATAAATAAATAAATAAATAAATAAATAAATAAATAAATAAATAAATAAATAAATAAATAAATAAATAAATAAATAAATAAATAAATAAATAAATAAATAAATAAATAAATAAATAAATAAATAAATAAATAAATAAATAAATAAATAAATAAATAAATAAATAAATAAATAAATAAATAAATAAATAAATAAATAAATAAATAAATAAATAAATAAATAAATAAATAAATAAATAAATAAATAAATAAATAAATAAATAAATAAATAAATAAATAAATAAATAAATAAATAAATAAATAAATAAATAAATAAATAAATAAATAAATAAATAAATAAATAAATAAATAAATAAATAAATAAATAAATAAATAAATAAATAAATAAATAAATAAATAAATAAATAAATAAATAAATAAATAAATAAATAAATAAATAAATAAATAAATAAATAAATAAATAAATAAATAAATAAATAAATAAATAAATAAATAAATAAATAAATAAATAAATAAATAAATAAATAAATAAATAAATAAATAAATAAATAAATAAATAAATAAATAAATAAATAAATAAATAAATAAATAAATAAATAAATAAATAAATAAATAAATAAATAAATAAATAAATAAATAAATAAATAAATAAATAAATAAATAAATAAATAAATAAATAAATAAATAAATAAATAAATAAATAAATAAATAAATAAATAAATAAATAAATAAATAAATAAATAAATAAATAAATAAATAAATAAATAAATAAATAAATAAATAAATAAATAAATAAATAAATAAATAAATAAATAAATAAATAAATAAATAAATAAATAAATAAATAAATAAATAAATAAATAAATAAATAAATAAATAAATAAATAAATAAATAAATAAATAAATAAATAAATAAATAAATAAATAAATAAATAAATAAATAAATAAATAAATAAATAAATAAATAAATAAATAAATAAATAAATAAATAAATAAATAAATAAATAAATAAATAAATAAATAAATAAATAAATAAATAAATAAATAAATAAATAAATAAATAAATAAATAAATAAATAAATAAATAAATAAATAAATAAATAAATAAATAAATAAATAAATAAATAAATAAATAAATAAATAAATAAATAAATAAATAAATAAATAAATAAATAAATAAATAAATAAATAAATAAATAAATAAATAAATAAATAAATAAATAAATAAATAAATAAATAAATAAATAAATAAATAAATAAATAAATAAATAAATAAATAAATAAATAAATAAATAAATAAATAAATAAATAAATAAATAAATAAATAAATAAATAAATAAATAAATAAATAAATAAATAAATAAATAAATAAATAAATAAATAAATAAATAAATAAATAAATAAATAAATAAATAAATAAATAAATAAATAAATAAATAAATAAATAAATAAATAAATAAATAAATAAATAAATAAATAAATAAATAAATAAATAAATAAATAAATAAATAAATAAATAAATAAATAAATAAATAAATAAATAAATAAATAAATAAATAAATAAATAAATAAATAAATAAATAAATAAATAAATAAATAAATAAATAAATAAATAAATAAATAAATAAATAAATAAATAAATAAATAAATAAATAAATAAATAAATAAATAAATAAATAAATAAATAAATAAATAAATAAATAAATAAATAAATAAATAAATAAATAAATAAATAAATAAATAAATAAATAAATAAATAAATAAATAAATAAATAAATAAATAAATAAATAAATAAATAAATAAATAAATAAATAAATAAATAAATAAATAAATAAATAAATAAATAAATAAATAAATAAATAAATAAATAAATAAATAAATAAATAAATAAATAAATAAATAAATAAATAAATAAATAAATAAATAAATAAATAAATAAATAAATAAATAAATAAATAAATAAATAAATAAATAAATAAATAAATAAATAAATAAATAAATAAATAAATAAATAAATAAATAAATAAATAAATAAATAAATAAATAAATAAATAAATAAATAAATAAATAAATAAATAAATAAATAAATAAATAAATAAATAAATAAATAAATAAATAAATAAATAAATAAATAAATAAATAAATAAATAAATAAATAAATAAATAAATAAATAAATAAATAAATAAATAAATAAATAAATAAATAAATAAATAAATAAATAAATAAATAAATAAATAAATAAATAAATAAATAAATAAATAAATAAATAAATAAATAAATAAATAAATAAATAAATAAATAAATAAATAAATAAATAAATAAATAAATAAATAAATAAATAAATAAATAAATAAATAAATAAATAAATAAATAAATAAATAAATAAATAAATAAATAAATAAATAAATAAATAAATAAATAAATAAATAAATAAATAAATAAATAAATAAATAAATAAATAAATAAATAAATAAATAAATAAATAAATAAATAAATAAATAAATAAATAAATAAATAAATAAATAAATAAATAAATAAATAAATAAATAAATAAATAAATAAATAAATAAATAAATAAATAAATAAATAAATAAATAAATAAATAAATAAATAAATAAATAAATAAATAAATAAATAAATAAATAAATAAATAAATAAATAAATAAATAAATAAATAAATAAATAAATAAATAAATAAATAAATAAATAAATAAATAAATAAATAAATAAATAAATAAATAAATAAATAAATAAATAAATAAATAAATAAATAAATAAATAAATAAATAAATAAATAAATAAATAAATAAATAAATAAATAAATAAATAAATAAATAAATAAATAAATAAATAAATAAATAAATAAATAAATAAATAAATAAATAAATAAATAAATAAATAAATAAATAAATAAATAAATAAATAAATAAATAAATAAATAAATAAATAAATAAATAAATAAATAAATAAATAAATAAATAAATAAATAAATAAATAAATAAATAAATAAATAAATAAATAAATAAATAAATAAATAAATAAATAAATAAATAAATAAATAAATAAATAAATAAATAAATAAATAAATAAATAAATAAATAAATAAATAAATAAATAAATAAATAAATAAATAAATAAATAAATAAATAAATAAATAAATAAATAAATAAATAAATAAATAAATAAATAAATAAATAAATAAATAAATAAATAAATAAATAAATAAATAAATAAATAAATAAATAAATAAATAAATAAATAAATAAATAAATAAATAAATAAATAAATAAATAAATAAATAAATAAATAAATAAATAAATAAATAAATAAATAAATAAATAAATAAATAAATAAATAAATAAATAAATAAATAAATAAATAAATAAATAAATAAATAAATAAATAAATAAATAAATAAATAAATAAATAAATAAATAAATAAATAAATAAATAAATAAATAAATAAATAAATAAATAAATAAATAAATAAATAAATAAATAAATAAATAAATAAATAAATAAATAAATAAATAAATAAATAAATAAATAAATAAATAAACATAAAGATCATGATGAACCGTATATTGTTCTTAGAAACAACATGAATGTAATTAATTTATGTTTTCTTGATCGTGTTGGGTATTTGAACTAAGAACACATTATGTGCATTGTAAGAATTTAATCACAAGAGCTGTGGGTAATGGGGATTGAGCGTGACGTGACGTTGTGCGATAACTGATACGTTTCATATGTTTCCAGTCAAGCACGTTGAATACAAGTTAAGTGATACCATTGAGAATAAAACTGAAATTAATTAATTTATATGCTTTGCAGTACTAGCTGATGACTGTATCCGTATTATAACGTCATTAATATAGATTAGAAAATTGCAGTAATTCATGGTCTTAGTGTCATGATAGTATGATTCGCATATGCTGGCAATTTAAATCTATATAACTTTTGTCAGTAGCTATGATATCTACGTAACAACATGCATTGTCAATAATATTGTTATGTGGAATTATTCAATAACAATTGAATTGAACAAAAATGAATATTGGCAATGGCGGAAAATGGAACAGCAACAGAAAATAAACGCACTATGTGCTTCTAGCCATCGATAACTAAATGTTTGCATAAAGCATACTACTACTAAAATAAACTGTAATAAATTTAAAAGGGGGGAACTACAATTACCCGTTTCTTGCGTTACGCTTCTCAATTTCAATAATTAGTTTTTACTAACACTCTTCTGAGTCTTCTCCTACTATGTGTATGGATTTGATTTAAATAAAATTTCCAAGAAGCATTGCGAATTATTTGATTCAATAATTCTATTGGCACACGCCGAGAACTTCGAAGATATATTCACGAAAGTTATGTACAAAGTTTAATTGGTTACTCTGGAGTCTATAGTATCGACGTTCAAGGCCCGTCTACAGCCCGAGTCTCCGCGCAAGATGTTGAAACTGCTGCGGTTGTGTACCCTACCCCGTCCTAGTCTGAAAGCGACCCTTGATTTAGTTCAGGTTTACCTCCAGTCGCGGTCTCGTAACTTTGTGTGTAACACAGTTTACAAACTTGACTGTAATTTAGAGTCCAATGCGCGCGCGGCTTCACGCCTTAAAGTAATTAGTACAGTTCGCACTGTTTTCAGGTTGTCCTGCTCAAGACGAGGGAAGTGCGCTGAGTAACATTTATATGTTGACAACAAGAGTTACGATAGGAAATAGATTCACTACGTTTTTGTTTTTGTTTTGATTGTTTCTGCAGCTTTATCGTTGATCCGTTTTGGATCCTATGTAATTCGGTTCCGTGGTCCTTACTGAATTGTGTTCTAGCTTACTCTAAATCCTCAGTAATACAGGTTAAAAAAAGGTTCAATAAGCCCAAACAAACTCTTGTATGTATACAATGTTAAACATGCCTATTTCACTGCAATGAATTGGTTTTAACTTTTAATGTACATCAAGAAAGGTATTGAAACATTTAGGTTGGAATTCATAGTCGGCCCCTACACCTAGGGGCGCCCATTGTTACCAAGGTAACAATTGTTTGCATGTTATTTCCCATAAACAAAACAAATCCATAGCAACAATGGGTGCCCCTAGGTGTAGGGGCCGACTATGAATTCCAACCTTAGTATCAAAAAGTGTCACTTTTGCGTTAAAAAAAAGCAAATGACTAACGGTTTTTCGCTATTCCATCTCTAGCATGGTGACTATCCACACATGATTCTCTACCTTTCACAACGGTTGAAGTTTATTTTTTGTAAATACCAAATTCTCATGATTCTATTCATCGATCCCTATACTGTTTCATGTGTTGTGTTACGATCAACTCTGAATGTTTTCTAGGGTTACTTGCGTCGTTGTGTATTTCAGGAACATAGCATCTTCCTTAGATAGTCATGGTTCTATTGCAATGCACTACAATAAGCCACCTTTTCCTTGCAATATTCGTCGTCTTCTTCTTGAAATACTGAATGAAACTACTTAGCGCAATTGTATACATTGTTACATTACCCTCAACTTCAAGAAGTTGCATTTTATACCGTTCTATAGTAACGGAGATGTAGGCCAGCAGTGAACTAGGTCACAGATTATGTTTGTAAGTTTTCTTATTTTTCTGTGGAAGTCTTCAAAATACTCATCTTAATCTCAAAAGGTTCACACATTCACACTTCCATGTATAAGTTTGCTGAAAGTATGATCTCTATGGTATATAACTTCGTATGGAATGAAATATTCATCACAAAGTCTCTCTTATTCTTGACTACTTTCTCAAGAATGTTGATTGACATAATAATGTATAGCCAACAAAATATTTTAACAGTTAACATGTAGCAATACTTACACCAAGCAATCACATGATTAATTTCTATATTGTGCTTGCAGATGCGTTCAGAAATTGCTACTTAATGTAAATTAAATGTATTGTAAAATTTCTATTTTATAGAAACTCATCTAAAAGTAGTAGGCTATTTTATGTTTTGTATGATGTGGTGGTAAGAAATATTGTTACTTATGTAGAAACTAAATGCAAAAGGAAGCAGTGAGTGAGAAGCGAGAAGAGTAGAGTGGGAAATACAGTGTACAAATCGTGGTTGGAAAATATGAATGTGTTCTAAAATATAAATGTAAACAACAACGTTATAATAATACGAAACTTGGTTGCCAAAACAGCTTCCATCATATTGTGTTTGGAAAATTCACTTTTAAGTTTTCAGCTGTGATCAATTTTTTGCTTGCTCACGCGTTACCAATCTTATTCCTTTTTAATACCGTAATGTACGTGTTAGGAGTCACTCTGAGGGATATGCATTAGTTTAGTGCTGAACGCATCTGAGACAATGTTTTATACACTGGCACTCTGAGTCATTCAACTAATTGAGTAGACATATTTTCGTATAAAAGATATGAAAACAATATAATGTTTCAATAATAATTAAGAACATTTTAAGAAAAACTATATATAATAACATACAACATGTAAAATAAATCTACCGTACTTTCAGCAAGAAGAAAAATTGCAAATAAGTTACAATATTAAAAAAAGTTTCTGGACGGAATATGGTTTTGTATCACCGAACTATGAATTTTAAATCTGTAAAATGTATATTGTAATACTTACAATTGCCATTTCAATAATTAAATACTTTCCAAATTATTGTACGGTACTTATTAAAAAAAAAAACGGAAATCACAATTATGAAATTTTCTAAATCCATTGTTCATGTGATGCAAAACAAAATTCCGCGTAGGAATCACATTTTCACATCTTCAACCGTTCTCAAGTTTTCAATCAAAAAATTGTGCGTGTTTTAATATTGCGAGCTACTCGTGTTGCCGTAAAGAAAGACCCTCTAAGACCGGGAGGAAGTGTTATTCATGTGAATACATCGTAACGTAAGAAATCCATTACCTCTCTCGAAACATCAGAAAAGAACAGCATGACCTGTATAATCTAGTTTCGTCTTGTTACTCGTGTTACTCCCATGTTTGTTTAAACAGCGTTTTTCCCTTCGTCTATGCGCAAATAAAATAATTCAAACGTTGAAGCGTAGCTGATTGGATGAGTGGAGAGTTCCACATGATTTAGTTTGAAGTATTCTTCTGTCTGGTTGTTTTATCTCTCCACATACTACAACCCAGCGCAGAGACAATCTTGATAACGTTCTCTACCTTCAAGTCGAGTCAAAAATTCAACCAAACAATCTATAGGTTGTATGAAAGTATGATACAGGGCCTGCACAGCTGATTAAAGCATAGGATTTGATTATGATTGCCATGGTTTGTTTGTCTTATAGAAAATGGCATATAATAAAACAATTTCGTAGAAACCAAACTGTTACTGAACTTGACAGTTGTCTATACATTTTCATCATCTTGTTACAAGATCAGCCTAATTTTAGATGTATTGTGAATTCTATTTAGGTGGTTTGCCTTTAGCACTTGAGTCCCAAGTGATACGTGCTAGCTATCAAAACTGATACTGATCCATATGAATGAGGATTTCATGGAATTTTTAGATTTGATTTATTTCATATCGGTCATTTTGGTGTTTATATCTATACGGGTGTAAGTGTTACACAGGGGAAGTTAGAAAAGTAAAAAGCAGAAAGTAACTTGTAGAGATCAAATAGCGTGTAGCTTACGGGACTTTTCATTTGGTCAACACTGTCCTAGTTTTGGGGAGAACTTCACACTTTTCACTTTTTCTCGTAAGCTACACACTATCTCTACTCTTTACTTTCTGCTTTTTGCTTTAATAAATTCTACGTTAACCACCCACCTTATCGTAGTTAAGGAAAACAGTTTAATAAAAAACATTCTCTTGCGTTACAATTATTTAGGGTTTTCATTATATGAAGGTTAAACATTTATTGGTTGTCCGGATTTGAATTTTTCTTAACCTGTTAAGTAATGTTTTATATTCCTTACACGTTTTAAACCATTTGTTAAGGGTAGATTATTCGTGCATTGTTTAAGGATGAACCAAGATAAAAAAAAATGCCCAAAACACTTTCTTTATTACTCCAGATAACTAAGCGCTTGTCTAGCTTCAAGCGGCTCTGAATTATTACCGCGTTATTTAGCATTATGTCAGGGGTACATTTTACTAAAACGCAGTTACTGTGAGTTTCAAACGAACATTTCCAGGGTAACGCCCATTCTTCAATCAATTTCTCCAAGGTAACTTTGTGTTATCAGCCACTATAAAACTTTAAACAAAATCTAGTGTTCGTAGTGTTTCCTTCATTTTATTCTTTTTAATTAAATGGTTGTAATGTTCTCTATTAAAAATCAAGCCGTATATGTAGCAGCAAGTTTATATGGATAAGTGTTTGTGTGGTTACCCAGCAGACTAAAAACAATCTATGTAAAAACTCATAATTTTATTTGTCAATATCTCTATCTTCCAAAATCGTTTCGCAAGTTGTGTTGTTTAAAAAACAAAAAACGTAACCGGATATTTACAGCGGAAATAGATCATAATACAAATTATTATGCCATAAAACATGTCAATGAAACGGGGTTGTCATAAAAGTGGGCAAATTTGCACAGCAGAGCGCAGAGCTTCAGCAGAAACCTCAACCATTAGCCGGATGCGTGCAGTGCGTATTCAAGGGGGTGGTTATGGGGTTCAACCCCCCCCCCCCCACATACCAAAACAAAATGCACGGAGAGAAGGAAGGAAAGAGGGATGGTGGAGGCAACTTTGATTATTTTTGTATTTATTGATAATATTAACTATATACAATTAATATTAAGTATTTAATTTTGTTTGTAATCATTCTTATACATTCTCTTAAATCTATTTTAGGACATTGTCCGATTCTGAAACGTCTTTAGATGAGTTTAAAACGTCATGTATGAAAAAAATTGTCTTCTGAATTTGAAAGTACGGGGATTCTTATTATATCTACATATTACTCTAGTTTTATGCATACATCTTGATAATATTCTTTTAAAATTCAACTTGCTTTAGATAAAATATTTCAACAAAGAATAATAAATAACAAATGTCATTACAAAAACGTTAATATGTTTTTTGTAGACAGCTAATAGTTTGAATACAAACTTGTTAAGACAAGTTGATTGCAAAACGTATAAGCTTTTAAAGAAAATTGGTTTCTGACAAGTAAAAAGTTGGATGAGTTTTAATTATGGAAAATCATGAACACAGTTCAAATGGATTTCTTAAATCATTTTCTCTTCGACTTTCCTTCTAACCTACTTCGTGTAATCTTATTTATTAGCCTTCCAGAAAGAAGAAATAATGAGATTCTATATTCTTTAATACAATCTTGAAGTGTGCATTTGACACTAAAACCGTAGTTGTAAAGTTAAGCAACCTCGAGCTAGGTCAGGAGGTGGATGGGTGACCACTCGCCTCTGAAACACTAGTTAAGGTTGGTCAGAGCAGATTGGAGGGTTCGAAAGCTTGTGTAACAGCTTCGTTCTTCTCGTCAACTGCTCGGCAGTCCAGGTTAGTGGAGGAACCTATATGACTGGTCAAAGTTACACCGTCCTTTCGGATGGGACGTAAAGCCGATGGTCCCCTTGGTACTTTTCGACAGGAGTAGGCTACGTGCCGGTACCAGGCTTCCCCTCCTCCCTTCCTCATTATCATTCATCAATCATCACTTATCAGGCTAAAGAGGGGATTGTGCCCTATACTGGCCTTAATTACAATAAAGTGAAGAAAGTAGTAGTAACAGAAGGCCTTAAAGGATGTTTATTTAGCTTTCGATAATATGATACATAAATGTTGATACCTATAGTGTAATACATTAAAACATTGAACTTAGAATTAAATCAATACAAATTAAATGTCATATAGATTGAAATTAAAACACACGTCTATACATACGCGGAAAAGATTGAACATTAAGTAACATGTGGCATGGGTACTTTGTCCATACATCCTTCTCCATACGTATTGAAATTCCTATTGAGTTTTTTAACAAGTGATAGGCTATTGTACAGTTTTTTGCAATTCATGAAAACAGATTTTGGTTACCGGTCTTTTCGATTGGGCTGAAATTCATAGTCGTCCCTTACCCCTAGGGGCGCCCGGTGTCGCTAAGGACTAATTTTCTTTGTGGAAATAATCATTTAACTGTTCCCTTGCAACAACGGGCGCCCCTATGGGTAGGGGACGAATATTAATACCGACTTAAGTGTTAGTTTTAAGTATAGTTATTCTACTTGAAATCATCTGAGATTGTTATTTGTCCTCTCCTAAAACAATTTCCAAGGATGGCAGTTTGTAAAAAGACGAACACCGCGCGTTCAGAAACGCCGTTTTGTCAGATATCATGCCCTGGTATTGGATACGCCAATTTGTGTTTTGTGAGGTCTCGATTTTCCAGTTGCCTTGATCCAGGTTGGATATCAGGACCAGATTCGCCTAAGAGTGCCAATAACGCTTCCTCGTCTTGTCCCGTCCTGTTGTGTTGGGGAGTCGCGCACAATTTCATGGGGTCTCGAGTGCACCTCTTCGACCCTGCCCCGTTCGATTACTTCTCGCGGGTGCAATGCCGAGATAAGGGAGTCTTGTCCAAAGGCAGCAACACAAATAGAAACACAAGAAACGTTTTCATTTGGCCGCGATTCAGTTCGCTGGCCACGTATCGTGAAACATTTTCATGGTAAACTAGACTCTTGTCTTTTGCCGGTGGTGAAGACATCGGTTGTAAGGGGTGGGTATAAATCTAGAGACAAACCGGTTCGTATCGAAGCCCATTACTCGGGAATTTACTGTGTAGAGTAAGTAAGACAATCATTGTTAATTATGGCTTTCACGAACAGTAAAACTGTGTGTGAACTGTGAGGCATAGACCAACAGGAGAATTTAATTTTAGTATAAACAAAACCAAATTTTCTTAAGATTAGGCGTGTTTAAATAATATGATGTTTTGTTAATTTACGTTTTTTTGTATATATTTAATTTGCATATCTTTTAACACAGCTTGTAGCCAACACAATTTTGAAATGGTACCAATGTTTAAATCACATATTACATAATTATGGCCACGGTGACGCCACGTTCTCTAGTGGCTACCGCAACGAAAACTGAAATTGTAGTGGCTGATTTGTTATTTGATATGTTTTTTACATGATGTGGAATGCAAGTTTTGACAGAAAGGTGCATCAAATGTATTTTTCATAATCTGGCATTACACTATCTGATTTGTCAGGATATATACAGGGAATCCCTTTGTAGTTTATTGATCATTTTAATAAGCTTTAAAATTTTATCTTTTACTCCACACATGCACATTTGAAACAAAAGTCTAATGAAGAAGTTTCAGTTAGGGCTGGTTTCACCAAACTTGAATCCGGCGATTTTCTGTTAATCGGAGATCAAAAATGGCACCCGGTAGAAACCACCATGAATTTTTTGTGATGTTTGTTGAAACCATCGTAACCAATCCGAGATTAGTAAATCGGCTGATTTAAAAGTTTGCTGAACTCAGACCTTAGTGTCTAGACGGTTCTTCAACCAAATGTACTGTTTCCCCCCAAAGCTTCTTTTTAAAACAGTGTTTTTGTCATTGAACGAAATCTCATTATAGAGTCAGACTATCCATTAGTCCGCTCTCTTGTAAATAAAATAAACTAGTTTTAACCTTAATAAATTAAATTCGCTTTCCATTAAATTTCCATGGCAAATTGAGAAAATGCGTTGGCCTGTCAGTCTGCTTTCCATCAGCTGTTACTGACACTTTTTAACTAGATTCACTCATCACAAGCTAACTGGCTCACCAAATGTTTTTAGTTAAATTAACTTACTTTTACTCAATGTTTGTCTAGTGAAATAGGAAAATGTTCATAATTGTACCCTAATAGTTTTTAACTGTGAAACAATTACATTCTTTGCATTCGAGTGTTATTTCAATTAACTGGCATAGGAAAATTAGTGAAGTTTACTTAAAGTAAACATTGAATGTATGAATGTATGTTAAAAAGTTTGCAATAGTGTATGTAAATCTAGATTTATTTTACAACATAAATTTCCCTTCATTTTGGTAACATCGAGATAACTAATATAGAGCAACTCAATTTGATACTAATCAATTGAAAACAAACCTTCTATCAAAAATGTAATAATATATTGATTCACTCAATACCCGCCATACAAATTAACGTAATACCAAAGACAATTTCAATAAATACAATTAATAAAGCTTAATTTGATTGGCTTTGTTATGCTGTACATGTATTGTTCGCTTCAATTAGGCTACTGAAATCTGAATAACCCATACAAATGTAAAGGTTTATATGTTTACAGAACAAATATAAACATATTTATATTGTCCCCAAAAAACATACAACAAGATAAAAAAACGTAAAATCATAAGGGTTGTAAATCACACTTTGATTTAGTTTTATAAATGAAGAAATGCTTAGATAACCTTTTAACTCGCTGTGGATAAACACGTCGCAATGCAAACATGATGACGTGTTACATGAAGCGAGAGGTAGTGTATAATTAACAGCCACATCACTTTAAGGTAGCGTAGATCTTGTAACACCAACCGCTTCATTATGTACTCGGTAAATTAACTCCATACAACGAGGATGCTTGTAACAACTATTGTATTTAAAGCGAGAAATCCAAATATTTACCCAGCTCTATACATACATGATATACAGGACACTTCCATTTATGGTTTATTGTACAAACGAGAAGTAGACCCCAGGGCCTGGATTCACAAAGATGCGTAACTCTAAGTTGTCCCAAGTTAGGCAAATCCTAGCTAGATAAATCAAGATAAATCATGTCTAGGTATTAATACACATTCAAAAATCAAATATTATTAGTTAAATTGTTCATATTTTACTATATTTCATCTTTATAACATTGCAGAACGACATATTGGTGATTTTTATCACTAAGATTTGCCTAAACTAGGACGTCTTAGCACTTGGGCACTGTTGCGAGCACCCTCGTCTACGTGGACCGTGTACGCGGGCTCGCGGGGGGGGTGGAAAGATGGCAATGAGCTGCCGGAGCTATGGAGGAGAAGGCTAGGAACAGTCAAGCGTCGAGACGCCAAGGGAAACTATTGACTACAGACGCTCGGAGGTCAAGACGGTCATAGACTGGATGTTCCCGAAGTTCCAGACGGTCATAGACTCGAAGTTCCCGAAGTTCCAGACGGTCATAGACTAGACGTTCCAGACGGTCATAGACTCGAAGTTCCCGAAGTTCCAGACGGTCATAGACTAGACGTTCCAGACGGTCATAGACTCGAAGTTCGTATGGTAGGTGAGGTGGGTAATTTTGGTATGTAGAAAAATGAGAATCGTGACGTAGGTTGAATAACAGGGTGGTTTATTTACAGATGAGAAATTAGGCAGGATACGCAAGTAGCAGGCATAGCCGAACTACTGCGAGAATAGGAGAGTCACAAGTAGCAGGCATAACCGAACTACTGTGTGAGAAAGTCACAAGTGCCAGGCATAACCGAAGCAACAGTATGACGTGTGAATGGCAAGAGTATCTAAACCATTGAGCTAGCCCTTGTCCAGCTCGCTCTTATATACCCACCCCGGCCCGCCAAAACATTGTTAGGAAAAAACTGACCAATCAGAGGGCGACTAGTTTCGGCGGGCGGAGAGGGTAGCCGATAATATATACAACAAATGACACAATAAAGATTAGAAAAGTAAATGAAAAAATACTTAAAACTACGAATGTCTTTATAGTGTCTTTGACTTGAGGTTTAATTATTAATAAGAAAACATATGTAATTGTTCACTGATCGTACGCCAACGAAGTAATTATGTACAAAAAACACACGCGGGTTTGTGGGGATTTTACAGGCACCTTTGTGAATCTGGGCCCAGGAATTATCCAACAGGAATATCTGCTCCTGTGACGTTTATTCAGTAGAGCATCCGTGAAAAGAGAAGCATTTAACACATCCTTATGACGAGACTGATTGCTAACTGCTCAGTAGCAACCGCAGTCATTCTCAGTCTCCCTTGAGGCTTGACATAACTAGTCTCCCATGCAGATGCTCAAGACTCAAGTAAAGTCTGTCCGCTCATAGTAGAAATGAAACGTTTAGAGCTAATGGCCCATGATTGTGTATTGAATCATTAAAATTGGCATGTAAGCCAAGATTTACTAGAAAAACACGGTTGCCAATTTTATAATAACGGAAGTTGAAAAAATGTCACCCTTTGAAAGAAAAATAATTGCAAAAAATGACAACAGCACGCTACTTGTTACCCTATTTCACGGTCTATTAGACAAACATTGGTAATAAGCTGTAAACGTTTCGTTTCCACTATGAGCGGGCAGACTTTACAACAGATCACGGGATGTTACTACTCAGTTGGTACTGAGGGCATTTCGCAATGTTCCAAGTATGAACTAAATATTAGCCTGCTAGCTCACTGCCTTTTAATCACAGCTCCACTTTCGCCTTCTTTAGACGTCACTTTTATTGTTGATCACTGTTTTTTGGGCAACTATTAAAGGCCGATTCACAATTGAAATAAGAATTGAAATAGTGAAATAGCAATAAGGTTTAAGCGAATTGGAACATGCAATAACAATGCTGTGGTTCACAACTGTCACAGTGGATTGAAATAGTCATAAGAAATTAATAAATTCCATTTCTTATTTCAACTTCCTTATAACGAACCAATCAGAACGCAAAAGAGCCAGAAGAGAAGACCTACTACGGAGATCAAAACAAAGACGGTGGTGCCTGGTGTGCTGTTGTTGATGTCGTCAATGAAAAAAAATACATATTAAAGCACTGGCTTGACTACTGAAATAAGGTACTAGGAGACTGTTGTGAACCAATAGCTTCTTATTTCACTATTTCACGGATTCTTATTGCAACTCTTATTTCAATTGTGGATCGGCCTTAAGATGACCATGAAGCATTGAGACACTGCCTAACAAAGTTTTTCAGTAAAACAGAAACATACATTTAGGAGGTACAATGACGTGGTGTAAAAGAAACGAAATTAGTGATTAATTGCTTTCCTTAATAATAATTCAATGATAAGTGCACTGATGCACGAAGATATAATATAGTGAGCTTGGTGTGATTGGTGCAAAAATTGTGATTATTGAATATGTGTGATGCAAGCAAGAAAAGTAGCAGAAGTATTTTTTCCTTCCTCCTTGTTAGTCTGTAAATGTTTACATGTTTCTCATACCAGTTTCCTCATACATTATAACACGTTCTTGAGATTGAAATGTTACAGTCTGCTCGTTTGTTCCTCCCACTCGCACTCCCATGCACTCCCACTTGACTCAACGCGACGTTGTAGCGTGGGTAAACAAGTACTCAAGATCTCTCACTCTCTCTCGAGCTGCCTGTCATGTGCCCATTCCCTTCAATAATGTGGGATATTTACTCGTTAGCTGTTAGAGAGTCTCTGCTTTTACCTTCAGAGTCACAAACTTTGTGGTAAATGATTCTTATAATGATAAGTTTTATTAAGCGAGCGAAGCGAGCGTTTCCACGAGACTCTTATGTCACTTCGTTCTGTTTTTTTTTGTTTTTTTTGTACCGTACTAGACTCTAACGGCACTTCATTCTGTTTATTTTTATTTATTTATTTTTTTTTTTTTTTATGTCCGTCGATAGCGGTCGAACGGAAAGTCCGATCAACTTGAAATTTGGACCATCCACAAGCCTCGATGTGGATTGAAGGTGTATAGTTTTGAGGCAAAATCGTTTGAAAAAGCCCGATTCACAATTGAAATAAGGTTTGGTTTAGTGAAATAGCAATAAGGTTTAAGCGAATTGAAACATGCAATAACAGTGCTGTGGTTCACATCCGTCACAGTGTTTTGAAATAGTCATAAGAAATGAATCAATTCCATTTCTTATTGCAATTTCTTATTTCACGTTGTGACGAACCAATCAGAACGCTGCTCTGGAAAAGAAGGCCTACTACGGCAGTCAAAGCAAAACTAGTGTTCCCGGATATGTTGTTGTTGTTGTTGTCGAAATTATTAAAGCTCTGTTTTGAGTTTTGACTAACGTGTTAACTCCAAAGTGGCCACGGCTTGCTATAGGTTTGAAGTAGGCGGTGGTGCATCAAAATCTTGTCAAACGGAAGTTCGATTGGAACGCACTCTTTTGATAAAATTAAGTACTATAGGACTGTTGTGAACCAGTTGGTTGTTATTTCACTATTTCACTATTCCTTATTGCAGTTCTTATTTCAATTGTGAATCTGGCTAAAGTTACAAAGTTACACCATAGTTACTGCAAAATATTTTTCTAAAACAAAATGGCATCAAAATGTGAGATAGCCATATTTTTTTAAAGCTTTTTCCAGTTACGCTTATGTTCATTTTATGGCGATCTGATAAATATTGGCAAAGTTACACAAAAGTTACTCGAAAATTTATTTCTGAAACACAGTAAAAGCAAAATGTGAGGTAGCTATCTTATAGTAAATTTTTTTCCGGTCACGAATATACTAATGTTAACGCGATTTGATACATATTAAAGGCAGAAATTACATTTCTATTACTGTCAATAACTGTTAGTAACGGTGGCGGACCGCGGCGAAAACATGACAGCGAAAATTCTTAGCAACGCACATTGCACTGCATCCAACAATGTCGGGAAGTATAATAGCTATGGAAATTAGAAAAATTTTTGCAATGCGCATTCTTGAATTGTTGTAAATTGTTGTTTGTATTAGCATTGAAATCTTTTCGCCAGAAAGTTCGTAGATATTGACGCGCTCGCTTATCAACGCGTCAAAGAGAGCGTTTTCCTAGTTAACAAAAATAAGAGTTACATTTTTCATATGAACATAAAACATTGCTTTAAATACAAAAATCCATAATCTAAACCACAACAATTAGATAGTTTTTTTTATAGTCCCCTACATAGAATACCAGCACGGAGGTACCTAATATTTTTATTGCTAGTTGCTACACTGTTTGCTATTTTTGAATTACCACCGTTATTTAAATACTGATTCAATTCATATACAATGTTATATTAATTAAATATTTTATAAAATATAGCGATTTCTTTACTCAATAAGGCATTCGAAAATATAAAAATTATCTAAAAGGTGTATTACAGAGCATACAAGAAATAGCCGGTCCACTATCAAATAAATACTTTCTACTCAAAAGTAAGACGAAAACTTTCTTTGATGGCCTCCTGAGAAGAAGAAGCTTCTTTAAGTTTATAACCTTTCAACGATCTGAGGAGGCAATGCTTTTATTTATTGTAAATGTTCTCATGAAGGAAATAAGTTCCAAATATCCACATTAAGATCCAAACTTCAAAGAAGTTTTGCATTTTAGATTTAAAATTACCAAGAGTCCTTACTTAAACAAAGCTTTTAGTATCAAGCCAATATTTTCTTTTGGACTGAATTTATTAATTCATTTAAAATGATTGACAAATTTAAATAGGTATATAATTCTCTTAGAAAATAAATTGTCAAATGTATCCTTAATTATCTAGTTTATCAAACAACCCCGTAATAACTCGAGCCTGGACGTCGTCAACGTACGAAATTCTGGGAAGAAATTAATACTAAATGAAACATAAACATGTTTATTCCCTCTTGCAAAATATTTATGCTCTGATTGTATTACGCACCATTTCTAAACGTAATGCAGGGACAAAAAAATTAAAATCTGAGTTATTACTTTACCTACCAGGTCACTGGTGTTAAAGGACTGTGTGTAAGAAGGTACCTTCAAAGATGGTACCTTTCTATATATGAGAGACTGTTTTAAATGTATTAATGTAAATCTCCAGTTTCGTGTGTAAATAACACACTGTAAGCGCATAAAGAAATGTCAACAAAAAAAAGCTCTTCCGTTCTTTCTTTACACGGTTGCTGCTTATTATTCTTAGCTATATTTAATGCATATTCCATTTACAGCTAAGACTAATACTTTCGAGTACAGCTAAACCGACGAAGCAAACAAAATTCATTTCTCATTCCTTTATGCCTAAATTATCATCACAGTACACATTTTTCAATTGTAATTGATAATGTACGTGTTTACAATGTTTTTAAATGATTTTCTTAATCACTTTACATATTTTGGGGATTCTGATTTCTCTAAAGGGAGTCATACTATGGCACCTCCACCAAAAACTATGTCCCGTAACTCAGTAATCTCCACGTCTTATACTCGGCACTTCCATGAAACAATCCTGCTCCAGAGAACATAATTACATGTATGCTCATTATTTTACTGTTTTTAATTATCATATCTCATGTGTTGTTCATTGCTACAATGTAACTCCTAACATATGCATATGCAAGTAGCTTGCACATACTTCGTGAACGTATTTCCAAACCACAAATCTGCATTTTGGTTTTTATATTAATATTACGTATCACTAAAGCAACAGAAATAAAAGTTACTTTCTAGATATTTGAATATATTTAAAACATAGAAAAAAGATGTATAAAAATACCTTGAAATTTGCGATTGCACATAAAAAACTAAATACGGCAGGTAAGAGATTTGAAAAACAGTAGATTTACGTACATCATAAATTTAAAGAAGCATACGTTCATCAAACAGATTTACGCATTCCTACGCAGCTGTGTATGGTCCTGTGATTATCTAAAACGGATTAAATTTTGATTAAGCAACATGCACGCAGGAAATAGCCGCGGAACGCCGTTGAAAAATGCTAAGCTACCAAAGAGTTATTACTTTATTAATAACATTCGCCCTGGTTGAAATTATCTGTTGTGTGCAAGCAAGCCAAAGAGAACGTAAATGGGCCATAAACCTGGGGATTAACTAGATGTCTACGCACTCTTGCGGCAAACAGTCATTAATAAACCAGAGTGTAGGCCTAGTCTGTACTTCGTTCGCTCGCGCTACAGCTCCAGTCTGCATTGGACGTAATTTAAAAGTAGCCCGGTAAAGCAGGACGGGCAACTTGTGTGTGCACTAGCCGTGAATGCGTTTTGGGTGCTTTTATACTGGATAATGTGTCCTGCCTGGTATTTTGCTTTTCTACTCTCCTTTGTAGCTGCGATCAGATTTATTATATAAAACAACGTTAAAGTGCATTAATGTTTGGTTGGTTTGTCATCGTCCGATTAGCATTATAAATGAGAGGTGACTTTCAATGTCCATGTCAACAAATAATGCCGATGTTTACTTAAGAGCCTGTGGTAGCAGAGCCTGAGAATTGAAGATTTTCTGTTCGTATCTTAGTTATAGTTCTAAATTTTTGACCTGTTGTTTAAGTATATTATTGCACTAAGTAAGTCCTGTTTTCAATAAATAATTTTTTTTTTTTATATTGTAGTATTGCGTTGAATCATAACGTTACGAATTTTGAATATTTTGTTTTCGTTACTCCACAATTCCGATTTTAAAAGCTGTTCTAAAGATATGTACAGAAAACCCTAAATCTCAAGCTCTTTTCTTTTGCCACAGACTGAAGATCCAGGGTTTTCACAAACCTCTACTGACAACCAGTTATTGTAACTTAGTACGTATAGACAATAAATACAGACGTATTTATTTACAGGCCCACGTGAGTAACATTTTTCTTCTATTTTCTACAGTCGCTCAGCCAAGAACGAGCTCCTCGTGTTTCGCGTTAAAACACAGATACCGTATGAGTCAGTCACAGAGTGTCGTTTAAAAGTGATTTGACTTCTTCACTTCAATACTGATCAGCTGTCTGAGGTTTTATTTATTTTATTTGTTGGCATTGGCATTGTACAGTACATGTTATTAACAATGTATTGCATATATGTTGACATCAATAGAAGTGACATAGAACAGAAACACTTTATTTTTAAGTTGTTGCATTAGGTCCTTATTAGAGTGTCAGTCACAGAGTGTAGTTGAAAGGAATGTGACTTCTTCACTTCAATGACTAATAAGCTGTCTGGGTTCATTATTAAAGTGTCATTCACAGAGTTGAGTTGAGAGTGATGTGACTTCTTCACTTTAATGACTGATCCGCTGTCTGGGTCTCAATGCCACACGTGAAATGTAAACGACAGTCTAACTAGCTTTCTGTTTGTTTTTCTTATCATTTGGTTTCATCTACAAAAACGAGAGAGCAAAACGCAAATGCAGCAAAAGTGACAGACACGTAGGAAAGTTTTGAAAGTTGATGGAGATGTAGGGGAAGGGAAATCCTACACTCATCTCCTCCTCCGTTTCCCCTCCATTTTTACATTTGAACTGGGTGCTGGAACTTACTAACAGTAACATTGAATGAATCAAGGGAAAGTCAATTATCTTCAGCTGAACGTATTTTTACCCTTAAAGCTCTCTTTTATTATGTTTTGGCTGTTTTCGTCATAAGTGTAAAACAAAAAGAAATATAAAGTAAGTTACGTGGGAGGTTGGCACATTGTTCCGTACAAACAACTTCCCCTAATGAGTGAAGGTATAAGCTGGCAGTGGTTACTGGCCTCCAACCACTTTCGACAATCTACACAACTGGGTTGAACAAGTAAAACAATAATTTCATGACAGCTCAAAGTCGCCATTTACATGTACGCGTACATAGATGATTAAAATAAATTTTTTAAGTTAAAAATTCCCATTCGGAACTGGGACTAGAATTCTGGACCTTCTGCATTAATGCAAGGAGGAATAAACCCATTGAAACAAAACAAACTTAAGACCAACGAGCCATACAAACTGCACTCAAGGAACATAGTTATGCTTTCATACAATACTAGCAACCGTTTGTGCGCTTTCCTACCATCGGTATAGATGTATGTACACGATGTAAAGTAAAATGCTGTCATACAATGCGGACATACCTTCTGTGTGAATGTATGTACACGATGTAAAGTGAAATGCTGTCATACAATGCGGTCCTACCTTATGTATGTGCAACACGTCCGAACTTTCAATTCCGGCTATGTGGTGCTCACTTATATTGATCTCGTTTCAAATCTTCCAATTACAGCCGGGGTTTGGTTAGCGTGGTTACGCGGAGCAACGACGTACCTAACAACACTTCCACTGATTACGTCACATACGTTATCGAACAAGTACCGTGTTAGAACCTTATAGTTTATTTCATAATAGCAGTCCACAATGCGGTGATTTATGTGGTTGGGAAGTAAATCCTAGACATATATTTTGTAGGAACGTGGGTTCAAATCCCTCACAAGATATGGATTTCTGTACCTAATTGTCCTTCATCGTCTCGCATAGCATGATTGCAATAATAGAGACGTAAAGCAAGAAGGATCATCAATACTTTAGTTCATAGTTTTGTTCCATCACCCTGTTTAATTGGTTGGTTCATGTGTACACAAATTAAACAGAACGTATTTTTTTAGTTTTTCGATTTCAGATTATTCCTTTCACAGATGTATTTTTTCTTTAAATTTTTCGATTCATAACTAACATTACAAATACTGTAATACACAAAACATACTTAATATACCAGTTTTCTTCAAACGTTTGTTTTTATTTGAATTATGTTTATGTTTAAATGTAATGTTATGTTTAATCTGATAAAGATGTGATATCGAATACACAAATATTCTTCTTGACCCAGTTCTATTACTACATTCCCAGTAACCAATCCAGCGACTTGTCTCACGTCAAGTAGACTGTTGAGTGTGCGCTGAGTTGCTGGCCTCTGTTCTACGTTGTTTCTTGTGAGCTTCATTGTCGCCAAGACGCGCACAACTTCAACGTCACTCTTAGAGGGTGGTTCGTTGCAACACCTCCCTAAAAGACTACAGAATTATATACTTCCTAACATGCGCATGAGCGGGATAATGAGTCACGCAAACTATACAACACAATACATTTAAACGACGCTTTGATTTGTTAAAGCTTGTATAGCTGACTGTTTAAACTATAGCATTAGTAGTGTAGTAGGTTTCTAGTACACGATTCGTGATCGTAGATTGGCCGAATCACAAACGTTAGCCTAGTGAGTGAGTATAATGAATTATACAAACCGTTCTCTGACATCGTTTTGGTTATTCATTGCGTGTTCTCTTCGTTTTAATCTAGTTGGACTCACCTTCCGGTTTCACAGTGCGTCCCTCCCTCGTAATTGGCTGTTAGATCGGTTATGTGTAAGGTGCTTGTAGTAATAAAATACTTAGTGGATGAAATCAATAAAACGCTTGACTTCAACCTCTTTTACACAACCCTTCTTACATGTCTCACATTAACATAACTGTTAACATAACATAACTCCTTTGTGGGTATAGCATCGACATGAAACTACTTGTACTCTATTATTAATCCCACTTTTCATGGCACATAACATTTCAGAAAAATTGCTAAAAAGGTTTTTACTCCGAATGTTTTGGTAGAACGACCCCACCCGCCCCCCCCCCCCCCCTTTACACACATACTAAATGATACACTCACGCAATACAAGAACATGGGTAAACAGTTTTTCAGAAGTGAAATTTGACTAGCATATTCTGACATGATAAATGACAGTGATATCGTGCTTATAGTTTGAGCTCGAAGTGCGTGACAGTGCTCTAAACTGACAGTGACTGGTGCCCACTGTGTTCGTTCTCGCTGATAGTGATAGCATGGTGACAGTTTGTCAGTCACAGCACAGAGAAACATGAAGCAAACTTAGAGTGAGAGTGTGTTTGATAGTGACAGCGTATTCATTGATATCGATAGCGTGTTTACTGTTCATGACAGCGTATCCACTGCTAGTGAAAGCATGTTGACTGACCTTGGCAGGGTATTTACTGATAGGTACAGTGTATTCTTTGATATTGCCAGCATGTTCACTGATAGTGGCATCGTGTTTTCTTATAGTGACTGCGTGCTTACTGATAGTGACAACGTACTGACATTTTCAGCGTATTCATTGATGGTGACAGCATGCTGAGATGTTCTGAGAGATAGCACCAGGGAACATTGAGCTAACTGAGATTGACAATGTACTCACTGGCAGTGACAACATACTCTCCGACAGTGACAGTAGTTAACTGACAATGAAATCGTGCTCGATAACAAAGAAGAACCGAATCTTGAAGCTCCGACTAATTCATCGGCAGATCACGAGTCCCAGCGAACCTCCCATTTGCGACCAAATCTAAGGATAGACGCATTCATCTTATAAATAAATCAAGTAGTGTTTTTGTACCAAAAACACTTTTTACTCGATCGAGCGCAATCGTTCTCTCTCTCTCCCTCCCTCTCTCTCTTTCTCTCTCTGCAAGTTTTTCAGTCATTAGCATGGAGAACGAATCCCATTCGCCTCCGTGGAATGGAATCAATAAGGAAACGAAGTTGAATTTGTGGATGGTTTCTAATATGTTAAATTTGTCGTTATCGTGGGGACGTTTACATATAGATAACTTTACTGTAAGAAAAGCAATTGGTATTGTAACCATCCAGCTGTCCTGCTAATGGAACGGGTGGCGAGTCAATGCACACAAAGGAAATGTACAGTTTGGAGAAACATAATCATCAGTTACATCGTATATTTCTCACTCAACGGTTACATCTTTATTATTTCATTACAATGATATCAGCTTTTAATGTGCATTCAAATGAGCGTCATGCCTTGTAGATAGAGTAAAATCACCAACGGCAATTTATTTTGCATAATGATGGCGCACTAGAAATACTTACGTCATATTTATGGAGCTATTGAGCGCTTTTGGCTAAAAGTGGTGGAATCGTTATGCAAAATTGACTCGTAAAATTTCTAACAATAGAAAACATGCACTCCGTCTTGAGCAATAACCTACTTTTGAGAAAAGTTGTAAACAGAATGAAAAACATTGAACTTCAAAATGCACAACACATTCGAATTTCGAAAGTTTTATAACATTACATGCGGAAGCAAAGGAAAACTTTAAGAGAATAGTGGTTAATGGTAAACGTGTAATGCAAACATGATGTAGCTATTTGTGAACGGCGGAATATAGAAATGATGGGCTTCGTGTTTACGAGCTCAAGTCACAGTAACTCCAGATTTAGGAGAATATAACTGTATTAAATAGAGGGATTTAAAGGGATTTAAATGGAATAATCTCAGCTGGGGGTCATGCAGCCCCTAATTCACTGGCATGGTTAAGAATTATAAAACTGAATAAGAACATATTTTCAAGAAATGTTGATGCTACATTATATTATATATATATATATATATATATATATATATATATATATATGTTGAGACGTAAATTTTCGTAGACAAACTGAGATGTTGGAGAGGGTTTTTGGGTATTAGTCCACGTTTTGTGAGGAGGTTGTTTTTTCACATACCTTTTTTCACAACGTTTCGCCGACAAATGTTGCGGCATCCTCAGGTGACAGGTCCGGGTCGCGTGTGTTGTCGTCGCGAACGCCTGGGCTCGACTGTACCGAGAGTGTTGCAATCCTTGTGCACGTCATGCACCGCACCGATCACAGCGCTCGGTGGAGACTGCCTGGCGGTGCAAGCGGTAACTAGTTGCAGTGGCGCACTGCTCGTGCACAATCTTGCTCTGCTCCTGGTCAAGGGAGGAGAGATGACGTTGTTGTTGTCACCCTGGTTTGAGACACCCGGAGCCCTTGAAGCGAGTGTCTCATCCCTATGCGGCAAGCGGTGCGTCGTGTCAGAGTTGTTGTCACTTGTCATGTGTTCACCGCTGATGTTAGGTTCCTCTTCCATGTCCTTGATTTGTAAGGCGGTTAAAACCGGAGACCATGTAGCCGAGAGGCTGCGGCTATCATTTTGTTTATTCATACAGTAGGGTCTCTTCTCGATTTCAATCGCCTCTCTGACGATTCTAGGGTTAAGGCGTTCGATGCCTGCCAACACCCTAGCGTTGTCGAAGTCAATGACGTGATTAGATCGCAGTGTGTGCTGTGCCAGCGCCGAGGCTTTGTCTCCCTTGTTGACCGCTAGTTTGTGTTCTCTAAGGCGTGACGATATTCTGCGCCCGGTCTGCCCTACGTAGGTAGAGTTGCAACCCCCACACGGAACCTCGTACACTCCGTGGGTTTCCAAGGGTATATGGTCTTTGGCTTTTCTCAACATCGTGTTGATTTTTCTGTCGGTGTTGAAAATAGTTCTTATGCCCTCTTTTTTTAGCAACCGCCCTATACGGTCAGTGGTGCCCTTGACATAGGGCAGCATGGCCGTAGCCATGTTGAGCCATCCGAGACTTACGTCAAACTCTCCTTAATAACGGCTATTCGGATAATACTATTAACAGAGCGTTTAAAAACACCTGTTCTCCCAAACTAGGGGAACCTAAGTCTGACGATAAGCCTGCAGGTTTCGTGCACCTTCCGTACTTAAGGGGAATATCCGAAAAAATAGGCAAGTTGCTTAAAAAACATAACATAAAAACTACGTATCGCCCTTACAGAAAGTTAAGCACTATGTTACGCAACGCTAAAGACAACTTGAAGACACTTGAAGCCCATGGGGTTTATGAAGTCCCGTGTGGGTCGTGCGGGGAAGTGTATGTTGGTCAGACCAACCGACGTATATCGGTGAGACGGGATGAACATCGATTAGCAGTCAACAGTGGCAGAGAGACATCAGGCCTGGCCCAACACGTCAAAAAAACCGGCCACTCTATAAGCTTTGAAAACACCAGAACGCTAGCTTCGGTCAATGAATTTCAAGTACGTGTCATTCGAGAGGCTATTGAGATAGAGAAGAGACCGGGAAGCCTTAACAAACGGGATGACGGACAACGTTTGCCTACTTCCTGGAAACCAGTTCTCCTTCAACACCAACAAGAAGCCCGTGTGCAACGTTTTGACAGCGTTAACGTCGTGACGCCAACACAAGGCCCCAGCCCTAGGGGCGTGGAGTACGTCACTACCCCTGAACGTGGACCCCTGACGCGTAGTCGATCCAATCTGGTTTCACTACGAGATAAGAACAATGACGCAGACATACACGCGAGAGGAATGACAACGACTGAACCAGTCAGTTCGCGGCTTCGAAGCTCGAGATGCACATCGTCGAGTGAGGGCCTCTGAAGATGGGAGATGTGACTTTCCCGAAACGTCAGGAAGGGAAGGGTAAGTCAGTGCCTCCTTCTTTAGTACATAATTCGCGGCAACAATCCCCAGAATGTTGCAACAAGTACACATATGTCCGCGAAAACTTGAAAACTAATATATATATATATATATATATATATATAGAACACAGTGGCGTATCCAGGAATTGGGAACGGGGGGGGGGGTTCAACCCATATTATAGAGAGTGGAGCCGAAACATAATTGGGGTTCTGGGGGGGGGGGGGGGAAGAGGGAGGGGGCTTGCCCGAAAACATTCTCGTCAAGGTCATTTTAGTGCAAATCTGTGCGTTTTACAGCGGCCAACTGAAACATGATTACTCAGTTTCTGGCAAAACATTTTTCCTTAGCACCGCTAATAAAAGGAACCTCAATCAATAATTTTCATATTTTTCGTATTGCTTTTGCTTTTAATAATTACAACAATATACAATAATTATAAAGTAAAACATCTGTCTATTGAAATACTGTATATTGAAATACTGTCTATTGAAATGAAAACGGTAATTTTCCATGTTTCCTTTGCAAAAGGGGGTGTTTTTGTCCCCCCCCCCTCCCCCCCGTGTATACGCCACTGATAGAACATATATACAATGTACAATGTAAACTTTCGCCTTGCGTTGTTGGTTTTGATTCACTCATGGTGATGAATCATAATTCGTGTGCTTTGAATTTAGACTGTAACGAGAACGTTGAAGATCATCAGAGATCTCCGTTAATACCACCACTGAAACCCTAGTTACATAATGTAGCAATACTATCCCCAATAGTTGAACTCTGCTCTAAGAAATGCAGTGATGGCTCAGACTGTAAGATATTATGTCATCACCATTAGATAGCAAGAGCGTCGTGATATTTTCAATGTTAGTCATAGATGGGTTATGCTACCTTTTTAAAGCTAACACCTAGGGCCATATGCACAGTCAAGTGTCAAGTTAAGTATGACTTGTTGCTATGAAATTGTTCTATTAAATGCTACTCTCCATCAGAAAAACAAACACTATAGCAACCATTTACAAATCATGTCTACTGTCCTGTCCTCGACTGTGCATTGGGCCTTGATTCATTACCACGGTGCACATTGAAATTCACCAAACGTCTCGCATCTCCGATTTAATAATCTATAGTTGGTAACCGTGGTTTTAAGGTTTAACTATCATTACATTCAAAAGTCTCCATCTTTGTTCGGAGAACATTTCTGATTACCCCTTATCCCAGGACTTAAAGTTAAAAATTAGTAAATCCAACCGTTAATAAAATAAAAGGGAGTTGCACACGAACTAAGGGTCCCTAAAATAACGTGGTTAGAAATCGTCTATAATCTATACCATATAGCATCCACGCTCGCCTATACTTGCATAAATGAACAAATCCCGTCAAACACCTAAAAAAAATCACCCATCCACCTTCTCAATCCCCTGCAGTTAATCTTGCCCCGTCCTTGGCAGCCGGCAGATTGAATCCGAACCCCGCCCCCACCCCCGGCCATATTCAGCCACTCTACAGAGTTTTATTGCAGTGTTATGGGCAGTTAGTATTTCTAAAGATCCTCAAGAGGGGCCCATCTACAACGTTGACGCTGGAATTTGTCACGAGTAGCACTTTCGATCGGGGGATAACCAGACAATAAATCTCTACCGAATTAATGCCGTTTTTTTTTATATAGAGCGCTTGAGAAAGACGATTACTTTTCAAACGAACATTTTGATTGGTTTTTGTCGAACGGTTCGAGAACGTTAGTTCTACCTGAGAATACTGACAACCTGTAAATGTTTTTACTCTCATTTTTTGTTTATTCCACAATCAGATCATTGAGTATGTACTTAATTAGCGACCGATACTATTTCCTACCCCTTTGAACACTGCAGTCGCTATAGAAGCAGAGCGCGTTTTATCCGCATTCACGCAACAGATAATATGGATTGTATAGCTTACGTTATTTCCTCTGTTACGATTTAGGTGCGCGTTCTACATATTTACTTTCCAGTATCGAAATAGCTGTAAACTGTGGCTGGATCGTAAACTTTCAGATACGTTCTGTTATTTTAATAGAGTACCGATAAGGTATAAACTAGAGTGTGGATGTATTGTGTTCATATACGGGTGTAACGAAAATTACAATCCAACGGTATGAAAACATCGAACATTAAATAGTTCTTAAAAAATATAACTAAATACAATTTTTAATCAACGAAATATTTCATGAGTTTTTTTTTTATTGTGTTTCGTCTTCATGAATCACTCCTCATCGTCTCAAGACTTAAAGCAAAGGAAAACTTCATACCAAAATAAATGTCACACGTTCCGATGTATTATTAATTTTAAGTAGTTTTTTAATCCTCCCCTTTCTCTTTTTCTCTCCTTTACATTTTACTTGTCCCTTTCCTCCATAAAAAAAACTCCTGACTTCATATGATCATAGTTGTCGAGTACGCCGTTGACACAAATAGTAATAATAACAAATTTTATTGGTTTCAAAACGTCAAAATTATTGTTATCCAATTATGTTAGAACATTTATAACGTAAAGCTC
The DNA here is from genome assembly GCA_945910005.1 of Isoperla grammatica. Taxonomy (NCBI): domain Eukaryota; kingdom Metazoa; phylum Arthropoda; class Insecta; order Plecoptera; family Perlodidae; genus Isoperla; species Isoperla grammatica. Next base: position 113,511,171 of record OX246737.1, on the reverse strand, counting down.
TATTACTTGCCCCATGAATATAATATCATTATACAATAAAAGCTATATTTCTTCTGAAGGGGTGCGAGACAGATAGGTGGTGTAATGTGGCGATTGAACGCACCTGTCACCCCTTGAGCACAACTCGGTTACCGCTGTTAGACCAGACAAGTTATCTCAGATCGATCAGTATTACGCTTTGCGCTGCTCCCGGTCCTCCTCAATCCGACCTCTTCGTTTTGCTGGAGAAGCAGAAATCACAACATCACGTACGCCCTTTCGATGTGAACACGATCACATCCCTTAACTGTGTCTTGTCAGCTCGAACGCTTCGATCTAGAAGGAAGATGCAATGACGAAAATAATGTACCGGGTATATTTTGGATGCACTACCTGTAACGTTCTTGGATGCGGATAGTTATAAATAAAATTTAGTGAGAGAACTGATATACTCCAGGGCCAGGATTTACAAGAGGTACTTAGTATTTTTTGGTCTTATCTCTAAGTCCGATTTAACTTTGAACCTTTTGTGAATCCAGGAAAATATCCGAGAACAGAATTTAATACATATTATTTGAATTTGCATGGTGTCTGTTCCCAACAGGATTTAGTAACTTATTCATATGACATGGGTCTTGTTTACCAGGAGGTCCAAAGTTAAGCCAGTCTTAGAGTTAAGACCTAGGACCCCTTGTGAATCCGGGCCCTAGGTTATTTCGTCGTCTCGGTGGAGTTACAAATTACAATAACTACTCGACGTTTCACTGCCCATGTTGGTGGCTTTCTCAAGACTGGTAAGCCACCAACATGGGTGGCGAAACGTCGAGTAACTCTTTACCGATACGACAAAACGAATATTCGATCTCATCTACGGGTCGTGAAAGCCTCCGGCAACTTAAATTTTAATAAATTACAACACTCGGAAGTGCATGAAATATAAGGATCTGAAGTCAGTTTGAGATCATAGTTACATTGTGACAAACGTCGTCACTAAACAACGTTACAGATGCTTTGGTCATAGACGAGTGGTTCGTGGCCTCCAGCGACCTCAAATGCTGTTCGCTGGTTAGCTATATATAAGTCCATGTTTATGACGTACAATCTTTAAGGTTGTGCCGATATAAATAATATCACACCTGTGATGAAATCCCAATGTTCATTAGTAATGACAGAAATATTAATAAAAAATAAAATATTCTCTGTTTTCATTATTAATAAAATATATTAGTACAGAAATAACATAACATATTATAATAAATCATTATAAATAAATAAATTAAAATCACATTTAGAGTCTACTCTCTCAGTTACTAAACTGATTTGCAGTGGGGGACTTTAATTTAAAGTGACTAAACCAACCCTGTACCATACCTGTACTGTAGGCTTCGAACACCATCGACGAGTGAGCGATAACCAATCAAAGATCGATATTTCAAATACGAAAGATATGAATCAGTGATTGGACAGTGCGAACACTTGCGGACAAATGCCAGAATCAACCTAGGCCGATACAGAACAACTTCGAATTTATTGAGTGCTTCGTTGCTAGGACGGCTCCAAAGTTGTGTTATTTCTGCCTTCGAGTAGCGTTGTAATGTGAATCTTATCCATGGCTAGATCGTGTGTTTCACCTACTAGCAGTAACATTCCACTAGCATATTATATAAGTGTCTCTCTGTTAGAACAATGCACGGGTGAAGAATCCCTCTGTTTGCAGCTTCATCTCGACATAGTTACGAGCATATTAATTTCAAAATAAGCGTGTTTGTATGTGCTGGAATTTAATCAGCCGGGGACGGCTTAACTTGGGCTTATGCACAGTATTTACCGGGCCATGTTAACGTTGTAGCCGTGAATCAGACTCACGAGTGAGGTTGTCAGTAAATGTCTGCGTGTCTACCACGCACTCACGCACGCAAGGGTTGAAATAACGGTCACAATATAATACCCACACAATATACACAATACAATTCCCATAATATACACAATACACACAATATAATACCCACACAATACACACAATACAATACCCACAATAAACACAATACACGTAAATTAGCGAAATGTTAATTAATTATATACAAACTATTGTTTGATGTAATATTGTTTACGTTAGGTTGGTATCCCGTGACCACATCTGGGATTTACCCAAATGTTGTCGTAATACTCGTGTATTTTTTAATCCTACCAACTGTGTATACGACCGTTTAATAAAAGTTTTAATTAAGGGAATAAAAAAAAAATAAACAAGGCAAATACACATGTACCCTGCGGCAAAGCAAATGTTACTCTGGATACTATAGTATAAAAGCAAACATGTATACCGTTATATGAGTGTTTTAATACACGTTTATTTTTTCTGTTTATATTAATCGTGTTTTTTTAAATGGTTGGTTGAAAAGTTGTAGTATTTGTAAAAAAAAAAAATAAAGAGAATAAAGAGAGATGACGGAGGAACAGTGAGAGAGAGAGAGAAACGTCGGGAATTTCTATTCTTGGTTATAATTACCCTTGATTTTGATTCTGACTGGTAATTGTTTCCCAGTCCGAGAACTAACTTGCAGACATTCCTTTTCAATCATTCCAATAAACGAATATATGTCTGAGAAACTTATGAGGATGTACGCGAGTTTAAAAATGCCCCAAGTAGCATTTTATAATATACGGAAATAATGCTGATTTATCTTAACCTGCAACCAGTTACAAATTTTAATAAACTTTTTGATTTGATATATTATTTTGAAAGTTACTATTTAGATCAAAATTGTGAATGAAACTCTTAGCTCTCTACAAAGTTTCTATTCGTTTCAAAATGAAAGAAAGTAATTGAAAATAGATTTATAATGAACGAATGTTGATATTGTAAAAATAGACGAACCACTACTTCATTCAAGACACTCTATGCTTTCAAAAAGCGAATTTACAAGTTTCTGCAAGCTAATGACCTCCATGGATCTTTCTATGGACTGTACCGCTTCTTAAATCTTGCTCGTTCTAAATGTATCCCCGGTAATTTACAACCGTACACTTTCGAATTAGAAAGCCGTAACTAATATTTATGTGATGAGCAAAAAAGCTCTAAGTCTTCCTCTTTATAATTAGGCTTCGTCTTCTTATTTCTTATTACTACAGGCGAGGGTGGGTCCTGTATTACTGGAGCTCAATGTACGAGACATCGCTCTTAAACTGTGACTATAACTATGCGGATGTAACTTGTTTGGAATTAGTGTTTAAACGCTGCAATGAAATATTAGAGTAGAATGGACCTGTAAAGTTTTATGATGCAACAGACAGAGAAGGAGAATTACTTTAGTTATAGATGAATCTGTATTTGCATGCATACTCAGGCAACACGGTGCAGTTATGCCCACACGGTACAAGTTGTTAATTGAATGTCATTATTATTGTGTCGGCAAATGAGGCCGTTTTTATACAATTTCAGTTACTTATCCAATCATTATTATGTTGTATTTATATTGTGTATTGATGTTTTTATTAATAACAAGCATAATAATCATGTAACGTAGTTCAAAGTAATGAAATATGTACATGCAATAATAATAATAATAATAAGCATAATAATAATAAAAATAATAATAAAAACTTACATGTTCATTTTTTAAAACAAAAATGGCGAGGTTCAATTACATATCGTTCTTCTATCTAACCACATACGTATCATACAGAAGTAAGAAATAATTAGTTAAAGTAACAAATAAGTAAGTGTTAAGAAGTATCCACACCAAGAACTCATTTATACTGTAGAAAGGGTTCTCTAGGATAAGGATATTATTATATATTTTATTTTTTATTTTATTATATATTTATTAAATATTATAATATTTTAAGAGTGGGTAAACGAGCAACAATAAATCAATAGGGAAGGCTCATAAAAAATACATATTCCTCAAAGTACCTTAAAACAGAAGGCCATTATCAAAAAGTACGGGCTATATAATTTTTATATCTGAGAAGTGTATACTTCCAATAGGGAATGTGCAGATGATTTTTTTATAGTTCCATCTAGTTGAATTTAATTTTCTATAAAGAATCATATTAATTTTTGTGTGTGTTTGGAATAGATTTCATTGATAAAAATCACCCGAAACTTTCACACATCGTTTTGGCGGGAAAAACGGGGAATGACGTCAAACGTTTGGATCACAACCACCCAATCATATAAAGAACCGCTGTTTTGCTAATAATTTCACTCACAATAGAATGTTGTGTATCAAATTTGTTTCTAAAATGTTCAATAAATACTATTGAACATAAATTTATACGAATATAATCAATAATTACAGTATTTTTTAAGAATAGTTGAAAACATTGTGGTTTTAAAATGAAACGTCTGAAGATCGACAACAATGAAATGCTGTTATAACAGGCGAAATAGTTGTGAATTCCAAAGAGCTTAGATAAATTAATTCATAAAATTTGTTGTTTACCAACGTTTGACGTCACGGACCGTTTCACAACGCAGGTAGAAATGTCATACTTTAAATGCTAATAGAATTGAAACTATGCACTTCTCAGACATAAATATTATTTCAACGTAATATTTGGATAAAGATCTATCATTTTTTGGTACTCTGAAGTATATTTATTTTTTATGAACATTCCCTATTCTATTAGCTTTTAAAATTTGAAATTTGGAACTTACCGCTCCGTAATCGAAAAACGGCTCGTGACGTCATAACTTTTGTCAACAACTGCCTCCTTGAAGTATTCTTAATAATATCAAAGATATTAAGTTGGACATTTTACAATATCTAGGATGCAGTGACTTTACAACAATGTCTTTTATACCACTGTTTTCTTCAGAAAATACATTTTGATACAGTATTACCAAAACGTGTTTAAAATAATGCAATTATTTAACATATTGTTGTAAATTAATGTTGAGCAGTGTTCATTTACTAACTAGAAATAAACGTTGATTCAGTTAAAGTCTTATGAGAGCAATAATCTACTAAATTGTGGGATTTCAGTACTATTTGTATGATATAAAATGATTGTTTCCAGAGTTATGACGTCAGAACCTTCTAATCACGAGCAAGATGGCGCAGGTCCGTTTCTGAGCCTGTTTTGACAGCAATATCTTTGACTTGCTGTTAAAGCGATGTTAATGCACCTTTCGAGCCGAAACCAATTAGTTCCCGTTTATTTTAACTTGAGGTAACCAGTAAGCAAATAAAAAAAATGTGTGAGCCTTCCCTATTGTAACACGTATGTAACAATGCTGTGTGGCTGTGTGAAGGGAAAGGAAACTGAAAGGCTGTGTGAAATGTACAAGTGAAACGAAACCAAACAATTGTTGCATAGTTTATTTTGTGTCTTATTTGTGAATGAATAATGTAATCGATGTATGGTTGAATTCTTTCGTTCTAATAATGTTGATCTGTATTTTGGACAAATACCGAAAGCTATATATATATATATACACTAAGTGAATATAACGGTAAGTTACGACTTGCAGGCTTTATTGGTTTTTGCCAAATAAGTTTGTTGTAAAAAAGCATATGTAATGTTAAATGAAATATAAAAAAGTAAATACTTAAAATTTCATTTCAGCGGCTTGTGCATACGGCAAAACTTTGTCCTACTTTCAAGTTTGTATAGAGAATTAGTAATCTACCTACATCCGTTATCCGCCATATTATCTTGAAATTACAACATGCAAACCCCTTTGTTCCCATAGATTCAATCTTCTCAGTTCATATTTCTGCCCATCTGGGCTGAAAGATTAGAGGTTCGTGGCAATGGTTCCTCGCGTGCCGCTACATTCTACGGCTAAGTTTTAATGTGAAGTTATGAAGTTACCTGGCCGTGAGGTGAGGTGTGGCTAACTTGCCATCCATCATACTAATGGTGAATTAAAGCGATTCTTGTTGAAAATTTACGTGAACTAAATGTAGCGCACGTAATTAACACTCATCGTACGATATCGCCCTAGGACTGTCGGGGGCTGGATTAGACAGGGACCCAAATCTTGAAACAAAACGCTGAAAAATTATTGACGTTATTGAAGGTCACGTGTCTATTCATGAAAAAATTAGTCTTGAAACCAAAACGGTTATTTTTGGACGGTATATAACGTATTTTTTTTACCGACGGGAAAAATCCATTTGATACTTTTTAACGTTCTCGATCCTGGATAGTAATTGTCATCACATGTTGCTGTAATTAGTGATAGTCGATTTAGATTGGTATAATGTTGCCGGGAACGACAGCAAGCCAAGTTTATATCATAACACCAGTATAAAATATATTCAAGACAAGTACTTTATTCAAATCACTAAATGTCGACGTTATAAACAGACGTTGCGAGCTGACATTTCATTTAAAACGTCATTTACAAGACTTGGGTTCCTGGGAACAGTGAAATAGAGGAGGCTGGAAGACGAAACATTGAGTTCATCTTTAAAGCCGTAATTCTGTTATGCATAATTACTAGCGACCTATAAATACCCTTGGTCGATGAGGTTGAGAGATTTTCTAAGAACTTTACATGGAAGGGAAATTATTATTTCTCGGTATTGCCAGATAGCGAGTTTCTAATATATTTGGGTTTTAAGATCAAACAGTATTCCTGATAGTGTAAAGTAGAAGTGTGTGTGTAGTGGCGTAGGCTAGGTTGCTTTAATTAAATTTGTTTACACAGTGCTAAAGAATGTTTAATTTCATAAAAAAAAAACTGTTATATAGTGGATTTAAGTATACATTTAGAAACTTTTTGGCCAGGAATATAATTTGATTAAAGTTTTAAACATTAAACCAGATAAAAATAAAAATATACGAACACTATTTTTTTTTTATCCTACTTTTGTCTCAGACTGTGGTTTAGGAGCCGAGAATTTTTGGTGTTAGTGTACGTTTCACATGAATAAAACTCTGTAAGTATAAGTATAAGTGACTTATATCTCTAGAACGACGTTTCGGCGAGGTCATATTCACCACTATCAAGGACTCAAATGACAGCAGCCTAAATCAAACCATCCATCAAATAAGAAAACAAAATTCTTATCACACCGTTTTATTTGAGCGTGCAGAACGTATGTCTTCGAACACGTTTTACTTATCTAACATTTATAACTTATCTCTTTAGAACATCTGATGTTCTAAAGCGATTGCTAAGTGAATAAGAACACTCGTAAAATCTGCTTGGCTCGAACTATTTGAGTGGTATACTAGTCCCAATAAAAGTATTCGCATACCGATCTCAGGTCATTGTCTAATGGCCCCTTTCAACAGCGCCAATTGAAAGAAAATCAGCAGATACCTGGCGTTCTTTCACACATTCGTAAATGCACGTTTCGGCTTAGTCAGGCGGTTTGGCCACACCCACCGTTACGGGTAACCAACGGAAGGTCTTAAATTATCCCCACTGGACCTGTTTAGATTAGATGGTAGGAATTAGCGAAGAAGAAAATTAAGTTGTCACCTTGGAGTTGGCTGTCGTAAGCGTCAGAATACTTTTGTTGGGACAACTATATTTCTTGCTAACGTTACTGGTGGTAAACTACCTAGCCTGGCTGGGAATCATTATAATCATGTTCGCGATCAGTTCTTGCGTATTGACATCACTAATAGCGCACAATGGGTTCCGTTGGGAGATATTTGCGATCTTATTTTAATTTAATAATGCAGCACATGTCTCTCTCTGAATCGAAGTCTGATTTATAAGAACTTGAATTGGTATTGATGTATCGGTATCTTGTGTTGTAAGATGAACAGCTTTTCCCTTTAGAGAACCCCTTTACATTTTTGTTTTTATTTTCATTTTCCGTAATAATATTCTGAATTCTTTCCTGACTAATACTAATCATTATTATGACAAAAATACCCATCAGGCCCATTGTGAATATTACGAAGGCAGAATAATGTATTATATTAAAGTTTGAGGCTTATTTACATAGAATAATGAAATTTAAACATATTAAAACATTTAAAAACAAAACATATTAAAACATGATATCTTGAAAACTATGCAAACTGTTTAAGGGCCGGTTTTTCAATCAGTTTTTTAATCAGTGGTTGGGGTAACCAAGGCTTTTACCAACATTGTCAATGTAAAATGTAGATGCAACCCACTCATATTAAAAATGTTTTTTTTTTTTAGTTCAAACTAATTTTGTAGGCCTATATGATAACAATTTTTAAAAAGCACAACTCAGTTTTAATTTATTAAATTCATAAGCCTGCATGTTTGATAAATAGTAAATAAAATAGTGTATGTATATGTTTTCCTGGTTGGCTATTATTGCTTGACATGAGTGAAGTCATTTGTCAAGCTCACAAAGATATTAAATTATGCAACCTAAAAGAGGCCGTGGAAGTACCTAACCAGCCTTTGGTAAATTGATGGTCCATCCAGTGTTTAGACAACAATGATCTGTCTGTACCAAATTCTTTCAAATCACTATTGAAAGGTGTGTTTTTTTACCTGAACAAAACACTATTGCATCATAATACACATGTTGACCAATATAAATTATAGCTATTTATTAGTTTGTATATAAATAGTATGATATTGCTGATTTGAACTTTTATACAATGTGGTTTACATACGAATTTAAAGTCGCTGGAATAAGAATTCTATCAATTTGATAAGAGTAATTAGGAGACATTTGATAATTGGTTACTAACAGTATCACAGCATTCTCAAGTTGGTAATAGCTCTGGTTGATCTAATCACTGATTAAAAAACTGATTGAAAAACCGGCCCTAAGTAAAATAGGAGAGCAATTAGAAAAGAGGGTAATTAAAGATCGCTCTATTCCCAACTCGTACAAGCCAGCAACAAGCTATTAGTTTTTCATTAAGAAAAACGTAATTAAAAATAACGAAAACGTATAATATACTAAAATAAAAACAAAATATTATGTTAGAATATTATTATGCTTGTCTATATAGCGTTTTATTTGTAATAGTATAATTATAATACAATGTTATATACAATTTTAAATTAAACGTGTTTTACAGCCATTCTTTGGTCCATAACAGTGGGTTTCTCCTGCTTTCAATCTGATCCGATTCCAAGTTCAGGCTGGATTTTGCGAACTTAAATCCATCTGATTATTGATTCTTAAAGGTAAAGGATTACTTTAGAGCCGTCATATCAACGAAGCACATAATAAATTGGATAAATGTCCTAGTGAAAGTAAGTTCTTGTAAATGAGATGGGTACACAATAAATGAAAATATTTTATTTAAATCTTCATGGAGAGATCCTCCTAAGACGCGTTATGTGATGGGTTTATACAGCCCATTCCGAGAACCTCTCAGGTGGGTTTGTGTCCCAATTGAGTATTCTATCTCAATACGTTCCCTAGGCGACGACCGGCGCCTTTGAAACCTTCGCAACCTTCTCAGTTTGTTCAAAAATCCATGCGATGATTTTCTAGAGGGGACTGAGCTCGCCTTAGCTTTAGTCCGGCCTTTGTACTCTAGTCCTTCCGTTTGATCTAGGGGCTTGACACGTATCTCTAAGCCTGTATTCAAGTGCACCTTGCTGAGGCTGGTAACGCAGGAAGGTTAGGTGGGTGAATCTAACATACCAGAGGCAGTAAAAACCGTGATGTTTTATGCCCTTGAACTCAATAACCAACTTAATATATTCACTTTGAAAAGCAAATGATTAATTTTGATACCTGCAACTTAATTGCTAATGGGGAGTCGCAAAATTATACATGCGTTTGTATATTTTTGGTAACCTGTATCCTTTACTTTCATCCCAGGTATAATTTATAAACTATTTACGGCTACAGTATTTCATGTTTTATACTTCTTCATATAATGCACGAAATAAAACTTAGATTATTAACTGTGATAACTATTCTTTGGAGTTTTTATTATAAACAATGTAATTGTACGAAGGTTAAAATTTTCATTTGTAATTAAAACCTGTATTCTAGTTTATCTGTGCGGCTAAAAAAGTCAGTTTTTAACCGAAGTTATGTTAGTGGAAACTGTTCTGTAGCTTAGTGTGTTATTAAATATTGTATATAGTTTTATTTTCAGAAAGAGGAACATTAGGCCATTCCATAAAACTAACTAGGTTTCGAAATTAAGGAAGAATCCAGTTCCACTTACGAAACTAACGCGTTTTTAAGAAAGTAATATAATTTTACGAACGCTGACAATTGTTAGAAAAGGGCAACCGCTGGGGGAGGGTGTGATTTCGTAATAACTAAACACTTTGCAACAGTTTCAAATATTGAAATGAATACCTGGTGCTCTATCACCAAAATAACGACCATATCGATTACATATTTGAAACATTTTCTCGCAGCCTTTTTTCACCATTAACATCTTGCCCATGTTGAGTAACGTTATTAAGATATTACTTAAATACGTTAATTTCACTTAGTTTCAATATTGGAGCTACCATTTATCGTTAATTGTTCATCTTATGTAAGGCTAACTTTCTCGAACGGACCCTAATAGCATCCACTTAAAAGATATTCTCATCCGTTTGATCGTACCCGTAGGCCAACTTGCATAACTACCCCAAGAAATTGTATCACAGGGATGAATCTCGATCAAAGCACATTAGCCAGATTACCGTCTTCATTTTACTAAACACTTTTAATTTCATTCCCTCTCCCCCTCCCCTTCCATTAATTTCACCCTCTGTTTGAAACACGTGCAGATTGTTACATAAACTTTAGCTTAATTAAACGATTCGGTTAGTTTTTACTGGTTACCGCACTTAACTAAAACTTAGTATCAAAGCAAAGTTGTGCCAACATTCTTTCAAGTTAATGAGGCGAGACAAAGTTTTGTTTAGCGACAAACTCTATCATGTATCTCCAAAGTTTTCTCTGCGGTGACTACAGCGCATTACAGTGGGAGATTTAAACGTAATGTGTCGCTTCAAGAATGTGAGACTGTAGCATACTTGTGTCTCAAACTTATAAGAAGAAATAGATTGCGAGGTCTCAAGTATGCGCCCTATTTGCTACATATTTGGATGTGTTATCCACAATTATTATAATGATTGTAAGAATATGTTTTTTGTTACATGAAAAAATATTATTTGGTTACTTTATTGCGGACATTTAAGGGGAGTGGGATGATGCTTATTGTTTTGCTTGCTTTCACATAATTGCTATATATTATAGCCCTATGGCAATACCCAATTACAAATGCGATGGGATGGTACACAATTAAAAACAAATCTACATATCTGCATTGTTGCATACAACAGTGGAATATTTTACTTGTATCCGGTATCATTCCTGGTCATCTTTCCGTTTGAATGCATTTAATGTGTTATAACCTTGATAAAGTTAGTTGATTGTCTATAACAAAAATTGATTTTGGATTCATTATATTATATTGTGTCCAATTTGTTTTAAAATTAACAATTAAATTTGCATTTTACTACGGATAATAGCAGATCATAAATAATAAAATACAACTGATGCAGATTTGAGAAAGCTTGGTAATATCAGTGAACTAGTTATAACAATTATAACATGTATTTTCAGTGACTGTAAAAAATTGAAAAAATGTTTAATTACTTTAAAGCAACTTGTTTTAGTAAACGGTCGAGGTGGAGAAGCCAGACGAAATGCAGTCCACGTCCTCCCCTTTCCTCCCCATTCGGCCCTACCCCTACTTTTACCTTTTCTCCAGTCACCCCCAACGTCATCATTTTAGTTGTCGATTTCGTCGTTAAACATCAAATAAACAAACTTCAGTAAATAGGAAGTTCATTTAAACATATAACTTTTTATAGAATGTCGTGTTTCATAACCAGACTATAAGTATCCCTCCGACAAATATATGCGTATACGTAAGTTCCTGCAGGCTAGAAGTTCTCCAAATATTTAACTTGATAAAGGTGACTCTGATAGTGGTTGTATGTACGACTCTATAAGCTTATACCTAACTTTGTGAAATAGATATGGTTGATTAGAAGTATATAACATGGAACTCAGCGTATGTTTGCTTGTATGCATAACTTTGTAAAACAACATTATTTCACGACAAACTTTCTTCCCAAACGTACTTTCTACCTTAAATCACAAGTTTTCTCAAAGTCCAAGCGTACCTGTCGGTGTATCATAGTCCTCTATTTCATTAGAGTCTTATCTTAGCGGTGATCAAAGTCGGTGTAGAAGGTAGATTTACAAACTAGCGAAGTCGTTCCTTTTATTCCGACCTCAATAACATTGAACGACTCTCCCTTTAAGGATCAAATCAAGTTACGTGTTAGGACGGGGTCCCACCGGGCCAATGAATTCGTTCAGTCCACCTCTCATAGCGGTTAACTGTGACGTGAACCGTAGAAAACACGGCTGTTTCAATCTGTATCAATAATTATGTGAAAGCGTTTCCTAGTTTCGTATTATTACTGCATCAGCGGGACACTGGGAATTAATTGATCAGTGCATGTTGTGTATGTAGGTCTATACAATATACATGGTGCCATTAAAACGTAAAACCCTCATGCAAAATTGAATGTCAAAAGAAAAATTAACCAACGCGAATTTGTAATTTATTACTTCGTCAGTCAATAATTTGTCAATAAATACCTGGATGAAACTGCAGATATGTTGAATTCAATATCATTCAAAAGCGGAAACAAAACTGTAAACATTCATCGTCCGTTAAATTCTCAGAGAGAGGGAATCAAAACACAAACATATTTAACATCCCACAAAGTAAAACGTGTTTTATAGGGAGAGTGAGTTAGCAAAATGTACCAATGCTAGCAATTTTTTATGTAAACGGTGAATAGTTGAAACGGAAACACGAATATTGAAAGACTTAGAAAGACTTAAGAGTACCTTAGTAATCCTTCAGAAATACATAATTCCGTGGATAAAACCCTGGATTTAAAAATGTTTAATAGTTCTCTAATTTTGGGTCTTCTGATTTTCAACTAAAACATATTCAAATCTCTGCTAACTTGTTATCACCATGGCAACCACCAATCAGAAGATTTGAAATCAAGTCAGCTGACACCTGCTGACACCGAACATATTTATCTAGTGTCGCTCTCCAACTATGTAGCTCATATGACCGGACAAAGTACAGCCACATCAAACATTACGACCATTCCATCGAATCTATTACCACAGAGATAAACGTTCCCTAAGAGCTTTTGTCGCGACATAACTGAAACGTTCACCACCCCTCAAGTCAATCACTCAATGCGAACCCCATCGCAGTCCAAATACACCCGTATATTGTTAACATCAAAGATTAGACAGCGTCGAGTTAAGTAAATACATCAGTGGGTCGATATCATCTTACCCCATCCAATAACTGGGGTTCTGGTTTGTTTACTGTGTTAATATTTTGAACCATCTGACTTAGGTTTCACGTCAATCATATCACCACACTTGTTTCAGCATAAACCACAGCTAATATGAAATCTGATTCTTCTTTCTTCCAGTTTTATCACTGCCAACATTCGACCTTTAAACTGGCATTAAAAATTGATGGCAATACCTTTTCACTGCCCTCCTATGACAAGACGTATGTGGAAAAATGACCTGACCCGTACTTTTCTATTAAGCTCAGATATCATGATTGTGTTATAAAATTTTGAATTTTCGTTGAGTAAATAAACAGGTAATGTCAATACTAATAAAAATTACTATAAATGATAGGCGGATAACAAGAATTCTTCAGTATCTCTTTTCACTTTGTTAGAGCACAGTTCCTTTCTTTGTTAGAGCACACTTCCTTTAGCACTAGATGTTACTGTAGTCAATTCAAATGGGTATATAGTCTCATTAAAGGGATTTATAACACTGTAGATTACTTGAAGGCAAACAACTGAAGTCATGTTTCTTGGGAAGAGGTTTAAAGGCTGTAAATACATTTGAAGTTATCGTTTCTATAACCCCGCCCATCGATCGCACTGTGTTTATTTGGCCTGCGTTATCCGCGCTCGCAAGGAACCATGTTGAAGCAAGGCAAGCCTCTGGGCTACCATGAACATTTTATTACCCCCCCCCCTCCCCCCCCCCCCCTCCTTCTCCATGCAACCGTACTAAGTGGGCAGTCATGCATAGTGATTCAATATTCAAACTAGGAGTACTAATGTGGTCACAGCTAATGGGAGAGAAATGGCTTAGGGCGTTACTACCAAGACACCGTACTTCACTTCTTCCTTAAGAGGTTGAGGGCAATTACGTCAAATTTAATAAGATCGAGGTACAAAATCAACCCCAGTGGTGATGTTGGGTTACTAAACATTTCGTTTGGAAAATCCTGGACACTTTCTCTTTTCTAACCATAGAAATATGTCATACGTCTTCTAGGAATTTGGCAAAGATAGTAAATTATCCGGAAATTTACCATCGTCGTTGAAATAAGGTATTTTCCTCGTTTTTTTTTTTTTTTTTTTAAATCAAGTGGTCTCTAAAAGCTCGTGTATCTGTACGTGTGTTGGTTGCTGTGTTTGGCAGTAAGTCTAGAGTGAACAATGCTAAGTAGAAGAGTTAATTAATTGCTCAAGTTAGTCAATTTGTCCTTTTTGATCCTAAACCCCGATCGTACAGATTTGTTCGTGTAAGCGACTCAGAATGCGTCACAGTATAAAAAGATTGTCCAGTAGAGAATCTCCTACAGCAGGCCCATTATTGAACAACTTGTGCAAGGCTACGTCCCTGCGACACTAGCACGTCGTTACGGACAAATAGTTGACACACGTTGTGTATCATTATAAAACACTTTTAAAAAAAATATAAAGTTGTAGTAGTACTACCATTGAGTTTATTAGTGTAGGGTTAGAGACCCAGCGGTCATTGGCGGCTATCTACCAATAAATTTCCCGTGGACTCTAGTAGTACGATCTCGTACCGCTAGAAAGCGCTACACGTACCCACTGATGTCAGCGTTCCTGTGGAAAGAAAGGGATACTACGTAGTACGCGCAGATGCGAAGTCGGTTAGATCAAGGTCTGTCGATCGACAGACCTTGGGTTAGATAGTAGTATCCAGATGGCGGTGGATATTGTTATTAAAGCATTATCATCTGTTCTGATAAACATGTCAAACTGGCACGAAGTTAACAATAAGTAAGCTAATACTTTATTACAACACATAATATAAGGTTTTATACATTATATAGGCTAGGCTGTAGTACTACGTTACTAATGTAGGCCTATTAATGTAGGCCTAGGCTTATTGTAGCCTAGTAATGGCCTAGACTAAAAGAGTTGGGCCTAGACCTAGGCTAGACCTAAGCCACGTGATCGTACTACGTAGTATCCCTTCTTTCCACAGGAACGCTGACATCAGTGGGTACGTGTAGCGCTTTCTAGCGGTACGAGATCGTACTACTAGAGTCCACGGGAAATTTATTGGTAGATAGCCGCCAATGGCCGCTGGGTCTCTAACCCTACACTAATAAACTCAATGGTACTACTATATCGACTCTTTGCACTAGAGTTTCCGCGCACTGGAACATTCGTGCATTAGAACATTCGCGCACTTAATTATTCGCTCAGAAGAGATTTCACGCAGCAGAGCATTCGCTCACTAGACCATTCGCGGACTAGAGTTTTCGCTCAGTAGAATATGTGTGGTCTGGACCATTCGCGCACTAGAGTTTTCGCGCACTAGAGCATTCGCGCATTAGAACATTCGCTCACTTAAAATTTCGCTCACTAGATACGATCCCGACTCTTCACGTACACACAGCCTTTAGGCGTAGTAACTGCGCTCGCATATGTTTTCTGCTAGATCATTGTTCTAGTTTCGCTCCTGGCTACATTCATTACCCTGTGGTCATGCAGTGTTGGAGCTAACATTGTAGTGTTCCCGTGTACCGATCTGTCCGTGTTAGCGACTCTAGTACGCCGTGTTCTTGGCTGGCGCAGTTCCCCGTCCAACTGGCGCGGTCCCACGGCCCGGTAGATAAAGATGTGGTGAAGGCGCGGCAGAGACGGCGCTAACACGTCGTAACTTCGGTTGTAATTGCCTCGGCAGCTCTACCGCGGTCGACCCACTGTGTTGCCTGCATAGGCTGCGTCGCTACCGAGCACTCATAGCATTAAACAACTCATTTCGTTTGGGGTTCTAGCGGGTTGCTAGGAGACAATGTAGATGTGTGTTATCAGTCCCACAAAGATTTAAGAATTTTTCTTATTTTGATACATTAGAAAGTTCACACAATTCGGTGTAATATTTAATATTCTGTTCTTCGACACGTATTTTCCAAACTGTTTTACTGGGCTCGTTTCCATTGGCCGAATTTATCAAACTTTGCTTCTCATGGGCTGGACTAAGAATTTTAGGGATAAGAGCTAACAAGTTGCTATGGTTTCAACTTTTGTCTTAGCTCTTAAATTGTATAGGAAGGTATGAGAACACCATGCTGCTCTGGCTTGATTTGATTCAACTTCGTTAATCTTTTAATCTTACATTTTAGAAAGTTGTATACACCGATCTTAAACAGAAAGTATCCTTTAGTCAATGTCAAACGTCAAAATTAATACTAATTTGATAATGACATGAAGGTTCAAAATTCAATTTGAAAATTTTCTAGGGAAACATTTTTTTAATTGTCCACATCAATTGTAAGTGTGAATAAAATTTGCAACACAAAATGTAAAGGTTGCAAATGTAATGATAATAAATACAGTATACACCAGTATATTATATAATACTAGTAGAGATATATTCTAAAAATTGATTATTCGGTTCCTGTGTAAGATTTAAACCCACGTATGTAATAAATAAAAACATGATGTGGCCACTGCTACAGCTCACAATATAACATGATTGGAAAACAAAATAACACTAGGCTAAACACCACATAATCTAGGAAAATTTATGATGTGGGATTTGTCCGTTATACTATAGGGGAATCCCTTTAATCACTGATTCAGGACGCGTTTATTTTTAGAGCAACACTGGCTTAACTGCGGCAACGGAATAAACTTTGTTAAAACATAATATCAAAATAC
The DNA here is from genome assembly GCA_945910005.1 of Isoperla grammatica. Taxonomy (NCBI): domain Eukaryota; kingdom Metazoa; phylum Arthropoda; class Insecta; order Plecoptera; family Perlodidae; genus Isoperla; species Isoperla grammatica. Next base: position 113,494,256 of record OX246737.1, on the reverse strand, counting down.
GATTAGTTAAAATGTAGGTATTACACTAGCATCAACACACAAACAAGTGTAATTGGTTGAACATGGATAAATTCATGTCACAATTTCGACTATTGTGAATAAATTATATTTGATCGGGATTTACATAAATCGAGCTATCTCTCAAACTGTATTAGTTACCACTCTCAAAAAGAGATCATAACTTTTTATAGAGTTTCTGGTTCTCACTTATAATTATATATTTTCTGTTGCTATATATTCAAAATCTTAAACTGAGAAATATATTATGCATTTCGCGTTTCAACTGGATTGAGGTATTCACCTTTGATAGTTTCAATGCATGAACACTGCAGATGATGCAATTCTTGTTGCTTTACATAACTAATGAGCACTTCAGGAGAAGGTCAATGCTTAGAAGGGAGTACTGCAGAATGCGCCATTTTAGTTGACCAAACATCTTTGATGAAAGATACAAATAAATAACAACACGTGACTTGTTATATAATCCGCTAGTATGAATAATTGTGAGCGTGGACTTGCATTTTTTTAAACTATTCACTGCAATGTGCTAGATAAATGCAGCTTATGTTTGTGTGTGTACAGCTTGCAGTAAGTTTTACTTATCTACCATGTTTCTGGAGTTAGCTAGATTTGTTGTTCACTAAAGCTCAACATCCTTTATAAAGTAACTCATTTCTAATAAAGTGCTTGTTAACACCTAAAATTAAACGTAAAACTTCAAAAACTGAAACTTGATTATACAAAGCTTCATGTTAAACGGCCGTAGTGAAATGGACTGTGATAAGCAAGTGCGTAATCATTTCTCCGCGAATATTTTATGATCACTTGAGGCGGATCCGCGGCCGAGAAGAATGTTAGGGTGGGTGGTAACCATGGCCTCCATTAAAGGGAATGCGTTAGAATCAAGGGAACGATGCTGAGGTAGACTCTTTAAGTCGTCTCACGTCGACATTTAATTAGATTTGATACTTTGAACCGGGTTGGGACCCATTCCACTTTTATTAACAATCAAACATATTATGGGGTTCGCCGAGTGGCTTGAAAACGTTTGACACAGGGACCAGCCAACCAGGTTAGCACTCGTGTAGGATGAAAGACGAAACTAATACTATAAACGTCAGCGCGACCACTAGTACTAAAGGGCTACACGAAATTGGGAGAATCGTAAGAGGAACATGGAAACCATAAAAAGGAATAAAATAAAATATTTGCGCTACAAAATAATGTTACTACATTAATTTATGTATATAAAATATACAATATTTAATTTTTATTATTATTAATATTATTATATTATGTATTTATAACTTTTGTATTATTGTGTTTGATATTAGTCACCAAAATTTAAACTTCGTCCAGTTACAAAAATCAACTAAAAAAAACATTCTAGGTTACTTTCATATTTCCAATACTAAACATTACTAACAAAATGAGTAAAAGTCAAGCTTAGTTGGACTTTTAAATAAAAGAGATAATATTGAATATAATCTTTTTTGTAAATAAGTCTGCGCCTTTTCATGTCTCACATTTAAAGTTCATATCAAAACGCTCTTCCTATTTACTTTAAGTATCATAAAGTTGTTTATTGATTCATATTTCACTGTAATAAATGCAACTGTAGTCTAGAACTGGGATACTTTTATTAAATACTGTTATTTTATGAAACTGACACGCCGTTATAAAATATGTACTTTAATACACGGAAGTATTTGAAAATGTTTCATTTTGAGGTTTACTAGGTTCAGGTTTGATATCAAAATTGGGTTTGGTGGTGACGTGTAGTGTAACAGATTTTATATTATATATTTTGTTACTTGAGATGTATTTTAACAGCTATAAAACGTATTTGATGGGATTCGAGGATTTTCTGCAGAATGCAACATATATTTTATAGACTATTCTTTTTGTAAAGCTTTATAATAGATTAGTTGGTAGAATGGAATGCGACGTTTCTTCTTGCGATGGAAAAACACAGAACCAGATTTTAATTTATCACAAACTACAACACAAATAATATTTTTAATTGTGAAATCTGTTGGTGCATTGTTTTCAGCTTGGCGATGAAACATTCTGAACAAAAGGACTGATGAAAATACACAATTATTGATTGTTTTTCAAAATTTCATTATACAATTAAAAATGAATAAATAGGAATCACGCTAAGACTGTAGTATTTTTGCTTTATGAAAAATATAATGCAATAAAAAATAAAACATGTAAAATCTTAATTGAGAACAATATATACGACCTCTGGAATACATATTCCGCAATGTACCCATGGAAGTGTATACATATACAACCGTTCACGCAGATCGTATTGATTTCGCATTGATACCGACAAAATATATTGCCTACTTTTAAGTCTAATTTACCAGGGAATCCACAAAAAATATAACCTTACATAATTGACAAGTTGTGCAATGATATAATGTGCAAAACACAAAAATTTTAAAGGGAACAACAGACTGTGTGGCAATTACTAAACGAGTCTTATAGGGTGGCTGACTTTTTGGACTGACAAATTTCTGTTAGTAACGTTTAATCTCATGTTGAAATTTAATTTTATTTAAATGTGATTTTAATGTATATTGGCAATTATTCAATATGAATGTAATATATTTGACGAAATCAGTTGTATGTGCACAATGTATGAATGAATAATAAATGAAATGAAACGAACCCGGCCCCTACACCAAACTAGGCATTCGTGTGAAAGAACGTATTAATTAATCGTCAAGTACAACTCTTATTCACCACAGTGGAAGTAAATTGGTCGTAACAGATTTTTCCTTAGTTGAAATAATGTAACATAAACTGTGACACTCAATAGACAAATCAGTATATTATCCTAACAACTATGAATATTTTTGAGCAAAATTTATTATAATTTTCTTCACCACAATTTTGATCAATGTATTGTTATCAGCTTCATATTATCTCATACCTCTCTACCAGTTGTTGAATTAATCATAAGCGTTTACAAGAAACATCCCCATCACGATTATAACTGTTTCAATATTGGTCTAAGAAAACAATGCTTTCCATTTATTTACCTCTCAATTATTGTGTTTTATCTGTTACAATGTTGTTAATTTAAAACAGATTACCGTTCCGTAAAGTTTCATCCTAAGAATCCACTTCTTAACTTCGTACATTTCATTACCCAGATTAATGTTAACGAAGTGTTTGATTGTCACCTTAGCGGAAACGGCAACTCCAACCCGTTTCTTAATTGTGCAACATTCAAGTTTATATCCAAACGAACCTAGTAATGAAGTCGTTCATTTAATTACCACTCCATTTACTGAGCAATATTCTTGTTAAACCAGCCAACTAGAACCTTAAACAAGGATCCTTATGTTCAAGAGCTTCTAGCAACCTGGCAAATATAGGTATTGTTATTCCAGTTCAACTCGAGCAGACACACTTTTGTCAGGGTGGGTTTAAGACGAACGTGAAGATAGGATTATGTCAGTGTTGATAGCTTAGTTGAAAAGCCCTAATCCTCCACGCTGGTATTCACTGTTATTTCAGCGAGAAGGACACAGGCGCGTTTCCTTCTCGCTGACAACTAAGGGTGCTGGAATTGATATAAATCTTTCTGTTTGCTACCCCGCACACAATAGTGTCTGCCTTTTTCTAAGGGTTGATAGAATGTTTGACTTGTTTACTGCCCAACAGTCAAACATATCACGCGTAAAGGAAGTCTAGTCAGTTCTTGGGCGAGACGGACATTTGCGAAATAAAGACGTTTGCCTCTTATTGATGGGAAACTTGCAACATGATGCATTTAAAAACTCGACTATTTTCTTTGTTTGTTGCATTTCATCGTTAGTTTTATTAAAGCTAGATAATAGGGTATCAATATAATCGTATGCCGTCAAAAAACTGTGAATTGTTATTCCGAAAACGAAGATACAAACTTACTGATTGTTTAACAGCAGACCACTTTACATTTATATAGACATCAATATTCGTACAGCGTTTTTAAGTAAATAAGTTGTGTTTGATGTAGTCTAGCTAAAAAGATTCAAACAAAAGCGGTACATGCGTCTCATGTCTATAAGGTAGAAACTCATACAACGGTTGTTATTGACTTTTTTTTAGGGATTTTTTTCATCCATCCACATAACCACGCCCCCTTCCTCTTCAACGACCATATTAACAACACCCAGAAGGATAAAACTTGTCGTAGTCTTCCGCGGTGAAGGTCTTCATTAAAACTTGGCCGTCGGGTATTGCCGTGTCAATTTAAATTAAAATTCTTTCTTTTCGGACCGACTATACAGGGAGTTTTTTTGCTAAAAACTTGAATAATGCTGCCTCGAGCACTTAAAAAAAGGGAGAAGAAGGAGATATTGATATAAATGACTATAGATCATAATTATGTTATAAATGGTGAACACTGCTATTAACATAAGGATATACATCGAGTGTATATATTATTGGTGCCTGTAAGTTAGTTTAAGAAGTATTAACACAAATTAATAGTGAATATGAACATTATTAATATTGCTTTTGACATTCCGCGAAGAGACCAAGATATAATTGTGTACATGTTATTCTTGGCAGTAGTTTCAGAGCAGAGCCCGAGACTCGAGTCTTTTTGTCCTCTAATCAACACAAGAAGAAGAAGAAGAAACAAATCTCTCAATCGTCCCCTTGCGCTATAAATCCCTTATTGAGCCGCTCCCGATGAATGTTGTCTATCCGGCCCAGACAACAGTTTCAACCCCGACGCCTGAAGCAGTCTATTCGCTGATTGACCAATCCAGCAGGGGGTGCTTAATTGTAACAGTTTCAACCCCACGCTTCGAGCAGTCTATTCGCTGATTGACCCATCCAGCAGGGGGTGCTCAAATGTAACAGTTTCAACCCCACGCTTCAGCAGTCTATTCGCTGATTGGCCCATCCAGCAGGGGGTGCTCAAATGTAACAGTTTCAACCACGACACTTCAGCAGTATATTCACTTATTGACCCATCCAGCAGGGGGTGCTCAAATGTAACAGTTTCAACCCCGACGCTTCAGCAGTCTATTCGCTGATTGGCCCATCCAGCAGGGGGGGCTCAAATGTAACAGTTTCAATCCCACGCTTCAGCAGTCTATTCGTTGATTGGCCCATCCAGCAGGGGGTGCTCAAATGTAACAGTTTCAACCCCAACGCTTCAGCAGTCTATTCGCTGATTGACCCAACCAGCAGGGGGGGCTCAAATGTAACAGTTTCAACCCCACGCTTCAGCAGTCTATTCGCTGATTGACCCAACCAGCAGGGGGGGCTCAAATGTAACAGTTTCAACCCCGACGCTTCAAGCAGTCTATTCGCTGATTGACCCATCCAGCAGGGGGTGCTCAAATGTAACAGTTTCAACCCCGACGCTTCAAGCAGTCTATTCGCTGATTGACCCAACCAGCAGGGGGGGCTCAAATGTAACAGTTTCAACCCCCACGTTTCAGCAGTCTATTCGCTGATTGACCCATCCAGCAGGGGGTGCTCAAATGTAACAGTTTCAACCCCGACGCTTCAGCAGTCTATTCGCTGATTGACCCACCCAGCAGGGGGTGCTCAAATGTAACAGTTTCAACCCCACGCTTTAGCAGTCTATTCGCTGATTGACCCATCCAGCAGGGGGTGCTCAAATGTACCAGTTTCCAACCCCACGTTTCAGCAGTCTATTCGCTGATTGACCCATCCAGCAGGGGGTGCTCAAATGTACCAGTTTCCACCCCCACGTTTCAGCAGTCTATTCGCTGATTGACCCATCCAGCAGGGGGTGCTCAAATGTCAAATGTAACAGTTCCAACCCCGACGCTTTAGCAGTCTATTCGCTGATTGACCCATCTAGCAGGGGGTGCCCAAATGTAAGAGTTCCAACCCCGACGCTTTAGCAGTCTATTCGCTGATTGACCCATCCAGCAGGGGGTGCTCAAATGTAACAGTTTCAACCCCGACGCTTCAGCAGTCTATTCGCTGATTGACCCATCCAGCAGGGGAAGCTAAAATGTAACAGTTTCAACCCCACGCTTCGAGCAGTCTATTTGTTGATTGACCCAACATTAGGGTGGGCTCAAATGTATACAAACGATTGAAACCCGTTGTTTTCAAATACCGTTAAAGTGTCCCTTGTTCGTAAGAAACACCAATACTAATATACTGTACACGTTCCGTCTGTATATAGCTGCTTATATTTTGCGTGAAGTTTTTGGGATGTATTTTTTTAATATAGGGAGTATTCACATTATACGCATGGCGGCCATACCGAAGGCCCGACTGCCATAATATGATTGGTAGTTCATTGTTACAATATTTCAAATGGCGTTTGGTGGAAATTCAATTGTTCTTTAACTTTGGTTTGATATTATTAATCGAAAGCAACATAAATTAACACTTTTTTCTCTATTACTCTTCTAATCGTTCACAATGTCATAAAGTAATCATTTTCGTAAACTGGACATAGGTGCTAAAATTCGTATTCTTTGTAGTAAGCATTTGTCTTCTATTGACAACTCATGTCAACATACATTTTGGCCTCCGTAGTGACGTCACGTGAATACTTCCTATTGTGTTCTAAAAGCGCGTCAGATACACTTCACAATTACCCTGGTTTGGATATAAAAATTTTCAATCTGTTTTTCGGGATAGTACTTTTATTGAGACGTATAAATATCGGGGAAACCCACTGATAGTCAGGTTAATTTGACCCATGAACTCCAATAGGTTGTGCGTACAACTATATTAATGCGTTCTATAGTTTCGCAGCATCTCGAATTAAGCGTTTATTCAGTCATTTTAGGGTGTGCTACCATAAAGCATTCCTTGTCCTTTATTGTGAGTTGATGGTTATTCTCTTTGCTTAGTGCTGTCCTAAAAATTTTTGAATTTCATCACACAACTTGCATAGTGTGCTTCGCAGCTTTTAAACTTCTCGTGCCTCTATGAATTATTGTGTATTTAAAAGCTTTATTTATTTATCTATAAAAGCTTTGACAAAAACAAACTGTGGGTAGAGAATAAAAGAACGAAGAAAACTTACTTAGCGACACTTGAAATAACATCAACAACCTAAAAAGTTAAAAAGAATCTTTTGTTAGTGTCGACAAATAAGCATGACAGTTTCCCAGTTCCCTCGTGCTACATCAGTTGTCAATAATGGTTGTTTTCAGAGTGTAACCTAAAAAAAAGAGGTTCTGCAATGAAAAGTAAGTGTGGTATTTTCGATATAACTTGCTAAAGGTAAAACGTATCACGTTAGAAGACAACTCGCATAAAGTTTACCATAAGTGAAAGAAAATGACAAAAAAAAACACGGCTACTTTCTTCATATGGCTAATAAAAATGAAAAATCTTCTTTTTTTTAATGAACACTGGAACTTGTGAGAACATTGTTTTAAAATTAAAACACTAGTAAAAAAATATTAATTTATGAAGTGAAATTTTGTTATTTAATTAAATGCATATTATGTATATTTATATATATTATCATGAAGTAATTGCGATATAGAGAGTGGAAATAAAAAGGATGTTTATCAGGAAGGTTGAGTGAACTTTCAGAGATGGTAGAAGTGTAGACTAGTGATCACTTGTGATGTTTCATCAGCCCTCTACCTCACAGTTTGGATCTAGTACTGGTGATAAATAATACACTCACCGAGCTCGCTGCGCTTTCCTAGACTTATGATTTAACTCGCTCTTAAATTAGCTCATATATTTCTCTGTCAGAAGGTAACGTCAAGGTAGAGCACTGGATTTTCTTCCTACTTCAAGAACTTATTCAACCAGAAAGAAGATAGAAGACCTATAAGTTTGGCTACGTTCTTTGAAATGGGGTTTCTGTAGATAAATTTGTTTTCCAATGTATTTCAATACCTATTGGTCTTATATCATGGTGAAATTGAACATTTCAGTTTTAATAAAGTTAGTTGAACTATACGAGTAATAATAGAAAATAATCGTTTCATTTTTCATCGTTTTGTTATACTTCCCATTGTAGATTCGGGACAAATGGAATGTTGTTATATGATTTCTGAGCGGCAGACGGAAGTTTTGTACTGTTTTTGAAAATAAATACAAGTAAATTTAGGTATTGTAAAAATATTGCATGCGTGACATGCATCATTTATGAATCAAATTATTGATAGAGTATTGTCCAATAACTGGGTGTAAAGGGAAAATATTGATTCCGTCAAATATCACCATATTTAGTAGATGCTTTTGCTCAGGAGTTTCAAGTAACCGCGCCAAATTAACGACGCTTGAGGACGCTATACACAACATTGAAAAACGTGTAAATAAGACAAAATGTTTCTTAAAACTTAAACACTGGGTTAAAAAAGATTCAAATATTTCAATCCTTACGGTTTTTATTATGTAATGAAATAATTCATAATTAATTGGTTTACAGAATGACAAACGTAATGACTGCAATACTTGAAATGTTAATATCTATTTTTTAGTTCTTTGAAACTAAATGTTAGTTTTGAAACACTTTTTGAACATTATGTTGCGGTCTGTAGATATTTCTAAACACCTTTGATGTTGCGCAGTTTTAATAGTTTGAGACGCGCCTTTCCATTCATGACTATTTCTTTGAAGCCGCTTCAAGATCATCATTATAAATAATACGGAGTCGTACATGAAAATGTAGCACAAGTATCATTCAGGTCTGAAATAGTATTTCCATGGAACGTTTGCAAATAAGCAGTTGGATCCCTTATCATATTACACAAGTCAGGGTGGAGAATATATAATGCTATTTTAGAAATATAATGTAGTAGTATTTCATTTCTCATATCTCACTGTCATTCTGCGTTATTCAGTTAGAATGTCAGTATAATGTGCTTATTTTCTTTCTCTCCAGCTTTTATGGCTTCTTCTTAACATCTAACTCTTTGTCGGCAGATGAAATCATATTTTACACAGAAGGGGGAATTAAATAGCAAAATAAGACATCCAATATACTACTTGACGAAGAAATTAAGAACATAGGCACGCAGCAAATACCTTACTGACTAGTTAATAAGGTATTTTTCCGCAGGCTTTAGAATAGTTTGGCTCAATTTATGCTAGAACTCTTGCATAAATTTCCGCTATTATATTTTGGTTAATTTATTATTTGGAAATTGTTGAGCAACGATGGTTAGCTTGAAAATCAACACAATCTATCAAACATTTTAATATGAAAAATGTAATAAAACATTTATTATTGTTTATTGTTTATTGTATAGTAGCTTCCGTTGATCCAAAACAGTTTGGAAATTGGAATTGTCAAAGAGATACAAATACATATAAAAATAAGAACTTAATAGATAGATATGTACATAAATACTGGGTAATAAAAAGTGAAACATATTAAAATACAGTGTATACTAGTTCATATACAAGTCCAACAGACACTTCCATGCTAGGCTATGTTTTTAGGTCTTCAAATTCACTCACAGAGTAAAATGAATGGGAGATCAGAAATTTGGACAGTTGTAATTTGAATGAATACATATTAGTTTCGGCTTTGAGATGATTAGGAAGAAGGTTATATAGATGGATGCCAATGTTGTGGGGGCTTTTCTTTGAGAGTGACAGTTTCTTTGGGAGGACATGAAGATTGTGTTTTGACCTGGTGTCGTGGGAATGAATGTCTGTATTTGATGTGAGCTGGTGAATATTAGCTTTCGTGTGAGTGACATAAAAATATATCCTTATATCACAAATTCTCGTGAAAATAACAAATTTGTATCCACTTTTGCGATAAAAGAAACTTTCTCTTTTTTGGAAATAAATTTCTCCACTCTGCCATAAAACCGCCTCATAATTTCTTGACAGTCTTAAAAATAAGCGCTAGATAATGTCACCAATTTGTTAAGCTGATGAATATGTGTACTAAATAGTGGCACCCACTTTATGATGTGATAGTGTCACATGGTTGGTTAAACCGTGGACTGAGTGCGGAGAAAACTTTAATGACCGAGCTGGGACAGGCTAAGCATAACGAGGGTTAGTGATGAGGCTTCACGGAGGCTCGCTACGACAATTAAACTTAACAACCTGTCTGACGGTTAAACAAACATATCTTGAGTTTAGATACTGTTTATTTTAATTATTTTATTTATGTCTAGCCTTGTAAGTTCTAAAGCTGATTTTTACAAAGAACGATCGACGACATTATACAAATCATGTATCATTAGGAAAAACACAGAATAGAATAAAATAGCAAATGATAACAAAGTAACAAAACAAACTACTGTTGAAAATAGAACAGGAACAATAGAAATTGATCATACATAAATATTATTTGAAATTATAAAAAAATGAAATGTATTAGATTGATATAAAACAGAAATACACAAACAGTTAGGTAATAGTCACCACATGCACAAAATAACAAAAATGTAGAGAGAAAGGAGAAGTACAGAAGCAAATTAGAAAATGTTGATTTGATTTGATCAATTAAATATTCGGTGTTTATTTAACTTAGTTTTGAGAAAATGTTAGTGAAAAGAGAATAATAAGGAGGGAATTTTAAAGAAAAATAGAAACGACAGAACGTGAACGAAAAGAAAAGAATGATAAAAGGAAGATGAAAAAAGAAAACGAAAAAAATTAAAACTGATTTACTAAACGATCCCAACTCCAACGAATATGAGAATTGAAAAAAATCAAAAACTGCAATCGGGGAGTAATCAAACTTCATGAAAACAACCTGAGAAGCTGTCATCTTCCATCTTTTCTTCAAATCTAGAAAAATGATCTTCAAATTCTTGTTTCAAAAAAGAATAATTAAAAAGTTCAAGTTCATCTTGTTACTAATGGCTCTTCAAACTTTCTGACTTTTCTATTTTACTTAGTAAATGAGATGTAACTATTGTAGATAATGTGAATTTAGTTATAATATACCCAACTTGGGAGGTCACTATTTCGATTCCGTTCACAGGAAATCCTGACCAAATGTTTTCTCAAAGATTTCCGCAGTCAAAAAGTGTAACCTTTCCTTCAATGGTCAACTCTGCGACGTATCAAAAGTCGAATTCTTAGTGAGAGTGGTTAGCGTTTCTTCTCCAAGATCAAAACATCCCATACAATGAATAATAACTAAACTACAATATAAATTTATTTCTAATTGTTTTGCTGGCAAGACTAAATAGAATAGATTACACAGATTGTCCATCTATACTTTCCCCTACGTAAATAGTCTCATGCCGACATCCGACCCTTATCTATACCGCCCCCTTTAATGCACGCAATCAACAAAAGATAACAACATTCCTGGCGTTATTTCATACATTCGTAAAGACATTCTTCCAGCCTAAGTCTCATTAGTCACGCCCGCTGTGTTAGGAATTTTTAAGTATCCAACCCAAGGTCGTAAAGTATCCCCAATGGACCCGTTTCAAATTGATGGTATAGGAATTAGAGAAGTAGACAATTAAGTTGGTACTATTGGACTAGGCTATTTTCTAAGCATGTTAGGCAATTTCATGTATTGATTTGTCGGATTCGATCGGGCAGGGGTTCTTTTTCTCTGTTCATACCTTGTTCACATGGCCACTTACAGAAGTAAGGCTACTAACAATGTAATGTGAACATGTGGTTGCTATGGAATTGTTTTTTCAATGCTATTTAACATTAGAAAAACAAACTCCTTAACTTCCCTTAACTACTGTTAGTCAAATATTTAGTGAGCTACTAATTTGTTTTATCTATGGCAACTATAGGTTTCCCATTGGTTGTTGCCATGGTGAAAGCAAGCCGTAGTGTGAACAAGATATCAGACATGTTACGGGGAACTGACATCTCTACTCTATGGTTAATTACTTATGAGTCGCGCTCCTACGCGGAAAGCTTATGAACGCAGCTGTACGTACCTCTCTCGACTGTAATGGCCTTTGAATTCGATTACAAAAACGCTGCAAACCGTTTACTCAGCTGTGATTCTCGGCGGAATTTCTTTTCACCGCAATCACACCTCGGTTCTGAAGTAGAAGAAATTAGATTGTGTTTCTACTCTCCCGGCTTCCTGGAGATAACGTGCCTGCCTGGAGACGAAGAATAAAGGAGGCCATGATTCGCTCGGTGGCGATCAACCGTCTGGCCGATTTGATTTACTGCTCGGAGAAACCTCAGACGCCGGAGAGCGGAGAGCTGAGGGTTGTCATTTTAAATGCTAATCTGACAGCGAGACTGGGCGTATCAACGCGTGTAGATTACATTCCAGGCCCGGGCCCGTGTTGGTGACGGAATTGGCCCGACAAGATTGAAGGAGACAAACAACCCTGGGCCCGCGGAAGTGAGGAAATGGGCCCGAAACAACTTTAGTCAACATTAAAATCTTTTATTTTTATTATTATTATTATTTTTTTTATTATTATTATTATTTTTATTATTATAATTTTTACTATTTTTATTATTGTTAGTATTATTACTATTATTATCATTATTATTATTATTATTATTATTATTATTATTATTATTATTATTATTATTATTATTATTATTATATTATTATTATTATTATTATTATTATTAATTATTATTATTATTATTATTATTATTATTATTATTATTATTATTATTATTATTATTATTAATATTATTATTATTATTATTGGAAGTGGTAGTATTTTTTATTAGTATTATGTATTGGTGTGTCATCGTCACATGTCACATTAATTTTTGAGGGTGGTGATCCTTTACTTTCTCAACTATTTTATTATTCTTTAGATCCAAGGTTTAGTCACAGAGCTTTTTTTAAAGCAGGGAAGAAAATACTTGTATTCTAAAAATTGATGCGAAATTTCAAAAACTGCTGGGAGTTCTCCACAACCCGAATCAGACATTGGAGCCATACCTTGGTTGATAACCACTCTCCCTTCCAGCTTATGCACAACGGTGTTTTGCTTAACGCTCTCCAGTGTAAACAAGTTACATAATTGGGCCACAACCATGAGCGCAAAGCGGTTGATGTAGTAGAGCGGGAGATATACACGGGGCAAAGTATAAACCTATATTTTCAGCGTATCTTTCGCAATAATCAGAGGGTGATCTTTTGTGGGTTTAAACGATAGCATATAAAAATAGGTATGCAAATTTGAAAATCGTGGGATCGGATTTTTACGATCGCGGGCTTTAGTGCATGACTGTAGTAAACGCTTCTTTGCATATTGATGGAAAATTACTTCTTCCTAATAAAACATAAAAATGAGGTCGACTAAGTTACGCGGGTTAAATATACATTTCATTGTGGGTATAGTCGTAGAAGGTAATTGATAGCAATTCATTGTACACTGGAATTACCTTGTGCATAATTCTTTCTCTTTACTTTTATTTTAGAAAATGTTCTTTGCTTTGATTGAAGAGAAATGAAAATACTATCGTCTGTGCTAATGCCATTGTTAAAACTGCCCGAGGTGAACGTTGTACTTAAGACATGGAATAGCTTGCCCTAACAAAGACTGTAAAGCTTAAACGTTTTTCATTTTGTAATTAGAAACTTTGTGATACAGTGCTAAGTTCTTATGAAAATACATCTTACTATACCGTATTTCCACTACTGTCTATTTCCTTGAGATACTAGTTTTAAACACATTCAGTTTTCGTGGTTTTATTCTTGATAGAAGCCTTCCCCTTTACTATACCCCCCATCCCTCCACCGCCTCAATCAAACATTCTCATTTTTAAGTTTGATGTACATTTTCTTGAAGATTATCAAAATCCGAAAGTGTTGTGTTTTTCAAGACAATTTTAAATTGTTTGTTTGGTTATTTATATAGTTGCATTTTACGTCAATATTATAAGATGTTTAGTTGTTGATTTGTCACGGTTTGTTTTTTGGCTTTGTGTTTATATATCGTAATTTGAAAAAAAAAACAATACTAGTAATAAATATTATACTACTACTTGATACTACTTTACTATGCATGATATAACATTAAAATTTGCAGAATCATTGTTGAAAAGGTCGTATGAATTTATGTTGGTACTTAAGTAAATTTAACGAGTTTGATGAGTCGTAATGTGTTTAATGGATGGCGCTTCTGGTATTCTATAACATCACTGAACGTTGATGCGGAAGTGCAGCACGAGAGCTTTAAGAGAGCTTTTTTGAGAGCTTTTAGTATCTAAACTAGTCAAAGATGAGTCTAGTAAAATTTGGACAACTTTACTGGCCATTGACACATGTTGAGCAAGACCTTCGTTCGGCTGTCCTATACTTTACCATAGTTTAAGGGCGTAAAGCACAGTATATAGAGTTTGTTCTTGTTATGGAAAATAGCATATGATAAAACAATTCCATAGCAACAAATCCTGTACTTTACTTGACACTTGACTGTGCATACGGCCTTAAGTGTGTCAGTGTCAGTACTTAGTCGTTCTCTTGTACCCGTGTAAGTCAAAGTAAATATTTTTATGGTGGTCGCCTGTAATTAAAATTTTCACCAGTGTAGCCCGTGGATAAAAATTTTACACTGGTTATTTAGCTCGTTAAGACGCTTTGCTACACTGGCCAGTGTAAGACAGGCGATCAGTGGACCCCCAGCGCACCACACTGCACCACACTGCACCAATATTGTTTGTTTACAACACCGCGGGTTGTTCTCGTGCGTTACGTCGCTGGCGTCTGCGTTGAAAACGTTACGCGTCGCGTCTTGTTACCCAGATTCAACAATGTTTACTGCTGCTAAGTGTTGTTTACACACGTGTGAGCACCTTTTGACGTCTCAATGGCAGGCGGGGGTGACGTATGACGTATGACGTATGACGTATGACGTATTACGTATGGTGTTTAGTACACCTACGTGGATCCATGAACTGAGAATAATAGATTGATACGGTACAAAGGGGCTTTATAGCTACTGTGTGGGTGATAAGAATACATTTAGGCTTTTAACTTTTAGAAGTAGACCTAGGTATTTTCCGTTCTCATGAAGAATTTGACGCATCTAAAATTTTGCGTGATTGTAGTTTGAACATAAATAAAGGTTTCGATGTGTGTAAATTTTTGTTAAATAGTTAGAAAATCATTTATTGGAAACAGAATCATTAATATTCTGTTATTTGGTAGTTTATACAAAATTCTTAAAATATAAAAGCCTTAAAAATTGTTTATTCTTAGTGTGTGATAGTTTTTATTGTGCATTTGTACGTCGCCTTGGAACTACGTAAACGTTTAGATATATGTATTCACAGACGACTACGCTTTAACGTCACTTGTGTTAATCTTATTAGATGGGAAATTTGGAGTTCACAATGGATAATTTCATTTACTACATTTAGTTTACATTTCCAGTTAATTTAATTTGTATTTGAGTGGGCGCTGTTATCATTCATCTTCATTGATTACATACTAGTTCTTGCACTAACGAAAAGAAATTCAAAGAACATAAACCATTCGTATACATTGATCAAGTTACAATTATTGTTAAAACATTAAATACGTACACAACTGATTCAGTCAAGTGTCTGAAGGAAATTAATAAGATGAATAAAATAAAACAAATTCACATTTAGAGTCTACCCACTCAGTAGCAAGACTGTTTTTCAGTGGGGGAC
This sequence comes from Isoperla grammatica, assembly GCA_945910005.1. NCBI lineage: Eukaryota > Metazoa > Arthropoda > Insecta > Plecoptera > Perlodidae > Isoperla > Isoperla grammatica. The sequence continues at coordinate 113,478,716 of OX246737.1, read as the reverse complement.
TTTAATTAAAGTACTTAAACCAACTCTGTAGGCTCCGAACACCATCGACGAGTGTTCGATAACCAATCAAAATCGATATTTCAAAAATGAAATATACGAATCAGTGATTGTACAGTGCAAACACCTGCTCGACAAATGCCAGGATCAACAAGGCCGATTCAGAACAACTATGAATTAATTATTGAGTGCTTCGTTGCTAGGACGGCTCCAAAGTCACCGTTTACTTATTCTTAAGACATGAAATGACGGAATTAAAATCCATATTAGAAGTACTGTGGGAAGTATTCCATGTGTCTTGTTTAATTAGAATAAATAACTCCACAATATGATTACCAGATCTAATTTAGAGCATTTTCCGACTGTTGTTGATGTTTTGTTTAGCTGTTCGTTTTAATCTGTTGGTACTTACGTCAACGTGTAGTGTTGTGGGACACTTATTTGTTCTGTGCTGACAACACAAAGTTGGAATACCCTTTTCTCGTTATACTTCCAATCCAACAAAAACGTAAGTGCTTTCAATCCAGGAACTACAGCAGTATAAGAGACAATGTATTGGGTGCTATGTGACAATACATACCAACTTGATGTTACTTAAGAGTAATCATACTAATCAAAATGTGTACTCAAACATGGGCAGACCAATTATTATTGTTTAGTAATACGGTTAATATAAAATATCCAGTGTTATGTTTTTGATGTAAAGAGCAATGCCAGTTAAAGTAAAGTTTTGCGAATAGGTTTTCTAGTTTGTAAATATAAGCATGGGAATTAGTTGAATACGAAGTTTTCACTATTGTATAAACTTGGAGCTAACGAAAATACCGCCTGAAAGTTTTCACCTCACTTCCAATGTACAAACTTTTCTATTACTATTTTATTGTTATAAATTTGTTCATGATTATATATGTATATTTTATATTTCTATTCCTATTGGTTTTCTTAACTGTATGTTCTACAAACGAACCTAAATTAACTTAAATTACTTAATGAGTAACTACAAAGTGATATTATGAGTATCATTCATTTGTAGCTTCGAGTAACTAGCAGAGGTACCTAGGAGTACGAATGTATGCATCTCAAACGATAGCGGTATCAATTAGCCTAGATTACTTTTGTAATTGTAAATATTTAACAATTCCACATAATAAGTTATTTTGACTGAACCTCTTGATTTTTCCAATTTTTACACGATATTATAAACACTAGAGTGACATAAAATAAAGAAATAAGAACTGCGTTAGTGTGAAAGTCAAAATGAAAAGACGTATAGCCCACTTTTCTTTGCTACAAATTTAAAATGTAAATTGATTAAGAATTGCTTTCTTTTTCTGTCCCTCGTAACGACTCAACGAACGACGTCTCGCAACTCCAACGTTGAAAGAAAATCAAATGTTTGTCTTTAATCGTTTTTATGTTAATGTTCTGTTTGCCAACCAGCCAGCCAACCGACGGCAGCCAACGGTTTCTGCGGATGAATCTAATAACTTGCACAGTTGCGGATTAATTTCATTCGGTTTCGTTCGTCATCTCTCGGGTTGGTCTGGTATAATTCCGTCTCGGAGTCGTAAGGGTGGAATGATCGCGTCTTGAGGTGATCGCGTCATAAGCCCCCGTCATCGTCGCCCCAGTAGCGGGGGGGGGAAGGGGGGGTAATGTAGAAGCAATCAGTCGCCGCGCCGCTAAGCCCCCGCGCGACCCCCACCATCAATAGACCCTTAGTGACACCAAGACGAGCACAAATCTGAGGTGAGCAGATTTAACGCGTGCAAACCATCAAATCCTCTTTCAACATCTTTTAATGATACACCATACACAAGTGGAAACCGAGCTCATACTTAACTTAGCGTTGAATCAAGACGTTTTCTGTTCATGCTTTCTCATTCTGGTGAAGGTTTTTATAATCGACAGTTTCAATAATATGACGGATTGTGCTTGGCACGTTACGGTATAAGTTTTCGTAAAGCTTAACTAGTTTGTACACAAGGTACAGTCTACGTTTAAAAGAAGTGATCTCATTGAAGTAAAGGAAACATCTTTACTTATTGTCAGACACCAAAGTTTATTTTTAGGAGTCTTCGACTGTGGTCTATGTTCCGAGTATATGCAAGTACTTCAGAACAACTATGTTTATGTTTACACATAATGTTGGTGCTTGCGTAATGTATGTGGATACATTATATAATGGTACGCGTATGTGTAAGCACACTCTACTTGAACCTACTATTGCTATAGCATACTGAGTAACCTATAAACAAATAGTGCTTTACATGGAGCTATTATCACGTTACGCAAATTTTAAGTGGCCCTTGGGCACTCACCGTTAGCAGGCGCGTGCAGACAGACGTGTCCTCTTGCCGGCTCAACACCTAAATTATAGAATAGAATTAATGGGATAATGATAGTTTTTACCTACAAATAAATCAAATATAGAAAACTTAGGTGTATGTATAAATGTGTCTTTCTGGTCGAATAAAATGCACGAGGTTGCGTGAAAAATAAAGGGATGCTAATGAATAAACAATGGTACATATTTTATAAAGATTATAATAAATGTTTAAAACGATACTGTGATAAGCCAAGTGTATAAGGAAAATGTCAAGCATTGGTATGTGCACATCAAATTTAAACCCAGGAATAAAAATTTATTCCGCCTATCATCACCAATAAGTTCACTTCACCATATCTACCATGCATGGCGATACCTGTTCATGGTCAGAATGTATCGCCAAATCGAGGTTGTCTCATGCCAGGTCTGAGTCAAGGGATAAGAGTCAGTTCAACATATAACCTGTCCATCTCTGTTCGTTCCGCTCGTTCTTCTCGTGTAGGACCCTCTTGGGAAGAGATTAATGTGAGGGTATGAAATATTCAACCACTAAGCCACTCTGGCAGAGTAGCGTGATGTGTTGGTGTCCGTTCAGTTCAGTTTCGGTTTAAACTCGGCTTAGTTGTGACGAGTGTGGTTGACGCCGTCTCTCGCTAATAGATGGAGCCACCGTCGCAAGTGGTTTACGCCGTCTCTTGCTAACAGATGGAGCCACCGTCGCAAGTGGTTGAGGCCGTCTCTCGCTAATAGATGGAGTCACCGTCGCAAGTGGTTAACGCCGTCTCTTGCTAATAGATAGAGCCACCGTCGCAAGTGGTTTACACCGTCTCTCGCTAATAGATGGAACCACCATCGTGAGAAAACAGAGACATTTTCATTGCTACGATGAATTCCTAACATGCAGTTAGTTTGCCGTGCTGCAATGCAACAAAGCACGCATGTTCTTTTTAGGGAACCGTATAAAGCAGGGCGTTACTTGTGATAGCTTACTACTGTTAACACATTAGTATTAATCCAACATACCTATCTGTTGTAGTACCGAATTATGATGTAAAGGGTTGTTTGTATCATTGACAATATTCTATGAATTATTTGTAAATAATGTGTTTCCTTGCTCCGTTACAAGAACTGCTTTCCACACTTAGGCGTTACACAATTTCTTATGGCGCCTCGTGGCTATAAGAACTAACTGTTCTAAACAGAATGCCCGAATACTTAAGAAGTGGATTCGGAAAGTGAATGACGGATACCCAGCAAATTCTTGGTGGATTAGACGTTGAATCTGAATCATTCCTAATATAAAACCGCTGTGTTCATCATTTATTCATGGAATAACAGTGCCTGGGGTTGGTTAATAAAGTAGGTTATAGTAGTCGATCATTGAAGAGGTATAACTAACTTTATTGTTCAAGATTTGAAGTTTACAACTCTAATCGAGGGTACGCTCTGCATCATCTTGTTCTCTGACATTGTTACTAATAATTATTTCTCATAGATGTATGTTGTCTTTTTTTTTTTTTTAGATCGGCTTCTTAACATAACTGAAATAAGCTAGATCTGATCTGAGGTGTTTATCAGTCAAACTCGGTGCGCCTGAAACTCGGCTCGCACCGTCAAGTGCGAGCCCAATCCGCTTGATAAACGTAGTGATAAATTAGATTGAGCTAAATAATAATGGGACGAGTGAAGGAGAGTTGTTAAAGCCACGTTGTGACCTACTTTTTATTTATTGATGTCGGCGAGTGTACAGTACGTACGTCAATCGCCAGCTGATTCCACATTACTTCATTCATTCATTTATTCACTTCATTCATACTACAATTCATTCATGGCAACATCGCGACGTATTTCCGCCCACTGCTGGTGGCCTCATAGATTATGTAATTGATTTGATTTGATTTGATTATTTGGGCTTAACGTCTCATATTTCTGCAACGAGGCTAATCGAGACAATGAGTGGGTGATATATGAAGATGAAATGGGGCTTTTTGGAGGAAAGGGGAAAGTAGGAGGGAGCGTGAGGAAAGGGGAAACTGGCGGCAAGGGGATTGGGGTGTGGACTGCACTTCGTCTGACTTCTCCTCCTCGACCAGTCCGGCAAGGGTGACCCTACCAGAAGCATAGTGAACTACGTCACGTGACAAATACCAACCTAATAATAGACACGTAACTCGTTCTCTGCATCGAATATTATAGGCACACCATCAGCGTGGGTGTTGGCAGCGTTGTTAGGGCACATTACAAACAGGGCTAGTCAAACGTCGATTTTATTTTTAATTACTTTAAGCAGCGGTCACACAAATGACTAGTTATTATTGACTATAGACTGCAATCCTACCGTGGTTATTTCTTAGTCAAGCCACAAAACCAACAAGACTCGTTTCATTGGCTGCGAGTGAGAATTCTGCGTGCTGATTTACTGTGACTAAGACTTGACTAAGGGAATAGGGATTGAGATATTTTCAATTCGTAAGTCAATAGTCAATAGTCAAAAGTCAAAAGTAAAGTTGTGTGAACATCAGCACGTAAAGCCTATGGTTCAAATCACTCAATCAATAGTCAATAGTCAATAGTCATTTATGTGAACCGGCTTTTACTCTCAATAATTTTACTTACAATGCTTCCCTTTAAACATCAAATAATGATAATCAACTGCCAAAAACAAATATCTTTTTCTGTATTTGTTCATTGTGTTCTGGCATATTATTTCTAACAAGTGACGTGAATGAAAAAGAAAGTAATACCCGTATTATGAAAACAAGAAGGGGAACAATTTATTTTCAGTAACTTTTATTTTTGTACGTGTACCACATATGAACTCGTCTATTTTCACTCTAATGGATGTTCTCAGTCTACCTGTCATTATTTTTTCTAGAGGATGTTGCAAGCCAGATTAAATTGCTACTGACAAGTGAGAACCGTCCAAGCGTACATTTCGCTGAACGTCAATATTACTGTGCGAGATAAATTATGTCACGTCAGATAAAAATGTTGTAAAAATGTGCTCTGAAATTCGGTCGCATGAAAGTAGGTGATTGCAGTATTGGGACAGTGTTAAAGGTGATTACTTGTGATCAGGACTTAAATGTGGAGAACAAAAGTTACAAGTTAAAACATTAAAAAAATAAATAAAAAAAAGTATTAGAAACACCGGTGCTGGAGAAGTAAGCATGCTATACAAAATCGCAGGCATAAACGTTAATAGTGGAGCTAAGCTATGGAACAATTGGTAGTGAAGGATGTCAAATTGTGGCCGTAGATGAATGTTTTTCTATTTGATATATTTTCACTTTTTTAAGTTACAATATTTAAAAATAATCCTAAACCACTATTGATAGCCAACAAATCCCAACAAACAATGAACTGTAGTAGAAGCTTTGCTCGTACATATGAGGTACTTCAAACAAGCGTAACTCCCGTATCGTGTCCACATTATACAAACATAATTCACACCGCAATCATTCCACACGATATTGGGCTGTGGAGAATTATTCCCCATAGATAACTTCAAAAATAGTTAAAAATACATGTGACGTGGCAAACATTTAATCTCGTTGGGTGGGCGCTATGAAAGCGATACCCAACACATAAACACACGGTAAAAATTGAAATGGAAATGAGTTGTGGATGGTTATTTCCCCAAATGTCACTTCCCGCATCCATAACAGTGCATCCATTTTGATATCTGTATTTTTTCACTACACCATTTCTCTTCAACATATAATAAAGAAAAGATATGTGTTTCGAGTATTGTATAATGCTATATAAGAAACGCATCTAAAACCGTGTTGAGACGGGCTATTTTGAAAGGAAAGGGTTGAGTAGAAGAGTTTGGCGGATCAAGGCAAAAACATATTCGTAAAAACATATTTTAATAAAGATTTTGCCGAGGAATTTGCCAAGAAACTAAACAAACTCTCATTGCCGTGCTTTGCACCACAACTTCCAGCTGTGTCCAGGAAAAAATGTATTTGTGCAAGTCATGTAAGTCACTAAGCTACCACATATACAATGTGGAGATGTCAGTATTAGCTGTACTTGTTCTATATTATCGATGTAGGCCTACCTTTATCAGTTTCCACAAATACAATCATTTTGTCTTTCATTCATTCATATTTCAACCATCCGTATTTACACTGCAGAATAGCCAGATGTCGGTTTGTTCCGTGTGGCCAATATAAGACAAGTTGGTAAGATATACTAGCGTAGATATGAAGATATGAGGTGTAACAAAAACATATATTATGGCGTACATTTATTTTTGAGGGGTTTATGTAATGAGAACTGCTTGAATAAACTATTCCGAGAAGTAAGAACAAGATAGTATAGTGAAAATGTGTAGTTTAAATAGAAAACGAGGACCTTATATTGTGGTTTGAATACAAGGAAATTTCTCAGAAATTGTTGCCGCAAGCAACGCATGTTTAAGAAGCATACGGTAGTTACTAGGGTTGTGCGGTTTGTTATGATAATATAATAAACATGTTAACATGAACAATTGACGAGCAAACACGACCTTACGTACAGAGCTAACTATATAGTAGTGATGAGAAGACACTTGTTATGTTAGTAAGAAAGGAGTACTTGATGGTACATTATTCATTTTGTGAAATGGCTTTTACTTACTCGAAACATTCGTAGTTGCTTTATTGTGTGTTGTAATAACTAGGTTGAAGTCATCATATTTAATGATTGCCCAAACCAGACAGCCTAACCACAGTGATACTAATAAATACTTATGAAGCGTAAGAAAATATACCTAATGACGCACACATCTTAGTCAAATGTGATGTATCCGAATAGGTCTACTGAGTTCTGGAAGAAGCCCTATGTTGATGTTGGCTTGTTTGACTTGAAGGTTGGTTTGTTTTGTATGTTTGTCAGTATTGTTTCTATCAGTAGGTATAGATCAACGTAAAAAACAAATGTATTGTACTCTATATTGCTTTGAAATATGTGGAAACTGAATAAAACAAATTAAATGAATTGAATTAAATGTATTGTAGTTTATCTGCCCCATTACAGGACCTTCCAATTTTGTTTACAAATCGACATCAATGCATGTTAGAAACTATAGATAAATGTATTTCAAAATGTCAATATAACATAAAGTTCTTGAGATGCAACAGATTGTAAAGATTATGCTGTAGGTAGAAGCGGCAACGACAGCTAAATATACCCAGACATCATGAAAGGACGTAGACTCACTCATTGTCTAAATTAGATACACACAAGTCATGCGACGATAAATTGCTCTCCATCAGCATTCACGTTAGTCTTTTTCTCATACCGACCAAGTCTTTTCAAGAGAGCAACTGATAAAAATGAAACATTGTTCTAGACTTTGGGTTTCTTACGACTCACATTTTTAAAAGATAGATAATGTACTAAACTAATGTTATGGAAATGAGTAATTTAAAAATTGTAAGTAGAATGATGGAAGAGTTGTGATAAGACACGTTTTCTATGTTAACATGACAGCGGTATTATCACAAGTTAAATCTTGAAAATTAATTTTAATGTAACGTTTGCTTATCGCTAAATGTAATAATTTAAAGTCACTTCCCACTGCATTAATTACTTCTGGTCGATAGTTTATTTATATAGAAAATATTGTGTGCAATTGGATTGAAATTTCGACCTATTCGACCTAAAATATTTCACTGTATATAAAATGTTAATGTACGCAATCTGTTATAAATGTGTATTGTTACATTTTATATTCGTGTTATTATAATATACACTTGTTGACCTTTCTTTTGGTATAGTAGTCAACAGGTATGTATACTGTTTTGATTGATAACTGTTTATTGTTAAATGGAAAATAACATTAACAAATAATGTCAATAAATATTCCGTTCACTATTACCGCGAAAAATGCTATAACCAACAAAACTAACATGATTTTCACTGGAAATACGCCAATAAAATTAATTCTATTCCAATGGAAGAGAAATTATTCAATTTCGGCGTTGTTCCAGTTCCCGTATAGGGGGAGGCGGAAGAACGGGGGGGGGGGGGAAGGGGGAGTATTACAATGTTTCAGCGGGAGCGTTTCACTAGATTACTGGACGCGAGTGAGGCACTTGGCAAATGATCTTGATAAACGCAAATAGAGATCAGGTTTATCTCCTATGAATGTTAGTATACACGTTTATTTTTTAGCTACACACAACATCGCTAATATGGAATTATATTGTTGCGCACATATTATTATCTCTTAATGTTACTTACGGCTGACTCCTTTGCCTTGGCTACATGCCAAAAGGACCGCATTATTTTGTATTTGTTTATAACAATGTCTGCTTGTTATAAGTGAGGCAAAAGAGGCTGAGCCTCATCAAGATTATGCCATGTTTTTACGGACTTAGTACGACGAAATCTCGTTTTCTATTTGTAGCTCTTTTAATCTTCGCCTCATCAGCAAAGTTTTCTCATAGCCTATACTACTACTACTACTACAGGGTGATACTACGTGTTCTGCATGATCAATACAACTTGAATACTTTAAGGAATCATATTCTATTCCTTGTGTTAGATCTTGTGTGGTGCCTGATGACAATTAACGTATTGTCGACGGATCCTTGTTATAATGACTTGTGTATTTAGAGGCGGGTCTTCTAAAGACTTATGTGTTCTAGAGACGTGTGTTCTAAAGACTTGTGTGTTCTAGACACGTGTTCTAATTACGTGTGTGTTCTGTTGTGTAGACGCCCCCGGAAGTGAGGTCCTGTGTACCGACCCTATGGTGCGTGAGGGATGCAACATGGTGGGCCGACACTGCAAGTGTACAGAGGTCCCTGTTTGTCCCCCTTCTCGTTCAACACGCAAGACGAGTGTTCTAATGACGTGTGTGTGTTCTGTTGTGTAGACGCCCCTGGCAGTGAGGTCCTGTGTACCGACCCTATGGTGCGTGAGGGATGCAACATGGTGGGCCGACACTGCAAGTGTACAGAGGTCCCTGTTTGTCCCCCTCCCCTTCTCGTTCAACACGCAAGACGAGTGTTCTTATGACGTGTGTGTGTTCTGTTGTGTAGACGCCCCCGGCAGTGAGGTCCTGTGTACCGACCCTATGGTGCGTGAGGGATGCAACATGGTGGGCCGACACTGCAAGTGTACAGAGGTCCCTGTTTGTCCCGGGGAATCCCCCTTCTCGTTCAACACGCAAGACGAGTGTTCTAATGACGTGTGTGTGTTCTGTTGTGTAGACGCCCCCGGCAGTGAGGTCCTGTGTACCGACCCTATGGTGCGTGAGGGATGCAACATGGTGGGCCGACACTGCAAGTGTACAGAGGTCCCTGTTTGTCCCGGGGAATCCCCCTTCTCGTTCAACACGCAAGACGAGTGTTCTAATGACGTGTGTGTGTTCTGTTGTGTAGACGCCCCGGGCAGTGAGGTCCTGTGTACCGACCCTATGGTGCGTGAGGGATGCAACATGGTGGGCCGACACTGCAAGTGTACAGAGGTCCCTGTTTGTCCCGGGGAATCCCCCTTCTCGTTCAACACGCAAGACGAGTGTTCTAATGACGTGTGTGTGTTCTGTTGTGTAGACGCCCCTGGCAGTGAGGTCCTGTGTACCGACCCTATGGTGCGTGAGGGATGCAACATGGTGGGCCGACACTGCAAGTGTACAGAGGTCCCTGTTTGTCCCCCTTCTCGTTCAACACGCAAGACGAGTGTTCTAATGACGTGTGTGTGTTCTGTTGTGTAGACGCCCCGGGCAGTGAGGTCCTGTGTACCGACCCTATGGTGCGTGAGGGATGCAACATGGTGGGCCGACACTGCAAGTGTACAGAGGTCCCTGTTTGTCCCGGGGAATCCCCCTTCTCGTTCAACACGCAAGACGAGTGTTCTAATTACGTGTGTGTGTTCTGTTGTGTAGACGCCCCGGGCAGTGAGGTCCTGTGTACCGACCCTATGGTGCGTGAGGGATGCAACATGGTGGGCCGACACTGCAAGTGTACAGAGGTCCCTGTTTGTCCCGGGGAATCCCCCTTCTCGTTCAACACGCAAGACGAGTGTTCTAATGACGTGTGTGTGTTCTGTTGTGTAGACGCCCCAGGCAGTGAGGTCCTGTGTACCGACCCTATGGTGCGTGAGGGATGCAACATGGTGGGCCGACACTGCAAGTGTACAGAGGTCCCTGTTTGTCCCGGGGAATCCCCCTTCTCGTTCAACACGCAAGACGAGTGTTCTAATGACGTGTGTGTGTTCTGTTGTGTAGACGCCCCCGGCAGTGAGGTCCTGTGTACCGACCCTATGGTGCGTGAGGGATGCAACATGGTGGGCCGACACTGCAAGTGTACAGAGGTCCCTGTTTGTCCCGGGGAATCCCCCTTCTCGTTCAACACGCAAGACGAGTGTTCTAATGACGTGTGTGTGTTCTGTTGTGTAGACGCCCCCGGCAGTGAGGTCCTGTGTACCGACCCTATGGTGCGTGAGGGATGCAACATGGTGGGCCGACACTGCAAGTGTACAGAGGTCCCTGTTTGTCCCGGGGAATCCCCCTTCTCGTTCAACACGCAAGACGAGTGTTCTAATGACGTGTGTGTGTTCTGTTGTGTAGACGCCCCCGGCAGTGAGGTCCTGTGTACCGACCCTATGGTGCGTGAGGGATGCAACATGGTGGGCCGACACTGCAAGTGTACAGAGGTCCCTGTTTGTCCCGGGGAATCCCCCTTCTCGTTCAACACGCAAGACGAGTGTTCTAATGACGTGTGTGTGTTCTGTTGTGTAGACGCCCCGGCAGTGAGGTCCTGTGTACCGACCCTATGGTGCGTGAGGGATGCAACATGGTGGGCCGACACTGCAAGTGTACAGAGGTCCCTGTTTGTCCCGGGGAATCCCCCTTCTCGTTCAACACGCAAGACGAGTGTTCTAATGACGTGTGTGTGTTCTGTTGTGTAGACGCCCCCGGCAGTGAGGTCCTGTGTACCGACCCTATGGTGCGTGAGGGATGCAACATGGTGGGCCGACACTGCAAGTGTACAGAGGTCCCTGTTTGTCCCCCTTCTCGTTCAACACGCAAGACGAGTGTTCTAATGACGTGTGTGTGTTCTGTTGTGTAGACGCCCCCGGCAGTGAGGTCCTGTGTACCGACCCTATGGTGCGTGAGGGATGCAACATGGTGGGCCGACACTGCAAGTGTACAGAGGTCCCTGTTTGTCCCGGGGAATCCCCCTTCTCGTTCAACACGCAAGACGAGTGTTCTAATGACGTGTGTGTGTTCTGTTGTGTAGACGCCCCGGCAGTGAGGTCCTGTGTACCGACCCTATGGTGCGTGAGGGATGCAACATGGTGGGCCGACACTGCAAGTGTACAGAGGTCCCTGTTTGTCCCGGGGAATCCCCCTTCTCGTTCAACACGCAAGACGAGTGTTCTTATGACGTGTGTGTGTTCTGTTGTGTAGACGCCCCCGGCAGTGAGGTCCTGTGTACCAACCCTATGGTGCGTGAGGGATGCAACATGGTGGGCCGACACTGCAAGTGTACAGAGGTCCCTGTTTGTCCCGGGGAATCCCCCTTCTCGTTCAACACGCAAGACGAGTGTTCTAATGACGTGTGTGTGTTCTGTTGTGTAGACGCCCCGGGCAGTGAGGTCCTGTGTACCGACCCTATGGTGCGTGAGGGATGCAACATGGTGGGCCGACACTGCAAGTGTACAGAGGTCCCTGTTTGTCCCGGGGAATCCCCCTTCTCGTTCAACACGCAAGACGAGTGTTCTAATGACGTGTGTGTGTTCTGTTGTGTAGACGCCCCGGGCAGTGAGGTCCTGTGTACCGACCCTATGTTGCGTGAGGGATGCAACATGGTGGGCCGACACTGCAAGTGTACAGAGGTCCCTGTTTGTCCCCCTACTCGTTCAACACGCAAGACGAGTGTTCTAATGACGTGTGTGTGTTCTGTTGTGTAGACGCCTCTGGCAGTGAGGTCCTGTGTACCGACCCTATGGTGCGTGAGGGATGCAACATGGTGGGCCGACACTGCAAGTGTACAGAGGTCCCTGTTTGTCCCCCTACTCGTTCAACACGCAAGACGAGTGTTCTAATGACGTGTGTGTGTTCTGTTGTGTAGACGCCCCCGGCAGTGAGGTCCTGTGTACCGACCCTATGGTGCGTGAGGGATGCAACATGGTGGGCCGACACTGCAAGTGTACAGAGGTCCCTGTTTGTCCCGGGGAATCCCCCTTCTCGTTCAACACGCAAGACGAGTGTTCTAATGACGTGTGTGTGTTCTGTTGTGTAGACGCCCCGGGCAGTGAGGTCCTGTGTACCGACCCTATGGTGCGTGAGGGATGCAACATGGTGGGCCGACACTGCAAGTGTACAGAGGTCCCTGTTTGTCCCGGTGAATCCCCCTTCTCGTTCAACACGCAAGACGAGTGTTCTAATGACGTGTGTGTGTTCTGTTGTGTAGACGCCCCGGGCAGTGAGGTCCTGTGTACCGACCCTATGGTGCGTGAGGGATGCAACATGGTGGGCCGACACTGCAAGTGTACAGAGGTCCCTGTTTGTCCCGGGGAATCCCCCTTCTCGTTCAACACGCAAGACGAGTGTTCTAATGACGTGTGTGTGTTCTGTTGTGTAGACGCCCCTGGCAGTGAGGTCCTGTGTACCGACCCTATGGTGCGTGAGGGATGCAACATGGTGGGCCGACACTGCAAGTGTACAGAGGTCCCTGTTTGTCCCGGGGAATCCCCCTTCTCGTTCAACACGCAAGACGAGTGTTCTAATGACGTGTGTGTGTTCTGTTGTGTAGACGCCCCCGGCAGTGAGGTCCTGTGTACCGACCCTATGGTGCGTGAGGGATGCAACATGGTGGGCCGACACTGCAAGTGTACAGAGGTCCCTGTTTGTCCCGGGGAATCCCCCTTCTCGTTCAACACGCAAGACGAGTGTTCTAATGACGTGTGTGTGTTCTGTTGTGTAGACGCCCCGGGCAGTGAGGTCCTGTGTACCGACCCTATGGTGCGTGAGGGATGCAACATGGTGGGCCGACACTGCAAGTGTACAGAGGTCCCTGTTTGTCCCGGGGAATCCCCCTTCTCGTTCAACACGCAAGACGAGTGTTCTAATGACGTGTGTGTGTTCTGTTGTGTAGACGCCCCGGGCAGTGAGGTCCTGTGTACCGACCCTATGGTGCGTGAGGGATGCAACATGGTGGGCCGACACTGCAAGTGTACAGAGGTCCCTGTTTGTCCCGGTGAATCCCCCTTCTCGTTCAACACGCAAGACGAGTGTTCTAATGACGTGTGTGTGTTCTGTTGTGTAGACGCCCCGGGCAGTGAGGTCCTGTGTACCGACCCTATGGTGCGTGAGGGATGCAACATGGTGGGCCGACACTGCAAGTGTACAGAGGTCCCTGTTTGTCCCGGTGAATCCCCCTTCTCGTTCAACACGCAAGACGAGTGTTCTAATGACGTGTGTGTGTTCTGTTGTGTAGACGCCCCGGGCAGTGAGGTCCTGTGTACCGACCCTATGGTGCGTGAGGGATGCAACATGATGGGCCGACACTGCAAGTGTACAGAGGTCCCTGTTTGTCCCGGGGAATCCCCCTTCTCGTTCAACACGCAAGACGAGTGTTCTAATGACGTGTGTGTGTTCTGTTGTGTAGACGCCCCCGGCAGTGAGGTCCTGTGTACCGACCCTATGGTGCGTGAGGGATGCAACATGGTGGGCCGACACTGCAAGTGTACAGAGGTCCCTGTTTGTCCCCCTTCTCGTTCAACACGCAAGACGAGTGTTCTAATGACGTGTGTGTGTTCTGTTGTGTAGACGCCCCCGGCAGTGAGGTCCTGTGTACCGACCCTATGGTGCGTGAGGGATGCAACATGGTGCGCCGACACTGCAAGTGTACAGAGGTCCCTGTTTGTCCCGGGGAATCCCCCTTCTCGTTCAACACGCAAGACGAGTGTTCTAATGACGTGTGTGTGTTCTGTTGTGTAGACGCCCCCGGCAGTGAGGTCCTGTGTACCGACCCTATGGTGCGTGAGGGATGCAACATGGTGGGCCGACACTGCAAGTGTACAGAGGTCCCTGTTTGTCCCGGGGAATCCCCCTTCTCGTTCAACACGCAAGACGAGTGTTCTAATGACGTGTGTGTGTTCTGTTGTGTAGACGCCCCTGGCAGTGAGGTCCTGTGTACCGACCCTATGGTGCGTGAGGGATGCAACATGGTGGGCCGACACTGCAAGTGTACAGAGGTCCCTGTTTGTCCCGGGGAATCCCCCTTCTCGTTCAACACGCAAGACGAGTGTTCTAATGACGTGTGTGTGTTCTGTTGTGTAGACGCCCCCGGCAGTGAGGTCCTGTGTACCGACCCTATGGTGCGTGAGGGATGCAACATGGTGGGCCGACACTGCAAGTGTACAGAGGTCCCTGTTTGTCCCGGGGAATCCCCCTTCTCGTTCAACACGCAAGACGAGTGTTCTAATGACGTGTGTGTGTTCTGTTGTGTAGACGCCCCCGGCAGTGAGGTCCTGTGTACCGACCCTATGGTGCGTGAGGGATGCAACATGGTGGGCCGACACTGCAAGTGTACAGAGGTCCCTGTTTGTCCCGGGGAATCCCCCTTCTCGTTCAACACGCAAGACGAGTGTTCTAATGACGTGTGTGTGTTCTGTTGTGTAGACGCCCCGGGCAGTGAGGTCCTGTGTACCGACCCTATGGTGCGTGAGGGATGCAACATGGTGGGCCGACACTGCAAGTGTACAGAGGTCCCTGTTTGTCCCGGGGAATCCCCCTTCTCGTTCAACACGCAAGACGAGTGTTCTAATGACGTGTGTGTGTTCTGTTGTGTAGACGCCCCCGGCAGTGAGGTCCTGTGTACCGACCCTATGGTGCGTGAGGGATGCAACATGGTGGGCCGACACTGCAAGTGTACAGAGGTCCCTGTTTGTCCCCCTTCTCGTTCAACACGCAAGACGAGTGTTCTAATGACGTGTGTGTGTTCTGTTGTGTAGACGCCCCGGGCAGTGAGGTCCTGTGTACCGACCCTATGGTGCGTGAGGGATGCAACATGGTGGGCCGACACTGCAAGTGTACAGAGGTCCCTGTTTGTCCCGGGGAATCCCCCTTCTCGTTCAACACGCAAGACGAGTGTTCTAATGACGTGTGTGTGTTCTGTTGTGTAGACGCCCCCGGCAGTGAGGTCCTGTGTACCGACCCTATGGTGCGTGAGGGATGCAACATGGTGGGCCGACACTGCAAGTGTACAGAGGTCCCTGTTTGTCCCGGGGAATCCCCCTTCTCGTTCAACACGCAAGACGAGTGTTCTAATGACGTGTGTGTGTTCTGTTGTGTAGACGCCCCCGGCAGTGAGGTCCTGTGTACCGACCCTATGGTGCGTGAGGGATGCAACATGGTGGGCCGACACTGCAAGTGTACAGAGGTCCCTGTTTGTCCCGGCGAATCCCCCTTCTCGTTCAACACGCAAGACGAGTGTTCTAATGACGTGTGTGTGTTCTGTTGTGTAGACGCCCCGGGCAGTGAGGTCCTGTGTACCGACCCTATGGTGCGTGAGGGATGCAACATGGTGGGCCGACACTGCAAGTGTACAGAGGTCCCTGTTTGTCCCCCCCCCTTCTCGTTCAACACGCAAGACGAGTGTTCTAATGACGTGTGTGTGTTCTGTTGTGTAGACGCCCCCGGCAGTGAGGTCCTGTGTACCGACCCTATGGTGCGTGAGGGATGCAACATGGTGGGCCGACACTGCAAGTGTACAGAGGTCCCTGTTTGTCCCGGGGAATCTCCCTTCTCGTTCAACACGCAAGACGAGTGTTCTAATGACGTGTGTGTGTTCTGTTGTGTAGACGCCCCCGGCAGTGAGGTCCTGTGTACCGACCCTATGGTGCGTGAGGGATGCAACATGGTGGGCCGACACTGCAAGTGTACAGAGGTCCCTGTTTGTCCCCCTTCTCGTTCAACACGCAAGACGAGTGTTCTAATGACGTGTGTGTGTTCTGTTGTGTAGACGCCCCTGGCAGTGAGGTCCTGTGTACCGACCCTATGGTGCGTGAGGGATGCAACATGGTGGGCCGACACTGCAAGTGTACAGAGGTCCCTGTTTGTCCCGGGGAATCCCCCTGCTCGTTCAACACGCAAGACGAGTGTTCTAATGACGTGTGTGTGTTCTGTTGTGTAGACGCCCCGGGCAGTGAGGTCCTGTGTACCGACCCTATGGTGCGTGAGGGATGCAACATGGTGGGCCGACACTGCAAGTGTACAGAGGTCCCTGTTTGTCCCGGGGAATCCCCCTTCTCGTTCAACACGCAAGACGAGTGTTCTAATGACGTGTGTGTGTTCTGTTGTGTAGACGCCCCGGGCAGTGAGGTCCTGTGTACCGACCCTATGGTGCGTGAGGGATGCAACATGGTGGGCCGACACTGCAAGTGTACAGAGGTCCCTGTTTGTCCCCCTGCTCGTTCAACACGCAAGACGAGTGTTCTAATGACGTGTGTGTGTTCTGTTGTGTAGACGCCCCCGGCAGTGAGGTCCTGTGTACCGACCCTATGGTGCGTGAGGGATGCAACATGGTGGGCCGACACTGCAAGTGTACAGAGGTCCCTGTTTGTCCCGGGGAATCCCCCTTCTCGTTCAACACGCAAGACGAGTGTTCTAATGACGTGTGTGTGTTCTGTTGTGTAGACGCCCCCGGCAGTGAGGTCCTGTGTACCGACCCTATGGTGCGTGAGGGATGCAACATGGTGGGCCGACACTGCAAGTGTACAGAGGTCCCTGTTTGTCCCGGGGAATCCCCCTTCTCGTTCAACACGCAAGACGAGTGTTCTAATGACGTGTGTGTGTTCTGTTGTGTAGACGCCCCCGGCAGTGAGGTCCTGTGTACCGACCCTATGGTGCGTGAGGGATGCAACATGGTGGGCCGACACTGCAAGTGTACAGAGGTCCCTGTTTGTCCCGGGGAATCCCCCTTCTCGTTCAACACGCAAGACGAGTGTTCTAATGACGTGTGTGTGTTGTGTTGTGTAGACGCCCCGGGCAGTGAGGTCCTGTGTGCCGACCCTATGGTGCGTGAGGGATGCAACATGGTGGGCCGACACTGCAAGTGTACAGAGGTCCCTGTTTGTCCCGGGGAATCCCCCTTCTCGTTCAACACGCAAGACGAGTGTTCTAATGACGTGTGTGTGTTGTGTTGTGTAGACGCCCCGGGCAGTGAGGTCCTGTGTGCCGACCCTATGGTGCGTGAGGGATGCAACATGGTGGGCCGACACTGCAAGTGTACAGAGGTCCCTGTTTGTCCCGGGGAATCCCCCTTCTCGTTCAACACGCAAGACGAGTGTTCTAATGACGTGTGTGTGTTCTGTTGTGTAGACGCCCCGGGCAGTGAGGTCCTGTGTACCGACCCTATGGTGCGTGAGGGATGCAACATGGTGGGCCGACACTGCAAGTGTACAGAGGTCCCTGTTTGTCCCCCTGCTCGTTCATCACGCAAGACGAGTGTTCTAATGACGTGTGTGTGTTCTGTTGTGTAGACGCCCCCGGCAGTGAGGTCCTGTGTACCGACCCTATGGTGCGTGAGGGATGCAACATGGTGGGCCGACACTGCAAGTGTACAGAGGTCCCTGTTTGTCCCGGGGAATCCCCCTTCTCGTTCAACACGCAAGACGAGTGTTCTAATGACGTGTGTGTGTTCTGTTGTGTAGACGCCCCCGGCAGTGAGGTCCTGTGTACCGACCCTATGGTGCGTGAGGGATGCAACATGGTGGGCCGACACTGCAAGTGTACAGAGGTCCCTGTTTGTCCCGGGGAATCCCCCTTCTCGTTCAACACGCAAGACGAGTGTTCTAATGACGTGTGTGTGTTCTGTTGTGTAGACGCCCCCGGCAGTGAGGTCCTGTGTACCGACCCTATGGTGCGTGAGGGATGCAACATGGTGGGCCGACACTGCAAGTGTACAGAGGTCCCTGTTTGTCCCGGGGAATCCCCCTTCTCGTTCAACACGCAAGACGAGTGTTCTAATGACGTGTGTGTGTTGTGTTGTGTAGACGCCCCGGGCAGTGAGGTCCTGTGTGCCGACCCTATGGTGCGTGAGGGATGCAACATGGTAGGCCGACACTGCAAGTGTACAGAGGTCCCTGTTTGTCCCCCTTCTCGTTCAACACGCAAGACGAGTGTTCTAATGACGTGTGTGTGTTCTGTTGTGTAGACGCCCCCGGCAGTGAGGTCCTGTGTACCGACCCTATGGTGCGTGAGGGATGCAACATGGTGGGCCGACACTGCAAGTGTACAGAGGTCCCTGTTTGTCCCGGGGAATACCCCTTCTCGTTCAACACGCAAGACGAGTGTTCTAATGACGTGTGTGTGTTCTGTTGTGTAGACGCCCCCGGCAGTGAGGTCCTGTGTACCGACCCTATGGTGCGTGAGGGATGCAACATGGTGGGCCGACACTGCAAGTGTACAGAGGTCCCTGTTTGTCCCGGGGAATCCCCCTTCTCGTTCAACACGCAAGACGAGTGTTCTAATGACGTGTGTGTGTTCTGTTGTGTAGACGCCCCCGGCAGTGAGGTCCTGTGTACCGACCCTATGGTGCGTGAGGGATGCAACATGGTGGGCCGACACTGCAAGTGTACAGAGGTCCCTGTTTGTCCCGGGGAATCCCCCTTCTCGTTCAACACGCAAGACGAGTGTTCTAATGACGTGTGTGTGTTGTGTTGTGTAGACGCCCCGGGCAGTGAGGTCCTGTGTGCCGACCCTATGGTGCGTGAGGGATGCAACATGGTGGGCCGACACTGCAAGTGTACAGAGGTCCCTGTTTGTCCCGGGGAATCCCCCTTCTCGTTCAACACGCAAGACGAGTGTTCTAATGACGTGTGTGTGTTCTGTTGTGTAGACGCCCCGGGCAGTGAGGTCCTGTGTACCGACCCTATGGTGCGTGAGGGATGCAACATGGTAGGCCGACACTGCAAGTGTACAGAGGTCCCTGTTTGTCCCCCTTCTCGTTCAACACGCAAGACGAGTGTTCTAATGACGTGTGTGTGTTCTGTTGTGTAGACGCCCCCGGCAGTGAGGTCCTGTGTACCGACCCTATGGTGCGTGAGGGATGCAACATGGTGGGCCGACACTGCAAGTGTACAGAGGTCCCTGTTTGTCCCGGGGAATACCCCTTCTCGTTCAACACGCAAGACGAGTGTTCTAATGACGTGTGTGTGTTCTGTTGTGTAGACGCCCCCGGCAGTGAGGTCCTGTGTACCGACCCTATGGTGCGTGAGGGATGCAACATGGTGGGCCGACACTGCAAGTGTACAGAGGTCCCTGTTTGTCCCGGGGAATCCCCCTTCTCGTTCAACACGCAAGACGAGTGTTCTAATGACGTGTGTGTGTTCTGTTGTGTAGACGCCCCCGGCAGTGAGGTCCTGTGTACCGACCCTATGGTGCGTGAGGGATGCAACATGGTGGGCCGACACTGCAAGTGTACAGAGGTCCCTGTTTGTCCCCCTTCACGTTCAACACGCAAGACGAGTGTTCTAATGACGTGTGTGTGTTCTGTTGTGTAGACGCCCCCGGCAGTGAGGTCCTGTGTACCGACCCTATGGTGCGTGAGGGATGCAACATGGTGGGCCGACACTGCAAGTGTACAGAGGTCCCTGTTTGTCCCCCTTCACGTTCAACACGCAAGACGAGTGTTCTAATGACGTGTGTGTGTTCTGTTGTGTAGACGCCCCCGGCAGTGAGGTCCTGTGTACCGACCCTATGGTGCGTGAGGGATGCAACATGGTGGGCCGACACTGCAAGTGTACAGAGGTTCCTGTTTGTCCCGGGGAATCCCCCTTCTCGTTCAACACGCAAGACGAGTGTTCTAATGACGTGTGTGTGTTCTGTTGTGTAGACGCCCCGGGCAGTGAGGTCCTGTGTACCGACCCTATGGTGCGTGAGGGATGCAACATGGTGGGCCGACACTGCAAGTGTACAGAGGTCCCTGTTTGTCCCGGGGAATCCCCCTTCTCGTTCAACACGCAAGACGAGTGTTCTAATGACGTGTGTGTGTTCTGTTGTGTAGACGCCCCCGGCAGTGAGGTCCTGTGTACCGACCCTATGGTGCGTGAGGGATGCAACATGGTGGGCCGACACTGCAAGTGTACAGAGGTCCCTGTTTGTCCCTGTTTGTCCCCCTTCTCGTTCAACACGCAAGACGAGTGTTCTAATGACGTGTGTGTGTTCTGTTGTGTAGACGCCCCCGGCAGTGAGGTCCTGTGTACCGACCCTATGGTGCGTGAGGGATGCAACATGGTGGGCCGACACTGCAAGTGTACAGAGGTCCCTGTTTGTCCCGGGGAATCCCCCTTCTCGTTCAACACGCAAGACGAGTGTTCTAATGACGTGTGTGTGTTCTGTTGTGTAGACGCCCCCGGCAGTGAGGTCCTGTGTACCGACCCTATGGTGCGTGAGGGATGCAACATGGTGGGCCGACACTGCAAGTGTACAGAGGTCCCTGTTTGTCCCGGGGAATCCCCCTTCTCGTTCAACACGCAAGACGAGTGTTCTAATGACGTGTGTGTGTTCTGTTGTGTAGACGCCCCTGGCAGTGAGGTCCTGTGTACCGACCCTATGGTGCGTGAGGGATGCAACATGGTGGGCCGACACTGCAAGTGTACAGAGGTCCCTGTTTGTCCCTGTTTGTCCCCCTTCTCGTTCAACACGCAAGACGAGTGTTCTAATGACGTGTGTGTGTTCTGTTGTGTAGACGCCCCCGGCAGTGAGGTCCTGTGTACCGACCCTATGGTGCGTGAGGGATGCAACATGGTGGGCCGACACTGCAAGTGTACAGAGGTCCCTGTTTGTCCCGGGGAATCCCCCTTCTCGTTCAACACGCAAGACGAGTGTTCTAATGACGTGTGTGTGTTCTGTTGTGTAGACGCCCCGGGCAGTGAGGTCCTGTGTACCGACCCTATGGTGCGTGAGGGATGCAACATGGTGGGCCGACACTGCAAGTGTACAGAGGTCCCTGTTTGTCCCGGGGAATCCTCCTTCTCGTTCAACACGCAAGACGAGTGTTCTAATGACGTGTGTGTGTTCTGTTGTGTAGACGCCCCCGGCAGTGAGGTCCTGTGTACCGACCCTATGGTGCGTGAGGGATGCAACATGGTGGGCCGACACTGCAAGTGTACAGAGGTCCCTGTTTGTCCCGGGGAATCCCCCTTCTCGTTCAACACGCAAGACGAGTGTTCTAATGACGTGTGTGTGTTCTGTTGTGTAGACCCCCCCGGCAGTGAGGTCCTGTGTACCGACCCTATGGTGCGTGAGGGATGCAACATGGTGGGCCGACACTGCAAGTGTACAGAGGTCCCTGTTTGTCCCGGGGAACCCCCCTTCTCGTCCAACACGCAAGACGAGTGTTCTAATGACGTGTGTGTGTTCTGTTGTGTAGACGCCCCGGGCAGTGAGGTCCTGTGTACCGACCCTATGCTGCGTGAGGGATGCAACATGGTGGGCCGACACTGCAAGTGTACAGAGGTCCCTGTTTGTCCCGGGGAATCCCCCTTCTCGTTCAACACGCAAGACGAGTGTTCTAATGACGTGTGTGTGTTCTGTTGTGTAGACGCCCCCGGCAGTGAGGTCCTGTGTACCGACCCTATGGTGCGTGAGGGATGCAACATGGTGGGCCGACACTGCATGTGTACAGAGGTCCCTGTTTGTCCCGGGGAATCCCCCTTCTCGTTCAACACGCAAGACGAGTGTTCTAATGACGTGTGTGTGTTCTGTTGTGTAGACGCCCCTGGCAGTGAGGTCCTGTGTACCGACCCTATGGTGCGTGAGGGATGCAACATGGTGGGCCGACACTGCAAGTGTACAGAGGTCCCTGTTTGTCCCAGGGAATCCCCCTTCTCGTTCAACACGCAAGACGAGTGTTCTAATGACGTGTGTGTGTTCTGTTGTGTAGACGCCCCCGGCAGTGAGGTCCTGTGTACCGACCCTATGGTGCGTGAGGGATGCAACATGGTGGGCCGACACTGCAAGTGTACAGAGGTCCCTGTTTGTCCCGGGGAATCCCCCTTCTCGTTCAACACGCAAGACGAGTGTTCTAATGACGTGTGTGTGTTCTGTTGTGTAGACGCCCCGGGCAGTGAGGTCCTGTGTACCGACCCTATGGTGCGTGAGGGATGCAACATGGTGGGCCGACACTGCAAGTGTACAGAGGTCCCTGTTTGTCCCGGGGAATCCCCCTTCTCGTTCAACACGCAAGACGAGTGTTCTAATGACGTGTGTGTGTTCTGTTGTGTAGACGCCCCGGGCAGTGAGGTCCTGTGTACCGACCCTATGGTGCGTGAGGGATGCAACATGGTGGGCCGACACTGCAAGTGTACAGAGGTCCCTGTTTGTCCCGGGGAATCCCCCTTCTCGTTCAACACGCAAGACGAGTGTTCTAATGACGTGTGTGTGTTCTGTTGTGTAGACGCCCCTGGCAGTGAGGTCCTGTGTACCGACCCTATGGTGCGTGAGGGATGCAACATGGTGGGCCGACACTGCAAGTGTACAGAGGTCCCTGTTTGTCCCGGGGAATCCCCCTTCTCGTTCAACACGCAAGACGAGTGTTCTAATGACGTGTGTGTGTTCTGTTGTGTAGACGCCCCCGGCAGTGAGGTCCTGTGTACCGACCCTTTGGTGCGTGAGGGATGCAACATGGTGGGCCGACACTGCAAGTGTACAGAGGTCCCTGTTTGTCCCGGGGAATCCCCCTTCTCGTTCAACACGCAAGACGAGTGTTCTAATGACGTGTGTGTGTTCTGTTGTGTAGACGCCCCTGGCAGTGAGGTCCTGTGTACCGACCCTATGGTGCGTGAGGGATGCAACATGGTGGGCCGACACTGCAAGTGTACAGAGGTCCCTGTTTGTCCCGGGGAATCCCCCTTCTCGTTCAACACGCAAGACGAGTGTTCTAATGACGTGTGTGTGTTCTGTTGTGTAGACGCCCCCGGCAGTGAGGTCCTGTGTACCGACCCTATGGTGCGTGAGGGATGCAACATGGTGGGCCGACACTGCAAGTGTACAGAGGTCCCTGTTTGTCCCGGGGAATCCCCCTTCTCGTTCAACACGCAAGACGAGTGTTCTAATGACGTGTGTGTGTTCTGTTGTGTAGACGCCCCCGGCAGTGAGGTCCTGTGTACCGACCCTATGGTGCGTGAGGGATGCAACATGGTGGGCCGACACTGCAAGTGTACAGAGGTCCCTGTTTGTCCCGGGGAATCCCCCTTCTCGTTCAACACGCAAGACGAGTGTTCTAATGACGTGTGTGTGTTCTGTTGTGTAGACGCCCCTGGCAGTGAGGTCCTGTGTACCGACCCTATGGTGCGTGATGGATGCAACATGGTGGGCCGACACTGCAAGTGTACAGAGGTCCCTGTTTGTCCCGGGGAATCCCCCTTCTCGTTCAACACGCAAGACGAGTGTTCTAATGACGTGTGTGTGTTCTGTTGTGTAGACGCCCCCGGCAGTGAGGTCCTGTGTACCGACCCTATGGTGCGTGAGGGATGCAACATGGTGGGCCGACACTGCAAGTGTACAGAGGTCCCTGTTTGTCCCGGGGAATCCCCCTTCTCGTTCAACACGCAAGACGAGTGTTCTAATGACGTGTGTGTGTTCTGTTGTGTAGACGCCCCCGGCAGTGAGGTCCTGTGTACCGACCCTATGGTGCGTGAGGGATGCAACATGGTGGGCCGACACTGCAAGTGTACAGAGGTCCCTGTTTGTCCCGGGGAATCCCCCTTCTCGTTCAACACGCAAGACGAGTGTTCTAATGACGTGTGTGTGTTCTGTTGTGTAGACGCCCCCGGCAGTGAGGTCCTGTGTACCGACCCTATGGTGCGTGAGGGATGCAACATGGTGGGCCGACACTGCAAGTGTACAGAGGTCCCTGTTTGTCCCGGGGAATCCCCCTTCTCGTTCAACACGCAAGACGAGTGTTCTAATGACGTGTGTGTGTTCTGTTGTGTAGACGCCCCCGGCAGTGAGGTCCTGTGTACCGACCCTATGGTGCGTGAGGGATGCAACATGTCGGGCCGGTGTACAGAGGTCCCTGTTTGTCCCGGGGAATCCTCCTTCTCGTTCAACACGCAAGACGAGTGTTCTAATGACGTGTGTGTGTTCTGTTGTGTAGACGCCCCTGGCAGTGAGGTCCTGTGTACCGACCCTATGGTGCGTGAGGGATGCAACATGGTGGGCCGACACTGCAAGTGTACAGAGGTCCCTGTTTGTCCCGGGGAATCCCTCTTCTCGTTCAACACGCAAGACGAGTGTTCTAATGACGTGTGTGTGTTCTGTTGTGTAGACGCCCCCGGCAGTGAGGTCCTGTGTACCGACCCTATGGTGCGTGAGGGATGCAACATGGTGGGCCGACACTGCAAGTGTACAGAGGTCCCTGTTTGTCCCGGGGAATCCCCCTTCTCGTTCAACACGCAAGACGAGTGTTCTAATGACGAGTGTGTGTTCTGTTGTGTAGACGCCCCGGGCAGTGAGGTCCTGTGTACCGACCCTATGGTGCGTGAGGGATGCAACATGGTGGGCCGACACTGCAAGTGTACAGAGGTCCCTGTTTGTCCCGGGGAATCCCCCTTCTCGTTTAACACGCAAGACGAGTGTTCTAATGACGTGTGTGTGTTCTGTTGTGTAGACGCCCCTGGCAGTGAGGTCCTGTGTACCGACCCTATGGTGCGTGAGGGATGCAACATGGTGGGCCGACACTGCAAGTGTACAGAGGTCCCTGTTTGTCCCGGGGAATCCCCCTTCTCGTTCAACACGCAAGACGAGTGTTCTAATGACGAGTGTGTGTTCTGTTGTGTAGACGCCCCCGGCAGTGAGGTCCTGTGTACCGACCCTATGGTGCGTGAGGGATGCAACATGGTGGGCCGACACTGCAAGTGTACAGAGGTCCCTGTTTGTCCCGGGGAATCCCCCTTCTCGTTCAACACGCAAGACGAGTGTTCTAATGACGTGTGTGTGTTCTGTTGTGTAGACGCCCCCGGCAGTGAGGTCCTGTGTACCGACCCTATGGTGCGTGAGGGATGCAACATGGTGGGCCGACACTGCAAGTGTACAGAGGTCCCTGTTTGTCCCGGGGAATCCCCCTTCTCGTTCAACACGCAAGACGAGTGTTCTAATGACGTGTGTGTGTTCTGTTGTGTAGACGCCCCTGGCAGTGAGGTCCTGTGTACCGACCCTATGGTGCGTGAGGGATGCAACATGGTGGGCCGACACTGCAAGTGTACAGAGGTCCCTGTTTGTCCCGGGGAATCCCCCTTCTCGTTCAACACGCAAGACGAGTGTTCTAATGACGTGTGTGTGTTCTGTTGTGTAGACGCCCCGGGCAGTGAGGTCCTGTGTACCGACCCTATGGTGCGTGAGGGATGCAACATGGTGGGCCGACACTGCAAGTGTACAGAGGTCCCTGTTTGTCCCGGGGAATCCCCCTTCTCGTTCAACACGCAAGACGAGTGTTCTAATGACGTGTGTGTGTTCTGTTGTGTAGACGCCCCTGGCAGTGAGGTCCTGTGTACCGACCCTATGGTGCGTGAGGGATGCAACATGGTGGGCCGACACTGCAAGTGTACAGAGGTCCCTGTTTGTCCCGGGCAATCCCCCTTCTCGTTCAACACGCAAGACGAGTGTTCTAATGACGTGTGTGTGTTCTGTTGTGTAGACGCCCCGGGCAGTGAGGTCCTGTGTACCGACCCTATGGTGCGTGAGGGATGCAACATGGTGGGCCGACACTGCAAGTGTACAGAGATCCCTGTTTGTCCCGGGGAATCCCCCTTCTCGTTCAACACGCAAGACGAGTGTTCTAATGACGTGTGTGTGTTCTGTTGTGTAGACGCCCCCGGCAGTGAGGTCCTGTGTACCGACCCTATGGTGCGTGAGGGATGCAACATGGTGGGCCGACACTGCAAGTGTACAGAGGTCCCTGTTTGTCCCGGGGAATCCCCCTTCTCGTTCAACACGCAAGACGAGTGTTCTAATGACGTGTGTGTGTTCTGTTGTGTAGACGCCCCGGGCAGTGAGGTCCTGTGTACCGACCCTATGGTGCGTGAGGGATGCAACATGGTGGGCCGACACTGCAAGTGTACAGAGGTCCCTGTTTGTCCCGGGGAATCCCCCTTCTCGTTCAACACGCAAGACTAGTGTTCTAATGACGTGTGTGTGTTCTGTTGTGTAGACGCCCCGGGCAGTGAGGTCCTGTGTACCGACCCTATGGTGCGTGAGGGATGCAACATGGTGGGCCGACACTGCAAGTGTACAGAGGTCCCTGTTTGTCCCGGGGAATCCCCCTTCTCGTTCAACACGCAAGACGAGTGTTCTAATGACGTGTGTGTGTTCTGTTGTGTAGACGCCCCCGGCAGTGAGGTCCTGTGTACCGACCCTATGGTGCGTGAGGGATGCAACATGGTGGGCCGACACTGCAAGTGTACAGAGGTCCCTGTTTGTCCCGGGGAATCCCCCTTCTCGTTCAACACGCAAGACGAGTGTTCTAATGACGTGTGTGTGTTCTGTTGTGTAGACGCCCCAGGCAGTGAGGTCCTGTGTACCGACCCTATGGTGCGTGAGGGATGCAACATGGTGGGCCGACACTGCAAGTGTACAGAGGTCCCTGTTTGTCCCGGGGAATCCCCCTTCTCGTTCAACACGCAAGACGAGTGTTCTAATGACGTGTTTGTGTTCTGTTGTGTAGACGCCCCCGGCAGTGAGGTCCTGTGTACCGACCCTATGGTGCGTGAGGGATGCAACATGGTGGGCCGACACTGCAAGTGTACAGAGGTCCCTGTTTGTCCCGGGGAATCCCCCTTCTCGTTCAACACGCAAGACGAGTGTTCTAATGACGTGTGTGTGTTCTGTTGTGTAGACGCCCCGGGCAGTGAGGTCCTGTGTACCGACCCTATGGTGCGTGAGAGATGCAACATGGTGGGCCGACACTGCAAGTGTACAGAGGTCCCTGTTTGTCCCGGGGAATCCCCCTTCTCGTTCAACACGCAAGACGAGTGTTCTAATGACGTGTGTGTGTTCTGTTGTGTAGACGCCCCGGGCAGTGAGGTCCTGTGTACCTACCCTATGGTGCGTGAGGGATGCAACATGGTGGGCCGACACTGCAAGTGTACAGAGGTCCCTGTTTGTCCCGGGGAATCCCCCTTCTCGTTCAACACGCAAGACGAGTGTTCTAATGACGTGTGTGTGTTCTGTTGTGTAGACGCCCCGGGCAGTGAGGTCCTGTGTACCGACCCTATGGTGCGTGAGGGATGCAACATGGTGGGCCGACACTGCAAGTGTACAGAGGTCCCTGTTTGTCCCGGGGAATCCCCCCTCTCGTTCAACACGCAAGACGAGTGTTCTAATGACGTGTGTGTGTTCTGTTGTGTAGACGCCCCCGGCAGTGAGGTCCTGTGTACCGATCCTATGGTGCGTGAGGGATGCAACATGGTGGGCCGACACTGCAAGTGTACAGAGGTCCCTGTTTGTCCCGGGGAATCCCCCTTCTCGTTCAACACGCAAGACGAGTGTTCTAATGACGTGTGTGTGTTCTGTTGTGTAGACGCCCCGGGCAGTGAGGTCCTGTGTACCGACCCTATGGTGCGTGAGGGATGCAACATGGTGGGCCGACACTGCAAGTGTACAGAGGTCCCTGTTTGTCCCGGGGAATCCCCCTTCTCGTTCAACACGCAAGACGAGTGTTCTAATGACGTGTGTGTGTTCTGTTGTGTAGACGCCCCAGGCAGTGAGGTCCTGTGTACCGACCCTATGGTGCTTGAGGGATGCAACATGGTGGGCCGACACTGCAAGTGTACAGAGGTCCCTGTTTGTCCCGGGGAATCCCCCTTCTCGTTCAACACGCAAGACGAGTGTTCTAATGACGTGTGTGTGTTCTGTTGTGTAGACGCCCCGGGCAGTGAGGTCCTGTGTACCGACCCTATGGTGCGTGAGGGATGCAACATGGTGGGCCGACACTGCAAGTGTACAGAGGTCCCTGTTTGTCCCGGGGAATCCCCCTTCTCGTTCAACACGCAAGACGAGTGTTCTAATGACGTGTGTGTGTTCTGTTGTGTAGACGCCCCCGGCAGTGAGGTCCTGTGTACCGACCCTATGGTGCGTGAGGGATGCAACATGGTGGGCCGACACTGCAAGTGTACAGAGGTCCCTGTTTGTCCCCCTTCTCGTTCAACACGCAAGACGAGTGTTCTAATGACGTGTGTGTGTTCTGTTGTGTAGACGCCCCCGGCAGTGAGGTCCTGTGTACCGACCCTATGGTGCGTGAGGGATGCAACATGGTGGGCCGACACTGCAAGTGTACAGAGGTCCCTGTTTGTCCCGGGGAATCCCCCTTCTCGTTCAACACGCAAGACGAGTGTTCTAATGACGTGTGTGTGTTCTGTTGTGTAGACGCCCCGGGCAGTGAGGTCCTGTGTACCGACCCTATGGTGCGTGAGGGATGCAACATGGTGGGCCGACACTGCAAGTGTACAGAGGTCCCTGTTTGTCCCGGGGAATCCCCCTTCTCGTTCAACACGCAAGACGAGTGTTCTAATGACGTGTGTGTGTTCTGTTGTGTAGACGCCCCCGGCAGTGAGGTCCTGTGTACCGACCCTATGGTGCGTGAGGGATGCAACATGGTGGGCCGACACTGCAAGTGTACAGAGGTCCCTGTTTGTCCCGGGGAATCCCCCTTCTCGTTCAACACGCAAGACGAGTGTTCTAATGACGTGTGTGTGTTCTGTTGTGTAGACGCCCCGGGCAGTGAGGTCCTGTGTACCGACCCTATGGTGCGTGAGGGATGCAACATGGTGGGCCGACACTGCAAGTGTACAGAGGTCCCTGTTTGTCCCGGGGAATCCCCCTTCTCGTTCAACACGCAAGACGAGTGTTCTAATGACATGTGTGTGTTCTGTTGTGTAGACGCCCCCGGCAGTGAGGTCCTGTGTACCGACCCTATGGTGCGTGAGGGATGCAACATGGTGGGCCGACACTGCAAGTGTACAGAGGTCCCTGTTTGTCCCGGGGAATCCCCCTTCTCGTTCAACACGCAAGACGAGTGTTCTAATGACGTGTGTGTGTTCTGTTGTGTAGACGCCCCGGGCAGTGAGGTCCTGTGTACCGACCCTATGGTGCGTGAGGGATGCAACATGGTGGGCCGACACTGCAAGTGTACAGAGGTCCCTGTTTGTCCCCCTTCTCGTTCAACACGCAAGACGAGTGTTCTAATGACGTGTGTGTGTTCTGTTGTGTAGACGCCCCCGGCAGTGAGGTCCTGTGTACCGACCCTATGGTGCGTGAGGGATGCAACATGGTGGGCCGACACTGCAAGTGTACAGAGGTCCCTGTTTGTCCCGGGGAATCCCCCTTCTCGTTCAACACGCAAGACGAGTGTTCTAATGACTTGTGTGTGTTCTGTTGTGTAGACGCCCCCGGCAGTGAGGTCCTGTGTACCGATCCTATGGTGCGTGAGGGATGCAACATGGTGGGCCGACACTGCAAGTGTACAGAGGTCCCTGTTTGTCCCGGGGAATCCCCCTTCTCGTTCAACACGCAAGACGAGTGTTCTAATGACGTGTGTGTGTTCTGTTGTGTAGACGCCCCTGGCAGTGAGGTCCTGTGTACCGACCCTATGGTGCGTGAGGGATGCAACATGGTGGGCCGACACTGCAAGTGTACAGAGGTCCCTGTTTGTCCCGGGGAATCCCCCTTCTCGTTCAACACGCAAGACGAGTGTTCTAATGACGTGTGTGTGTTCTGTTGTGTAGACGCCCCCGGCAGTGAGGTCCTGTGTACCGACCCTATGGTGCGTGAGGGATGCAACATGGTGGGCCGACACTGCAAGTGTACAGAGGTCCCTGTTTGTCCCGGGGAATCCCCCTTCTCGTTCAACACGCAAGACGAGTGTTCTAATGACGTGTGTGTGTTCTGTTGTGTAGACGCCCCCGGCAGTGAGGTCCTGTGTACCGACCCTATGGTGCGTGAGGGATGCAACATGGTGGGCCGACACTGCAAGTGTACAGAGGTCCCTGTTTGTCCCGGGGAATCCGCCTTCTCGTTCAACACGCAAGACGAGTGTTCTAATGACGTGTGTGTGTTCTGTTGTGTAGACGCCCCCGGCAGTGAGGTCCTGTGTACCGACCCTATGGTGCGTGAGGGATGCAACATGGTGGGCCGACACTGCAAGTGTACAGAGGTCCCTGTTTGTCCCGGGGAATCCCCCTTCTCGTTCAACACGCAAGACGAGTGTTCTAATGACGTGTGTGTGTTCTGTTGTGTAGACGCCCCCGGCAGTGAGGTCCTGTGTACCGACCCTATGGTGCGTGAGGGATGCAACATGGTGGGCCGACACTGCAAGTGTACAGAGGTCCCTGTTTGTCCCGGGGAATCCGCCTTCTCGTTCAACACGCAAGACGAGTGTTCTAATGACGTGTGTGTGTTCTGTTGTGTAGACGCCCCGGGCAGTGAGGTCCTGTGTACCGACCCTATGGTGCGTGAGGGATGCAACATGGTGGGCCGACACTGCAAGTGTACAGAGGTCCCTGTTTGTCCCGGGGAATCCCCCCTCTCGTTCAACACGCAAGACGAGTGTTCTAATGACGTGTGTGTGTTCTGTTGTGTAGACGCCCCCGGCAGTGAGGTCCTGTGTACCGACCCTATGGTGCGTGAGGGATGCAACATGGTGGGCCGACACTGCAAGTGTACAGAGGTCCCTGTTTGTCCCGGGGAATCCGCCTTCTCGTTCAACACGCAAGACGAGTGTTCTAATGACGTGTGTGTGTTCTGTTGTGTAGACGCCCCCGGCAGTGAGGTCCTGTGTACCGACCCTATGGTGCGTGAGGGATGCAACATGGTGGGCCGACACTGCAAGTGTACAGAGGTCCCTGTTTGTCCCGGGGAATCCCCCTTCTCGTTCAACACGCAAGACGAGTGTTCTAATGACGTGTGTGTGTTCTGTTGTGTAGACGCCCCCGGCAGTGAGGTCCTGTGTACCGACCCTATGGTGCGTGAGGGATGCAACATGGTGGGCCGACACTGCAAGTGTACAGAGGTCCCTGTTTGTCCCGGGGAGTCCCCCTTCTCGTTCAACACGCAAGACGAGTGTTCTAATGACGTGTGTGTGTTCTGTTGTGTAGACGCCCCGGGCAGTGAGGTCCTGTGTACCGACCCTATGGTGCGTGAGGGATGCAACATGGTGGGCCGACACTGCAAGTGTACAGAGGTCCCTGTTTGTCCCGGGGAGTCCCCCTTCTCGTTCAACACGCAAGACGAGTGTTCTAATGACGTGTGTGTGTTCTGTTGTGTAGACGCCCCCGGCAGTGAGGTCCTGTGTACCGACCCTATGGTGCGTGAGGGATGCAACATGGTGGGCCGACACTGCAAGTGTACAGAGGTCCCTGTTTGTCCCGGGGAATCCCCCTTCTCGTTCAACACGCAAGACGAGTGTTCTAATGACGTGTGTGTGTTCTGTTGTGTAGACGCCCCCGGCAGTGAGGTCCTGTGTACCGACCCTATGGTGCGTGAGGGATGCAACATGGTGGGCCGACACTGCAAGTGTACAGAGGTCCCTGTTTGTCCCGGGGAATCCCCCTTCTCGTTCAACACGCAAGACGAGTGTTCTAATGACGTGTGTGTGTTCTGTTGTGTAGACGCCCCCGGCAGTGAGGTCCTGTGTACCGACCCTATGGTGCGTGAGGGATGCAACATGGTGGGCCGACACTGCAAGTGTACAGAGGTCCCTGTTTGTCCCGGGGAGTCCCCCTTCTCGTTCAACACGC
This sequence comes from Isoperla grammatica, assembly GCA_945910005.1. NCBI lineage: Eukaryota > Metazoa > Arthropoda > Insecta > Plecoptera > Perlodidae > Isoperla > Isoperla grammatica. The sequence continues at coordinate 113,446,648 of OX246737.1, read as the reverse complement.
AAGACGAGTGTTCTAATGACGTGTGTGTGTTCTGTTGTGTAGACGCCCCGGGCAGTGAGGTCCTGTGTACCGACCCTATGGTGCGTGAGGGATGCAACATGGTGGGCCGACACTGCAAGTGTACAGAGGTCCCTGTTTGTCCCGGGGAATCCCCCTTCTCGTTCAACACGCAAGACGAGTGTTCTAATGACGTGTGTGTGTTCTGTTGTGTAGACGCCCCGGGCAGTGAGGTCCTGTGTACCGACCCTATGGTGCGTGAGGGATGCAACATGGTGGGCCGACACTGCAAGTGTACAGAGGTCCCTGTTTGTCCCGGGGAGTCCCCCTTCTCGTTCAACACGCAAGACGAGTGTTCTAATGACGTGTGTGTGTTCTGTTGTGTAGACGCCCCCGGCAGTGAGGTCCTGTGTACCGACCCTATGGTGCGTGAGGGATGCAACATGGTGGGCCGACACTGCAAGTGTACAGAGGTCCCTGTTTGTCCCGGGGAATCCCCCTTCTCGTTCAACACGCAAGACGAGTGTTCTAATGACGTGTGTGTGTTCTGTTGTGTAGACGCCCCCGGCAGTGAGGTCCTGTGTACCGACCCTATGGTGCGTGAGGGATGCAACATGGTGGGCCGACACTGCAAGTGTACAGAGGTCCCTGTTTGTCCCGGGGAATCCCCCTTCTCGTTCAACACGCAAGACGAGTGTTCTAATGACGTGTGTGTGTTCTGTTGTGTAGACGCCCCCGGCAGTGAGGTCCTGTGTACCGACCCTATGATGCGTGAGGGATGCAACATGGTGGGCCGACACTGCAAGTGTACAGAGGTCCCTGTTTGTCCCGGGGAATCCCCCTTCTCGTTCAACACGCAAGACGAGTGTTCTAATGACGTGTGTGTGTTCTGTTGTGTAGACGCCCCGGGCAGTGAGGTCCTGTGTACCGACCCTATGGTGCGTGAGGGATGCAACATGGTGGGCCGACACTGCAAGTGTACAGAGGTCCCTGTTTGTCCCGGGGAATCCCCCTTCTCGTTCAACACGCAAGACGAGTGTTCTAATGACGTGTGTGTGTTCTGTTGTGTAGACGCCCCCGGCAGTGAGGTCCTGTGTACCGACCCTATGGTGCGTGAGGGATGCAACATGGTGGGCCGACACTGCAAGTGTACAGAGGTCCCTGTTTGTCCCGGGGAATCCCCCTTCTCGTTCAACACGCAAGACGAGTGTTCTAATGACGTGTGTGTGTTCTGTTGTGTAGACGCCCCCGGCAGTGAGGTCCTGTGTACCGACCCTATGGTGCGTGAGGGATGCAACATGGTGGGCCGACACTGCAAGTGTACAGAGGTCCCTGTTTGTCCCGGGGAATCCCCCTTCTCGTTCAACACGCAAGACGAGTGTTCTAATGACGTGTGTGTGTTCTGTTGTGTAGACGCCCCCGGCAGTGAGGTCCTGTGTACCGACCCTATGGTGCGTGAGGGATGCAACATGGTGGGCCGACACTGCAAGTGTACAGAGGTCCCTGTTTGTCCCGGGGAATCCCCCTTCTCGTTCAACACGCAAGACGAGTGTTCTAATGACGTGTGTGTGTTCTGTTGTGTAGACGCCCCTGGCAGTGAGGTCCTGTGTACCGACCCTATGGTGCGTGAGGGATGCAACATGGTGGGCCGACGCTGCAAGTGTACAGAGGTCCCTGTTTGTCCCGGGGAATCCCCCTTCTCGTTCAACACGCAAGACGAGTGTTCTAATGACGTGTGTGTGTTCTGTTGTGTAGACGCCCCCGGCAGTGAGGTCCTGTGTACCGACCCTATGGTGCGTGAGGGATGCAACATGGTGGGCCGACACTGCAAGTGTACAGAGGTCCCTGTTTGTCCCCCTTCTCGTTCAACACGCAAGACGTGTGTTCTAATGACGTGTGTGTGTTCTGTTGTGTAGACGCCCCCGGCAGTGAGGTCCTGTGTACCGACCCTATGGTGCGTGAGGGATGCAACATGGTGGGCCGACACTGCAAGTGTACAGAGGTCCCTGTTTGTCCCGGGGAATCCCCCTTCTCGTTCAACACGCAAGACGAGTGCGAGATGAACCTCGCGGTGATGCTGGCTCATGAGCAGGCCGACGCTCCTTGGGAAGGTAGGATTCCACTTATCATTAAATAGATCTTTTAAATAGTCAACCCTTTTCGCTTATTGATGTGTTGTATATGACAATTAGAGTTTTTAACTTTTATAAATTTGAGGTAAAAGCAGTGTCAGTTGTTTTGAGCAACTTTCTTTGAACTTGTAATCTGACTGTTAGCTATTTATTTTACTGGAATTTAGAGCCGTCATACATAACAGAACATATAATAAATGGTACATGCATGTTGCCACTGAAAATAAGTTCTTGTAACAGACAGTTTATTTATTAAATTAATTTTGCTTCGTGGTGGAAACTTCCATTAGGTGATACAACCAGGAACTCAGTATCTAAGCGAAGAGGTGTTGATACAGACGACTACACTCTTGATTTACTTATGTCTGCGAGTGTTCAACATGTATTGAGATAAACCTGACCTTGACCAGTTTGTACAACGAGATCTGTGAAAAGTTCAGTTTGATGAGATCGATTCCAAGCAAGCACGGATTGAATTTATTGTATTGCCGTGATTGGTAAATAGCTCGGGTTCCACGTTTCCTTTGCACGGTCCCTATGCGACAACGGAACCTCTATCTCTATACGTTTTGATATAATAGACCAAGCGTTGGCTTTACTTTCGTTGCGCGAAGCTTTCCGTTAAGAGTGGCTTTTAGAATCCAGATAAAATTGAATGTTCACCGCAATAGATGGCGATGAACTTTTTAAACCTATTTAAAATCGATCAAGCGTGTAACTAACTAACCTTTATATCACCACCATCTTCTTTGACATTTCGAGCGGTCGCGACTTCAGTCTACCCCGATCAGAGCCAATTCTTTAATTAAATTCAGATAAAATGCACCGCTTATTTGAAACCCTTCACTATAATGGGTGTTATTTTTTAGGAAATGTTTCCTTTATACTACCCACTTTGTTCAAAACGTGAAATATTGTTAGTACTGCCACGGGTCGTTCAAATAGACGACCTAATCAGGTTTTGTTGTGACCCAACAGCTTACAACGAAATTTGTTTAGCCAAAGTCGTTCATATTTCCCGATGCAGAAATGAGATCAAATTAAATCTGAAACTATATACAGAGATGGGGTTTTCCCAGTGAGAGGTAGGGCAGTTCAATTTCCCGCTTGCCATGTTTCTCAGTGTGTAGTTTTGCGTGGAGCGTTACGGTCCAGATATACTTGTAGTTAAACGAGCACTACACCAAAACGAAGCAGATCGATTGAAACCTTGTGGTCTGAGGTACAAAGAGGGTAACCGCAACGATGGGACCACTCTACCTACATGGTTTGGTACTTTAGACGCGAAGCGAAATAGGTGCGTCGATGTTATGAGGTGACCATTCACCAAACAACGGAAGTGAAGGGGGGTCATATAGACTCCTGAACCTCATCATATACTCTTTCCTACTGTATCTGGTGACCATAATTTGGCAAATATTATACATTTGTATCTCTTTTGTGAACATCTTAGACAGATACCGTTGAAAGAGCGATAAATTAAGGTCTTCTTCCCCAATTGCATTCGTATATGTCATATTCATTATTCGTGGATGAGGAGAAATCTCACTTACAGATTATTATAGTCATAATTGATTTATGTGGCTGAAAACTCACTGGTCTACTTAAGAAACCAGGGGCCGGATTCACAAGAGGTCTTAACTTAGGACCGGTCCTAAGTCCTGCGGTACCGTATGTGCTATTATAAATCCATGATAGGCCTACTACACGGCCCAATTGATAGCTACTTTCGTGGAAATCACAGTGAACTTAAAATATTGCAAGGCGGTGTTTTATAGTTTAGTGTTTTGTTTTCTTATACCTCCACAATCTAAAAACAGAGAAATGTGTATGTCAAGGTAAGTAAACGATATATATTTATGTTCACACTTCGAAGTCATAGACGCATTGCCACCATCTTTGAAGAAAGATAAGACCAACTCAGACCGGGCCTAAATATTTGTCTCAAGTGTTTGTTATTTACTAGGGTTTCTTAGCAACGTCGATTCGAGGCTATGTGTAGGGCCATATCAGCCAATGGCGTAGTGGTCCTAAAGTTAGGCCAGGCCTAAGTTAAGACCTCTTGTGAATCCGGCCCCAGGCATCTTGTCTCACTGTTATTAGGTACCTGAATAGCGTCCCATAAATATAGGGTGGAGATTAAGATGGGATTAAAGAAAACCCTACCCGACATTGGAATAACACTCTTTAGTGACAAGGAAGAATTGTAAGGAATATATGAACACGGGTGAAATATTACCCAATCACCAGATAGAGTAGGACAGAATTTAGAAATAAACGCACATGTTCTTGGAAATTTAATGTGACCAACATTTTTAGAAAACTACCCTTTTCGGACGTGTTTTATGTTGTTGATTATGAATGATGCTCGTTTTTCTTTTTTCGTGAAAACGATGTAGATATGTCAGCCACGTTTGCGATGTTTTAAGCTAATTTATTTGGAAGTATGGACGGACTTACGAGAACAGTAATAATGCGTCCCATAAAATATTCATCAGAGCTTTTACCTCGGGCAAGAGAAAACCATAGGCCGGCCTATGTCAACATGAATATTCGTTGGTTGGTTTAGGAAAATAACACACTTTTTTACTAATATTCCCATTTCCCAGAATGACCGCGGTGCTTGAAACATGTGGCTTAGTTCTCTCAGTTGTATCCGTGTTCTCAGGATGCATTCAGTTGAAAGATGGCCTGATTTGGCTGCCAACTGAAAGCGTTTTTTTTTTTTTTTTTTTTTTTTTTTTTTGTAAAATGGCTTCATGTATTGTTGACTTTCATTGCTCGACAACCAAAATAATCTAATAACCATATCAGATCCGTAATGAAAGGTCATATTATGAGTTGTACTGCACGACACTAGCCAGGACCAAAACTCAGCCAGGACACTGGCCATTGTGTCCCTTCATGGGACAGGAAAATAACAATAAAATTGAATTTTAGGTCTCTTATTCAGAAATCTTCCTTATTGAACTCTTACCATGTTCTTTATGGATTGAAGAAATCAAGGGCGGAACGCACAGTCAAGTTATGTGATTTGTTTATGGTTGCTATCGGGTTTGTTCTTGTTATGGAAAATAGAATGCAATAAAACAATTCCATAGCAACAAATCCTGTATTTAACTTGACACTTGATTCTGCATACGGGCCTAAATGTGATTATCTGATTCTGCATGTAAACCGTTTCACTTGATACTCATTGGACGCAGATTCTCAGCGAGAAGATTCTTAGATTCTCTTCTCTCAACGAGATAGTTCTCATAACTATTATAATAACTAGGTTAAAACGTCTATTTCGCGTTTAGTTCTATTATTATCGGTATGTAGTCACAGTAAAAATTATCATGCCGATCATGAAAAAAAATCACTCGCCTTATTATTTCTTTATAAATCGATTTTAAATGTGAAGAAAATTGACCTTAAATACCGCCACCAGCTAAGCTCGTGAGATCATGGTAATACTGGTGGGGGAATATTCTACAACTTTAGAATTGTTAGAACCTGATTGGGCGACTCGTTGAGTTTTATAAAATCCCCCGTTGACGATGCAATCGGTTTCAAAATGCAGTTTTAGAATCGCAACTTCGTATCGTATCGCAACTTTGTGAGATGAGATCATTTAGAATAGGTGAAATGAAATAGGAAAAGTTGCGGAATAGGGGTCTTGGCCATCTGCTGAACGTACCGTAAAGGAAAACACTTTCAAACACTTTCAAACACATTCAATACCACAGGAAATGTACGTATTTCATTCATATCTCAAGAATGCGACTTAACGATGGAAATTGAAACCAAAGGATGTAAGTAAGTGTAATGTGTTGTTTAAGAGCACTAATTTTACAATTCATATGTAAAATAACATATATACCCCCCCCCCCTCTTATGTTATTGTCTTTATTACATGAAACAATGTGTTTGACGTGACATGTTGTTCAGTCTTCATGGCATGCATTCACTCGGGCATAAATGAGATGGAAGAAATAAATAAATTATAATATAACAACACATTCTTGAGATCAAATCAATTGTTTTAAATCTGAGGAGAAAGAGTTTAAATTATTTATTTAGTGTATTGTTTTGTACGGTTTGTAGGGATATATTCCCAAACACTGTAATTATGTTGATCTGGGTCTGAGCTCAGCTTGCCTGGCTATGCACATAGCGGAGGTATGACTCAGCTCACACAGAGCAAAGCAATAAATATCCGTCAGCAGAACTCGAAGCTGGAACCTGGCGGCAACGACACAAACCACGTAAGTTATTTCGTTTTAATTGAAATTTAATTATTCTCCTTTGTCAACGGAATAACGCCATGTAGCCGAATATTTAGCGCATGCTTCGCTTTTAATAAGACCGACGACGGTTATTGAGAGACGAGTTGTGCTGAGCTCTGGCATTGCTAGGCCTACTGGAATCTAATGAACATCTTGGAACTTTCGCGGGCAGAACTCATAAAACACATCGGAATTAGAAAGTTTGTCGCGTAATTGTTTTTGTATAAGCGCGTGTCACACTTAACAAATTTACTTGCAGCCAGAGATTCGAGGAGAATTTGTAAATGTTATAGAATAGTAAAGACACTACGATAGATTGTGATTATGTTTTGGAGTGAGCGTTCGGCAGTAGTTTTGATGTTTGTATTCTAACTTGTAGAACTAACTTATTACTAAACTAATAGTAGGATTATTAAAAATATTTACCCACTTGTACGGGAATGTCATATATACGTATAGGTGTAAATAAATTCGTGACGTGACTGTTAACAAATACTTTGCACATTTTTTAGTTATACAAATAAAATACTTTTGTCGAAATTTAACACGGAGAATCGTTTTTAAATATTTGTATATTATTTTTGAACAGGTTGGTTACAAATATACTTAAACCAGTACGTAGATATGACATTTTTGTACAAGCATGTAAATATTTATAATCATCCTACTAATAGTTTAGAAGTAATTAGTCGACGACCAACACATCTGTAAAACGCGCTCTTAAAATCAAACAACATTGTTTGTGGTATGTAGGTTTACAAATATTTAACGCGCTCTCCTTGTTCAAAAACTCGATATGAAACCACACAATGCAAAAAAATATAACAAAACCATTGCGTTAACTTTGCCCAATACACATTTGGTAACATTTTCGGAAACGCTTGTAAAATAGTTTTCAAAACACACCCGCTTTGTTGACTGTGTATATAACCAGTCTTTAAATAAAAATTCGCAATAAATTAATTAATGTTTGCTTACACACGAGATGAAATGTCTGACTGAAAATACAACAGTACGAACGACCTCATGAATTTGTTATCAGAAATCCCCATCAGAGCGCAGCACGGCTGTTTTATTTCATTTCCAGGACTAGACGGATTAAAGAGGCTGTTACGTCGAGCGAGCGCACTTGATAATAACTGAACAACATAATCTCATACCTCGCTAAATACACTTTTTTCAATTTTGCCACTGGAGTCGCGAATTTCAAACAAAACCCTTCGGAAATATAACGGTGTTAATAATGGGACTTTGCGTGATTAACTTTAATAAAATTGGACAATAACCGGAGGGAGAGAACTCGATGTAGTACATGCCAATGTGCGTGTGTAGAAGAGGAACCACGGACACACCAGTTCTACCAGTCACGTCGTGGGTTAAAACCGTACACCAATTCATGCAAAATAGCACGTTCCTAAGCTTTTGCACACAATGTCACGCAACACAAACTCAAAAAGATGTAGATTGCTTAACTGTCTTTGGTTATGGTATTGTGATAATGTTTTTCACAAAAAAAAACCTTAGGCGCAAAAATAATAGAAATCAAAGGCTTTATTTATATTCAGGATTGTCTTATCATTTTTCGACAACGGTTCATATCAGAAAGATAAGTGGGTGATTATTAGTATGGAAGAAACCCCAACAAATGTCTTCCATGCCCCAGCTAGCATTCGAACTTGGAATGCAGGGACCGCGGTTTACTTATAGGCCAATGCTTAATCGACCGCGGCCAACTACGCTGGCTAGATATTAAAGAAAGCAAATCTATAAGGTTAAAATGTTATGATAGACGACGGAAATGTATGACAGTAAAAAATGCAGTATCCCAACAGAACGTAAAACTTGTATATTTAAAGAATTCTTTGAATATTTCAAAGCCATTGTGATCAAGATATGAATATCGTTAAACGGTGGCGACTTTATTTTCTAAGCTCTTTTATGTAAACTGAAAATACAACATAAATTGGCCGTAAAGTTTGTGATAATGATGGTATGGTCGTGTGGTTTTTATTTCTTGAGAACGAAGATCTGCTTGGCTACTCACTAACTTATAGCCTTGGTTGCGGAAGAAAATAGACTACTTTCAAAGTTATACACCAAGATGAATTTTGAAATTGTTGATCCAAGTCTGTAAACACGACATTGTTTGCCGGATTATGAAAAGAATTGTAAATAAATTTCTAATGTTTCAAGATTTGTCTTTATTATTTTTAAGCAATTTTTAGATTTTGTGGATTTGAGCAACTTATTTTGAAGTGTTGAAGACACTAGTAGTGAGATACAAGAATAGATGAGGAATAAACTCAATAAAACGGTATTGTAGGCTTCAGTAAAATGTAAGTAGAGACAACAGGCAGCAGAAGAAATATAATTGTTTTTACCGATTTATACTTTCAGATAAATAAAATGAATGTGTTAACCCCAAAAGAGTTTGATTGGAGTTGGTTGTCTCCAAGGAGATAATGATTATTCAGTTCAGTGAATTTATTCAGATTCAGATGATTACTCAGTCAGTATGATATACATATGACATAACAAGAAATGTGTAGAAGGATACCCGAGGGAAATGTCGATGATTGCACAACGAAGATGAATACGAACCAAACAAAGATGACGGAAGGGATTCGTGGGAAGTAACATTACGAAATTATGCGCTCGAGGAAGTATAAAAGCATCTTTCTACCTTGACAGCGAGATAGCTGCAGACGGAACGAGCGAGTCAAATTGAACCGAGTCATATGATGACGAATATATCACAAACAAAAGGGACATTCCACCAAATGAAACAACGCTCGATATCAAAAGTAATATTAATATAGTTTAACGTAGGAAACCTGCCTATGAAAAATTCCTGTCCCTCTTTGGGTAACATACTCTGTTATTTGGAAATGTGAGGAAGGAATTTAAGTAAGTGAGTAAGTAAGTAAGTATGTAAGTAAGAAAAAAAGTTTATTTTTTATGGATATTGCATAATACATTCACACATAGTGCATTAAATACATATGTTGATCCTTAAGCTTGATTTGCATAAGATAACAAAATAACTTATATTTGGATATACACTCTGGATTTATACGGTAGTTCTTTGATGTATATTTCACAATTACAACCACTTGAAATAACAGCTTATTGTAAGTGGTTTTAGACGGTGTTTTTCAAGCCAACATAAAACAGAACTGTGTTAAAGCAGCAAGAAAAATAACAGCTAAAACGGGTGACAACAAATAGTGACACTTAAAAGTTGGCGCATTCAGATTGATTATTGGAGTCCAATCCACTCAAACCACTCCCAACACCTTATGTTAGATGGCTACATGTGTAGAAGATGACATATGTCTCAACTCAACTCAAACCTTTTATTTAAATATACACTTCGTATGTGTACAGTAATTGTTTGTTGTGTATTTCACAACAACATCCACTTAAAATAATTATTGTGAGTTGTTTTAGACGTGGTCCCACTTTCTTTGTGATCCACTTTACGGGTGTTTAGCACCTCCATATCTAATCTTCAAGGAACACTTGTTCAATGCATAATACAGAGGTACATAATTATGTAAGACGTTTGTAGTAGATGTTGATAATGTTAACATGCTACAACTATCCGCTAAGTGGTGTTAGATAAGAGGACTCTTATCTGTGCCTACATCATTAGATTAGTCAAGAAATAACTGATTGGTGTATATTTACAGTTTTATGTGCAGGCTTCAGGCAGAAGTTTAAACTTCTAATGTGGATTCAGTTCCATTACTTCTTGGCTTGGGAATAAGTAAACGGTGACTTTGGAGCCGTCCTAGCAACGAAGCACTCAATAAATTCAAAGTTGTTCTGAATCGGCCTTGTTGATTCTGGCATTTGTCCGCAGGTGTTCGCACTGTCCAATCACTGATTCATATGATTCGATTTGAAATATCGATCTTTGATTGGTTATCGCTCACTCGTCGATGGTGTTCGAAGCTTACAGGGTTAGTTTAGTAACATTAAATTAATGTCCCCCACTGCAAATCAGTTTAGTTACTGAGTGGGTAGACTCTAAATGTGAATTTATTTATTTTATTTATTTAATTTACAATTTCATGAGTGCCAGCATTTAAGTTGTACTACTTTTTTCAGTCGCAGCTGTTGAAGCAGCAAACTGGAAACCTTATCGCATATATGTGAGGGCAAGCGATGATGAAATATTTGACCTCGTTTTGTACACGATGATATGTGAAGATGGAATTGGAAGAAATAAGGTTATGTTAACATCTCTAGAAATTGAGCTAGAAAATATGATATGGAAATGTCAGCAACAAAACTGTGACTGAAGTGAGTTGAGGTTGGGTTATCTGTTGATTACATTTAGAACAATTTGGAGATATTATTAATTGGCGTACATGAAATAAATTTGTACCTAAAGTACATGAAACGCCGAATTTTCAATACTTGTGGCGCTTAATGCTGATAGGGCGGCAATTCAAGCCATCTAAACTTACAGCTTTGTACGACGAGTTACAGTTGAAAATGAGTACTAAGGGACTTGTATTAAATAGTGTCCGTAAACAATGGTGACCTATAGTAAACAACATTAACTTCTTGCTGTATAGATTATTTTACCGGTTGACATTTGGTGTAGAATATTAAAATCCGAGTTGGTCAGAAGCACAAAATAAAAAGTAAAATCACATGACAATTGAAGAAGATATATGTATACAATTCACTTCTGCTAGATATTATGTGAAGCCCGTAATAATTAAGCGAGCGAAGCGAGCGTTTCCACTTGACTCTTATGGCACTTCGTTCTGTTTTTTTTTTGTTTTTTTGTTTTTGTTTTTTTTTGTTTTTATGTCCGTCGATAGCGGTCGAACGGAAAGTCCGATCAACTTGAAATTTGGACCATCCACAAGCCTCGATGTGGATTGAAGGTGTATTTGAGGCAAAATCGTTCGAAAAGTTACAAAGTTACACCATAGTTACTGCAAAATATTTTTCTGAAACAAAATGGCGGCAAAATGTGAGATAGCCAGATTTTTTTACAGCTTTTTCTGGTCACGAATATGTAAATGTAATGGCGATCTGATAAGTATTGGCAAAGTTACACGAAAGTTACTCGAAAATATTTTTCTAAAACGCAGTAACGGCAAAATGTGAGGTTGCTATCTTATAGTAAATTTTTGTCCGGTCACGAATATACTAATGTAAACCCGATCCGATACGTATTAGAGGCAGAAATTACATTTCTATTGCTGTCAATAACTGTTAGTAACGGTGGCGGACCGCGGCGAAAACATGACCACGAAAATTCTTAGCAACGCACATTGCACTGCATACAACAATGTCGGAAAGTATAATAGCCATGGAAATAAGAACAATTTTTGCAATGCGCATTCTTGAATTGTTGTTAATTGTTGTTTGTATTAGCATTGAAAACTTTTCGCCAGAAAGTTCGTATATATTGACGCGCTCGCTTATCAACGCGTCAAACAGAGCGTTTTCCTAGTTTTTTAACAACTCTAAGGGATAAACAAACTAAACTAACATTCTTCTTCATTCTTCTACATTCTTCTACATTCTTGTACTGCAAACCACGTTTCCGTCTTAAAGGGGATAAGTTCATAATTTCGTTGAACATAATAAGATTATAATGTAGTCCTTTTCGTAATTTGACTACATTAGCTACTTTGACAGTTTTGGTACAGCCACAAATACTTTTACGTTATATTTCACATCTCCTTAATTTCACGTCGACATTAATTTGAAGTGACTTCTCGCATCTTAGTTCGTGAGAGTATTAATTAGTTCGCTCGTCAAGTTTGTATAAAATTAGCTTCATTTAAATATGTAATGATATCATGTTTAAAAGCATTCTGATTAGAGATGCGGAGTTTCTCATCGCTTAAAAAAGTGCTGGAAGCTAGAGTATTATTTTGATAATAAGATGCAGGGTATTGATGCCATCGCTATTTACCGAGTAGCTCTCTAAATAAGGTTTACTTCTAAGATGTTCGGTGTGATCTTTTAGGTACGACGCGCAGGATCTATTGTGTTGTGTTGTTTCTTGAAACTCATTACGTTACCATGGACTTGTATTGCCAACGGATATAACAACAGACTCAAACGTGTATACACATAGACGTATATACTCTCAGGTTCAGTTAGAAATAGCAAGTATTCACTTAAACAAGGAAGTGAGTGTAAGTTTTTTGTACACAGTCGAAAGAAAAATGTTACATACTAAACTATAAATTTACCAATTAGCTCATTTTTCTGTGATTCTATTCAAAAAAACCATAGTTTCGTTGTTAAGATTGTACAAAAAAGACTGCTATTTTTTTTTTTAAGTGTAATGTTCTTGTTTCATAAATCTCCTGCACAGTTATTAAATCCGGACTGTTTCCCCCACAATATCATGAAATGTTAGTAAAAAACGACAATATAAAAATTGCATTTTACTGGACCATAAAGTAGCTCAAATAGTTCCGTTTTAATAACTTGGCATACTCCACCACTAGAATGTATATCACATCGAGGGGTGGTTCAGTTAAGTCATATTGTAAGCGAACTCACACGTCAATCAGTGCGAATGGTGTAGGGTAGGCGAAGCAACATAAACGAGATGGCCATGTGCTTGTTAAAGTAGTCTCGACGGAGGGTGGTGGGGGGGGGGGGGGTAGGGGGGGGGTAGGGGGGGGGGGAATCCCTAGCAAGGCCGGCGGTGAGGGGTCGCGGTTGCTTGATAGTTCTGTTACCAAACACTTGAGCGGGCATGAATAATTCAGCGCTATAAGGCGAGGTGTCACTCCTCGTAACTAAAGACGCCGTACAAGAGCGTGGGAAACCTCGACAATAACAACTTTAGTCTAGAGTTTCTTTCAAACAACACTTTAAGAACATTAAAATGGGTTATATTGTGTTTCGCTTTGAGCGAAGATAAGATAAAATACAATATCGTATCCGATATGAGTTTAAACCGCCGTTTAAAAGGTTATTAAAAATTGAAACTCATATTTTCGTCGGAGCTTCCGAGAACTACCATTCGCGCGTCTGCAAAGAGAGATTATAAATTGCTTCTAATAAAACCTAAGGCTTATTTTTTTTATTAAACAGATTAAAGTATATAGACTATTTTGTATTGAATATTGGAGAATAAAGTAGCACAGAATGCCTCAAGGCGTGAGAAATCAGTATAGCGGAGAAGCGTGGGATACTTGAAGTTGAATCATGTGTTGATAATTATAATGGTAATTATGTATTCTCTTAGAGTTCTGTGTGTTGGTTGATATGATATATTAGTGCCTGAGTGTGTGCAAGTGTGTGAGCAATAATGTGTATCCTTAGTTTCAAGACCTGAGTGCTTTTATAACGTACGCGTAAGTTAGTGAGTGTTTTATAAACATTGTTACACTAAAGTCGAGTTTTTTTAAGTTTTCGTTCGTGTCATAAAATTAAAATTATGATATAATAGATGGCCTTGTAAGCTAATGACTGACGCGCATGAATGGATTTACGAGATTTTGAATGCGACTGTATATATTATTGCAAGTAGAAATACTCCATTGAAATACTTATTTTTTAATTGAAGATGTTAAAACTATACACAATGAGATCAATATGGACTGTTTTCTTTTGATACAAACTAAAAAGATACTGGGTCATTTTTTAAGGTTATCCCCGGCCAGAAAAGCGTAATTCTAAAATATGGTATCAAAAATCGTTATGATTTGATCATTTTGTTGTTTAACGACGTACTCGACAGCCGGGTCGTATGACTTCGGAGAGTGATTGTAAGACAGGGACAAGTAGGAAGAAGACGTTTATTCAAAAGGGGAGGAAAAGGAAAAGAGATTGACTTCATACCGTTGTCTCTTACGATTGACAGAGTTACCGTGAGTCATTCTATCCCAACTCCAGACGGAGATACATAGCGCTTTAAAGACAGGAACAAAAGATTTGAACATCTAATAATATTTAAACTGCCTGCGATAAACTCACCTGAAAAGCAAGAAAGCTAAAGAGTAAACATGACTCACTGTCGTTAGACTTGCCAAACAATGGCTAATCACAAACCAAATCACTTTCCCTCAAAGTAGATTCATCTTGTCTGAGAAGGCTTAACTGTCACTGACATATTTTAATAACCGCCTTCTCGTGATGTGCGAAGCTCACGTGTTCAGCTCACACGAATAACTCGTGCAACCCACTCGAGAAGCAAATTCACATTTTCATTCTCAGCAATTCAGAGATCGTAATGAAATATCTTTATCTTTCGTTTTATATCTTTAAAAACTAAAAGTAGCCACTTTCCAATCTGTTTCCATTAAACAATCTGTTTGTTGAAATGAGAAGTGAGTCACAAGTTAATGACGTTTGTTGGGCATTTCAAGAAAAATAAGTATTTTTATACCTACTCAAACAACTTAGTGGTTACAAAATTGTTCATATCTGGTGCTGCAGATATTTGATAAACATATTGTTATTTAGAACAACGTGCGTTGATACATACTAGTAAGTTTATCAGTTATAAATTCATGTTTGTGTCAAAGCCATATTTGTTAGTTCTAAACTAGCAGCAACTGTTATCAATTGCCAGAGTCAAGTGCTTATAAAAATATTGCCATATTTTAATATTTAACGTATGTAGGCCTACTTTTCTTCCAAAGTGAGAGTAAAAATTTAGTTCTAAACTAGCAGCAACTGTTATCAATTGCCAGAGTCAAGTGCTTAGAAAAATATTGTCATATTTTAATATTTAACGTATGTAGGCCTACTTTTCTTCCAAAGTGAGAGTAAAAACTAGATTTGTTCCAAGTTATCTGTAGATATTATATCATATTATTATTATCCAACTGTTATGTAATGGGATTACTATTCTAGTCCAAAATCCATTAATATCAAACTTACTGAAAACATTATAGTTGTAACTGCTATTAAAACGGCACGTACTACTCGAAAAGTTATCGTTACAAAGTTTCACAATGTATCATCATTTTATGTTGAAACTTTCTACACATATAATATTCACAACACCATCTAAATTATATTCAAATATGAGCGGCCACAGTTTCAAACAGTTCATCGATATGAGAGAATTATTTCCTCACACAGTTCAGACCTGTGACCACAAATACGTCGGACTAAAGTGAGACAAACCGTTCTAGTCTAGTTTAGTTTAGTTAGTTCTAGTTTGTCGTCCGCACGAAAGTGGGGCGAAGTTGTAGGTGGTCGATCCGTGTCGTGTGACAACCAGTGTCCACGACATGTCGTAATCAGACTCCTTTCTTTGCAAACAAACGACGCGACCAGATGCAGCTGCGCTGTTGCCATTCTGTGGGTACCTGCGGGGTTTCGTTTGTGTGGGCATATCCGTGTCACGGCAACACTGCTTTAAATACAACGTGAGGACGAGAAACATGAGTATTTAGTTGCAAACAGAAGAAATTAAAAACAAAGAAAATATTTATTAATTACTTTTTCTTGTATAAAATTGGTACTGGAATAGATTTAGCTTAAGGCTAGTTCACAATCTTTACTAGTACATGGTTTAATGATTAAGACCAAGACAAACTTTAGTCACAGCCAATCAGAGCGCAGTATTCTCCCTCCCAGCCAATGAAAGAAGCCTGTGGCTTAGTCTTAATCATTAAACCATAGTACTAGTACGTATTGTGAATGCACCTTTAATATGAGCTAATACATAAAATTTGATGTGGTCACGAAAATTGTTTTTATAAAAAGTTCAGGCAGACTCTTGTCTTGGTTTTAGCTACAAAACAATTTAATTAATGAAAAATACAGAATATCAAGTTCCATGGACGCTTACAGTGTAAATAAAGTTTTGAAACTAGACTTTACTTTTAAACCTATTTTGAAAGCAGTTATGTAGAAGCGAATGGTTTTTCTTGTACCCGGCACCTCCACCAAAATAAGTTTGTTTTTGTTCAATTAAAGTTGGAACCCATTTTCTCACTCTTACCGTTGGCAATCAAATACCCTAAGCCCCAGAGCACATTATACAGCAATAATACACATGGTTTGTCAAACATTACTAAGATAAATTATATGGCCATTTTGTAAGTCTGGAACGATTTATATGTAAATTTAATTTAACTTTTCATTTCAATAATACTAATTAATTCTAATTTCATATCTGAAGGGTTTCGACAATAACTATAAGTTAGTAGTACGTAGTATAAAAACGTGAAGTTACTCATGTTTTCCATAACAAAATAGCAGCAACGATGCAAATCCTTAATAATTCTCATTCAAGTACGAGCATGAACAAAGAGTAAAAGTGCTAGTGCAGTAACATTTTATCGTTTTACTGTAAATTTTAAAATTTCTTACCATTTCAGTCGTGGTTTTTCTCTACACACAGATGAACAATTACCAGTTAAGAGTTGTGATTTTATTTTTCGTCGATGTAAATGAACCACAACACATAACACAGAGAAGCAATTCACTTCCAAATAATCTTAAACTGACAATCACAACTTAATTTATAATTATCCTCTAATTTAAATGTGGGTGGATTTGTCTTACTGCGTCATCATTCCCATGTTTAAATTCAAGGTCCGTAAATCCCCTGGTGGGGGCTCGTCGAACTTTGAGGTTTACCAAACCTCCGCCAGGGGATCGACGGACCTTGGTTTCAATGAACCACTGTCAATATCAGTAAGCTCCCTCGTGCTGCATTCAATACAAAACTAGTGAGCTCTACTTACGTTGAACGAGGTACATAGTAATCCACAGTTGGCAATAAGAACTAATAACAGAATGCCTGCAAGTTCATACAACAACAAAAACAACAACAACAACAATTAAAGTAGCTTTTTCGTAGAATGGCTGCGCACATGAGTGATCAAAGGATCGGGTTCAAAACAAACCGCGCTGTTTGCTTGAACACTGATGCTGGAGTTTCATTAGGCAAATGGAGCCACCACATCTTGCGATCTCATTAACATTTACGCATGACTCGTTTACACGCGCTCGATAATGTATTTCAATTAAAATGTCAAACGCCAACATGGGTGTGTAATTGTTTTATTGAAGTTGTTTTGCTTCGAGGCTGAAATAGGCGTAGCACATTGCACCTTCTAAGACAATTTGATAACCACAAGTTTACAACTGATAAAATAAGACATCTGTATATAATGTTAAAAGTCTCTAGTCGTTTAATTTAAGGTAAGATAAGACAAGATAAGGTTGTGTCTATTTAGCTTCACCAGCTATTATTGTCGTACATACATTAACAACTTAGTATTACTATCAATTAAATACACACACACACACATCTTATTTTTACTTTCAATTATTATTTCTAATTGTACAATTGATGTTCAAATACATATTTTATAATGTTAATTAATTAATCTGTTAATTTTTCTGTGTATTTAATCTTATGTGTGATGCTTGGTTTTCTAAGTACTTGCTCGATTTTAAGGAGACGAGATTTTGCCATTCGGCACTAAATGTTGCAGATATGATCTCTGGCGGCGAAATCGTGAAGTAATAGTTAGAGGGCAACAAAGCCGCTGGATGTCATTTGTCAGTGTCATTTGTCAGTGTTTATATGAGAATGGCAACGATTCCAAAGAAACATAAGCGATATTGTTGCCTCAGTGAATATCCAGCTTTGCTGGATATTTGCTGGTTGCGTTTTGTATCCAAGATGCCTTTGATATTATGGGGATTTTGGATAAGGGGACACACCAAGCATCCGAAGGCCCGAAGTTCATGTTCTGGTCATAATGTTAATTAACCACATGCAATTAAAAGGCCACCGATTAACACTGCCTCTCTTTCATTGAGGTTCCTTTGGGCTCTTTTTGCTTTCAAATATATGTATATTTCAGAATAAAGTTAAAAACTTACTTTGCGCAATAACATGTTTAGGCGGATCCATGATCTCCTGTCAGTTTGTTACCCTCTAACTGTCAGCCATGTTGCGCAGCAGTGGTGCTATCTCTTGACACATTTAGTGTCGATCAAACAGTACTGGTCTTCAAAATTATCACGACACTCCTAACTTGAGTTGGTATTTCAAATGTTTCACCTACTGTTTGACCCATAAGATTTGGTCTTCTCATAAGTGTTTTTCATATTCTCTTATGTAACTGTGATTCTTGTATGTAATTCATAATTGTATGTTTTAAAGTGTTTTTATGGCATAAACATTACTTTCATGGATTTAATATAATATATTATTCTATAAACGAACTGATGTGTATAGAATAATCATTTTCGGTTTAAGTTTGATGTATTTGTGTAACGGCGATACACTAATGGATTCAGTATAGTGATCGTAATAAATCAAATGCACTCGCTCATATAAAAAGAATATGGCTGAGTTGACGTTATCTAGTAGCCTACAGATTGTATGATGTATGAAACTTGCAATGTTGTGCATGACCAATCGAGTTATATTTGTGGTATTGGGCCAATGAACATATTGCAGCCCAAACCATGCTTTACGGCCATCCACGCGGTACCTACGATCCGGCCGTATGGAACCAAGGGACGCCAGACCGAGTCCCACATACGCTTATATCTGGAGCAGCTTAATTGCATTAACGGAGACATAAAACAAAGAGATTACAACAACAATTAAGTCACCCTTACTTTAAGACGGTTTTTTACAAGTCTCCCGAGCCCAAGTTTTGAACCCGTCCGGCGATGCCTTTTGTTCATGTACGCAATTAACCATGGAAGCAGTAATAATAGTTAAACTTTAATCAACGTTAAAACCTGACCAGGACCAAGCGTGGCTTAGCTTATTAGGAAAATTTTATTTCCCCCGTTAAAGTGTAAGTTTTGTTGTGCGGCCCCAAAACCCCCAAACCCCCGAGCTAGCGAGCAAAACCACTCGAACAAGCGGAAGTCAGGAACAGATAGCTTTTAAAAGTAGACCTCTTTGAAACTTGGCTTGTATAAAATGGAAACTTTCTTCGCTCTTATCATTTACGTTAAAGTTCATAATAAATGAGATAAAAGTCTTTAGAAATTGTTGGGTAATAGCAGCCATTGTCTTTACGTACGAACGTAGCGAATGGTTAGTAAACTACCTAGTAAAAGAACGCATTAGTTTGGGTTTGATATAAAAAAGTCGTTCTTTTTTCAAAGTTTTTTGTGATAAAATAAAACCAGTTGAACGAATTTAAAATACGAAAATATTTAATGACTTTGCTAGAAATATAACTTTGTGAACCAGCATAATGTATTTTAATGTTCGCGTTTTCATAACAAACAAACTACAAGCGAATCAATATTAGAATGAGGCTCTAGTTGGCGGAAATGGTGGCCTAATTTTACTTAAACATTTGTTTTATAATAATAGAGAAAATTGAGGGTATGATCCAACATGCAATTACGCTTTACGGACAATATCTCTGTATTACTACTCAAATAACTCACTTGTTGATTTTGTTTATCTGGCCCCTAGGTAACTATGCCGTTAACTTTATTGTATTGTAGGCCTACCCTAATGGTAAATATGTAATTCATTTAAACTTTCCTTTTTTGTTATATTTGAAACTGTATGCCATTTAATTGTATGCACTGAAAAAATACCAAATCGCTCAATCAAGAGCTAATCTACTAGACCTCTAAAACACTTTGTAATATTTCGTTTGTTCACACATGTGCGCTCACTGATAGCATCTCTAAAACAGTAGTGAACACACCTTTGAAACCGGCAACCATTTTATGAAGCGTGTATTCTTGATTCTTTTTTTAATGCGATGTTTAGACATGAACTGTATACGACAAAATATGTCAAATTGTTAAGTTCCAAGAAACAAAGGAACCATCTAAAATGTGCATGACGAAAACGCCGTCGTGGTCTTTTTGTTCGTATGCAAGAGTCAAGTCCTAACCACAATTGTCGGCATCGTGATCGTTATCGGGATCGGGATGGTGCTTCTAATGCTAAATAATTACGACAGTATGATTTTATATTGAACAGCACCGTAAGAACCATGTAAGTTAACTTTTGCACGATTTCCGAATTGCGATTGCGAACCCGATACCGACAATTGTGGTTGGGCCTTAAAGGTTCCACATTATTGGACTAACTGTCTGGATGTAAAAGGTCACCCACAGCGCAAGCTGAGTCAAATAATAACCAGATGACGTTGCAAAGTTTCCTTTCCGTACACAACATCACTCATTGCTGTGACAGTTGAAACTTTGGTCCGTAAATATTTGTGGCAAAATTTAATTCGAATGTTTCCATCATATTCTGTTTATAAACAAAGGGGATAAATTTGAAAACGTCACAAAGACTTTTAATATACGTTCAATGATTACTCAATTGACGTAATAGACCGTGAAATTACACTGTATGGTGTACGTTTATACAATTTTGATTTGTTTTGGTACTTTGTATCAAAAGGTAAATTACAGTTGTAACTAAATGAAACCCTACCGATCAGGAATTCAATTATTTGTGTTCATACCCAGGAGGGAGAAGGGGGGGGGGGGGGCTTCATGTGTTTTACAATGCAGCTATTTCCAAAGAAGCCTTCGTTACCCCCTCGCATGCTAAATATTTTGTTTGCACGATGAAACTAAAACAAAATACGTTTTCTTTTGACAATGGTTTGTACACGAATTTAATTGTATCTGCACACGAAGAAAATATTCAGAAAAATGTTCGATGTAATGGGTTTTACTAACTTCATTGTAGAAAGAATGATGTAGTAATGCAATATCAAAAATACGGACCCTCACAAATTGATCTTCTCGCAAAACGGCAAGCCAGCGTTATGTGAACGTTAAATAAAATACTGACAACAGGCTTTGTTACAAAGGGAAATTTTTTTTCAATTTTTGAACATTGTTTTAAAACCTCTTTAAAGCTTAACTTCTCACTTGTCCATTTTCATTGATATAAAAAAAAAGAAAAAAACCCTTGTGGAAAACCTTAATTGGCATTTCACCAGATACTATTCCGCACAGCGTTAGTAGTCCGAAGACAATCATCATTGTTGTCTCATAAACGGGAAGTGAAATGCTCGCCATTGTTTATTTTTTATTGTAATAGTATAGGTATAGAATAATACTTGGAAACATACATTAAATTAGACTGCGTCATCCAATAACACATGAAAAAATATATTTAATTACGCTAGTCATCCATATACGTGTGGTTCTGTTTCTCGCTACCTTGGAACAACCCACGCTATATATAGTACATACCGGTACCTACCTCCTTTCAAGTAACTTGTAACATTGCGTTGTAAAGCTGTAACTGGTAATTTAGTAGCGAGTTAAGTTGTTGACTACTTACTCGCTAACAAAATAACATAGCACTCATTCCATTCCACTTAAGTAGGGCGAAGTAACTGGCAAGAAAACGACAGAGGGGGAACATTAATGGTGTTATATTACTTCACTTTTATTTAAATACGCGCTTGTAAAGCGTTAAAGTTGAAAATGTGTACTTGATGTGCCATAACTTTGAAAAGGGTGTATGGGGGTTTGCCGGAATCTATCAAGCATTTTACCATAATGCGGCTGATAGTTGATATATAATCGTTAACATTGATCGTTGTAATAGGTGGTTTTCATCAAGGTTATTCAATTTTTATTTTAGGCGAAATCACACTCGGCAATGAGAGGAAAAACAAACTTGTAGATGACAGTTTTTTTACTGTTGATTGATTAATTACAATTTTATAATAAATACAATTAGAAATTTGTGGTAAGCTCATTCCTACATCAAAATAGAATTAACACTGCAAATAGGAAACTGACGACGGAAAAATTAATTTTATCCCAAATTACAAAATTGCAATAATTCTTTTATTGATAATAATAGAGATCATTTAGTTGAAAGCAAAATCCATGAGCACTCAAAATAGACAAGACGCTTTCTGATGGCAAGAAAATAAACTTCTAAGAGAAATAGTTTAGCTGTCATCAATTTGTCATTGTTGTTTTATTGTTAGATCATCAATGGCGCTGAAATAAGGTTGCTTAGCAGCGCAATCTATATATTAGTTTTGAGTCCTCTGTGACCTAAGCTTTCTTTGAACTACCATTCTTAGCAATATTGCGAAGCACAATTTAGTAAACATGTTCTTATGTTCATTTCTTTTAAATATCTACTCATTAATTCTGCGTATGTCATTTCCTTCTGGTTTTTTATTTCTATACTCCCAAGATACATGTAATATAATTAATTTATTATCAAAAATGTGCATTGTATATCGTTCACTGAGATTAATTTATTCACAAGAACACTTTTAGATTACCATAATTTAAACCAAATGTTGCTCAAAATAAAACAGTGTCACTAGACAAATTTCAAGGAAGATAATATTAAACATCACCTTATTACAATATAAATGCGTATAAGCAGTGGTAGTGGCAGTGCTATACACGGTTTTTAAGCTTATCATTATGATACCAAAGCATGTTTGTGACTTACTAGTGCACTAAATTTCTGTGCCGATGAATACAACCCGCTATTAAAGTATCCATATTAAAGCTTCTCAAATCCATTTTAAAGCGTGAATCGCGTAGGGTAATGCACAAGTCTTACAGTATTATTACACTATTTGTTTTTGTTGCCCCTCACTTTAAACTCTTTGCCCCCATAACATGCTAATGTTGACACATTTTGTATTCAAATTTAAGCTTCTTAAGATTTCTTTCAGCACATGAGCCAAATAATTCCTGAAAAAGCTTCTAGTTCCCGTCCACTTTCGTTGCAGAGATACTCAACTTGAAAATACTTACCTTCACTTGAAAGTAGCTTTCTGAAAGCTTGGTACAATTGTCGGTATTCTGCATGTAAATGTTTTGCTTTCTCTTTCCTCTCTCGTTTTCTTAAATCTTTTCACTCTCACTGCATTGCTTTCTTTGTCTCAGCATTGTACAACTTATCAACGATTCGATGAACAAACCTACATTTTTACAAAAACAAAGAGAATTCTCGGAAGTATTAAAGAAATTCTAGTGGAAAGTCAATAGTGAAGTATAATTCAGGAATACGTTACAGAAACGGCACAAGTCAAAAGTTGTGATTGAACAATGGTATATTGTTGGAACAAGCCTATCACTTCTCGATATTATTTAATTAAGGCCCGATATTATGAACAGTTAATTAGGATTTAATAAGAGCTGTAATAAGCTCTTAACTGGATTTTAAGTCTTTTGAGTGAAAATATATTATTATAGCTACTAACTTTCTAATTATTTGCTCGTAATACCGACCCTAATACAAACAAATATCGATTTATTGTCTAAAACAAGCTTTTTACACGTATAACACGTGGATTTCTATTCATTTAACATTTAAAGCACTCCAAACGATTAATTAATAATTAGTAAATTGCATATATACGTAGTCATATTACGCTAAGATACGCAGGTTGCATATCTACGTTGTTGTGGTCATATACGTAGTCTATATTATATTATTTGGGTTTTAGATTGATGCTTTGAATTGAGGATTGGTGTCCTTGGATCCTAATGTCAACTTTATTGTCCATCTATCTTTTTTTTTATTGAAAATGGTATTCAACAGCAACAATTACCTAGTATACATAGTACACAGTACAGTAGTAGTACATAGTAACCATGAGTCTTCCTGTTAAGTAGCGGACCTCTCTGCATCTGGGTTCAGTTTTAGTATCTGGTCTTTGTGTCTTTAGGTAAGATATATTTTGTAAAGAAGCCAATACTCCGGAATGAAATTGATAACTAGTCCTTATATACTAGTAAAAATAAAAGTACCAAATCACAGAAATCTCTTTCGAATGAACCTCCTGTATTTAATTTCGATTGTGCATTATAGTCTATATCTAACTCTCTCTCCGCGCGTCACGACTGGAGCTCAGCGCTGCAATCACAGCCAGTGACGTCAAGACTCTAGAGCTCTGCGCTACAATCACAGTCTCTGACGCTAAGATGAGACCCATATCAGACTCAATGGGCGATATTAAAAACTCAAATCGATCCTCGACTCTGTTCAAGTTAAGCTTCATGAAAACTCAGCTTTATTAAAAGAAAAAACGGAACTTTTCTTCTTATTCTCTTCTCTCTTACTCCGGTCTCGATCCATACTCCCTTCATCTCGGCCTCTGCTTACAACGAGGTTTAAATGATCCGTCTGTCGTGTTTACCAGCGTCATGCAACGTTCAATGGATCATATTTTAATTGAAGTGCACCTCTGCATTCTCTTGTTGAACTAAACCCGTCGCAGACAGCGGATAATGAATAGTGCGTGCGTGCGCGTCGCGTGAAGCAGATTGCTGGAGGTCTTGAGTGCAACTCTTTGAACTAGAGAGAAGGTGCATATTTAATGGGGAGGAATATTATTTCAAAGCTCGGTAAGAATTGAAAGAATGAAACTTTTTTTTTTTTAGATGCGACACTCGCTGTGTATCTGTAGGTATAGACTTATAGACTAGGTTGGAAATATGTTATCCGCAACCGCCATTGTTAAACCCAATCCGCAACTTGCAACGTTTTGAAAATATTCGCATCCAATCAAAACCACACCCGAAACCAGGGACACTTTCTTGGTTTTCTGTAGATATGTTTGCAATTGTGAGATGGAACAATACATACAAATCAGGCTGTCATTTTTTAATGGATTTGATTCATGTTGTTACCTAATAATATGTTTACATTGTGACAAAGTGCGATTTTCATCAACGCCCACCCGACCCACAACCGCAACTTAAAACGTATTTTACCCTTAACCCGCAAATGAATTTGATTCATATTATTAATTAATAAAATTCTTACATTTCCTAAATAAAATGTTTAACTTTTTTTTAAAATTGTGACAAAATGCGATTTTCATCAACGCGCACCCGACCCGCAAACGCAACTTAAAACGCATTTTACCCGCAACCCGCACATGTCATGCGTATATCCGTGCTTCTACCTCTTTACTCGCGAGCTGTCCCCATCTCAGTATATATATATTTATCCCTGCCCTTCGTCGCACCAACCCAATGAATGTTTTATGCTCGCCTCAGATATTTCGTCGTCCACTACACGTTTTGCGGTTGGTATATCGAACTGTCCGATGTATGTTTCTGCGCTAGTAGGGGGCAGCGCCAACAAGATTACCTTGTCAAGACATGACAGCGGCAGTGGTGGCTCCCGGCATTGACTGCAGGCTTCCAAGATTGAGTTACCTCCTTTCTCGACAGCAGACCCTCTGGGGAACAGTCATCATAGAGTTTTTGGAGGAGGCCGTCTCGAGAACCATTCTGTGCGACGCGCGTTCGGGCCAACTCAATTTAACATAACCACCGGCGACTATCTTCAGTTTACAAGACCCCAATGTGAGAGTCACACACACACATAGATATGATTTACATACATACATCTCATGTTTATACTTGATTTTAAGTTGACAAATGATATCTTGATTGTTTTTACACTTTCTCTCATTTCCTTCATTTTTACAAGGTTATTTTTTTAATTTCATTTATGTTTTATTAAAATGAAACAAACACACGCATTATGACCACTTTTTTGACCAGTTTCTTGCGTGATTTATGACTGAAGGTATTGTGCTTGTGCTTGTAATTTTGATATTCTACAATAAAAAATTGTTTGTTGATCCTGTTATTAGTGCTATCAGAAAATATAATACAATTTCAAGTGTCATTTGACAACAGAATATAATACAAGACATTATAAAACTTACCGAGAGTGGGTCCCCAAAGAGGTATCCGTCTTTTATACTTGCTCGCTACCGCGCCGGTACACTCTCCACTCAGTTACGCACAAACAGTTGACAGATTATATTTGTTACCAACGTAGAAACTATGTCAGGAGCCGACGAATTCACTCACATTTGTTGTGTTGGCAACTGTATCTGTGTACATTCAAAAATATAAAACCTATATAAATATTAAAACTATAATGAACCGAACACATCGTATACTGTAAAGATACGATACCAATAAGAAATGGAAAAACATTTGTTGGGGACTTATTATATTTTGGGCCACATTGTACGTGTTTGGAGCACAACGCAGAACGGTATAAACTCGAAGTTTGTGTTAGTGCATCGCTGGTGTCACCGATAGAGGTAGCTCGGCGGTAAGACGCGATACTCTAATTCTGGAGGTCACCGGTTCGATTCCGGCCACGGCTATCCTGACTGAAGGTTTTTCCGAGATTTTCCCCAGTCGTAAAAGCGAATGCTGGAATTGAGTCCTTCAAATAGCCCTTGGACATTCCTTCCCAGCTATCCAAACACCCTCATAACCTAGTTACCTGATAAGGGGTACATCAAGTAAAGCTGGTATTTTCCCTACAACGGGTATGCGTACAAATTATTATTATTATCGCTGGTGTCCACGCCCATCGTACATAGCCTAATTCTCAGAACATTTTATATTCATGGAAAAGTAAAAACTGCCACTGACAGGACGTGGTCAGACGGTCGAATCGCAGAAAGCAGTGTCATCGCCCATCTATAGTTCGTCACTATGATCAGTGGCGTATCCAAGGGGGGTAGGGGGGCTCGGAAGCCCCCTACCCTGAAATCCCAGCTTGTATGATTATACTTTGCAAATCTTCTAAATTTACGCAAAAGATGAAATACATTGACGTATTTATTTCACTATTTGCTTAGTCAGGAAACACTCCCGTAGGTGAAGTTGTATCAGTTGTAATGATATATTAATGTTTGTATGTAATATATGTATGTGTAATACATCCCGTCCAGCAAAGCATCCCAACGTCTTCTAAACACACATTAAAACCACTTAAAAAACACGTTTTTTTAATTGCCTGCGGCGCTCTTTTAGATGACAATCCCACCCCCCCCCCCCCCCCCACACACACACACCCTTTTGTCCTGTTTTGAAGCACCTTGTTACAGTTATGTTCTACTATGGATAGCCCCTCCCGAAATATATTCCTGCGTACGTCACTGACTATGATGTCGATATAGAAACAACACAAGATATTATTATACTTTAAGTGTATCTGAGAAACGGGTCTCAACTGTGTTACTGGGATGAATCGCATAGTTTTATATTACAAATGAGCTAGGAAGGCTACGGTTGGTAAACTATATGATGCAAATACGAAGAACTGAAAACAAGTGAGTATTATTTTACATGCGAGTTACACAACTTGTTATTGGATTATACATGAAATGAATGTGGCGTTATATGGAAAACGAAAAAGGAAGTCATAATTCCAATTTAAAAATCATTGGCTTTTTTGTAGACAAATGCCGATGGCGTTACGACTCTACTCTATATTACTCACTCAACGCTTTTGTGTACTGAGTGTACAAGGTAATAAATCCTATAATTTTTTACTTCATGTTATGTCGTAAGGAATATTTATGTCTTTAAAAGTTTATCTGACAAAAGGTGTTGATATTTTTCACAAACATTAGTTATATGAAGGTAAACAGGATGATGATAGTTCGACTTCTCATATTTCGGCAAATAACCAATATTTCATATTTTATTTTATTAACATAATATTTACGATACCATAAATAATAACAATAACACAAGTTCATGACTGTGGGATTTGTTTTTGCAGACTGCAGGTGTTCACGGTGTTGATTCAAGAATGTTTGGAACAACCCAAAAAGCCCAAAACCATCATGCGGACCCCCTCCCCACCCTCCCCACCCACCACCCACCCACACTCACACACAGGCACAATTTGTAATTAGTTTTTGTTTTAATTAGTCCTAGTAGAGTGATATACTATTATGGATACAAATTTGATATAGGTAACCATTTACCTTCGAGCGAGGTCAGAGTTCAACATAAGAATTATAATATTCCAGAATTCGTAAGTTATTATACCTTCTTCGCAAAATCTGAGACTAAAGAAAGTGTTGATGAAGACAAAACAGTATGTGCTTGAAATGAAGTATATCGTATATTATATATCAAAATAATTATCAACTCTATTTGAAATTAAGTAGGGTACTGTATGGTCAGAATAACAAAACCTAGAGGCTAAGAACGGTCAATGCTTTTCGGGGCTTCGTTCGTTTCTCTAAAGTTTGGCATTGTTCCCTGAAATACGTATAACTTAATATTCATAGTCTCTGCCGTGAGGGACCCCTGAAGATTGTGCTGCCAAAGCCCGGACTTTTCAGGATTCTCTGCTAAAATAGTCCGGGTGTTCAGTGTATCCTAGAATAAAATGTAAGAGGCATACAGTACATTAAATCATCTTTCTAACATTTACAAATCTAAAACTCACTGTTGATCGTTAACAATTATATATTATTTCATCTTCGTACACCATACACTTATCGTCTGAATTCGATTTTTTTTTAAAGTACGCGAGGCTTAACGCTCAAGTGGTCTGCTGGATGTAAGAAAATATAATTTGTCTGACGTCAATCTCGAGATGAACGCGGTGGCGTAGCCAGGATCTGAGTCTAGGGGACATTTAAAAAGCACCGACACCTACTTAAGATATTTCTAAACATTAAAATACATAGGAGATACAATCGGCCTGCATCAAAGTATATTACAATGCATACAAACATTGTCTAGCTAGGCACATAACGGCAACGTGTTCACGTTCACTTGTGAGTCCGTAGGTCCTATAGGCCCATATCGCATGTGTTTGTTTTACTTTTTCTTCGGTGTAGTTTAATTCAGATTAGGGGGACGATGGGGTAATTCGTACCCCTTTTTCTACTGGCTACGCTACTGGTTGAAGAACTTAAAGAATGTAATGGACTACATAATAATCTGCAACAGCTTTTCCTCATTCTCTTTTGCTAGAAATTAAACCAGTTTGAAATTCAAATTAGAAACAAACTAAAACCTCCAACAAGACAGCGGATAAAAGCCGTGCAAAGCCACAAGTCGATGTAGTATGCGTACAAGCAGAGACGAGCAAACACGCACAGAACACTGATTTGCAATTCATTGTTGTTTCCTTGAGGCGGAATTATTATTTGATTTCCAGAAATTACGTTGCACAGTCTTGAAACGAAGAGCGAAATACGAGACTTTGAAGTCAAATAAGCTCTACATTTAGATAGACGCAGTGTGAGGTAATTTGGAAAGTTCATAAGAACGAGGAACTCATTTATAAAGAAAGAGTCGTTTTTGTTCCCTAGTTTAGCGGCATTCAAATATTACCGCCTTGTTACAATCTTGTGAAAACGTGCAGTGCCAGGCTTACAGTAGCTTGCATTGTATTCTACACGAACAGTTTCCTATGAATACATTAGTAACACGAACACGAACTGGTTTCCTTTTTGATCTGTCGCTGTGTCTATGTTAAAATTTGTTACAGTTCTCACTTTGTTGAGATATTTTGTTATTGTAGATATTTAGAAATTATATTTTTAATTTATGACGCTCAATTAAAAATGGCCAACGACTGTATTTGTGCTACAAATTAATATATATACCAAAAAAAGGGGTAAAAAACCAATGTCAGTACAGTCGTCAGGCAATCACACTTTCTACTCACTTTGTAATGTTTTTTTTAGAAATACACTTCATACAAACTCATAGTATAAATAGGTTGATAACGTTTTAAAATATGTTTACTTGTTTGGGTTTCTTTGCACGAATTTATATTGCTTGAATACAATTCGATGCATTATATCCCATATTAGATGTTCTCTTTGATGGCGGCGTTATATAGTTTCAAATGGTCATTAGATACAGAAGGAGAAATATTCTGAGTAGATCTGTGCATACAATTAGAGTGTATAATTTTCAAAAATAATACTAATCTTTAATACTAACCGTATGACGTCTAGAAAAATGCATTAAACATGTACTGAAAGTTGTAGGTATAAATATAAAAATACAAGAATCTTGCACAAGTTGTATTATCTTTATGATAGAACTGCTCTTTCTATTCAGGTCCTGGGCCCGGATTCAAAAGAAGTCCTAAGTCTGGTTTTTGTCAAAAAATGCATTGTTTGGATTAAATGCGATAATACGATATCACTGTTTTATCTCTAGACCCTGATAATATCTGTCTTGTATATCGTCCAACAATTTTGAGTTTCCAAATTGTTTTAAATATAGGAATGGAACACTTTGTATTCTCACGCTCTGCTGCCGCAGACTCTTGTGTGCCTCGCTGTCTGGGATATACATGTAACTGTCTCGGGGTTGCGTGACCTTGACAGAGGCCATCGCGTGGGGGTAGGTCGGTTGAGTTGAGTGCGTGATGTATCGTGATTGCGCTCCGTCAACCATCTGCCCAGCTAGCTACTCTCTGACTGGCTGTCTGGGATATACATGTCACTGTCTCAGGGTTGCGTGACCTTGACAGAGGCCATCGCGTGGGGGTAGGTCGGTTGAGTTGAGTGCGTGATGACGTATCGTGATTGCGCTCCATGCTTCACTACACGTTACCCAAGAGCTGTCTTGGATGTGTCCTGTAACACGTAAAATACAAGTTTGTTGTATGAAACGAGGTGTATTACTTTGATCATAATTAAAAATGGTTTTGGGCATATCTCGACAGCTACAAATTTAACTAGAGAAAAGGTCTATGTGGCGCGTTGATTACGAGCACGTTAAAGTACACGAACTTTCTGGCCAAAAGTTCTCAAATTTATTGCTATAAATACATGTAAATTATGGATTCACATATTTTATGAATTATCAATTTTAAAATCGGTCCAATTCTTGAAAAACGACCGAAAAACATTTAAGTATATAATGTCGATAGTCGTTACTGTTAATAACATGTTTCATGTATGAGTGAATATTATATTTCACAGTATACATGCAGGCGAAAAAAACAGCGTTTTAAATATATATTTCATCTACCAGTATGCATGAAAACGAACAGTAAATGGATCATTTTTTTAATGGACGTATTTATTATGTATTGATGGTCATTATGATATCCGTATGTTCATTCTAGTGTGGATGATATTTTATTTGCGTTGCGCTACCTTTCACAGAAAATTGTGTCGTGACGTGAATGACTTTCTGTTATTACGAGTCTATTATCAGGGCATTACTTACACAGAGGATATTTAAATCGATTAGTGGATACCTTTATTGCTGGTGTTCCTTCGTGGTGGGGTAGGCCTAATGCGGCACTTTGATGTCGCGTGAGGAAGCAACATGCATCACAGATTGTGTATAAATTCTCAATTTGCATTAAAATGTAATTTATGAAAACTATGCTTTGATCTAAACGCCTGTAAACTGTTTATAAATAAAGGCTTAATAATAATAATAATAATAATAATAATACTAAAATAGCTGTTAATATTGTGTTAGTACATTGTGGATAACAAGAACATTGTATAGGTTCAGTGTTCTCGTGTAATTTAGTTAAAACGTGTAATAATCAGTTTTCAGATATAGTATTTATTCCCGGATTATTTTGTACCGATCTAAAAATAAATAAAGTTAACTCTAATAGAATGTGTAAAACTCTTTTCTTGTTAGTTCTGTTTGTTTTTGATTTCATGTATCTTTTCTCCCAAAATATTTTTTTGTTTGACCTTTTTTTCATCTTTTGTACTTGTCTCTCAGTGCAACATGTTTCATTATTATTATTATTATTATTATTATTATTATTATTATTATTATTATTATTATTATTATTATTATAATTATTATTATTTTTATTATTTTTATTATTATTATTATTATTTTTATTATTATTACTATTATTATTATTATTATTATTATTATTATTATTATTATTATTATTATTATTATTATTATTATTATTATTATTATTATTATTATTATTATTATTATTATTATTATTATTATTATTATTATTATGTATGGTTATGTTTCTATTTTCTATCGATCGACACTTTTTCTGTAGAAAATTTAGTTCTATTTTGCACTGAAAATTAATAATTGTATTTTAGATTTACTCAAAATTATTCGCCAAATAAAATACTCGCCCTCTCTTTTACCAACAATAACTACTTTCAATTTAAATTATAACCAACATCCAAAAAGGAAAACAATTGTGTTGGATGTTTGATCGTACATTATAATTACTACGTAAGAAATGAGTTTGATTGAGGGAAAGCGGTGGGGTGTTCATTTATATTGGAAACCTAATTTTATTAACACATTTGTAAACGTGTAAATACTGTATTATGCATTTTGTTATAATTGGTTTTGATTACGGCGTTTCGCTCTGCATGGAATATACATATATTAGTAACGCAGATCGCAGAATAAAAGAATATACCTCCCACAAATCTATCCCATATCATACATGTTAGCATGAGTGCACATAATATCATACATGTAAGCATGAGTGCACATATTCCATCTCAGTCAGTAGGCTGTATTGATAGTGTCTCTATAACGGCATATTATCAATCTGTGCCGTCTCCAACTGTAATGTTTTGAAAGCAGATCACTGCAGCAACAACAGCTGTGCGGTTAAGTTGATTGTGTTTACATTTCCTCGTATCTAAACGGCCAAACGATAACTTTTGTAACTTTTCAATTGTGTAAAGTCGTTTATACATTTGTTTCTGGCGTGTGTTTCTAAAAATGATGAAGCATCCCAGATACTGTCTCCAAATCCTAGCTGAACGGAATTGATTCAAACCGTCACAAAACATATCGTTAACAAAAACTGATATTACATTATATCGGTAGACACGAATAATGTAGCCCAACAAATAGTTTGTAATGGTTAGAGCGCCCAACAAATAGTTTGTAATGGTTAGAGCGCCAACATAAATTAAATAAATAAATGATTGTATGTGAAATATTTCTCTCGATCTGGATATGTGATTCCAAGTGAGATGTTGAGTGTTAGATAAATGGTCCCCGCCTAATTCGGGGTATTTGACCTGAGAATAAGTAATTGTTATTAATGACTCAAGCAACGCCTTACAAAGTGATTAATGTACACATGCATTCGTTAATTCAACTGGAAGAAGGCCATCTCGATTCTCTCCCTGATAAAGTAACTTATTATTAAAATGTTTGAGCATTGTTTTTCTCTATGAGTTGAAAAATTTAAATATCGATCGATATACATCATCTCTAGAGCTTTTGAAAACGTATTCATTGTCACCAAAACAAATCGTATACTGTTCTTCGACGTGAATATGATTTGAATCAACCATTAATTAACAGACGGGTTACTTATGCCCGGTCATATAACCCAACTGAATATTTTGACTGTCAGCTGATTTAATTTCGAAGCTTCTTATTGGTGGTTCCCATGCCAAAAATAAGTTATCGGAGACAAATACTTATTAAGAAGTTATAAGATTTGGTATTTAGCTATCTAGAGGGAGGGGGGAGGGCGGATGGGGGGGGGGGTTATCCGGGTATCATTCACAAGCCATATATGTGCTTGAGAAATAAAAAGAATACTTCAAAATATCAACCCTTTAAAAGAAAGTAACCCATGAAATCATCAGTATGTTACAACTTAATTCTGAGCTAACAAGATGTTGAAAAACATCATCTTGAACCAAGTTTACATTTAGAGTATTCAACTGTTGTAATAACTTCACTGCTACCCCTAAGAGAGAGAACCTTTAATCACCAACGAACCTGCCCTATTATTCTCGTGATAAATGATTTTCTCAATTGTCCCCCTGGTCGATTTAAGATGTGCTAAAGCGCACCAGGTATAAGTGTAGTATGACAACAGCTGTCGCAGTCATGGTTGTTTTAGTGTCACACTTCTGGAGTCAACGTGAGGGGCATCATCGTTACTGCCTTGTTAGTTGGACTTGCAGACTAATCTCAGTTCTATAATTGTTGTTAATCTTGATTCTACAGTGGGTCCGTGGCCTAGTTGAGAACAAGAAAATCAGTCGATCTTTCGTCGATCTTGGCATTTCACAAATGATGTACACCCATACTATTGACTAACACAAACATGAGACGAAATCCCCGAATTCATTACCGGAAGCCATAACAGAAGTTCAACCATGCGCACATTTCTTGGAAACCGAACATCTAGTCAAATAATAGGCGTCCACACAACAAACAATCGAATACACTTGATTACTTGTTGACAGTTGGAACCCAACAATTTCAAGGAAACTCCGGTCGCACTCGGGGTGTACAAACAACTTATTATAAATTCAGTGAAAAAAATGCCATGCGGCGTTCTCAGCTTTGCCTCGAACAAAGTATTTCAACCCACATTGCTAACTGGGAGACTTCATATCATTAGTTGAAATAATAAGATATTTATTTAAGTTATTTATTGAAGTTTACCTCCTGACTTTGGGGTAGAGATGGGAATTTTGGCCCGAACGGCCCGGGCCGGGCCGGGTTTCTTAAGTTAGCTTCGGGCTTCGGGCCGGTATCGGGCCGAAGCATTGAAAGTTCTGGCCGGGCCGGGCCAGGCTTTCGGGCTTTCGAGCTTTCGGGCCGGTTCGGGCTTTCGGGCCGGTTCGGGCTTTCGGGCCGAGTCGGGCTTTCGGGCCGAGTCGGGCTTTCGGGCCGAGTCGGGCTTTCGGGCCGAGTCGGGCTTTCGGGCCTAGTCGGAATTTCGGGCCAGGTCAGACTTCTGGCTTCCCTGGCCAGCATTTTGGGGCTGGATATCAATATTGAATAATGTTTTTATAATAAAAAAAATTAATTCTTTAAAATTGAATATAGAGCTGCTTCAGTTTAATTATCTAAGCAGCAGTAAGCAGTTTGTTTTTTGGAGTTCTCTACAGGCCACAGTCCACCCACCCACACACAACATTCTCCTATTCCCTACCCCTATAGCCAACACTGTGGCGATCGACTAAATCGATACGTTTTGTGTCGGCGGCGACTTTACTATAAGGCCAGGCCGCTCTTTCGGGCCGGGCCGGGCCGGGCCGGGTTTTCGGGCTTTCGGGCCGGGTCGGGCTTTCGTGCCGGGTAGGGCTTCTGGCTTTCTTGGCCAGCATTTTGGGGCTGGATATCAATATTTAATAATGTTTTTTTATAATTTAAAAAAAAATTCTATAAAATTGAATATAGAGCTGCTTCAGTTTAATTATCTAAGCAGCGGTAAGCAGTTTGTTTTTTGGAGTTCTCCACAGGCCACAGTTCACCCACCCACACACAACATTCTCCTATTCCCTACCCCTATAGCCACCACTGTGGCGATCGACTAAATCGATACGTTTTGTGTCGGCGGCGGCTTTACTATAAGGCCAGGCCGGCTTTTCGGGCTTTCGGGCCGGGCTGGGCCGGGCTTTCGGGCTTTTGGGCCGGGCTTTCGGGCCGGGTTTTCGGGCCGGGCCGGAATCATCATCTTTCGGGCCGGGTTCGGGCCGGGCGGCAGTAGGTTTTTACCTTGTCGGGCCGGACTCGGGCCGGACAGTTTCGGGCCGGGCCACGGGCCGGGCCAAGCCGTACGTTTCCCACAAATTCGCATCTCTACTTTGGGGCGCAGGTCATAAGCGTGTGCAATCTAAAGATGTGGGTTCGAATCCTTTATAATTATGGCATGAGTTTTTGTACTCAGTATTCATCCATCACCCCTTACCGTCTCGAATAGCATTATTGCAATACTAGAGACTTAACGCAAAAAACTTATCATCATCTTGAGTACACGCTTAACTGCCCTTATTATCTTATGTGTATAGATAAAAGGGCAAGCATACCCACTACTGCACATTTCAAAACACTCAAAACCTTATTTGAAAAAGAAAAATCACTGGCGGGATTGGTGCGCTATCATCTCCTTTCGTACAAACTCAAACTTTATTGCAAATCGTTCAATTCCAAGTGAGGTTTATTTACGATTATATTATATTATTGAATGTGCTGATCTTACTGGGTTAATCGAATATCAATAAAAATAGCATGGAAATCGATTGTATTTTTGCCATATTATTGATACGATTCTGTAACAGTTTCAGCTGGTATTGCACTGCTACATAAACGAACACAAAATATCAGTACTAGAATGTACCAATCACATTCAAGTGATGATGGGATAAACTCATCTTTCATATTACATAAATACTTCAATTCAATCCAATCCAATCCAATCCAATCCAATCCAATCCAATCCAATCCAATCCAATCCAATCCAATCCAATCCAATCCAATCCAATCCAATCCAATCCAATCCAATCCAATCCAATCCAATCCAATCCAATCCAATCCAATCCAATCCAATCCAATCCAATCCAATCCAATCCAATCCAATCCAATCCAATCCAATCCAATCCAATCCAATCCAATCCAATCCAATCCAATCCAATCCAATCCAATCCAATCCAATCCAAACAAAATATATTTTAGCCATCCTGTTTCAATTTGTGTACATTCTGGTTATAGATTAACAAAGCGGTAGGAAGCCGACAAAATCCCAGAGGATTTGAGAGTGGGCAGTTTTTTTTTTTTACTTTAATCATGATGCTATTGGTCTCAGGACTTGAAAGGTTCTCGTCTACGTAAAATGTTTAATGATGAACACCGGTCAAAGCTAAGGTTGAACGTAATAGTGATTGATGAGTGCTGCTTAAGTCAGTGTATATGTTGATGCAATTACACACCGAGGCTCATCAACGTGTGCATGCTAATGGACATGCGGGACTGGCCTAAGCTTAAAGGGCTCTCAACTCTGTAGTTCTACACACTGAAGTGGCTAATGGACTCTTTAGCCTCGTTTCAATCTCTACCCTGAGCGCTAATGTAACGCGAAGGACACAGGGAGCAGCGCTCTGCACATTAATCGCCTACAAGATACATTCACGATGAACTCAACCTCGCTCGAAATGAAAAAGAATTTACAAAATAAAAGTGTATGAGATGAGTTTATTTGCGAGTATTCATATACGTAGAATCTAATGGTTTTATGAGTGAAATGCGTACACGAGAAAGCAATATCACAACACACACTAAAATATGGACAAATACTAAACTCACAATACGAAATACAATTTTACGATATCTTTTAGTGTTCGGTCAAATTGTTTGAAAAGAATTGTCTCTAAAATGGCGTAAAATATCAAACTTTTGTGATATGGGGCTACATATTATAAAGATCTACATATATTTACAAACATAATGATGATGCACAATTGTTTGTGTTTGGAGGTTACCATTGTCATCAATGTTACATATTCAAGGTATCCATTTTTTGGTCTATGGTGGAGGTGCCGGGTTCGATCAAGGTTTGTTAAAATCTCTTTATATTACGCACTATTATGGTTATTACATTTTACTAACTTTTATATTAAAAACAAAACAGAATTCTTATGTTTTTTATAATGGGTTATCAACTATTTTATCAAAATGTATAGTTACAATATTTCTTTATATTTCAATTACAACCAAACAAAATGTTGGATGTGTCTTTTTTCATTCATAGTCGGCCCCTACACCTATAAGCACCCATTGTTGCTATGGATTTGTTTTGTTAATGGGAAATAACATGGAAACAACTGTTACCTTGGTAACAATGGGCGCCCCTAGGTGTAGGGGCCGACTATGAATTCCAACTCTTCCTGAGAGAATAAAACGCCGTTAGAGGTCACAAGCGTACTGTGACCCCTATGTTATATGTTGCGCTGTTCGCATCATTCCCTCGACAGTTTCTAACCCCGAAGAAAAACGTTCAGCGTAACATTTCCCTTCTAGGCCTTTAGAGAACTCTGACAAGTTTCTTTAAACCTACAGCTTACGTAAATGTTTATATAATTTTACCTACAAACTTCCCTAATTAAAATGAAAGTTTTTAATTAAGACACAGTTTTGTATGAACTGCCTCGCCAATCGTTTGTTGTTAAACGCAACTTGTGCGGCTCAAATCTGACGGATACCTACTTCATTAACATGACTTTACTACTTTCAGAAACTATTGTATAGGGAGTATTTACGTGACGTCACTACGGCATTTTGATGGCTACCTATAGTACTATTTCAAGTTTCAATATCTTTGGGAATGTAACAGTTTAGCTGTCAATAGTAGACGAATATTTTTAAGGTGAAGTTTGAGAGTTTGAACTCGTATATCCCCCGACAAAGTTTACGGACATTATAAAAGTGCCATTGTAAACTACAAAAAAAGGTGGCCGAAATAAGAGAGTTTATTTATTTTGCTTTTAATTAATGATAGCAAAACCAAAGTTGGAGAACAGTTAAACTTAAATCAAACGCCAGCTGGTACATTGTAACAATGAACTACCAATCACATGCCATTAGGGTCTCCAGTATGACCACCATGCGCATTGCGTGAATACACCAACGAGTGTAGAATAAGGTTACCTTATTCCCCCCTACCTAACCTTATTCTACACTCGTTGGAATACACCTTATATTATGTTGTTCAGCCACTTTCATAACAGTTTACATTCTAAGTTGTCACATTCTTTCATAATCTTGATTCTTGTTTGCTGTGTTGTTTCTTGTATCCCTGACATGTATGTTGTTATGTTTGGTAAGATACAACAATACAATAGATTTGAAAGCGTTACTTTTTAGTCTTCAAATGTACTTAAAGGCCTATTTTCACATACAAGTAAGTATTTTTTGTTTTCACATAGACATTAAAAAAATAAGAAAACCGCAGTTTATGGCAACTTTGGACGAAGCCTACTCCCCCTACAATGATTTGTTTTGACGCGCGCCTCAGGGCATGTGACGTTGTTGGATGCGGGCTGAGCGGCTGGGCGAGGCGCGACCCGTTGCGTGGTGCAGTAAGGGGCTGACACTTGACAGTCTGTATGGATGGTTGTTTCTCAGATTTGCTTCAAGAGATGTACAAAGAATAGTTTTATTAATAACTAATGTGAGTGCTAATATCCAGCAGTTTATTAAGAGAGTGCCCTGTGCCCGGACAAGTGGATTGTGTAGAGTACGTCTTAAGGTTCTAGTTGATTTATTTGTAGTTGTAGTTTCATTATGCTTGTCGTAGAGGCATTAAGCATAACGGACATTATAAGTGTCAAAGCTTTTATGTTATTATTGTAAATGGCTATTTAGACTATAGTGTACGTATCGCACCAGCTATATTAATCAGTAATCATGGTATTAAATTGTTGTGCGTACGGATGCAATAACAGTCTTGTAAGCCCGATCGACATGTTGTTTCACCGTTTTCCAAACAGATACAAATCTCCAGTGCCTTTGGGTTTTTAGCCAGTGCAACATAAAAACTGGCTATTGAAAATTAATAGTAAGAACTCTGTAGGCCTACCAAGCAAATACACTCGTGTATGTTCCGAACATTTCGTTAAAGACAACTATGAAATTACCAACAGTTTGAAAATGGAAAATGAATCTAATGACAAAAAAATCGAAACGTGTGTTAAAAAAATGAGCAGTACCGTCTGTCAAATTGAGAGGCAGCATTGATACCCCTTTAAAAACAGAGCGCAGTGCATTTTACCTTGCCGCTCGAAACAAGCATCGTCTTATTGAAAACATTCAAACCCAAAGTGCCCAAAGTACATCTCCACATCACGCTGTACTACGCTATACGATTAATGTTTATGTAATGACGACTAATCACGAAACATTTCAGAATAAACCTAAAGACATAGAAATAAAGTTTGAGCTTGATATTGAAACACTAATAAGAGCCAACCAGTTTGCGGAGGGGATGACGTTTTGTGCAAGTTCGGAAAGTGAAACCGATGAAATAAACGACCACGACGAATCGTTTGAAACAGAAGATTTTGACGAATGTGAATCTGTCAATGATAGTGAGAGTGATCACACCGATGACAATCAATTCAATACGATGACAATACAAGTTCCTCCAAGCCAAACATACTGCATCTCGAACATACACCCTTCAACTGTCAGATAGAGGTCGGGGGCGGTGGGGCTCGCCATGGATGGCCAGCAGCGAAGATGAGAGCGCGGCACAGCTCGCATCCAACTACGTCACGCGTGTGACGTCACCCAATGAACATTCTTGATTAAAATTGCTCATAACTTGTTTAAATACGGACCGATTTCTTTCATTTTTGTTCCTAAATTCTTTAAATAATTCAAGGTCTGACATAGTTTAACTACAACGCTAGATGACAATATGCCTTTAACTAACGCCATTCATATTTCTTACGTGATGCCACAACTGTCATGTTTATCTCATATATGATTTAACCATAACCTAAAAGAGGAGCGGATATGGTTTTTAAATTGCATGCAAGCAGTGTTTAGAATAAAAATACATGAATTGAAGATACAAATCAAAATGTTAAATTTAAAAAAAAAACGCCTAATCTTAACGAAATGCAGTGTTTTCTTTCTACTACAATCATATAAACTGTTTCTCCAAAACCACAAACTCAAATGTATCACCAAGATGGCCAAAATCCGCATAGTTTTAAAGTTGGTGAAATCCATGAACAAACTTTGAAATAAGGAATCTAGATTATTTATTATGTTTGTGCACAAAAGGTCCCATGATGATTGTTATCGAGGGTACCTGACTTTCCCTTGCCCAACTGTACCCTCGAATCTAGTTCTTCACTAACGGAGTAAAACTTTTATCTTCTCATGCCAACTACGCCCATAAGCATTATAGATACACGCTCAAGACATGAACAGTAAGGCAAGCAACGGTTGTCTTAAAATGGCGTGATCTTGCGTTATTAATCATGAAGAATATGATAACAAATAATAATTAGCTAACAATGTTTATGGGTCGTCGTGACGATATTTTCTTGTAACTGCTGTAAAGAATGAATTATTATAGTTCAATTTCATGTAATTATCGGTATTAACACTTTAGATACAGGTTCAGTGTTGTGATGTCAGGAGATTGGTGTGAGAAACGCACGCTATTCATAGTTCCCACGTGACGTCACAGTGGCCATGATTGAGACACAATTGATAAGGACCTATCCTAGATTGTTGGCAAATTCTATTCAAATTTAATAAATAAGCCGAATTTAGAATTAACAAGGTCGCTGGCGCGACCTTGGTCCGCGGCTTTGCCGCGGACGGGCTTTCCTCGCCGGTCACTTCCGGCTCAATTCACAAACTGATCAAATACTGACATTGGCACTTGTTAAATTTAAAAATAAACGACGTAAAGTAAATGAACTTTTTTTTTATAAATTAATAGTAGTAAATTGATAACTCCGAGATACCAGGGTTATATGATTTTAGTTTTTTAAAAGATTCCTCACGAGATTAAAAATTGTCTAGCTGATACGATGGTTCAATGATATTATTTGAAATCGTGACACACAACTCTCGTATCACTATTACCTGAGTAGCATAGCAAATTTATACTGCACCTTTTGATACAAGCATGAAATTTGTCTCAGGGCTAGATCTACCCAACATATGCATTTTAAGATTTGGAGGCCAAAAAACAATCCTCCGCGGACAGTAGTTATGACGTCATCAAGATGGCCGCTGCTTTGAAACGCTTTCATCAGTATATCTCGAGAACCACCGGCTCGATTCTTAATTTTTTTTTTTTAATTAATCGTCATTAAATTTTCGTTTAATATTGTTGCTTACACAAGTACTTATTTGTTGATAATAACTTTGATATTTAAACAAACATGATAATGACAAGTGATAATGTATGTCTATAATAATAATAATAATAATAATAATAATAATAATAATAATAATAATAATAATAATAATAATAATAATAATAATAATAATGATAATAATAATAATAATAATAATAATTTTTTTTTTTATTATTATTATTATTATTATTATTATTATTATTATTATCAATATTGTTAACCTTAGCAACGTTAGCTTTTATACCTACAATTCCTAGCCCGGTCAATGAGAGGCGATGTTTTATAAATCCGACCAATGGTAGCGATCCTAACCAAAACAGTTAGGAAAATAAAATCTTTAATCTTTAATCTTATGAAAGTGGCAGATTGCACTGCTCATTAAACACTCATAAAATAAACATGAATTTTACAAGCTCTCCTGTTACCTTTGTTTTATTTGATATCTGCCATCTTCACATTTCATGAACAATGCGTTTACAAACAACAAATCAGACAGATTGTAATTCACCGCCTATGTACTGTATATGTAGCCCATGATTTCCTCGCGATTTGCACGATTGTTTATCTTATGGTCCCCACTGTTATTTACAACTATATAGCAATTAATTATTTAAAATTAAGAAAACTTGCGGTTGGTCAAGAGACATAAAACCTTACCTGCATCAATATCAGCCTTGTCACGATCTGATTGGTTCTCAGCACCAGTTTCAGGAGGTCCCAGCCCTGCAGATTCTTCATGTTGAACGGCGATCTTGGCCTTCTTACGACGGTATTTTTTGACCGTAGCACAGGAATTTCTTCCTTTTAAACGCGGCATATTATTTAAACAGCTAAATTATGATATTATGGTAACACATTTTATGTCTTCTGTGGAACACAAACACACTCAGCACAGGGTCCATTATAGTAGTCTGTGACGTGTAAGAACTTACACGAGCCAAGGTAAATTTACAATGCTGTAGTACCTACAGGTAGTCAAACGTTAATCGTTATATACGATAATACAAGGCGATTTATAAAATATACGGCGATCTCAATTTCCATAACAATACCAACCACAAAATAATCAATCTTACGAGGCAATGGAGTTTTATTCTTGACTTTTCAGCGGTCTCTTGCAACCATGACGCGTGTTTTTCACCCCCTCCAAAGTCAGACATATTTACGGCAGCAAGCATGTTTAATCATACACTATTAAGTGTCAAACACGAAGAAATCGCCACAAACGGTCCATTACAATGCAGGTGCGCATAAGTGTGTACGAATAATCTAATAGTAATAAATATCCATTTCGTAAATGAAAATTAACGGCACGTATCACAAATTGAATCGAAATCAGTCAATGGAGCCATTTTTCTTTGACCAATCTTTTGTTAACACAGTCTTAAAGCCGTTGATTCATGCTTGCTATATTGTTGTTTCTCTCAAAGTCATTAAAAATTACGTTACCAAACAATTGAAATGTTAACAATTCTATTATATATTATACAACACGTTGAAAGTTCATTATAACTAATGCACAACCAATTATTTTAAAATACTGTGTCGCACCAGTACTATCTATTTACGATCACACGGCCTACACATGTGTTCATACAACGTGCACAAACAAAGACAAATAAATGTAACACACACAAGGGTGAAGTGAACACCTTAAACGCAATATCCAATAATCACTTCATTAATGTTGATAGCACACTCATAGATCGTCGATTATACAAATCACATGGACAAGTCAACACGCACCCTTGCACTCGCTGTGGTCTACTGCATATGTGGACGGATTTTGTTCTCATACTGATTTTAAGAAACAACCCCCCTCATGCCACGTAAATATCGGAAACCATAACGGCCACGGCCAGGCACAAATTATGTGACACTTTCCAGATGAAATTTGATCCTTACAGTCAGCCCCACCGATTATAGCATGACCAAACCATTACGCGGACCACAAGGCGTCTGTTTTCACAGCACAAGAAATTCTACACAAATGGGGGAAATTAGGACATGGCAATAATCCGTAAATGATATACCAGGAAACATAGAAATCGGTAGGCCTAACGAGTGCATCAAAAATAATCATACAATATATATCATATTGCACAATGGTCATAAACTACATGAAACAATAAATATAACAGATTTCGTAGATATTGTTCTAAGTGCGATAAAACAATTTGAATTCAGTAAAACGTAATGCTTTGATACTTTGACTTTTGGGCAAGACACGTACTACATACCAAAATTATGAAAATAATAATTATTATTGGTGAACCAATAATACTAAAAATAAAATAATTAGAATCCTGAGACACAACTCCCATAAAACAATAACGACATCATTAGGATTATGTTTTTTTACCTGTTAATTGGACTTGCAAAAAGGAGAATGAATGCTATTTCTACTATATGAATTATTAATTTCTTTATGCATGTCATGTAAGGGCTGAAATTTATAATCTGATAATGTTTCTACATACTGTTGTGGCATTAGAACATAGTGACGAACAGTGTCCAGATAGGCAAAATGAATTCTATCACGGCCGCACAGTCAAAACTGCGAGCTATACGTTATTTAGGTGCATGTTCCGTTTTTTGTATAAACACATGGTAAGATTCCCCCTCCCTCTCCGCCTCTGTGAAACAGACCCTTATAATTCACTTACCACTAAACATGATGCCATTAACCAATAAGCTGGCAGCGTGCTTTTACAGTGAAGCCACAGTTTACTGACGTTTCGTCACACAACATATCAATTAACTTCAATTAATTAAATACATACAGGGGGAAGTCGGAAGGGTTTATTTTATATCCAACTGTCCGGTTTGAGGATCACATGGGACAAGCTAAGAAAGTGGACCGTATAAAGAAGCATACCTATAACTCGACTATTTCCTATTATACGACCTATTACAATCTTACAGATATCGGAGTAATAGGTCTTATGATAGTTGATAGGTGATTGGGTGAAGAAGAACCTGGTTTTTCGAGACGTCCCGAAAATTATTCAAGCCGAGTGCAAGCTTCACCGAAGATATTTTTTATGCATTTTACGTTTATCTATTTCTATTTTTAGGCATCACTTTCTTATTAGCTTTTTAAAACATACATTAAGTGTTAATTGCTTCAGTTTCAATTTTT
Source organism: Isoperla grammatica (assembly GCA_945910005.1). Classification (NCBI taxonomy): domain Eukaryota; kingdom Metazoa; phylum Arthropoda; class Insecta; order Plecoptera; family Perlodidae; genus Isoperla; species Isoperla grammatica. Next base: position 113,401,728 of record OX246737.1, on the reverse strand, counting down.
GTTTTTAATAAATGTTTTGTTATTGTTCCGTGTCGAATGGCAAGAGCTTTGGCTGTAGAGACCGATATTGTTAATGAAGGTTCTACTATCATCAAGTCGTTTGATGTTCTGGTTACGAGAGGTATGTGCATGGTTTCTTGCGAATATTAATCAGTGATACATACGAATAAATATATTCAACGTAATACAACCAATTTGATAATCGCTGTCGTATCATACGAAAGTATACCACAAAGTTGCAACTGCTCTAACTCCGGCCGTACATACAAATCTCTTGCTAATTGCGCTATCGGGTACATCCCGCAAATATTAGAAAGAAAAAATGATACACTGTACACACTTCATAAAATCTTAGTATGTAATATAGGCCTACACTTTACAGTGTAGGCCTACACCAAATAAATACATATCTGTGTAATATTAATATCATGTTTTAATGTTTTCCGTATTACAATTTTCACGTTTTTTTTTTCAATAACAGCCATATGCATTTTGCAAGGGTAGCATCGTTGAGTAACTAACATATAATCCGGCTTTGAAGCATGGCGACATACGGTCTGGGCCAGACATTGTTTTTGTATCACCGGACAAATCCTCGGTTTTTGCATTGCCATAATAGTAATTGGGCATCTAACAATGGAAGACTCATTTGCGTAAGTGTACTACAACAGTCATTCCACATTTTGTCCACGCACACGTAAACACGAGCATTCCACTTGTCGTTCTTTATAGCGCGAGGCTGAGCTGAGGATCGTTCAATTTAGAATTATTCATCTATCCTTCAACCAGTAGCATTGCTAATTTACATACTATTACATTCCTTTAGTGACAAATGCCATGCAAAAAATCAGTAATATGGGTTGCAATCTTCAACCAGAAATAAATTCATTTATCTTGCCGAGCCCAAAATGCGGGCCAAAACTTGACCTGTTTAGTCACCCCTGGATAATATTTTATGTATTATTTTGTTTTTTTCTATCACATACGACTGGATTTACAACATGAATGCGTATTTTTCGTAACAATGCATAAACATTACTTCAGATTGGCCATAAAGTGTAAAACCAAAAACACAATTTAAAATTGAATGAATTTTCTGTAACACGTAGCGTCTCAAATACAAATGTCAGAAATGTAAATGTTACGCCATTCTAAAGTCAAAGGATTACTACAGGTCAAGTTTGAGTTTCATAATGATAACGCAAAATTGATAGCAGACATTTATTAAAAAACCGTAGCGATGTGCAAAGTAACAAATTTTGTTGTCTTACAAAACTTGCACTTAGTGGTACTTACGCCCGGCTCAAAATATTGAGATTTACAAAACACATACGTCATTCTACTGAGATCATTATTGACAAGTTTCATTTATATTCGTTAATATCTTCTACTTCAAATAAATACATCTTTCTTGTCGCGCGTGAAATGCGAACGGATACATACATACATACATAAATCTGGTGCAAACTTATAAGGCCGCTGTCGCGCCCTAAAAAGTACCACTCATACCAATTTTATTTCCAACATAAGGTGAATTCTAAAGAACTAGGTATTCTTCTACAACGCAGTCTTCAATTATTTCTTCATGGTAACATCAAAGTTTGATCACAGTTGTGGCCACCACGCACAAAGATGTGACGTACGTGAAACCTATGAATATGTTCTATAATATATTGTGTGCACTGACTAAAACTCCTTCAATCCGGTTTCTTCGACATTAATCGAGCATTTTGTCGCCATTGTCGAACTGTCGAGCTTTGTTTGACCCATGAGGTAATAAAGGCCCTTTCATGGGGACTTTTCCCTTATTATCATTTTGGGTGTATATAGGTAACGTGTATCAAAGACAAAAAGAAATTCGTCAAAAAAAATCAGAATGTAAATCGTTCATAATCGGTGAATTGGATTTTTTTAAATCATCAAATATAAAAGTATCGCTCATCGCCATAATACGTAAGCCTGAACATAAATACAGTATGGCCCAGAGTGACACTGCTAGTCGTAAGAGGTGATGACAAGAGACCCGGTCTCTTTGCCCTCATTATCCCACTGAAGATTTCTCCTCCCACTTGGCCCTGCCCTCCCTTGCTGGACTCCCCTTATGACGACCCCCGCGATGTGCAATGGATCTGATTCGGACATGTGGTGTTTTCCTACTCATCGTCTCTATTAGACAATGTTGCAAAAATATGGGACGTTAAACCCAAATATCATAATCATAAATATACAGTATAGTATAAAATGGATTTTTTTCAATTTCAAATAAGGTTTTGTTGTAGTTTTTCTTAATGAATCTTGTTTTGTAAAATTACCGGTAAAGTGTCTATACTCCATTAATATCCAACCCAAACATATAGACCTACTGTGTTTTGTCGGATGTTTAAGTACCTTGATCATTTAGGTCAACGGTTATACACAAGATTACACATTTACACGATACGGTAGCTAAAGAGGATTTCAACGGTGCAAAAAGCCGAACTTCAATAAAGATTGTTTCGTGTATCTTTTATCGAGAATGCATCACGATCGTTCGAGAGCTCTTAGTCGTGGGCACGACTTTCGAGTCGGAGAGTCTCGCTAAGGAACTTACCACTTTCGTACGGACGAGAGGGGAGGTATTTCCCCTTATGTGATTTCCTGTGCGAGCGACGGGGCTAAACACGCACACACTACGGTTGGCGCTTTTAACTTTTCGGAAAGTATTCACAGAGGACATTTTTAGCCGATGATTAAGTTTTGTTAAGTATTGCTTTCATCGTGGTATTGAAGAACTTTCGATGTGCATGTTGTACACTATACTAAGATTGTGCCAAGGTTTTTGGAGAAAAAACGTATTTACAACTACTTTCGTTTTCCTAAATAGTAAGTCAGTATGTCTATTAATTGTTGATTGATCTGGAAATAGTAAATCTGAAATTGTATTGGAAGTTTTACAGGCAGTTCTTTATAGATCCGAACACATACGTTTTGCCGTTTTTTTGCCATTTTATCTAGTGAGATGATTCAAGATAGGGAGCTCAAAGTTCTTAAATCGCCAATACCTAAAAAGGTAACTCGGGTATGTATATTAATGTTTTGTTGTGTACGTATTACGATTCAACACTCTTTCCTGCAAAAGTGGTCAACATATGAAGATATTGACCGATATTTCGGGCTATAGAGGAGCTACGTTTTTATTCATTTTGATCCTATTTTAGCACGATTGAAAAAGTTGGAAATAATGAACTGCTTGAAGTTCAATTAAATAAATAACCGTACTTAGATGCAACTGGCATATTAGTGCTTCATTAACCATAACACCTCGTACGTCATCTATTTTAGATATACATTAAATTTCTTGCTGTCTATAAGTTATGTTACTATGACAAAGAAAGATATAAGCCTGTTAGTGAGTAATATAGGGTAGAGGCGCAACGCCATCGGCAGTTTGTCTACCGCCTTTTACTGCCCAAAATACTTTAGTCGAGTAGTAGAAGTTCGCCGCGCGACGCGATGACGGAGCCTGATTGGTCGGCTACTTCACCGAAGATATACGAAGACAGCCAAAAACTCCGTCATCGTGTCGCATGGCGAACTTCTACTACCCGACTGAAGTACGTAGGGCAGCATAAGGCGGTAAATCAAAAACTAAATAAATAAATACATTCACATTTAGAGTCTACCCACTCAGTAATGAAACTGATTTTTAGTGGGGGACTTTCATTTAAAGCAAATAAACCAACCCTGTAGGTTCCGAACATCATCGACGAGTGAGCGATAACCAATCAAAGATCGACATTTCTAATACGAAACATATGAATCAGTGATTGGACAGTGCGAACACCTGCGGACAGATGCCAGAATCAACAAGGCCGATTCAGAACAACTTTGAATTTATTGAGTGCTTCGTTGCCACTGCCGATTGCGTTGCGACTCTAACCTATATTACTCACTCAACGTCTAAGCTATGCAAATTCTTATATTGAACTTTGAAACCTCTTGGACAGAATATTCGCTGATTTAGTTGGACGTGCTCGGTTATAAACATATAACACAGGAGAAATACTGTTGGATCGCGTAACACAGTATGTTTCCCTAGTATTCATGAACATCTCATCTCACCAAACGCTTTATTTTTTGTCTTTAAACTTTTGCTTTGAAACCTAAGCGTATGTATAATGTATACGTCCATTAAAGTTAGCGTTAAGTTGTTGTAGGAACTGCGGTAACGCCTTGAGGCGCCAGACATTATAATAGTCTAGACAAGGTCAGATTCGGTACTTTTATGCGTGAACCGGTGGGGGAGTCACAATCGCATTAGATTGACTTCGATAACTCGTTCAGATCGATTCTGAATTACTTCTCGCGAGTTAACGCGGCGGAAGCCATTGAAATAGAAAACGTCTTCGTAATCTTAATAAATGAGATGATGGTCAACGATTGAAACCAACGTTGAAATCAGTATCAGGTTAAGCCAAGAGTTCAGATTGCCATTTTATCAAGATGTCAGTCTTCAGTCAGATGATGTGAGAAACGCCATAACTCGAGGAGACCGTCTTTAAGAGCGAAGTGTACGCCAGTTGAAGCCAACGGCACAAATCAGGGTACATCTTGAGTTAAAATTGAAAGAAAGATGATAATTATTTTTGCTTTACGTTTATTCCATTGCAGTCGGGCTATTCTAGTTGATGAGGGGTGATACATGAATTTGTAGGACTGTTACAAAAAAATAGCTGATACGGAATTCTAACCCACGTCCTAGGACGAACAATGAACTGTCATAAAATACTAAGGTGTAACAATTAAGGTATTTGGAGGATTTCAAGGGTTTTGATTGGTGGTTGCCATGAAGACAACAAGCTATTTGACGAATAAATAGTTATTGGAACATTGAAAGACTGGACCTTAGTGTTATAATCGAAGTATAGTGTAACCTCTCCACCCCACACCATCCGCCACAAAGGTAAAGACCCCAGAAAAGGAACCACATAATGTGATGTATTGTGTTCTAACAACAGTTATCCCTCTAATGTTGGGTGACGAGGTTGTGTCTACCCGCTTGCGAGACTGTATCGTAGAACAAAAAACATCGAACATAACAGGAACATCCGAAACAAATGTTCCAACATAAAATAGTTTAAGTAGCGGTAAAATCGAGCGATAATGCTCGACATAAACTTTACAACAATAATAAGTTAAACGTAATAAACTATTGGTAGCGGTTTTAACGGGGTTAATATTATTTAAAATGTCATTATTTTTCGTAAGCGGTACTTTAATATTTAAATGTTACCATTTTATTTTTTATAGCCGTACATATAAATTGTTAAACACGAGTTATAAACAATATTATAGACATGTATGGAATCGGGGGTTTACGGCATATCCATAAAAGTGTTTCTGCCACAATTGTCAACCATGTGTTTTTTCAAGTAGGCCTGTACATTATCTGTTACGGTATTTCGCTTGAGCAGTAGAAGTAGTAGGTTCCGATACGAGTGCATAAATATAATACCAGAAAAGCTCACGGTGTTTATGTAGGGGGTAAAAATAGGTCAATGTCGCATCGGTCTATTTTTCATAGTGGTATGAGATTGTATAATAAGATGGATGATAGAATGAAGCGGATGAAAGGCCGTAGCTTTAGACAGGAATGTGTAAAATTTGTAAAAATGGAAATAGTCTTGCAGAGATGACGACATTTCTTGTTAAAAATTTAAGTAATTAGGTTTAATATTTGTTTTTTGATAATAACCACGTTTACATGCAGTTTTGAAATTATTTTCAAAACTTGTGAAACGCGTTTACATGTAGTTTTGAAAGTGTGATTCTGAAAACGTTTTCAATCCCAATATGTTTCCTAAATTTACCTCTAGGCAGCGCCATTTGGCATACCGCTTGCTATATGCTATACCGTATACGTGATGTACATGTTGTTGTTGTTGTTGGCGAGCCGCGAGATTTGACAAGGATTTGACGTGAGTTTGTATAGCATGTCGTTCAGTTCATCATAAAACGGGCATTCCGACCGACTAGCCCCGCTTGTGCTATTTTTCTTTTTAACAGTAACATACGTACACTTAAGTGCCTTCCATTTGGCTTGGATTTGTTCAGTCATTTTTGATGTGAACCCAGCATCACGCATCTCGGTTTCAATCGCTTAAAATAGCTCTAAAGCGCGAAATTGCTTCCCATCCAGATGATGAATAATTTTTTTTATTTTCATAAGGTCCAACATACATAGGACTTCTGCATTTGACCTCATATTATGCTTCGACATTTTTATCACTCAACAACAACTATAACCTCAATTCACACCGCTAGCTATAATACAACTAGTAAAGAATCAATTTGGGATCCAGTCTCCGTGGCGGTGCGGTGTTTACATGACAGTTTTGAAAACTAATTTTCAAGTCAACCCAGTTTCAAATCAGGGTTGACTCGACTCGACTCAAAACCGTTTACATGGAAGTTTGAAAACTAAAAAACGATTTCAAAACGGTTTCAAACCTGCATGTAAACGTGGTAAATATGTTTCCTAAATTTACCTCTAGGCAGCGCCATTTGGCACACCGCTTGCTATACGTGATGTGTGTGTCGTCAAGTCTACCGTCAACACTCAACAACAACTAGGCCTATAACCTCAATTCACACCGCTAGCTATAATACAACTAGTAAAGAATCAATTTGGGATCCAGTCTCCGTGGCGGTGCGGTGTTTACATGACAGTTTTGAAAACTAATTTTCAAGTCAACCCAGTTTCAAAACCGTTTACATGGAAGTTTGAAAACTAAAAACGATTTCAAAACGGTTTCAAACCTGCATGTAAACGTGGTAAATGTGTGATAATGTATGAAACATGTGATAATAGCGGGAAGCTAAAATAAAATGAATGAATTGAAGATTCTCTGCATTTGTGTGAATAAGTATTTGTATTTGAACATGACTGCTGGTCCGAAATATTGATTTTCATCATACACATTGAAATATTAATTTATGTAAAGAAGAGAGTTTATTGTAAGAACTGTATATACGAGATATTACTCTGGCTCGCCAGCGCTACTATACCGGATAAACATACGCGCGGTGGTAGACACTATATTGTTGCGTGGGTTAAAACCGTACGAGTTTGTTTCAAAAAGCATAAAATATGCATAAGCCGCGTACTAAAAACTTAACTTCGCGGGTCGTCAGTCAAAATGAAAATCGTTACCTGTATATGGTGTTTTTATACTTTGCGTAGGAGGCGTTAACAAGCGAGTTTGATCTTATCATTCTGCTATTAGTTTATTGTTGTTTATATAAGGAGCACACGTATATTTCTCCTTCCTCCCATGTCCCAAACTTCAGAGTAAAGCACAGTTTTTAGATACATTACCATACATGTTTTTATAATGTTTATGTTGTTGATTGCCCGGTTATGTAGTTTCACTATTGTTACAAGTCAGTTACCCGTGTACCCACCACGTTTTATGTGATAAACATGCGTATAATCCGCTTCATCTTCGAAACCTGGTGAGCATCATCTTAAAGCATCATCCGCAATTATTATTCATAGGGCGTGTAAGGTGTAAGTCCTAAGGTGTAAGGCGCAAGTCGCATGGAATACTAATCGGTCACGATAACCTTTATAAACCCATTTTTATACGCTTATTGACTTCCTCGTATTGGTTGCTAAAGTTGCCCCAACCTACGTAGTCAAAATTCTGACGAACAACCACTTTTTCTACATCTCTAGTTCCTGACGTCCATGCTTGAAACAGATGCATCATGGATACTTTACTGTCGCATGGGCTGGATGCATGGAAATACCTAAGACAGCGGACATAACTATATGACGCTTGTGCACTGTTTTAAGTGGAAGTCAGCCTGTACGAATAAGTGTTAAAACACTCAAGGACTGTTGATTTTCGTTAAAACAGAGACCATGAAAGTGGCACTTTTAAACAATGATCTGAGGTAGGTATGACTGTATGAGACTAGTTACGTTGCGTAGTATACTTCTAGTAATGAAAATATATTTATTTCGTTTAATGCAAATGGCTAATTTCAGACAAAATGGCTTCTCTTACTACTGGATTAAATCTAGCATAAGGTTAATATAATTTAATCTAGACAATATGTTTAAGCTATAGAATTAATGTAGACCATGTCATTACTATACTATATTTATAGTTGCTAGCAATGTTTACACAGTACTATTTAATTAGGAATATTATGCATTCTAAATGAGAAAATGCAGCATGATTGTACAGCATAAAGAATTCGAATACAGTTGAAACTCATGCGATGTCCTACCATGCGGGTCCCAATGTTTCCTGTATACATCACATGTTTATTGTGCGAGACAGATAGTTTACCCCCTCGTTGGTTGAGCGGTCACCCATCCGATGCTTCCTTTATAGTTACGTCATCAAACAACCAACGGATATAACTCGGATGTGCAGCGATGACAAATGGAATGTCGAGTCAGTGAAACGTATCGGTGCATTGGGAAATGCAGCGGTAACATTACAAGTGCATATATCCCATTTGAAATAGTACTTGCTTGTTGCTTCCTTACTGGGTCCAAGTGTGTAATTTTAACAAAGACTTTTGTAATCTAGTTTGTAATCTTTGGTAGTAACCTACAGCTAAGACAGATAACTCCGAGTTATTGTTGTCGATACATTTCTGGTGGCGATCCTAGCGGTGAGGCTCTAATCTCAGATCTTCTGTTGGCCTAATGTCGTGGAACTGGTTGCGGCAACACAGCCGTTCAGAGATCCTAAAATGCAAGGTCTACTTGATCGCCGCCTGGCGGAGGCTCGTCGAACTTGCAACTTGGGAGTTCGACGAGCCTCCGCTAGACGGAGATCTGACCTTGCCTAAAATCCACCGCGTGGCAGCGCTGTTTTCATGACATCACATTGGTAATGCTAAATTCTCACACTTTCCTATCTTAACTGTAGGTTGCTATTAGGGTATTTTGTTTTACGACTTAACAGCTAGGTCATAAAACATCTGTGCTACTTTCAACCTTTTCACCCAATCGTTAACAGTTTTAGTACGTTGACATGGCGATTAAATTGCGGCATATTGTGGTAAATTACAAATAACTCTAGTTTATTCAGCGTGTTTCGAAAATAAAACTTGTAACTCTGTGGAGTATTTTTTTTTTTTAAGTTCCAAAGATACCTTTTAGACAACCTGAAAATAATACCCACCAATGGTTGGGGATTGTGTCACAATCATGGCCGATGTGACGTCACGTGGGAACAATGAATTTTGTACATAGAATTTGTCATGAATATACTTTTAATCCGTTGTTGAAGCCGTGTCATAAAAAGCTGTATAAATCTACCAGGCTTGTATAAATTCTGTGTTACTCATTATGTTGTCCAAATTTGTAAAACATGAAATTAATATGGCATTATTGAGAAGAATGGTATTATAACTGCCAAATCCAGGAATAAATAAACAGAAAAAGAAGTGCAGCTCAATTATTAAAAAAGAGAATATAAACACAAACAGGAAATTGACACAAAATCCAGATAATTTGGTTCCTTCAATAGACTTCTTTGCCTTTGGGTCATTGAACGGTTAATAAATAAAATATAAAAACATATCGTATTTATAGGGTCTACCCACTCAGTAACAAGACTGATTTTCAGTGGGGGACTCTAATTTAAAGCGACTATTTCAACTCTGCAGGCTCCGAACACCATCAACGAGTGAGTTATACCAATAACCAATCAAAGATATATATTTCAAATATGAAACATATGAATCAGTGATTGGATTGCTATGCGCTGTTCATTATAGTTGAAAATAACAAGTGATTGGTTTAGAAATAAATTGTTCTGTATTGCTTTCACGTCATAGTAAGACAGTCTATCTGGGTAACTTAGTGACTAACAAAATAAAATAAGTTACCAATTCCCTTTGCCGCAATAGGTCAGTATTTGATGTGTAAGAACAGCTGTGTAGACATTGTAGCTCAGTACAGCTACAGTATCAAAATCTAGAGCAAAACCTGAATACGTGATGCAGAACTGTCTTACAATAAAAATACAACGTCTTGAGCAGTGAGCAATATTTTCAGATCAGTTACACTCCGTTAATCGATTTCATTTTGAGCAGTGTATAGAGAAACATGTCGTGTATTAAAAAAAAGTATGCTGAATTATTTGAGGATATAATTTAATTATGTATACGACTTTTCACAGTGTTTGTACGTTCTGAAAACATTATGAACGCTATGACACTGGAATATAACCTCTGCTATGATCTGGTTGGAGACGCAAAGAAATTACGGAATTAGAAAACGAAAATCTCATTTTTCTCCATCTTTTTTAATTACATTAGAATTTGTGTGTTCATTGTTTTCCATGAAAGTGGCAAGGATGAACACACTAAGTAGAATCGTGTTACGGGGCACATTTGAGATATTAACCCCCCCCCCCCCCCGCTTCTTATTCTCCTGTATAATAAACTATTATGTAAATCTGTAATATTATTAAATATAGTTATTCATGCGAGAGACGAGAAGAAAACAAAACAATGACCGCGAATATTAATAATAGAAGGAAATACAATGTATTGTTGTGCTGTCGAACATACATTGGAAGACCATAAGGAATCAGCATAAGTAAAATTTGAGGAAAATACATAATATACAAATAATAGTAAAGTAAGTAGTTTTTTGAGTTTGAGGATGGTTAAGATGTTAGCCGGAAATTTAAAAATGTAAATAATAGAGAATTTAATCAATAAATTAATATCATAGTAAAGAATAAACCAGATCACTAAAATATAAAAATATCATAATTATCATTAATTTATAAATGGCCGGTGTGGATTTGAAGGAAGATGACTCCCGTGTGACAAGTATTGCTCGCTTCAATTACGCGCGTGTATTGTTTTATAATCTATTCAAGACTCCATTAAGATCTTCCATCCAAGTTATTTGACACTCATATATATCAAGTTAGTTCAGTTCAGTTTTTATTAATGATTTAATGGTATAGAAATCATAATAGAATATAATCGCGTATATACCTCAGCAAACAATCTCCCACCGATGTTATTCATTCGCCGGTATACGTATGCAAATATATGCGAATTTTTATGTACCCGATACGTACAGGAGACCTGAGTTCGATTCCCAGTGGTGTTTGTTATTCTTCTGTTTTCAACGTCTATGCTGTACTGTATCTAAATCTATCTCTCACATTTCCCAACACTATCAGGTTTTATAAACGGTGGTTTTCAAAGTTTGGCCCACTTCTGCAACGCTCTGTTACATTATAGTTCTAAAATAGAAACAAGTGTTTTCATTGGTGACATTCATTCTCGAGGTGTGATTGTCAAACATACGAACACCAGCAAAAGAACTTGAACGAATGGATTGAAATTTTCCCTGAATGTTATTTAAAATAATTTATTTGAATGAAACGTGTTCAGTTTAAAAAGAGGGATGTTTTTTACTTCAATTTTGTGAATGTAAAAAATAATTAACGATATTCCTACTTCTTTCCTCTCATGGTTGTCCAACGATATGTGTAAGTGCATAGTTGCATAAAGCTGTTTGACGTTTGTAGATCGTGAACAACCACATTTCTTACAACAGGTATTTTGATGCATATAATGCATCACTCCATGATTATTTGATGGTGGCACTATTTGAAGATAAATTCCAAGTTACTAATAATTTTGTATTTATATAAGGTTATTTTACTATCGCTTTACAAATGTATAAAATGTCAGATTCTACTTCCACAATCTAAACTTAAAAAAATAGAAATCAACTTATTCATATTAAAATTAATATATGGATAAAACATTTGTTGCCTCTCATTTACATTGTAAAATGGTTGTTGCAAATGTAATATTATTATTTAATCCGTTGTTTGTGTAAATTATACAAATTAAGTTATCGGGATATAAACATTACGCCTCTGTTCATCACGTTATGTTTAATTTCAACCCCTAATATTGAATCAAGTTCATCTCCGTCTGTACGTGGTGATCTACGCTGATTAATCTAGTGACTGTGGTGGCTTATAATTAAAATTATAATAATACGGATGTTTCCCAATCCTCTTACGAGTACAACGTTAAGCTCAAAATCCGCGCTTAGTTTACAAACCAAATATCTTGGAGCATGCCCAATTTCCAATGCTTTTATAGCTGATGTTCAATTAAGTTATCAAACATTCATCTCAAAAATTAATTCCAACGACTTGCTTAATCCATTCCTGTCTACACGTTTCTGATAGAGGCCGAATTTGTACGTCTGTTGAAGCCATGTCTGGTTGGTTGGTTGTTTCTGGTGCCATTTTGCTCCAGTCTTTAGTCTTTAGTTAGTGCCTCGCTTGGAGCTTATGAATAGGGCTATTACTGAACAACTTGGCAAGCTTATAGGCAACTTACTAAAGTTCCTCAAGTGACGCTATCCAGCGGAAACTTTATGTGTACCCACAGAATTGAATGAAAAGCAGATAACAATGGCAGAGCCATTACATTCGAATAATCAGGTTCGGGAAAACAAATGTTCAACTAAATAACACGGTTGTTCTCTCTTGTGGTAGGACTCGTATAAGTTGAGAACGATAAAGATATACTCGGATTTAATGGCAATCATAGATCAATTTGTGATCCAGCAAAAAGTCTCCGGATATTAAAAAAGACGACATGGCGGAAGCTGATTGATTGAAATCCCTTAAAAGTAATATGACATGTGTGATAGATCATCATAACGAGAAAAGCGCTTTGTTGTCAATGCCTATCGACACTAATCTAAGGAAGACTTGCTGACTTTGCCTACTAAAGAAAATGGAGTTACGAGCGGAGAACCCTCTGACTCGTGCCTGCCCCGCCCTCGTAGGTGCGACGGGGGAGAGCGGAACTTCTTTGGAGACAGAGATAAGTCACGTTGGCTCAGCTCGCTTGGAGAAGATACATCCGTCCAATCCGAGCTCTAAGGACGAGGTGACGCACTGCGTTCATTCACAATGCTTAATGGAAGAAAGAAAGACTACAAAGGCACACACACACTTTTGTTATTGAAAATATGTTCACACTCTTTTATTAAGAACGTCCTACATAGAGCTGTACATTATTTCAACTCACAATAACCGACAAAAAACATCTTCTCTTCTGGATCTACTCTAATCAATGACGCCGAAACATGTAATAAGAAAGCAACATGACAGAGGGAGAGAGATAGAGAGCGAGAGAACATATGAAGCTCTCCGAGGATTTTCTAAATCTACTCAACAGACCTCCCACCGGTAGCTCTACGTTTTACAGCTAAAGAAGTCTGATGGAATGTGGTCTACACTCAACACTATATGAGCACAACTCGACGACAGAATGAATTGCAAGCAATATCGCCATCCACAACTCCTCGACTTCTCTCCACTTTCAGTCGCGCATCAAGTTGTAAGCAAGGCCGCATTCCGCTGCACTATCTGGATAGACATAGGCGGAGGGCTTGACATTAATTGACGCTCGCATTCCTTAGTAGATAGATTATGGTGGTGGCAAGTGATTGATCGATAGGGGCTTCTAGCCTTAGTTTATAACCGCGGTACTGATTGAGAGTTGAGCCGCTAAGTGCTAAGAGATGCAGATTGAATGATGGTAAAATAAAATACATCCTGAACTAGGTTGCTTTTTGTGTGGATCCCTAAGAATGTTTATGATTAAGTGAATGGTATCGGTAGTATTAGCAGTAGCGTTGAGTATGTATTGTCTTACGATCAACATAATCTAGACGGCTAGTAGCAGAACGCAAGTGCAAGCACGGCCGGCGCACGATAGTACCGTTCAGTGATGATGCATTTACATTCTTCTACTAGCAGACTAGCGGATATTGACTGTTAACTCACACAATGTAATCCTGCTGTCGAGTCCCAGATTTTTAACTTCGTTCAGTCGACCGATCATCTGCTCATAATATCAAAGAAGGGTGATGGGAATAAGAAAAATATAGGAGACTGTTAGTGTTTAGTTACAAAAGTATAAGATGGTTTGATAAAGAAAACTGACGAAAACGTAAAAAATATTAAATTTCTCCGAGTTGATCATCCTTCAGAGTCAGTCTGACTCTGAAGAATTTTGATTCTGTCTGTTAATAAGGGTTATGAACAAGTTTTTTAAAACACTTTGTTACATTTTTCCAAGATACATCAACATTACTTAGTAATTACAAAATTTCTTTTTCACTAAATTTCTCTGTGAATCAACAAGAAAATCAAGAACTAGAAAACACATATTCAAACCCATATTTTAAAATTCTTTTCTAGCTAACATACCGTGTTAAATCTCTTCCCGCAGGTAGGTATGATTATTTATAACGAAATAATAAAACAAAAGTAGGTGTACGAACTGACGTGGATAAATACCTCAGTTGAATCGTTCGTGCGTAATCATTGCCAGCTTGATAAAACCTCGAAGGACCAAAATACATATATCAATGCGGACGAGCATTCAGAGTAATTTACATGCATGCACGCTCTCAAAAGTGCTTTGGGCAGGGGAGAGAAAGAAGAGTACAAAGTTAATTTTGCGTATCGTTGCACGAACCTCGAAGTGAGCACGGTCGAGTAGAAAATGAATGATTTTTTCTTGCGTGAAATTTGATCGGAAGCGAACGTAGATTGACATCGCATGGTTGGAGTGACTGCTCCATTATCTGATTCACGTTGGCGCAATGAACGTTTCCGAGTTGGTCGGTCACCGCTACTGAGATATACTTGAACAGTCAAGCCACTTGGTCGCCCAATGAATCGAACAGAAGGGGTTCCAGCCTTGGTAGATACTGCATGCTCCCCGTTACACACCACGGCTCGTACGAAGCGGCACAAATTGGTTTGAAAAATGTACCTCGATTTTGAATTTTACAATTTTTTTAAATTTTTCTCAATCATCCTGAAACATGTAAATTATTGTATCCAATTTGCTGGTGGCCATAATATGGGAGACAAAACGGCTTGTTTGTTGACTGGCAATTCATTGTTGCAGGGTTTCGTGTTGCGTATGGTTGAAGTGTTTTGCTATTTGTACTGAAAAGCAATATAATAAACTCTACTGTACTGTCTGCCCCACTATGTTTGTTGTTTCCAATGGCATAAACAGTTATTTTCATACACATTTTTTGGTATATATGTATTCAAAAGAATATTTTGTGATAGAAGTGTTCGTTTTCTTTTGATAGCTGAAAATATGTAATTTTGGCCTCCAATGTTGCCGTTAGGACGTGATGTGAATGCTCCCTATATGTATTATAAAATTATTTTCTATACGCATATAAGTTTTTTGAATAAGAAATAAAGCATACATATTTTGCGTTGCGTCTGAGGATGGCGATAGAAATATTTTAATTGCTTTATTCAAAAATGTGTAAAATACAAATAGATATCTCGAGTTTCAAAAATTACTTCAACTAAGTTAAGTGTTCAAATCCCATAAAATTGCGCTCAGTATAAAATCATAATGTAAAAAAAAAATACTGAGATAAACAAATACTCTAGACAGCGAAGCTATAAGCAAATATAACCAGATACCGCAAAAACAATTAGTTATTGTACCATAACTCATTTTAGTTCGTTGTCAATCACTTTTGTTTCAACAATGTTCAAGCTTACACAACTTCACAACGGACATTACACACAACTACGTGTGGTTGCTCGCCCCACAAAACCACAACATTTATTTTTCAAATTGGCAACATCCTCTATAATGCACCTCTAGCAAGCTCGTACGAAACATAACACAATACATCTCGGAGTTGTTATTTTTCATGTGCGGCTCATTCTAAATATTTAATGCATCAGAGGGGCCACTGAGATATGAACTAACCCTATTTTACTAACCATGGTAAGCCTATGGTATAGAGCCGGTAGACGAATACGATATTAAACCGACACAGGAGAATGAAGGTGAGATATTAATATTTCTAGTGAAACGAGTTTAGATGTGAGGGTTGGTATTGATCCGGTTCATATAGCCCGCGCTCTGGGCCTAGCGTGATCATCTAAGGCAGTGGTATGTACTACTTCACCGCCTGCTATATACAGAACACAAAGCAGGGCGCAATCATCATCTAGAACCGTTGCCATGTCTCATTCTCTCGTCTTGGTGTTAACTTCAGCCGTAACTGTCGGGAGGGCAATTTTTAATCAATCTTGAGATGTCAGAACTCGAGGCATGCAAGCGCCAGGTTATCCACGTGGTTATATGTTGTTTTGTTTGATGGAGAGAAGTAGGATTAAATGAAACAAGGAGATGAGCGAAGGATACAAAGATCATAAACTAAGAAGAAGTTATGTTATTGATTAGCTTGTTTGTTAGTGTTGCAAGCTTGTAATTACTGTAGCATTCCAGCACTATCATTACTTTTTCGCACACAAGTTATATGAAAAGTTGTATACTATAATGTCTAGGTAGTTTCTGGTACTATATTGGTTTGCAATAAATAAACATTGAATAACAATGTCTGTTTTCTTTGATTATGTTCATATTTACATATTGGAATGGAGAATGTTAATAATTTACCATGATGATAATAATTATAATAAATATGCAAAGCTGGGACAGATATCAACATACTATATAGTAGCTGTGTCAGCGCTAAACTGCATCATTCCTAATTGGTCCTTTATTTGAGGTTTGGATCATGAAACCACATTTCTTGTTAAACTGTGCCAAAGCGATTCTTACATTTGAAGCAGATTATTTTCCATCAAAATAATGTCCATGTATTTTGAACGCACCAGTAAATACACGTGGATCTGAATACTCAGGTGATCATTGTTATCAAATTTCACATAATTTTTGCAAAAGTATGACAAGTAAAATAATATGTGTATTGAATCAAAATCGCTTTTTTATCCTATGACATGAGTTTACTCGAGCAAAGAGTAATGAGTTATTACGTGAGTATACTATGAGTTATGACGTGAGTTATACTCATGAGCAATGAGTTATGACGTGAGTATACTATGAGTTATGATGTGAGTATATACTCATAAGCAGCGAGTTATGACGTGAGTATACAATGAGTTATGAGGTGAGTATACTCATGAGCAATGAGTTATGACTTGAGTATACTCATAAGCAATGAGTTATGGCGTGAGTTTACTCATGAGCAATGAGTTACACTGAGAATCACCGTTTTAGCTGCAACAAACAGTCTTTACACCACAGCGCAATAAACTTGTCGTTTTACGCATCACTGAAGAAGAAATATACCCATGGGAATTAGAAAAACTCACCTCATTTAATTGTTATCAGCGCTTTTGAAAAAATCTATTTGTGTGAATTAAAGGACACTCGTGTTATTTCAATTTCCACGCGTACCTCAACAACATGCTCGCCCAACCGTCCTTTGCATTCACTCGTGTTCGATGTGACAATGGAAGACATTCACCCACGTGGATAAAAATCTCGTTTGATTTAATTTGTACCACGCCCCACAAAACCTTAATGCAAATTCTACGTTTGCATTATTTGAAGGCATTTACATCCAGGTAAACACGCTTAATTCACTCAAGTTTTGCGATGGTTGATATAAATAGAATTTCAAATAAATATCTTCGTGGAAAAAAGGATTGACATGGCGGTTTATCAATTATCTAATATAAACTTTATTTTCTAAAATAGTAATCACAATTGAACATTTGAAATGGAGCTGTCAAATGTGATGTGAATGTGATTTTTTTATAAAGTTATATGAACTATGGTTTTTAATTTTGTATCGTTGTGATTAGGACGGTTTAGAACAACATTGTCTGAGAAAGAATGTAGTCTCATAAAAGAAATGTTGACGTTGCAAAACAACAACATTTTAGTTTTTAAGTGCTACAACGAGAAAACGTATCTTCAAATCCATCCAAAATGACAGAATACAAAATATATATACAAAAACAAAAATCTTAAGATTGAGAAACGAAATATTGAATAGGTAAAGTAAATTGAACTACTTTCGAATACAAAATATATATACAAAAACAAAAATCTTAAGAATGAGAAACGAAATATTGAATAGGAAAAGTAAATTAAACTACTTTCAATTCCTCATTATAGAGCGCATTTTACAATATTGGTAGTTTCCACGAACCTTAAAACTATTAGGGTGGGAGGTGGGGGTGCATGGCGGCCGTGTTAGTGAATTGTGGCCATGGAGAAACAGTTGAAACCAGTAGTAGTAACTAAACACACCATTTCGTTAAAATAAGACTTGTTTTTTACATCAAATTGATTTGTTTCTTAATTTGCGAATTTTATCATAAATTCAGATCTTTTTTGTCCTTTTAACACTGCTTTTATTAATCTTATCTTGAAGATTACGCTGAGATCATATATGATACCAATATGGCCGCTGGGGCGTCACGTACAAACACTATAAATAGCATTTTCTCGAAAAGTCACTCGTTTCAATTGCGAAGATCAAGCAGCTGTGGTGTTAAGGGTCGTTACAAAAAGCCAGGTTATACAAACTAGGGAAAACGCGAATAAAGATCGTGCTCTATTCGTTATAATGAGTACAAGTGTACCAACCTGACGCGAGGAAATGCGCAAGACTGTCCCGACGTGACGTAACACGGCCTAGGAATTATTTCCTCTCTCTCAACCCGACACGCAAGAATTTATCAAAGAGAACGAGTCCTCTCCAGCCTGATAACCTGAGTCAACTGGACTACTTTATTAATTGGAGTGAATTCTGAGGAAAGGTATATATGAGAAGTTGAGGAACATCCCCTTAGTAGTTGATGCGAGTGGGAACATCAAAGAGACCAAAGGAGGGCTATTCCTGAGTATTTGTACGATGCAAACGTACCTTCTTGACTGTCTAAAAGTTTATTTTATGTTAGAAAACAGTTCCGTTTCTATGCACCTATAATTAGAGGTGTTCGTTTTTCGCGCATCGCGAGAGGGCTGATAATGAAGGGGGTGTAAACAGTGGATATCTGGCGACTGCCACCTCAAAAACACCGGACTTTCATCGAGTAATTCGAGAAATGCGGCATTTTATAGTCATAACATCGAAATTTGTATTGATTAGTAAAATCTCCACAAAATCGTCGTTTTTTAGCTTTAGCCTTTTTCCTTTGTTAACTAATCCATTTTTTTTTTAATGTGGTTCAATTTTATTTCATTGGCTTCCGCACTAATATTATATTCTGTTATGTATATTTTCCCTACGTCACTGTGTACATATTATTGTACAACGGTCAGTGGCGTGCAGAGGTACGAACAGGACCGGCGCGAGTGCATAGAACATTTAGGGGTACACCGACCCATCCGCGTGTGACGACTCGACGAGCGCGAAGCGCGAGTTGTTAGGGGTCTGGGGCGTAGCCCCAGCCGCCGGAGGCCTTATCGCCGAAGGCGAAAAATTTTTTCACGTAATCAAAGTTATTTTGTGAATTTTAATGCTCAAAGAGGAAATTACTAAAGGAGTTACAATGTTTTGTATATGTTGTAAGGGGTAGGGTAGTAAATAATAAAACTGGCGAAAACAATGGCGGTAGTTTTGAAAACTTTTGAGTACAGCTCGTTTTTAACGCCTCACACAGGGTTTTCTTAGTGATGGAAATAAATAAATTGAACATATTTGACATTTTACACTTCTGATTTACTTAGTCGCATAAGAAAATGCTAACAACAGCTAATTAAACACGCACATCGTGTATTAGTGCGCCTTGCCGGTTGCCGCACACAGTCATTGACACAGTGCACGAGGGCTGCCGTAAATTATTACAACACTGAAAATAAATTTGAAGATAGTTTGGCAGAAAAATATTGCCCCTAATTACGGCATGAAATTGCCATACTCATCATACTCGTCCACTGGCGTAGTGCAAAAACCCTGGGCGCCCTGCAATATCCATTCCCCCTCGACATAAAAATCTCGATATGAAATGTAATAAAAACAAAAAGCCTGACATACTATATTCAATTTTTAGTTGTATCAGTAGCAGATACTAAAATATTGCAACATGGATAACTACTAACTGGCGCCATACTATTTTTTAGGTCCGAATGCACAGATACCCCCTAGGTCTAGGCCCCCTAAGTTAGGAAACTCCCTTATTGTCAAGGAGATGTTTTACTTATGGAAAATAGCATTCAATAAAAGAATCCCATGGCCCATAGCAACCCTAGAAGACATATCTGCCTGCTTTTGACACTGTAACCTTGTTCAGCTCGTTTGATGAGAAAATTACTCCAGTCAAATTTCTTGTCTGCTGTTGATTGACATGACTCAGACTCTGATGAACTCTTTCTCAATTTAGGTATTGCACTAATTACAGTCGGTGTCTGGGAGGCGGATGGTCGCTTAAATCCTCTTTTGCTAGCTTTAGAGGCACAGCTATCAAGATGCCTTTGCCAGTTTGTCAGATTTAGACACAGCCTATTTTTGCCGCACACGCAACACACGCACTTACTCTCCTCACTTGACATTAAGAGTAAAATGTTTCACTATTGTAAACTGCAGTACAATAAAATATCTTCCACGCGTCGGCAAACTTTGCACTTGCAGGCTGCAGAATGCAACACTCACAACCTACCCGAATCAAGTGGAAAATCACCGAGCCCAACCGCCAACATCGCGCGCTCGCTACTGCCTAGTATTAAATTCGGCTAGGCTCGCATTTCCGAAGGCTTTGAGGGAAATGGCACGATATTTTGAAATAAACACTGCTAAAATGAACATTACACTGCCAGTTCTTGGTTCTATACAACATTATTACGTGATGTTATTGAGTGTGAGATATACTATGTTGTTAATTTTTTAAACTAACCCATACCGCTCTAGGGGGTGTAAGCACCCCAAGGGGTGGGTACACCCCCTGAAATTTTCCACCGGCGCAGGTCGCGCCGTAAAACCATAGTCTGCACGCCACTGACAACGGTTCCTTTTAATTTTTAAATTTTAGCTTGCATCTGGTGTCATTTACTGTCATAACAACCAAAAATCCATTACACCGCCATAAGATCGAAATTGTAAAATTCATAAGCGATATTTAATGAATCATGACACCATTCACCATTTTTTAATTTACAATGAATACGCCAATATGTCAACAACAACAACAACGGTAACAAACACAAGCACAGTAACAGAACACAAATTCATTACAAAATATTGAATTTGTGAAATAGTGTTATAAACATCTTCTATTACGGCATTGTGGACTTAGTTTTAAATCTTCTTATAAGTAAATATCCTCACAAAAATCTTGTCTCCATAGTTTTTTCCACAAACTGCACGGATGTTTGAATAACGATTCCGTTGATTTATCATAATATATTTGAAGTGGTTCTTGTCGCTCCAACTAGGGTTCGTATAGAACCTAGAAGTCAATGATCCAATCAAAGATCAAAAGAAGTTAAAACATAACACGAGCACGCGATAACCGTAAACATTCCTTTGAAGGAATAACAATGTTGAGTTTGATGAATGAAAGCTCGTGTTTGCGATGGACGATTGAGACACTCGGGTGAGTTTGCTACAATCTGAGATTCAGGACTGCTTTTCAACACACGACATGAAACCAATGCTAGAACTCAAGACCATGTGATATATGTGGCAAGCTCTTGCTTCACTATATGTGGTTTCTTTTTTCTATTTTTTTCTTTTTTTTCTTTTTCTTTTCTTTTGCCTTTTTTTTTTTCTTTTTTCGTTTTCTTTTTTCTTTTTCTTTTTCTTTTTCTTTCTCTTTTTTTCGTTTTTCCTTTTCTTTTTTCTTTTTCTTTTTTTTGTTCATTGTTCATTGTTCTTTGTTCTTTGTTCTTTGTTCTTTGTTCATTTTCATTTTCTTTTTTCTCTCATTGTTGTTGATTGTGTACTTATTCCTCGTTTATAAATCAGTTTTATAACTGAATATAACACACATTAAAAAGTATTTAATGTTCATCAAATAAAAAAATGTGTAAAATAAAGGATAAATAACGAAAATAATACACATAAGTTGGACAATTTTCGTGCGTGTACTTATGTTGCATGCGTTGCCAGCCAGCGACTATAGTATAAAATACAACAATTGCTGCGCCTCACACGAGTTTCCCAATCACTTGCAATAGGCCGCGTACTGACAAAAAAAAAAACGTTGTCTGAGGATAAAGGGCATACCGGACATTTCGGATGCATCCACTGTGTACGTTTAAACCCGCCTTGGGCTGGTTAAAGATTTATTTGTTGACATTCTACGCTTTTATTTCACCATTTATTTCACATTCCATACAATTTGTAATTCCAGTAGTTGTGGAGAATTTCGTCTCTTATATGGTGAAGCCTTACTCGATTCGGTCCTTTGACTCGGTTTGGTTTGTAACGTACGTACACCGTAATTTGAGCAATGCGTTCTTCTACCCGTTAGCAACATGCTTTCTGAATATCGTTATACAGTATTTCTTGCTTTAAGTCTACATTAAAGGAAAGACATAATGACATTTTATTATAATGTGATAGTATATGATTCTTCACACATTCAAATAACTAAGTTAGAGGTGTAAGTACCAGTCAGTACCAGTACCAAAGAATCAGGTGATTCTTTGCCTATTTAAGGTGTATTCATACAATGCGTATGACTGCCATATCGTGTGCCACAATGACATATTATTATTATTATTATGTTTATTATTATTATTACTGTGCACTGAATTGTTATTTATTTTGTTTAATCCACAGTTAAACCTCATGGCTTTATGGAACAAGTTGTATTGTACTTTTCATTTTGTATTCTAATAATAAAAATTTGTGCGATTATTAAAAAAAAAAAAAAAATTATTATTATTATTATTATTATTATTATTAGTATTATTATTATTATTATTATTATTATTATTATTATTATTATTATTATTATTATTATTATTATTATTATTATTATTATTATTATTATTATTATTAATTGTTTATTCATGTCGTCACAAAACCACATAAGTGAAAAGGACAGAAAAAACAAATTTAAAAGTCAAGCTTGACAAGAAACGGCGTCGACGCTAGCAAACATTATGGAAGTAGTAACACTTATTACATAAGAATATGGCTGTGAATCAAATAAAATCAATCAGATAATCGCCACCCTCAGTATTAAACACTGTCGAGTTATCGTCCTTTGCGATCTTTGTATATCTCACGAAACAACGATAACGTGTAACATTATTGCTTGATATTAGATCTGATGTTCTAGTCGCTGTGAAGCATTCTTATCCGACCGAGAGGTAATAAAGTTGAACTGCTATTCGTTTACGGTACACATTGAAAATTCATCTCCATGAAAATATATCATGCTATACCTGCCACGTCGAGCTTACTTCTTCGTTTATGCACATTGCGCTAGTTTGTAGTTTTGACCTTCGGGATTTGTGTTGATGTTATATAGTAACGGCCATAATTAAAAACATAATTTTAAAGAACAGTTCTATATCCAAAATTAGAATATTATAACTATCAACTGTTGACTGTGTGAACATTTAAGATCAGTTTGATTAATTAAATATAGTTAGTTAATGACTGTATGTATCATCGTCATGTGTTTATGATTATCTATTTAACATGTATTTATCATAAAATTGTAAGGAAATGTTGGTTGATGATAAATGCATTTTTTGTTTTGGTAAGAGAAGGGAATAATAAAACTAGCTAAAATAAAACTAAATAATAAAAGTTATAATAACTACGTATTCATAAATAATTTTGGGCATTTTTCAAATACATTTTTAAATCAAAAGCTAATTTCGATGCCAAAATTACTAAACTCGTCATGGTAATGGTGACGATAATCAAACAAGTCTCACGCTTACAAAACAGCCGAGTCCAATAACACCAACTCAATGTTCTGCTTCTCTATTCCCAACCACCTATTTCAAAAAGGGCCATCAGGGATTATTTACTCTCTTAGGTTGGATACCTGCAAATTCCCTAACACAGCGGGCATGGCTAATGAGGCTTAATTTGTGCCCTCTACAAACTATAAGACTGCCTTTACGAATTTGCGAATCTGTTAATTTTCGTTGAAACAGTGTGCATGAAAGGGGTTGTAGAAAAGGATATGAGATCGGGACGTGAGGGCTAAAGTTCATCTCCATCCAAAATACACGCCGGTAAAGGTAAAGAGGACTCGTCAAAGGGAGGCTTATATCACGCTTACTGTGCAAGGCAGTAAACGTCAAGCTTGTTAAGACTAGTCTACGTAGATGTTTAAGAACTAAAAATTTAAGATTAACAATTTGTTATTTAGGTTTGTGGTACACACAAAACTTAGAATTAAAGACTTCGGACGAAGATGAGACACTTTATGCAATGTTAGTATCTTTGCCTTTGGAGCTCTTTGTCGAATCCGCGGCCATCTTTATCCATTTATTTGTAGGTTATGAATTTGTTTAGTAGTACTTCTCGTGACCCTGGTGGTCTATACTGAACCTCATTTGACTCCGTTTTTTCACTTGTGAATTAAGGATTTGTTACTTGAGTTGAAAGTTGGTCAACTCTGTTGGTCACAAGTAACAAGTGACAAGTCTTTAATTCTTATGTGAACGCATTCGTGTGTTTTGTATATTTCAACTTTGTAAATCGCAAGTTGTAAGTTCTTAAAAATATACGTAGACCAGCCTTTACCAGGAAGAATGCACAGTTTAAAGAAAAGTGACCACCAATGATTTCTATTCTACTAACAAAAACCACCCGCTTGACAATATAGCGAAGACGGGGGCTCAAGTTTCGGTCCTTTTTCAAAGGGCCGGCCATAATAATCTCTTGCTCAAGAAAAATGACCATCACTAAAGGAAACTGCTATTTTACTACTTTTCTTACAAACCCATTATGAGAATGGCTAATCCTGAATATTCATAGTCGAAGATCTATGTGGTTTGCAGCTGTCTTTACTATGTTAAAAGGTATATGATTTGCCAAATAAAGGGGATGATTGACAGCATTAGTCTGCAGCAATAAGAATCAGTTTCTTTTAGCTCGCATTTTGCCAGCGTGGATTTTGAATTGAGACGAACTGTAGTATAACGTTGAACCACACCTATCGGCAATACAAAGAACTAAACACCTTACACGTGCCTGCCTACTTGCCGGATTACAATAGTACTTCGCCTACGGTTATCCCACGGCTGTGGCTAGAGTAATACCTTCAACGTGCTCTTGTTTGAAATCGTGTCCATGTATGCGTTACTCAGCTTCCGAACACACAGACCGACGCACTATCTTGTGGTGACTACTAGAAGCACATTAATATTGATAAGCCGCAGGTTCGTGCCGTTCTTGCGAGCCTGTTCGTACTAAATCCATTGAAGATTAATTCAAGATGTTGTTTTGATGTTCTAGGTTGTAAACGCTCATAAATCCTTAGCTACATTTTTAGGAAACGTATTTGTGTTTCTGTTTAGAATGTAATGCTAATTGCGATACGGGAGATGTTTCACGTGCGATTAATACGCAATTACTATGGAACATTACATCTCAAACATATTATCAGCGATGAAGACTGACATTTTGAAAGCTAGATAGCAATATTGTTTTAGTAATTTGAATCAGCACTGAGACGCGATTAGAATTTGACTGATATAGTTTTTAAAAAATGCACAATAAATATGTTGTACTGAATAAAAAAAATATAAAACGAGTATTAATAAGGGTATAGATTCGAGAAAGAACAAAGTATTTGAAAGATCAAAAGATTAATCATTGAAGTTTAGAAACGTTGACTAAAGAAAGGGGATCGTAAATTGGACTTAATTTGAGGTAAGACTAAGTTCTAAAGAATATATTAATTGAGGGGCAAGTGCAAAGGAAAGTCAGTAGAGGCAGACCAAGATAGCAATACGTGCTATAGATAATCCAGAACACACAGTTTAATGGAGGATATCAAGAAATGAAAATACCGAGAGAAAGGGAGAAATGATGGAGATCTGTACCAAATCACTGATTGATATAATAAAAAAAGACAAACTTGTAGTAAGTCTCAATCGTGTCTCCTTTATCGACCTCGGATTCATATCGACTCCACCTTCCATGCACGCTGTTTCAACGGAAATTAACAGATTACTAATGCTCTTTCACATATTCGTAAAGGCAGTCTTCCGTTTAGTAGAGTACATAAGCTTCACTAGGCACGCCCGCTGTGTAAGGAATTCCTTGGCATCCAACCCCAAGAAGTACATTAGATTAGACCGTCCTTAAATAAACGGTAGAGGAATTAGAGAAGTAGAGTAGTAGATGGAAGTAGAGTAGTCGAAAAATAAGTTGATACATTGGACTCGGCTATAGAGCACTCAAAATAGACTAGATGCATTCTGGTGGCAAGAAAATAAACTTCTATTAGGAGTGGTTTAGCTGTCAATTTTCATTGTTGTTTCATTGTTATTATTCATCAATGGCGCTGAAAGGAGGTTGCTTAGCAGCGCTATCTATGTTAGTTTTGAGTCCTCTATTACGTAAGCGAAGTTGGGGTAACAATATTGCTTATTCATCAGTGATGAGATTAGCAGTCAGTGAGTCAGTCAGTGAGTCATTCAGTCAGTCAGTCAGTCAGTCAGTCAGTCAGTCAGTCAGTCAGTCAGTCAGTCAGTCAGTCAGTCAGTCAGTCAGTCAGTCAGTCAGTCAGTCAGTCAGTCAGTCAGTCAGTCAGTCAGTCAGTCAGTCAGTCAGTCAGTCAGTCAGTCAGTCAGTCAGTCAGACTGTTCCCCCTCCCCGCCCCAGTGAGCCATTGATGAGTATAACATACTACACCACCATCCAAAACACTCAACTGTAACAATAGTAGCCTAGAATTAATCGCGAGTGTCCATAATGGTAGAGCGAAATACATGACGTGACGCACAAACAATAACAACGAACTGCATGTCGGTGTAAAAGCGACAGCAATGTCACCAATGTACGTTGTGACGACGAAATGTAAGTAAACAATTGTATCACTTATCGGGGCGTGCATTGATTTTACAGTTCTGTGTGCAGACTGAATATTACGCTAGCTGCCATAGTTACCACGGCTTTACAGGGTAATCAAAAAAGACAAACACAATCGGTGAATCACACACGTAAAGCCCTACACATACTTATTGTTTCATCTAAGGGTCCTTGATGGTTATGTTAAGGCACATTTTTCACTGTTGTGCCATGGTTGTGCATTGTTGTCAATTGTCATTGAATATCTGAGGGCCGTGATTAGTTCTATCTAAGGGTCCTAAATCAATTCTGAAAAAGGTCTGGGGAGGCGTATGACACTGCAGCACTGCGAGCATTCTCCATATTCAGGGTATTAAGATAAGCATTGTCATATTTATACTGTTGTGGAGATTCGTCATCGAAACAAAGATTGTCGTAATTGTATTCATTGACATATCCTTAGATATATGGAAACTCAGCCTATTTTATTTTATAGATATTGGTAACTATAATATTCAAGCGGCTTGACTTTTTGAGTGACACATTATTCTAATTCTCTTGATTACAAACAAATGTATCTTGTGCAGAACTCGAAGCAACTATACTGCCATCTAAGAAAGTTAGAAACTACTATAGTCCATGTTTTATTTCTTGTTTGTATGCAAGCTTTACGGGCAACAATTTATTTATTCACAAATCATCACTCCCAGCAGTGTATACTGTAGTCTGCAGCAACATCAAGCGCAAAGTATAATAAAGATGTGGTACACAGATATAATAGAATAATATAACAAGTGCACACAGTCATGTAGAAGCTCAAAACAAGACTACAGATTATTCATAATTCTAGACTGAGGCAGAGGTTTGCGATGAAGAGGGAGAGGTCGGTGTATGGAAAGGTAAACCATTTGTTATTCGTATAAGAATACCATCGAAATGTTATAAGCAGTTATTACCTTTACATTTCATGATAATTTTAAGGAGGTTTGGTTTCTGTTATAGCTTAAAATGATTAACAATTGCAATTTTAGCTAAACAGGAGCTATGTCACCCTTTTTACAACGAATGTAATGTTTTTTATATTTTTATGGATCAACATGGGTTGTCATATAAATCATGTCAACCTGTATTTAAAATCTGCTCTGTTAATTAAGGAAGCGTGTAAAATTGTGAGATTCTCATTTTAAAAGATTGAGGAATAGATATTTAATCTTAAATGTATTTCCTGAAATACATTTTAATTTTAAATATCTCATGTTTTGTCTATATTAAAAGAATTTTTAATAGGTAATAATGTCTTGGATGCTGAAAATAAAATGCGGAAGTAGGGTCTATGGAACTTTTTACAGTATGATGCTTATCTCTTCCTTATTGTGTGTTTTTGTTCGTACTAATTGGAAATACCCGGCAGCTATTTTGGAAGTAAATATATACACCCAACAAAATCATAATATCTCTTGTATCCGCCATTTTGTAGTAGATAACTTTGACGTGTACTTTTGTGGTTGCTATAATTGTTTTAAGCCACTTGCTTCTCCAGTAATTACCAACAATAAAGTTGACTACTCAAGTTCCTAAGTGAACCATAATACATACTAAAACGCACCATATAATTGATGTAAAAGTATGCCCAATTACCCAGATAGTACATTTTTCACGTCTTGTCAATTGTGTTTGACATTAAACAAACTGAAGGATAAGTGATGCCAACTTCAAAACTCTACAACACACGAACAATGTGTAATTCCATCCCAGATCCAGACGATCGTATCACTCCGCGGAGAATGGTCCATAAAGAAGACGTAACGTTACATACGATGATTGTCGTCGTCGTAATCATTCTAGTTATGAGTCGTCTCGTTGGAGGGTAGGAGAGGGGATGGGAGCTGTGTATGATGTCTTCGTCTTGGTGTCACCAAAGATAGGACACAGATAAAGGGGTATGCAGTAAATTCCCTTGTTTGTAGTTTCAGTGAAGAAAATGTCATTTGTAAAGTACCAATTTAAAATATATGTACTCGTATTTTGTATTCTGGGGCCGGATTCACAAGAGGTCTTAACTAAGGACCGGTCCTAAGTCCTGCTGTACCGTATGTGCTATTATAAATCCATGATAGGCCTACTACACGGCCCAATTGATAGCTACTTTCATGGAAATCACAGTGAACTTAAAATATTACAAGGCGGTGTTTTAAAGTTTAGTGTTTTGTTTTCTTATACCTCCACAATCTAAAAACAGAGAAATGTGTATGTCAAGGTAAGTAAACGATATTTATTCATGTTCACACTTCGTAGTCATAGACGCATTGCCACCATCTTTGAAGAAAGATAAGACAAACTCAGACCGGACCTAAATATTTGTCTCAAGTGTTTGTTATTTACTAGGGTTTCTTAGCAACGTCGAGTCGAGGCTATGTGTAGGTCCGTATCAGCCAATGGCGTAGTGGTCCTAAAGTTAGGCCAGGCCTAAGTTAAGACCTCTTGTGAATCCGGCCCCTATGTTTATCACCTCGGTCGGAAAAAATACAAATACATCACCTATACTATAGTTGATAACAATGGTACGTATACGTATATTCTATATTACAAAGATAAAGGGGTATGCAATAAATTCCCTTGTGGAGGTACCCCACAAACAAACAATGAAAACTTTTGTCTAGGGGTTGAGTGCTGACCTTGATGGAAAGAGAGAGACCGTAATGCACAGCTGGGCGGTAGAAAGTGCCGATACTTGCTTTGCTTGCCAAGATCGCGCACATGCACAGAGAGGATAGATTCATCACCGCCGCAATGCATGTGCGTTAAAACCACGAGAATGACAAATCAAAATAATACAGACAAACCTCAACCTGAAAGTGTCAACCGCACGCACAGTGTGGGGAAATAAATAATTGAATGTGATCTAGAAATGTTCGTCGGTTTCAGGCTTTTTGTTTTTCGTTTCTTTTTTTTTGTGTTAATGAAAATGTCAACTAACCGACCAGTCCGTTGTACAAACTGATTTGTTTTCGCTGACTATGACCGACGTGAAAGCTACATATGTAACACAACACGCAACGCAACGCAACGCAACGCAACGCAACGCAACGCAACGCAACGCAACGCAACGCAACGCAACGCAACGCAACGCAACGCAACGCAACGCATTGAAATGAAACGAAACGTAACGAAACGAAACGAAACGAAACGAAACGAAACGAAACGAAACGAAACGAAACGAAACGAAACGAAACGAAACGAAACGAAACGAAACGAAACGAAACGAAACGAAACGAAACGAAACGAAACGAAACGAAACGAAACGAAACGAAACGAAACGAAACGAAACGAAACGAAACGCATTCTCGTGAATTGTCCATGGATCACTATAAACTTCATTTTCGAGACATTTGCTGTCGTGTATCCATTTGAATGCTTGATGCACCTTATGAGAGGCTGAATACACCATTACTTGTATCAGAGATATCTTGGGTCTTAGAAATTAAGCAATATAATTCGCATTTCACTCCATTAGGTGGAGTGTATAAGCCGTAGGATGCACACTTGTGATCTTGTATAATGTATGGATGTGTTAAGTCGTTGTTATTAATTACTAATTAGCCATCTCGATAGCTGAGAGCGTGGAACCAAATAGCATATGGCTGAATGCCATAATATATTACGTTTAAATCTTGTAACAATGTAAAGCGCCATTCACAGTCAGTTGTTATGCGTAAGTCGTAAAGTTTATGGAGTAAGGCGTAAGAAATATCAAGCAATGGAACTTAAAATGCATTGTGACCAGTGGTCTTGAAACATGACACATCGCAATGTTAAACAATACGTCTTACGGCTTAAACCTTAGGCTTTACAACTGATTGTTAATGAGGCTTTAAATCCAGTCTACTCGTACAACCAATTCCAATTCCAACCAAAACCAATACCAAATAAACCAAGTATCCTGTATTGAGTTAATTATCCCAGAAACATAGGATTTATCTGTTGCGCAACAATATGGTAAACGCTGGAAGCCACTTCAATTTCTCCGAATCGTGTATTTACTAAATGTACGTATAGAATTTGTCCTGAACAATTGAAAATTGTTCAATTGTTAATGTATGTACATGTAATCTGTATACATGATCGGTTGAAAGGGATACAAATTAAATTGATCTCATGTCACAATTGTGCATTTGTTTGGATGTAGTTAAATATTTACACCCAAATCAACCAGTAACCACTCTAGTTAATAAAACAATGACGATAAAATGATATTGAATTGAACCAGATAAATGTACCCTAAAGAGTGCCTGGTCCATGTATATCGAAATCAGAGAGGGAAACACAATGCATATTGCTTGCTGTCCAACATATACATTGGTGACTACAAGAAGCTAGAATACTAAGTAAAATCTTACGAAAATAGATAAATGTTAACACACACTAGGTTGTATTAAAATGGCGATGCATGATAATTGGCAAAATCTATTGAATTGCATCATCGATAATGGATAACTGAACTGAATGGTTTTCAATAAAATCTGCTAAGAAGTTTGGCACTGCTGCTCGAACTGCCAAAAGGAGACCCGTCACGTCACAATACTTCTCAACTATCTGGTATTTCTGGGCAAGGTCTGATACGCAGGATAGATTTTTCTGGAAATGCAAAATATCTTAAGACTATTCCAGAGCCCGTGTTGTCACTTGATTAGCGCTAGTGTGCTTGGCGAGTATAACAGTTACGCTGTTGTATCGGCAATAGGCTGCTGGTAGTTCACCGTTTTCCACGAAGAACGCGCTACAAAAAACAGTGTCCGCGGTTTGTTTGAAATTGTATCACAACGTTTCCGGCAGCCCGGTGTCGGCTTGTGTGCAGCGCGCGCGGAGATGACCTTGGGGCGAAGGGTACGATTACAGCGGCGTCTGCCAACGTTATCGCTACTCGCTTGTCTCGAGCGCGCATGTTAGTTAGACAAATACAATGGATCATTCATACAGTTCAATTCTCATTTCACTTCATTCTTTTCTTGTATATTTGATAGGCTATCTATGTGATTGGTAATCCAGAGTTGCTATTATTTGTTCTAAACTTTATTTTTATGTATTCAACGGACATATTATTCAGTTAAAAAGGATGACTTTTTACACCTCGGAACGCGTAGGCATTGGGTTCCCAGACATTGAACAGCGATACGTCAGGGCGTGAGAGAACACCGCGAGTATTATTATTAGTGATGCTATGACAAATACATCCCTATCGATATTTGCATTTTTTTTTTTTTTAAATATCGGGATTATATCGTGATCATTTTTTATTATCGTGATGTCGGTAATGTCGAAAACGCTCAGAACAGAGAAATGTTCTATAATTGCAAGTACTGTACGATCTGCTGCCGTTGGCGTGGCGGGTCAGATTACTTTGCCACGGACGCCGCGATAAGTTGTCAACTACGACCGTAACATGACAGGTTATCGATGCATCACTATATTCAGCAGGGCATAGTGATATCGTTGATTATCGTGATATGACACTGAATCTGTATCGTGTTATCGTATCGATCGATTATGATTATCGTCCGCATCACTAGATTACACGCACAATACGTCGATTGATTGATTGATTAATGGGGCTTAACGTCTCATATTTATGCAACGATGGCTAATCGAGACGATGAGCGGGTGATAATGAAGATGAGAAAGATGATAATGAAGAATAAAGCCACATCCGAATCAGATCCATTGTACGTCGCGTGAGTCGTCATACGGGAGTCCAGCAAGGGAGGACAGGGCCAAGTGGGAGGAGAAATATTCAATGGGACAGTGGGGGGGAAAGGGGATTGGGGTGTGGACTGCACTTCGTCTGACTTCTCCTCCTCGACCAGTCCGGCTTGGGTGGCCCTACCAGAAGCATACGCTTCCGCCGGCATAGCTCTCGGGATCATCAAAGCACACAAACCTGCCCACCACGATAAGGTAGCAGTCCCTGGGCAGGCACAATACGTCGAGAAAATAGTCAAACCTCGTAACTCTAAACATTGTTCTGACAGAAAGTGCACACACAAATGTTTTATAATACTATTATACACAATACTAATTTATAACAATATAACATAACAAATTGCGAACCTTCTCTCACTGAATGTTTGTGTGAGAAGTCGATAAAATAATGGCTGCACTAATTGTGTAAACACTTGCCCACAATATTAGTAATCTATTAATATAATGTAGCGTAAAATTTACAAATACAATCTTTAGTTTCTCCTTCTTTATGAAATTAAAACAATGCTTTGAACTTGTATGTTGCCCTTTGGGTGTTCATTGCGCTTCCATAGATGTTGTTATTTTCAGTTTCCTTTCTAGAGACCGCTTCTTCTTTCTATCTAGTTCCACCTGTGCTTCCTGAATACTGACAGGTTCCCTAACGCGCTGGCCTCTAGGGATGCGAGGATCTGCTAATTCTGGCAGAATGCAGTGCATATAAAAGTCCCTGAGTTTAGGAAACATGACATCTGTCCACAGTTGTTCATCAAGAAGAATCCTCTCTACAAAGAAGTCGTTTGTGCAGTAAACTATGAAGTCACAATATGACCTCTTGGTAATGGCCAATTGTCCTTGTACCTGTTGATAGGAAATAAAACAGTAAATTCCAAATAATAATTTAAGACATTATCCTACTACTATTCAACTAACCTGGTAATAATAATGGTGTTTTCTTTTTAGTTGAGTTTCGTTCCCAACTCGCTGGAGGCAAATATTCGCTTTAGTTCAAAATAAATTATAAATTATTTGCGCAGCCCCGGGTGAAGTGTGCCTTAGTGTTAAAGCGCACTACTGACAGTGAATTTTAATTTAAAGACTAATTTAAAGTTAAGTTTAAAGTCAAACTGCTCTCGGTCCAGGCCGGGTCTAAAGGAATTGGCGTCCAGCGCGGCCCGACCGCCAAGTTGACACATTAGGTCCGGCCTGGGCCGAATAGGCCTGGGCCGTGCGCACGCCTATGCTGACCAGACCGTTCATTTTTATTTCTCCCACCAAGTTGTACTTCCCTGTAGTACAATGTCGAGAGTGATCTCCGAGTTTTAGTATCTCCTTGGTGACGTGTACAATGTCGACAACGCGACGTCCACTTACTGTCACTTCTTCTCTACTACTTGTTTCGACTATAAGTGGTGGAAGTTCCTCGTCTGTATCGACCCACTCTATGTCTCCCGGTTGTCTAAAATGCACGAAATGATGCCATTGTTATATATTATTATGTCAACAACGATTTTGAGTTATGTTTACGATAAAACATACAAATGAATTCCAATACTGTTGCTACCTTACTTGTTCCAAAGATTATAAAGGGTGTTACAACCTTTATAATCTTTGCTTGTTCGTTGACTTTATTTTCCAATAAAAAATCCTCAGTGACAGATGTGAGCACAGTGGGTCATACAGCGGGCCGAATGTATATGAAAATAGACCGAAGTGATTCCTTACGATACACACCATCCAAAGACGACTAATCGAGGCAATATGTGTACCGTACAAGACAAAGTAATTAGGCCAATAAGGTAATATTATTGTTTGTTTTCAGTTGGTCCAAGATTATTGTCTCCGAATTATGGTAACCCAACTGATAATGCAGACACGTATACCCTTCTAAAAAAATTTGCGCACTATAAATACAGAAATTTCATCCCCCCCCTTGTTTCCCCTTGCATCCCCATTTGTTGAAAATGTTTGTTGTAATCTATCCTAATAGATTAACTCATTACAAAAAGCCTTCATTACTACCCAGTTATTGAAATGGCAACCTATAATATACTTATAAATAATGAATCGAACTCGGTTCTGTCGATTGTCCGGCGTTGACTATTCTCACTCATCTACACTCGTTGGCCTATCCCGTATCTATCAGGACATAGCGACCTACAGAGCGTGCAGTCTCGCTGATGCACGGCACTAAGAGGAGGTTTGTTGATGGGGCCGTGGTGGCGGGGGGGGGGGGGGGGTGAAGTGGCGATGATGCTAGCCTGCCTGTCTGCCAGCCAGCCAGCCACTCACTGTCTTACTAATGTGACTCATCGCGCGCCCTACAAGGTTAGCCAGGTCAAGGCGGCAGTGTGGGGAGGGAAGATGCAGTGCACACGATTACTTCTATTATAGTAGTTATTGTGAGTAATCTTTTCACCACATTTAGTGAAAATCACGTTATTTCATTCCGTGAGAGAAAAAATAAATAACACACAAACTAATATAAAAAAATGTTTGTTTGCAATAAATTACCGATTTGGCTACAACATCGTTCAGTATAAAGTGTGGTGTATGTAGCAAAGTATAAATTATTGTTACTTGCATTAACTCATGCGTAAGGCGTGACACTCTGATCCGGAAGGTCGCTGGTTCAATACCCGCCACCGACAATTCGAGCTGAAACCACCCCAATAGAGGCTATTTATTTTTAGTTTGACGCCCCACCCACTCGTCACGTGACCCTCTACCAGCATAACAAACGTGACAGAACGAAAAACGCTAAAGCATTTTCGCAGCGCTCCGTGCGGCGAGGTCGTGAAGTATGCCGGGCCCACGAACTGTCAAACTGTCAAAATAGGTTATGTTTACTGTAATTGCGTGTTTATCTTTTTTTATTATTAATTCGTAATTATATAACGTTCGTGCTCGTGCATACACTTGCTATACATAATAATGACTTAGTCACCGTAATATGTTTCGACAGAGAAATTGAAATAGGCTAGTTTTCTGTGATGCTCGCAAATATCAACAAGGTTCTTGACCCTGGTATGTTTTGCTATTTTACACACAATAACAGCAGCTGTCATCAAAACCCACATTTTTATGCCCAAACGTCAATTAAGTAGGCCTAGGCCTATGCCTAGTTACTATTACCATTGTCAACAACCTGTCAGAACAACAAGATGCCAGTACATGACATTAAAGCAGAAATGGTAGGGTCTGGGTAGGCCTAGGCCTAGGCTAGCCTACCATCAATACCGAAATTGCTATTATTTCATGTGCCTTGTGTTCGCCCATTCGTCAAACTAAACGAAAGTATGTCTAGGCTTAGTGATTTATGTCATTGTATGCCTACATAAGCTAGACACTGTCAGACCTACACTAATAAATTAGGCCTAGGCGTTCCTTCCTTATCTCACTGCTGGAAGTTCAGATTTCATCTGTCAGCCAACTTCATGCTTATTCTTCAACATTGAGTGGCTATGTTCAAAAGTAAGTACTTAGTTGTAGACATACCAGTCACAATACCACATTACTGTGCCTAGTAGACCTAGGCTTGTAATGTAATGTGGTGTGTACGTAGGCCTAATACCTAGTAGGCCTAGGCTTATGTGGTACCGTGTGCATACTTGTTGTTAGGCTGAATGCTTATAAACGTGGAAAGCAGGATACACAGATGAAGTAGGTAATCGACACAATCAATGAAAGCAAATACATAACTTTATTTGATTAAAAAACTACAAAACTGTGAACAAAATTGATGGCCATAACCTAGCTTTTTAAAATTGTTTACAAACAAACGAAACGTCTCGAACTGTCGACTAACACGCGAGCGCGACTTGTTCTCACTAGAATTCTTCTAGCGGATTCCACTATGGTGGTATGGGCGCGATCTCTGATTGGTCGTTTCAAAATCTTTACTGTTGCCAACTGAGCTGTGATAGAAGTGGCTTTGTTTATAAATATAATATCTCATAATATTCAATTCAACAACCAAAGTGTACTAAAACAGCCTTGTAAATAGTAAATTATTGGTTAAGATTTGAAAAGCATTGTGTATGTTTCGTTCGTTAGGTAAAACAAAGGTTATCAGTTAGGTATGTCATTTTGCCATGTTTGTTCACATGCTTTAGCGTGGTCACGTGACGAGTGGGTGGGGCGTCAAACTAAGCCTGAACAAACTCTACCCCAAACACCTAGTATTTCACGGGAATAGGGACATCAAATTGTCCCTGGACTTCCTACGAAACGTCATCTTAGTTTCAATGAACACGCGAAGAGATAAATCTTTTGTAGAATTTACATAACGCTTTCATAGCTCTTATCTCCCAGTGTCTGGTTCAAACAAGAGCTGATCTAGCATTCCGAAGCACTTGTACATATACATAAATATTGTCCCATAACTGTTGTGGGGTAGAAACAGATGCATATTCAATCCAGTCAAGTGGGGAGATGTTTATGTTTTATAGTGCGTCGTCTACTAAAACAGATACTTGATAGTGACAGACTCAACTCACGACCTATGGTACGAACAAGTGGAATGTGTAGCTCATGTAGATAATAATAGAATGTGTAGTTATATATATATTATTATTGGGGGTGTTTAACGACGTACTCGACAGCTTAGGTCATATGACGACTTCCGAATCAGGTCCATATATATCGTGGGAGTCGTCATAAGGGGAGTCCAGCAAGGGAGGGCAGGGCCAAGTGGGAGGAGAAATCTTTAGTGGGACAGTGGGAGGGGGGGGGGTCCTTTCGTCGCCTCTAACGACTAGCAGAGTCACTCTGGGCCTGTTCTACAACATACCCGTACCAGGATTCGAACCTGGAACATATTATATAAGACTGTGCCGGGTTCTTTCTTCTTGTTTAATTAATTCACACATCGGAAAGACTACAATAACCTGTCACAACTTGATACATAATAACTACACAGTACACAGCATGCAAACGATTGTAAACAGGTGAGGAGTGGGGGGTGTACAAATCTGTCTCCTGTCTGAAGACCTGAGTAGCTACCCAGATAGACCTACGGTACGTGAAGTAGACTCCGTTTTTATATAATTGCATTATTAAACAATTAGGTGCAAATAAATACCTTTTTGAAGTAGAAGGTAGTGATGGAGCGTATTCTGATTCTGACTTACGCCCTGAGCCATTAGGAGACTGGCAGGGAATTGACACAGGGGGGTCATATGGAATTCCCGAAGTGCCTGCTTGAGGCGACATACCAGCCGCACTTGGTTCAACCACATCCCTATAATTCCAATTCATACTTAATTTTCGGCAAAATGCAGGTACAATAAAAATGTTAGTTAGGTTGAATGTCCCTTACCTTGTGGGTAAACTAGTTTCCAGAGAGGCTTTCAAACTCACTTCCTTCTTCCTTTTGTGCCACTTGATAAGTGCCTTTGATTGCTTGTTGCGTTTCCTGGACCTCCCTTGGTTACGAGGGTTTCCTCGCCTACCCATTATGTCGCCTACCTTTATCAACTATTAACTATCGTTGAGCAGTGAGCACACAATTATATAAGAAACTAAATTGTAATAATTGACGTAATATCAATAATTATCAATATAATACACACTGGGTTATCGATGCACCACACATTCGAATCACACTTCACATTCGACTGACACAACACCGAGCTCTGCTTTCTTGAACCCCGACACTTGAAACCACTTGTCAAAACTCGCGCGCTGCACCGCTCGGAAGTGTTTGTAGCAGGTCGCCCGAGTTCCCAAGAACGCCGCTCGCTTCGCTACCTCCTACGCGTGAGCCACTCGGCTGGCCGCGACATGAGACGATTTTCGGAGTAATTTACATGGCATCAGCAGATACTTGGTTTCTCAAACAATCATGGTGATATCGTTATGATTTAAATTGCAGATTCAAGGTGAGGGTTCCGCGAGTTACCTCAGTATATAAAAATATACCTTTTCATCGTATTTACATTACTTAGGTTGGACTAAACATAGGCTATCTCTAGACACGTTTGCAGCGGTACATTAAAAAAATCATAACAGCTAAACTACTAAAGATAGTGGACGGAAATTTATCTGATATCATTTATAAAAGAAGCCTTATTTCGTGTTAAAAAACTTATGACTTCAAGAGCAGAACTTTTTCTTAAACTTAACTACTCGTTTTGTCTTTTAAAACTTTCGGGACAGTCCAAAAAACATGCCAAAAAAATTAAATTCTTCTTTATTTACATCAAGGGTTATATAATTAATCAAACTGTGTGATAAAATTGGGGAAAAGAATCATAGTTTTCTAATATGGATTAGCCACACCACGCTAAAATATCTGTTATTTCATTTGTTCCAACGTTTTAAAGTTATTTGCGTTTATACTACCATGCGGTGTGTAAACACCATGAGCGTCCGCACTGGGTGAAAGGGGTGTGCTTGCACCCCCCTGATAAATGAAAATGTCATATTCAGTATCATTTTCAAGTTTCATCACTCTGCTACGTTTTTGGTTACTGAAAAAAGTATAAAATTGTATTTTTTACTATTACTATTGTCGTTATAATTATCTCATTACTAGTAAAATTAATTATAAATTTATTTTATCGGGCAATTTTACTTTAGAATGTAGTACAGTATATGCAAACATGTTACACCTCAACCAGGGGGTCTCGATCGTTATGTATTTTATATAAATTATTTCTTAGTCGGCCCCTACACCTAGGGGCGCCCATTGTAACTAAGGTAACAGTTGTTTCCATGTTATTTCCCATAAACAAAACAAACCCATAGCAACAATGGGTGCCCCTAGGTGTAGGGGCCGACTATGAATTCCAACCTAAATTCGTTCGGCAACTAAGACATATAGTAGGCCTAAAAAAGATTTCGCCTCCGACGGCTGGGACTTTGCCCCAGACCTCTGACTACCTCACGCGTGGAGCTTCCTCTTAATATCCTGCACCCACCTAGGATAACTCCTGCGGACGCCCATGGAACCACTAAACAACCAGTGGCAACCCACAGTGGCAAACAACCGCGTGTATTGGCAGTGATATCGATGCTTGTGTTGCGGTTTAGGGGATGAGGATTGGAATGTATTTGTGGCTGTAATGTTATTGTGGCGGTCGATCCGTGAGTGTTCTCTGGTTTCTCCGATTAGTTAGATCTGCTCACAGGTCATCACAATAAAAGCGGGTGTAATGGAATTTACTTTCCAATTCGCCATAAGTTGTGGGATCGTGAACCTATTTTTTTTTTTAAATAGATCGTTTCAATTTGTAGCTCACATGCGTACACCTGTACCTGGATTCACAAAGATGCCTTGCACTTAGTTGTCTTATGTTAGGCAAATCCTAGCTAGATAAATCGATAACTCATCTCTTGTTATTATTTTTAGACATTCGCAAATAAAGAATTATTTGTTCAAATGTTGATATTTTACAATATTTTATCTTTATGATATTGTGAAGATTGAAGAACATGTGCGTGATTCATATCACTAATATTTGCCTAAACTAGGACGTCTTAGCATTTACGCACCTTCATGAATCTGGGCCCTGCAATATATTGAAAGCAATGCATTATTGTCAATGTGGTGATTTATTAATTGCACGAATATGTTATACCATGCAGTGTGGTGTAGGGTTGTGTGTTTAGGAGATTGCTATTATGCTCGCATGGTAAAGTGTATTTGTGATATTTGTTTTAATTTGATGGTACCATCAAACCAAACAAGCTTATTCATGTCAACAAAACCAGGGCAAAACCTCATACAACAGTATATAAATTCTAAACACTAAATTCTAAACACTGGTTTTATGCAATTTAACAATCATACCCACTCACCTTCTTGATTATGCTTAGATCATACATGAAAATTATACCAATTTGGCTGCTGTGACGTAAATGGAAAACTATTAATAGTGTGAGGGGTACAGAGATGGGATAGGCAGAGTACTTCTGACAAGTCTCGTTATTATGCCGCTACCGTTGGGGTAGTTATATCACTTCTTAATAGATAAAGAACAGTGAGGCCAAATAGCAACCCCCAGAGTCCACCCCACGCGACGGCTAAGCTCAAGAAGCACCGTGGGCCGCCATCTTAATTTGTCTACCTTTTCAAGGTCACCGACCCCCTTAACTTAATCAATAATAGGTAACATCTTTATTATATCCCCAGCAATCAATCATACTCACTCAATTACATATGCGCATGGTCTGTGCTCATTACCTACGAGAATGATAGATATTAGATAGTACGGTTTTCCAAAACACACAACAGAACGTCAAGGTATTTACATATATCCGTAAACCATAAGCTTTTAAGTGATGCAATGCTCCAAAGAGTAAAAAAGGTAAGAAAAGGAAAAAGAAATAGGGAATCATAAAGTAGGAGAATCAAAATTGCATTCTGTAGACTATACAATGTTCGCAATATTGCACTGCTTCACCAAGCTGTGTTTCCAATCATAGGCCACCGAAACCGAGACCAACCCGGCCGGCCCTTTAAATGCCGCGTTTCTCTTTCTTTTCTCTTACAAAACGTCGCACCACAAGTCATCACTCGTGTTTTTAAACGCTTGTTAAAATATATGTTTGCAAAAGATTAATATTATGCAATATAATTTTCCAAGTAATCGTTGAATTTCAATGCGTGGCTACAGCTATTAATAAAAGCGACATGAGAAATTGAAGTCACCGTCGGTGTTATCATCTCGAATACCATTAATTATTAACGAGTTATATATTGTACACGTCACGTTATCCAGCCATGAGCCTGTTATGAATCTTCTGGCCAGAGAATTATGTCTCGGTATTTTATCTTGCAACAAATTAACATTAGCATGCACTCCGTCGCCATATTGTGTTACATTGTTTTTCATCGTTTGCCATCCACACTGCGCTGCTGTCTAGACATCACACGAAGTTATAATCTTCACGAGAGGGGTAAGGGTTAGTCATGTCATTTGCTGTCGGCACAAGGCGAATGGTAGACTCGTTTGATACACATTTTTATATAGAATCACGGTTGTTTTAGTGCTGCTCTAGGAGGTCAAGAAGGCCTTGCTAAGATTTTTCGTGTCATATAGTTGGCCGTGTTATTTTTACCAACAATATTAAAAAATACTGGCAATACGCCTTTTTATAGAGGACTCAAAACTAACATAGATAGCGCTGCTAAGCAACCTCCTTTCAGCGCCATTGATGAATAATAACAATACAACAACAATGAAAATTGACAGCTAGACCACTCCTAATAGAAGTTTATTTTCTTGCCACCAGAATGCGTCTAGTGTATTTTGAGTGCTCTATAAAGTGTGGAATAAATTTGCAACAGCACTTCAATGGCGTCAAATTTCAAGATGTCAGCGCCCATATATTTCCTCTAAAAAACGTTTATTATACATATTGGAAAGTCTATTCATACCACCTTGACACATTGAGTTAACGAATCTTCCTCCAATAATAGATAATTTTCCAAATTGATCTAGAACCCTTAGATATAATTTATCACGATCCTCTAAATATTCAATGACAACAATGCACGACAATGAAATATGCACTTTATAACAACATTTGAAAACTAGTTTTTATTGTTGTGCATTATTGTCTTTGAAGATTTAGAGGACCGTGATTTCTTCTATCTAAGGGTCCTAGATCAATTTTGAAAATGTTCTTTTAACGCTATGTTGCTACTTTTCCAAACCAATTTACAATGTAGAGTTCACCTGTTTGACATCATTGTTGATTAGACATCTCTATCGGTACAGAATGTCATGAGTGTTATTTACCATGT
Source organism: Isoperla grammatica (assembly GCA_945910005.1). Lineage (NCBI taxonomy): Eukaryota > Metazoa > Arthropoda > Insecta > Plecoptera > Perlodidae > Isoperla > Isoperla grammatica. The sequence goes on along the minus strand of OX246737.1, from coordinate 113,359,369 downwards.
CAACCTGTCTATCTGTCGAGCCCTATTAAAGAAATATTGAAAACCTTTCTAGCTAATGGCCAGAGCACAGCACTTAAGAAATACAGCATATATTAGTGTTAACCAAAATACGAAACCTCTTGTCAAAGCCTCGGGTGGTCTTGTTTGAGCCACAAGCCTACCTTAAAATTCATTTAGTAGTATTATATTATATGGTATAGTATCATAGTAGGAGTATAGTATAGTATTTACTTCACTGAGTTCATTATAATAAATGGTTACTTATTACTGTTGGAGTATATCTATATAATAATTAGTAGGAGGGATGGTGTAGATGACCTTGTCGACAACGAACGACCTTGACTTAAACATCTGCGCATCTGACGCCATCTTGTTACGACCAACCTTGAGTATAACAGCAGGACTGAATTGAGAACTTTAAACTTACAGAAACGTCTTCATTTTAGCGAGCAGCAATCTCCACCAGACTTTCACAATGGGCGATGATGCTGTTATATGAGACTGTCATAATACTTGGAAAGAACAATTGCCGTAGAATTGCATTGTTTCACTTCAACTTGTTATCTAACAATAGTTGTTTCTTTAGTCTGAAATATTTCTTACAAAACTACGTTGTTTATTCGAGGAGTGGAGGGGGGGGGGGGGGTACATGTTGACAACTGCACACAATGTGTGCTCCATTAACATGTAGATATGTATCAAATCACAAATAATAAGCATAGGTACTTCAAAACATTATATCTTATGTGGTGCGTTTCACACATCAAAAATACCCCACGTAAAGAGGTAGACCATGTTTTTCGTGCTTCAGCTGGACATCTAAAAGGTTTTGGTGGAAGCTGAAACGTCTTTGTTAGTGGACAGTGAGTGCGTTTGTGTGTTGTTGATACCTAGACCATACAGTTCTTTCAACGCAATTTTTTTATCGCAAAAAGTAATCCAGGAATCCTTTCAGAATAACGCCGCGGTATTCATTTCCTGAATTGCGCATTTCTTTCGGCGACTCGCTTCTATGTGAAACGTTCTGTGCGCTGCTTCTTGAGTGGATAGGCTACTATAATATAGCATCCCTGCAATCTTGTTTCTGTTGGTAGCTTATATGGACGGACGCTTCACAAAAAGATACAAATACAATCAAGTATCATGTCTCACTCATCAACACACAGCATGAATATGCGTTCATTATTTTACTATCACTACATTAAAGCAATCACAACTGTGTTCTAATGAAGAAGGCAGTCGTAATCTAAAGATTGAGCTAACCTTAAAATTGCGGGGTAAGTTCACTTTAATACAATACATATATTAAATAGAACTGCTATTGAATGAGAGTTATGTTGCTGATATGGTTATGGTTGTCAAGTTGTGTAATTTATGAAACCATCAGGAGATTTACATGTTATTATAGAAACAAAAGTGTTTGTCTACTTGTTATAATGGTGGTAAAAATATTTTTTTGTCAGTCTTAATGGTGGATTCCCAGTAAGGACTTCGAACAGCGCAGAACGTCGTACGCACATCAATGAACCAATCAGATTTGGCGCTGCCGGACGCAGCTTCATTCTGATTGGTTCGTTGGTGTGCGTTTTATGTCGTGCGACTTTCAGCGTCCTTCTCGGGAAGTAAAAGCTAATTCAGTTTTCAACTGTACTTTTTACTGCAGTAAACATTACGTTTCTTATTACTGTTAATATTCTTTAAAAAAATGTTTACACATTACTATACCAACCTGTTCTAGTAGTTTCATTTGTTAATGTGTTTTAATGCTTATGATTGTATCTGTTGATAAAAAAAAAACTGTCGGTATTCCTCAAATTTCACCGAGCCTCTAAAGCGTCGGCTGTGGCTTATTTTGGTATAACGTAAAGGGAGTGGTTTGTTTCGATGTGTTTCGTTTCGTTTCGTTCCGACGCTGCTCCACCACAGAAAGTTATTAGCTGCCATTGCGTGTAGTTTATACCTCCGGGAAATTTCAAGATGAACCGCAGATTCAAGTTTGAGAAACAATCTTCAGCGAGGGCCACTAATACTCGTAATACAGTGGGCCTCGCATTTGATTCCGTAACTCGTGGCTGGCGTGAGTGTAAGTGCACCTTTGGGCCTACTTAGGAGACAGAACGATAGCCACACTTCGCCTTGTTGCGCATGTGCCATGCATATTCTTGATTTCGGTCTCTAAGTCCAGGCTCGAAACAAGGCGAATAAATGAAACTGTGTACGGTCTCACTTGTGAGTACTTCATGGCTCGAAAAGTTTTTATTTTCTTGGAATAATGGCTTTTCCGCGTAGTATTCTGATATAAATAATAAAAGTTGGGTACCTACTTCATGGAAAGCATCTATACAATACTTCAAACAAATATGATACAAAATTCAAATCAATGAAATTAAATATCATACAACTTGTTAATAAACATTGCATGTAAATATTGTAAAATAAAATAGTGAACTAATTCACAAAATGTTAAGAGGAAACTTGACTTTATACGTTGTTCAAACTTTTTGACGATACTTATCTAAGAAAATTCTTTTACACTCCGAAACCGTGCAGAGAGTTTATGTTCTAACATATTTATCTATTAGTTCTGTATTGTCCTGTATTGTGATGAGAAAACATAAATACGAAGTCAATGTGTGGTAATCTTTGCACACATAGCAGAAACTTTGCCATATGACACATTTCTTGTTTTCAAATTTTTTATATAAAAAAAAAAAATCTTTACAAAGATACATCCATTTAATACAACATAAATAATATGTCCATAAACATACCATTCTATTAAGATATAAAATGTGTAATAGTATTTATATTTCTATAACATGCAGAGAGACGTGTGTTTACTCAACATTAGTCAAACACGTATGCAGTGTTTACATTAGCCAAGCATGCAACTCAAAATTTTCTTAGAGAGTAGAGACACTTCTTGTATTTATTTGTAGAACATCAACACAGCTCATACATTATTTTTAACAATACAAAAAAGCTTTGAGAATGTAGTATTCTTTTACTCTAATTTACCATTCATTCGCTTTACTAAGATAGTAATTTGCTTGATAATTCTAACATGCACAACAACCTCTTCCAAGACACACTTGTTATAAACGATAATATATTGTAAAGTGACTTCCATGTGAAACTTAACAACTACTTCTAAAACAACGCAACACAGTTAAGTTGTGCATCTGTAGTGGCTCCCGTATGGCCTCAATACAAACGCGAACCTTCCATAACAACTTCCATACGTGTTGAACAACGGCTTCAAAGAGAATTTCTAACTAAATGAAGACAATGCATATAATAATTAGGTTAGATCCCATCTGTGTATTTACTATCACTATGATAAAACTAGTGCAGCGATATTATCGAAGTTGGATGCTTGTTAGTCTGTATTTAACAAAGAGACGGTAGTTTCATAGTTGGTTTTGTTTTCTTTCACTCTTGAAGGGTTTTCATTGCATATTGAGAGAAGACTGGCGTGACAGCTCGCTAGGTAGGTCACATACGAGGAACAAATAAAGAACGAAGAATTCTATGACGTCACCTTGAGCGCAACGCATCATTTCATTTGCTCTCGAAGAAGATGTGAGAGGATAAACTTAGTTGTAAGCAATATTGTCACTGCATGAGCAGTACTGATGATAGCTGTTGCTTTGCGTCCCTATGTTTCAATCATGGTATTCGAGACAATAAGGGCTGATAGATGAAGATGAAGGGCAATTACAAGAACCTTATGTCATTGTCACTGCATGCTCAGTTCTGATGATAGCTGTAGCTTTGCGTCTCTATGTTTCAATCATGGTATTCGAGACAATGAGAGCTGATAGATGAAGATGAAGGGCAATTACAAGAACCTTATGTCATTGTTACTGCATGAGCAGTTCTGATGATAGCTGTTGCTGTGTGTCTCTATGTTTCAATCATGGTATTCGAGACAATGAGAGCTGATAGCTGATGAAGATGAAGGGCAATTAGAAGAACCTTATGTCATTGTCACTGCATGAGCAGTACTGATGATAGCTGTTGCTGTGTGTCTCTATGTTTCAATCATGGTATTCGAGACAATAAGAGCTGATAGATGAAGATGAAGGGCAATTACAAGAACCTTATGTCATTGTTACTGTATGAGCAGTTCTGATGATAGCTGTTGCTGTGTGTCTCTATGTTTCAATCATGGTATTCGAGACAATGAGAGCTGATAGATGAAGATGAAGGGCAATTACAAGAACCTTATGTCATTGTCACTGCATGAGCAGTACTGATGATAGCTGTAGCTGTGCGTCTCTATGTTTCAATCATGGTATTCGAGACAATAAGGGCTGATAGATGAAGATGAAGGGCAATTACAAGAACCTTATGTCATTGTCACTGCATGCTCAGTTCTGATGATAGCTGTTGCTTTGCGTCTCTATGTTTCAATCATGGTATTCGAGACAATAAGGGCTGATAGATGAAGATGAAGGGCAATTACAAGAACCTTATGTCATTGTCACTGCATGCTCAGTTCTGATGATAGCTGTTGCTTTGCGTCTCTATGTTTCCATCATGGTATTCGAGACAATAAGGGCCGATAGATGAAGAACACGTGCCTTATGCGGGATTCGAACCCACGTGTCTTGTTGCTGCACGTTAAGGGACTACACCGCAACCGCATGAGTCACCACGGACGCCTGCATGCTCGTAGTCAACAAGTTATTGAAGGGCTACTTCCAAGCAGTGGAGTAGCCACGGGGCCAGGGGTGGGAATCCCCCCCCCCTCCCCGTATCATGCATAAATGGCGCCCCATTAGTCTGAATTCCTCTATCCGTAAGTAAGCACCAAAGAAGAATGATCGTAGCATAATATTGTAAACAATTAACAAACGTACAACATTTGCACTTTGGGGCCAGTTTGAACTACACTGACCAGGCGCAATGGTCACAATGGTCAGTTAAATTATTTGTCAGCACATCTTCATTGAATTTTATCTAGAATTGGAAACTAGAAAAAACTCATTGTAACGTCTACATTTTTAATGTTTATATAAACTGCTAGGTACTTTTATGGTGAAATAAACTAAGACACATTCTTAAACTACTTATGAACAAAATATGAACTGAATCTTAAGTTATTGCTGATTCTAAATCGTTATTTATGTGATAGAAACATTTTTTCAGAGTGACATTGAAGCATTTAAAAAAAATTGTATTGCTTTATTTAATCTTTTGTGGTTGATTTAAAATTGTTTTAAATTATTCGAAAACACACTGCTCATACACTAGATGGGGGGTGATGGGATAAAGGTTGTGGCCGATATTGTTTACCACGGCTGGCAAGGGATGATGCTGTTATCAGTGTTCCGCGCTGTTATCTTGTATGGCGTCACGTCACACAGAGCACAACTGTATTCCCCACAAGAGGGTTCCAATCTCCAGCATCTCCCTACTAGCTGGGCTAATTAACTTTAAAGGAGCGCATTTCACTCTTTCAGTTCACGTTTGGTTCTGCTTGTCCGTATAGATAGGGGCTCCGCTCTTTCGTCACCGTTGCTGACGTCACAGGCGAAGGAAAGCGTAGCCAACCAGCCGGCGCGCGTACTGGCACAAATCGGTTGGCCTACCTTATATTTATAGCATCATCGGTAAATTATATAACGGGATGTATATGATGTTATCAAATGTCAGTAATGGCTTCCAGCATAACGCGCGTCTATCTATCATATATCTGGATGAAAGTAATAAACTAAAATAATAAGAGAAGAAACTGTAACTCTACTATACTTAAACTTCGTACCGTATATCTTGTTCAAAAACAAATTTTATATGTCTAATTGCACATCATGAATCAATGCATAAACGTTGGTGTAGCCTACTCACACCTCTTTTTGGATTTTCCATATAAATCGTTGCCATTAGTCAATATGACCAAATAAGGTTCAAGGTAATTTTTATTGTATATCCTGCAATGAATACTGCGTGAATTAGAACTTGTTCGTTCAATGTTACATTACGTTCTACAATTTAACAAGCTCGAATTTAGGTAGAATTTGTTTCAATTCAATTCAATTCAATTTCCATTTCAAAGTATTTTATTCTCACAATACAATTTACATAGTATGGTTTACATATGTACATATATTAGGGATGACATCGGGTACTCGGGTACCCGACTCCTCTTGTACCCGACTCCATTTTCTAGGAGTCGACTCCTTCAAACATCGGTTGCTGTGTGTAAGTGTATCATGTATTGGCGGTCTGTTATCCTTTCTGTTTCCCTTTCCCTCCACTATTCACCTATTATTACAAATCAGTAATAAAAAAACAATAAAGAATTGTACTTTACTACCAAATTACTTTTTTTTTCATCCCGCCTGGAACACACGCATCTCGCCGAGGGTGTTGCATTACAACATTGGTTAAAATTAATCGCTTTTACTTTATCTTTTCTTTTTTTTTTTTTTGACGTTCGAGGAGTCGACTCCTACCCGACTCCTAAGGCTCAGGAGCCGACTCCAATATTAACTATACCCGATGTCATCACTAATATATATAATAATAATTTGAAGTACATAGTGTGAGAAGCCCACATAGGTTATATACACTAAAAAGGTACAGAACAACGAATATTCTCCACTTCTTTCTGGTGTTGAATTAAGCATGCGTAGCCTGATTAATCTATGTGTGTCTCGTGATGTTTGTTACCGAAATACATTGATTGCAGGAAACGTGGAAACTGATGTTGGCGCAACTAGCAAGGCTAATATTAAGCTCGGGTGATCCGACACGAGAGGGGAGGTTTAAAGAGCCAGGTTCTCAGTAATTGGGGGCGAGGAAAACTCTCGCTATTACCCCTGGTTGTGTTCTGCACTTGAGGCAAACCTATTTCCGCTGAAAGAGCGCTCGGTATCCGTAACCCGAGGTTTTTCTCTGAGCGTTTCACGTAGAAATGAGAAGATCCTATTATAATTTCCTTATTGCTTGCCTCAAGCTTCATACAAATCGTTGGAGTAATTATACTAGGAAATAGTGTGTCTTTTATCAATGTCCTTTTCAACGAAAAGAAGCTGTAGTAGTTGTTTGTGACTTTGATACTTAAAACAAGCTATATTGATAACATAGGGAACAACTATGATGAACATGGACCATAATACTGGAATTCATACCCGTCCCCTACCCTTAGGGGCGCCCGTTGTTGCCAGGCAACAGTTTATGCATGTTATTTCCCATATAGAAACAAATCTGTAGCAACAACGGGCGCCCCTAGGGCTAGGGAACGACCTTGAGTACGGAGATTCTTCTAGTGCGATAGGAAGAGGTACCTGACTAGAGTTTTATGTCTTATGAATTCTAAATAAATTATGTATTATTTAATGATTAACGACGTATGGCCTACTCGGCATCAAGGATCCAACTAATACTAAAGTCTGCGCTAACTTGTAAGTAACATGGTAACCACCAATCAATAGCTATGAAATCAAATCAACGAATGCCGTTAATATTTAGTGAGAACTCAACCGACCCCATTTGGTAAACGATTATTTCTCTGAAGAAAAAAATGTGATTTGCATATTTATTAATATAGCTGGCTTTGTTGTTATCAAATAGCACTATTATACTCTAAAACTTATTTGAATAATATATAAGGTATATGCTAAATATGAATTGAAAATTACACACAAACTACATGAAAATATACTATGTTGCCATAAAAGGTTAGCGCAAGTGATAGAGTACAATATATATTATTATTAACATTCCCAGTGTACAAATAATGAGAGTAAATAACTTATATTATATTATTTGTTTCCTCCGTATTGGGTGACAGACTGAAAGCGCCTGATGCGAGATGCTGTCTGTTGAACGAAATGATGATTTAGTGGCGACTAAAGTGCCATCATCACTTTCAAGATCGCCTTCTTATGCTCTATTCGTTACGCTACCCCCAACAATACATCACTGTCACTTTCTTTACTGCAGTGGGTTATTTATTTCAAAACAATTTAGATATGCTCACAATGCGCAAGCGCGAGTTCTATACAGTGAAAATCATAAATTCCGCTTTTAAAGTAAATAATTTTGTGACAATAAAGCGTTTTTATTCACGAATGCGTCATAATTTAACCATACACATTTTTAGTTCGAATAAATATATATGAAATTACTCGATGCGATTGGGGTGGAAATGGTTGGAATTCATAGTCGGCCCCTTTATCTAGGGGCACCCATTGTTACCAAGGTAACAGTTGTTTGCAGTTAAATCCCATCAACGAAACAAATCTATAGCAACAATGGGTGCCCCTATAGGTGTAGGGGCCGACTATGAATTCTAACTGTCTCCCCAAACCCTAGGGCGCCCGGTGTGGCTAAGGATTTTTTCTTTATGGGAAATAACATGCATGAAATTGTTACCTAGCAACAACGGGCGCCCCTAGGGGTAGGAGACGACTTTGAATACGGGCCTAAATAACGAACTCAAACGCAATAGCCAGTGCAATGACGAAAAGGGTACAAAATACTGCTAGAGAAGGGATACCAGAAAATCTTGGGTGCAAACGTTTATCTAGACATTGAGTAAAAGGAAAATGCACAGGATAGTGCCTAACATGAAAGTGGTAAATTAGAGACAAGTGTATAAATATGAAGTCATTCATTCTCGTACCCAACTGAATATGAAAGGATAATGCACAGCATGTTAATACAATTTGGAAAGAACACAAGGGAAATGGGCCAAATTGAATTGTAAGCATGAAACAGGCGTAGTGACTCTTGCTTCCAAGGTAAAATGTGGTATGTGAGGTTGCACGGAACGAAAGGAACGAAGAAACATGTGCAAGAGAGTTACATAAGGATATCTGCAACGTGTAAGAAATTACAGAAAACGTATAATAAGACAGTTGAAATCGATTTGTAAGTTAAGCAGAGTTTATGAGGTATGGTTAGGAGTAAAGGTTTGTTATATGAAATTAATTACGTAAAAGTAAGTTAAAACTCAGACGATTTGCCTTAAATTGGTTTGAATGCAGTTTTCTGAACCGGCATCATATGACCTTCAGGTTGGTTTCATCGTTAAACAATAAATAATTACATTCAAATTGTTTAATTGCAAGAAACAGAATGTCTTTAAGTGTGTTCGTACTGAATAAATATAGTCTGCAACACACGACTAGCTTATGTTATGCCATTCATCGTCCTGATTGACTGTGGCAAACGATTGATCTTGTTTGGCCAAGAATTGGAAATAAGTCAATTCGTTGGTCATATCTAAGTAGCACAAAAACGTTTGCGTTTTAAGCAAATGCAGGTACAAAAAACGAATGAAATACGGTTGCAATTTTTTGAGATCACGTGATAATGTATGAATTAGTGTTGAAAGTAAATGCAGACACGGGATAATGTATGAATTAGTGTTGAAAGTAAATGCAGACACGGGATAATGTATGAAAATGTGATGGTGGTTGGTAGGATGGAGACATGTGTGTTGGAAGTGAATGAAGGAAGAACTAATGTATGTAAATGGGGTGGAAGTTGAGGAAGCACATATCTATGATCTCGAGTTAGAAGTGAAGGAAGACAGAATAATATATGAACTACACCGTTAGGAGTGAAAAGTTGGAGAAGAATGCGAAATGAGGTAGAATAAAGTAGAGTACAAAGTTTGCGTTCACACATATGTACTTTCGTTCGGGATTTTATTTCACGGGAGGGCAGGATTGAACAAAAGACTATTGATGTATAATAAACTATAGTGTACACTAAATGGAATGCTTCATTTAGGAGTAAAGAACGAAATCGCAATCAATTGTTATCGCTTGTAATGGGAGATGGTGGGTCAATGGTTTGTTTATAGGGTAGCGAGGTGGTCATCCCACTTCAAATGTTGAGTTTATCTATCGTTGGAGAACATTGCTCCTTTCATCTTTAGAGTATAAAAAACATGAAAAGACGACGTCACAGTACGAACCTACTTTATTAGTGACTGTCTGGCTGACATTCACAGAAGAGTTGAGTCAATATATTTAATTGGGATGTTTATAACTAATGAAGCACAGATACGAACTTTCCAAGTGTTTCTGCCAATGTTAGATACTAGCTACTTCTCTTTAATTAAGGAGTTCTACTTACGATTTGTACACTACATCAGTAAAAGATGTTTGTAAGAAAATGTTAACCGTCACATACATACGTTTTATCTTATTGATATCTCAGAAATAAGAAATAAAATGATAAATAATAGCAAACAACTTCTGAATGTATTTCGACACATCTTGTGTTTTTCATTTTACCTTTTCCTATAATTTCTTCAATATATTATTCTATCACATATTGAACACAGCCATTGAAACTTCACAAGCGCCTGCAGTGGTATTGAATGGGAAATATAACCCAACCTAACATCGAACTGCGAAACATATTCTGGAGCAAAGAGTTTATTCATTTTTAGATAAAAACCTTACAACCCTCCAGTCAACAAGTAACTTGAGTTTGAAAACATGCAGCAATCGTTTCAGATCCATTTACTTACGGTTCTTCAGAGAAATAAAATAAAAACATATCCTTGAATCTAGCGCCAACCGCCAAGGGAAATCTATTTCGGTATCTGAACTTAAAAGGTAAATTCAAAAATCATTATTACAATTCCCTGAGGTGAGACGCCCTTGATCTAAAACGTCCTTACACTTTGAGTATGCTCCACACGGAACGAAGGAGATATTTGTGGCGTGTTCCCTTATTCGACCTGTCGGAACCGGTCGCGACCAAAGTAATCCGTTAATGAGTCTGGTTGCCAACGGTCTAAAAAAGTGCATTCCGCAAATCGACCGCTCTTGACCGGTAAAGAGTTATTTAATATGTAACCAAGGATTCATCTTATCTTGAGGAAAGGATATTTTTATCCGCACGAATAAAAAAGATGTACAGGGATCTAAAACACGTAGTTATGTGTAAATCCTTATTTTAACATCATTCACATCAATGTTGGTCACGCCTCTAAGCCAACGAATTAAGGTTATGCGAGGTTAAATATTTATTTTAACAATGTCTAGACCTACTTCTGTCTAGCCTTGAAAAGAACCTTCTATTGAATTAGATTACTTCATCAAGAACAAAGTAAGTCAAATTTCGTTCCTCTGCCATTTTCGACGACCTGTCCCTGTCTTAAAGTTAAATCGTGCCTTCATTCAACGTGTTGAAAGATGGCTGACATGAATACACACGCATTATATTGTGCTCATGTTAGTTCAACAGAGTGCGCTAGTCGCGTTACTACGATTCTGTGTCGCGCGTTGCACCGGTGTAGCCGAGATTAGTTAGCTCATGTTAGCTCAACAGAGTGCGCTAGTAGCGTTACTACGATTCTGTGTCGCGCGTTGCACCGGTGTAGCCGAGATTAGTTAGCTCATGTTAGCTCAACAGAGTGCGCTAGTAGCGTTACTACGATTCTGTGTCGCGCGTTGCACCGGTGTAGCCGAGATTAGTTAGCTCATGTTAGCTCAACAGAGTGCGCTAGTAGCGTTACTACGATTCTGTGTCGCGCGTTGCACCGGTGTAGCCGAGATTAGTTAGCTCATGTTAGTTCAACAGAGTGCGCTAGTAGCGTTACTACGATTCTGTGTCGCACGTTGCACCGGTGTAGCAGAGATTAGTTAGCTCAAGTTAGCTCAACAGAGTGCGCTAGTAGCGTTACTACGACTCTGTGTCGCGCGTTGCACCGGTGTAGCAGAGATTAGTTAGCTCATGTTAGCTCAACAGAGTGCGCTAGTTGCGTTACTACGATTCTGTGTCGCACGTTGCACCGGTGTAGCCGAGATTAGTTAGCTCATGTTAGCTCAACAGAGTGCGCTAGTAGCGTGACTACGATTCTCTGTCACGCGTTGCACCGGTGTAGCAGAGATTAGTTAGCTCACGTTAGCTCAACAGAGTGCGCTAGTAGCGTTACTACGATTCTGTGTCGCGCGTTGCACCGGTGTAGCCGAGATTAGTTAGCCCTTCATGTTAGCTCAACAGAGTGCGCTAGAAGCGTTACTACGGTTCTGTGCCGCGCGTTGCATCGGTCTAGCCGAGATTAGTTAGCTCATGTTAGCTCAACAGAGTGCGCTAGTAGCGTTACTACGATTCTGTGCCGCGCGTTGCACCGGTCTAGCCGAGATTAGTTAGCTTATGTTAGCTCAACAGAGTGCGCTAGTAGCGTTACTACGATTCTGTGTCGCGCGTTGCACCGGTGTAGCAGAGATTAGTTAGCTCATGTTAGTTCAACAGAGTGCGCTAGTAGCGTTACTACGATTCTCTGCCGCGCGTTGCACCGGTGTAGCCGAGATTAGTTAGCTCATGTTAGTTCAACAGAGTGCGCTCGTAGCGTTACTACGATTCTGTGTCGCGCGTTGCACCGTTGTATTCGAGATTAGTTAGCTCATGTTAGCTCAACAGAGTGCGCTAGTAGCGTTACTACGATTGTGTCGCGCGTTGCACCGTTGTATTCGAGATTAGTTAGCTCATGTTAGCTCAACAGAGTGCGCTAGTAGCGTTACTACGATTGTGTCGCGCGTTGCACCGTTGTATTCGAGATTAGTTAGCTCATGTTAGCTCAACAGAGTGCGCTAGTAGCGTTACTACGATTGTGTCGCGCGTTGCACCGGTGTAGCAGAGATTACTTGTTGCTTGCGCGATAAATTAACGCAAGCGAGCTCCAATATTTTGCTCTGCTTTTACCAGCTGTGCGACTCCGAGGACTACGCGTCTTGCTTACTACTACGCGGCCAATAACATACGACTTTGGCTCTACTTTGGAATTGAATTCGCTACGAGAATGATTTAATATCACTGTGGTGATACTTAATATAGTTCTTGTGTTGTATTATATTTGGAAATTATTTAGTAATAATTTAAGAAATTCTAGAAACGATTTCTTTCTAAAAGGATGCTATGAGAAGATCGCAAGTCAGCACGTATTCGAAACGTGTATTAGGTTAGCTTTATTAAAATTAAATATTGTGAAATACAAATGTAAGTGTACTTAAAGAAAACAGATGCTACTACTTGTTTTGTTGTACACATTTCAATGCAATAGCTTAACTGCTTAATAACGACTTAATATAAGTTTCATCACAAGGGGACTTAGTCGTAACAAGAAAACTCTTATTTAGATGCCCTGAAATTGAACCCACAACCCTCAATAGATAGACATAAGCTCCTCCCAAACTGTTGTCTACGTTGACGGCTTAATCCCAGCTAATCGCCTGCTATTGAGATAATCACATGTATAGTGCGGGGTTGTGCTCCGAGCAACTAGAAGTTCATTCATATTTCATAATTATCAAGAGTGAATACGTTCAGAGTTCAGAGTAGCTATAGGCGAGGAGATGGGAGCTAAGGGACTTTGCTCCAGCGCTACTTAAACACTGGATATTAATATATGTATTGTTCTATATAGATGTGTGCTTGAGATTGATACTCGCGTCAAATTGTGATGGCTCTGTTGATGATTTAATGGCGTTACTTAATCTTAGCGTCCATCCTTGTCTATCATTACATAAACCTCTAAGTTTTCAATCCACCAACTTTGTTAAGCTCCGATTTGGTAAGCCCGGTTTGGTAAGCTTGGTTTCAACAAATATCACATTCAAAATACATGCCCATATTTGTTTTAAAGCTTGATGAACCTGGCCCTAAGAGGATTATGATCTATGAATTTGGTCATTATTGAAGTGTAAGTATTTCCAGATATATTGAAGCACTCGGTTCGACTGATATTACTTTCCATATGATACATTCATTTGCCACAGTACGATTGTTTCACTATCAATCACAGTGAGGGTATTTAGACAGCCATCAATATTTTACCAGGCTACCCCTCAATATTATGTAGGTTTTTACAAACAGCATGTACAAAAATTGAGATTATCAAGTGATATATTAAGCTGTGTTGTATAACATTTTCCTGCAAAACAAAAACAAATTGTGATACTTTTTTTAGAAATGTACCATGCGAAGGTGGTTTAATATACTTTGCAGTCATGAAATGTTATCCTTTGTTTAAACTAATCGTGCAAAAATTCCCGAAACCCTTCATAACACAGACACTGAAAGAATAAAAAAACAACACGAAATAATTGCAATATAGACAGATTACCCTGCGCTCCGAGTAATTAAAATATAGAGGGATTATTGCCTATATATTTCATAAAATATAGGTGCCTTGATTCAAAATTGTATATATTTTTTCAAAAGTACATTGAAAGTTTGCTACGAAATAACACCTAATTTTCCCCGTGTTATCAGCAATGGAAGAATGCTTTTGTTCAACTTTAGAAAACTCGTGTGTGTATTTTGTACCAACGTGTAGAAAGTTTCTTCGCCGCAGAATTATTCACCAACATTTGTGCTCGGTAATTGAAGGATCATCAATAAATAGCTTTAAATAACATTAAAATACATCTCAAATTATATTTGTGTTGAGTACGTAGTACTTATTGTTAGTTAGTAATTGTTAATTGTTTTGCGTAATTAAAAAACTGCAATCTACAATTACTGTACGTAACGCATTATATTGAAAACCTTAGTTTTGGACTACAAGTTAAAAAAAAAGAAGACTCCAAGTTCTGTGGTAGTGGTTTCTACCTAACAGAACTCGCACACCCAAAATATTGGCGTACGCTATTGGAATATGTGGTTTAAAATGAACAATTTCATTTCATTTTTATTCGTGTTATTTACAAATTACAATGGTTTGGTTTAGAGTCGCCAACAACATTCGCATAACAAATAGTCAGATTTTTATTGTTTCACAATGGAAATAGTGACATTAAATCTGCAGTACGGAAAGCAATGTATTTCAGTTTTGTCATGATTAAAAGTTGATGTTTTTTTCATTTTGTTTCGTCAACTATGCTTTTCCTAGTTTTCCACCACTATTATGATGCAAGTACAAATTTTAGTTTCAAAGCAAATAATAAATATTAAATTACTAACACAACGTAAGGACAATAGTGTATGCAGACAATAGAACGTAGAGGCAAACACTGTTGATTGAATCGAATGCCTGACCAATGCTCTATCTATAGATGCAATATATTGCAATGTCCAGTGTGTACACTTTAATGAAATGTTCGAAAAGCAGGTTTATTATTATGTGTACCCGTCGGTTACCAAAGCTGAAATATATTAAATATGGGATGTAGAGAGTACTGCTCACTGTGTACGTCCATCTAAGTACGAAGACACGTAATCGAAACGAGAATTTTGCGAAAGTGATTTTTTTCAATATTGTTTACTTAAAGGATCCAAATGTTGTCTCACAATATCACACGTTTTATCTTCTTCTCCTTCTTTTCTTATGTCCACAATTGACCTCTCATGCTAGCATGTGTTTTCTAATTAGCCAGTAGAGACTTCTTTACCCTTGTATACGTATACTCCGGTGTACAAAACATTACCCAGATAATTCAATAAATGCTTAAATAATTATTGAGATATTTACTACAACGTATTCGCCGTCATCAAATTGCTCGTGGATATAATTGGGTATTTGTGCTGGCAAATTAAGACCTTTTCTTACTTTGTTATGTTATTGTTACAACAGTACAATGGATAACTGTGAAAAACCACACTTTTTAGTTACTTAACATAACATACAGCTATGCAGTAGGTAAATAGTACTCAGGTAATTTTCAAAAATTAAACTGATATATAATTACGAAACAACGGTTTAATTTAAAGTGGAACCCCCCCTCCCCCCCCTGCGCCGTGACCAGTAATTATTTGTGTGTGAACTTTAATGGTCTAGCTAGAGACTCACCCGTTTCAATCCGATCATAGGCAAGGCCCATTCATTCTCTCAAGTTGTACTATTCCATTTCCTTCCTACTCGGCGCCTGCACCAATGACGAAGCTTGTCTCCTAAATGCTGTCTCTCACACACAAAAACTTATTACAAGGAGTGAACTGAAATACTCTAAAAGATTTCGTGTTGTAATTATAACTTTCATTTTAGTTCTTGTTTTCGTTGCCCGTGTAATATTGTGTAACAGAAACAATTTTCTTACATTTAAGATGTAATTGTTCTTCACCCTATTCTCGAAAACGTTTGCGTGATGCTTGAGAAAAAGTGTCTGCTTTTTGCGTATCTGCTCAGTTATCCCCTGTCTACCATCGCGTGATATCTTGTATAGTGGTATGGGGCTGACAGTATACGGTGGTATTGTGTTCCTTTGATAACTTTCCTATTTCAAAACTTTCATTCGTTTTTCCGTAAAAAAAAAAAAATCACTAATTTAGAGTTTGTATAGTCCATTTGATTTTTACCCTGGTACATAGAGATTAAAGTGAAGTTAGATCTGGTAAAACGTTAGTTGCGAAGTACACAATATTAATGGTTTGAATAAACTCGGTTTTAAGGCTAAAACTCTGTTGTTAAGTTTTAAAATAAGTTATTGGGATGTTTGACAAATCCAGAATTAGACTAACAAGTGATCATGGCTCCAATGAAATTGTAACCTAAATTTAATTACAGCATCTTGGCTATAGCAGTTGGTTATGCTTTCTTCCTTGTTTTATGTGAACTAAGTTTGCTTCCCACCACACATTTGAATGTGTTTTATGTGTACCGGATTATAAATGTTAGTAGCAATAACTATGCAGCGTAATATAAAACTGAGCATTTGCTTTGTACTTTTACACTTATAGGCCTACAAAACAATAATAAAACAAACACACGAACAAAAAACCACTCAACAAAGAGTGTATACATTTTCGAGAGCTCTAGCCTACGCTCTTCCTCGGGCGCGAGGACGAGCTCTCGAAACAAGGTGATTGTGTTTTGCTTATAACCGTGGCTGCTTCATTTTAATATTCTCCCGGTTTTGGTTTCATCACATACAATATAGTTATAGAACAATAGCACATTGGTATTGGGTGTATCGACAAACTTCAGTGAGACCCCAAGATGAACTCTGAGAGGGATTCTAGAGTTTAACAGATGGCAAAGATTCGTCTACAAACTGACGCTCATAAGTCATGGCATAATAAGGGTCGGACCTAGGGGCGAGATAAGTCGCCCCATGCTTTATCCAAGGTTTTGTGACCGGATGTCTGGGCAATATGGGTAAATCACGTGATCTCCACTAATCGGTATCTGAAAATTGATGATGAGCTTCAGGCTGGAGAGTTGTGGAAAGTTTGGGAAATGTAGTTCAGTGTGGGCGTAGTGGTCGAAGTTATCGTGAATACAAGAACATGGATGGCTCATGTAATGAAATTAATCCGGATACTGTGAAAACTGACAGATGGTTATCTGAGGAGAAGTTATTGTTCTCAGCATGAAAACCGTAATCAGAAGTTTTGAAATATGATCTCATTTAACAATTATACAGTTCTTTTAATTAATGTATTCACAATATCTATATCCTACATATTGTGTACCTTTTTTTGCGGCGTATCGTACGAAAATGTGTGCTATGTCCATAATAAACATATTCTATACATTATAACATTGTACACATTTTTACATTCAAGTCCTATACAAAAGATTCCACAATACATTTAACAAGGTTTTCAAAACCTATGTTTAACGACTCACATTATATTCTTTTATATACATTTATGTTCGTTCTCTTTATGAACCTAGGTGTGGGTTTGCTGTCCAAATCTTATTTTGCGGATCAAAATGAAATAATTACCAGGCTTAATAACGGATCCCGCAAACCTGATGCTCAATTACTAAAGCAAACACTTGTTTCGGATTAAAAACTTGATAAATTATATACAATACAATATGTATTTAGAAGAATAACATGTGTGGGTATTGTAGTGTTGAGATAGTAACTGATTACACTATTTTTAACGTGAAACCGACCAAAGGTTCTATTTCACACAAAATAAATCTAAACATATTTCAGAAAATAATTATTATATATAATGCGCCATGCACATACGTTTTTTCTGATTATTTTATTGCAAATGTTTAAGAAAAAAATTCTTGAAGTCGATAAAAACAATATGTGACTGCAATCACAGTCGAATTAATTGTTTCGATTTATATCGTAAAAAGTGAGAAGCCATCACTAAGACTTAGTCTTGAATCAGAGCGCGTTCTCTCTTAAGTAAGTTGTCACTCAAATATCGATCGGTCCCTTGCTTGTTGAACGACCAAACTTATTCAATGAATAAATAAACTAGAATCCAACTTTCTCTACCAACCGCCTCGCGTACTCACTCCCCCCCCCCCCCCCCCCCCACCTACACCCCCCTTAGACTACTTTTCATTCTCCAGACATGGGGCCACTACTTCAAGAAAATAGATCTTGTGAAACTTCCCCCGCATAAAAGTCCTTGTGGTCAGTTGCAAGGCGTGATTTTAAATCAGAAAGTACTCTGATAATACTCTTTTTTAAACCTGGGCCTGGATTCACAAGAGGTTCTAAGAAGTTTTCTCACCAGCCATACTTTGGACCTCTTGCAAAACCAGACCCCAAAGACAAAAACACAATTAACATTATAATATGTTTTACACAATATTTTGTATTGTCTCAGATATATAAATAGTTAGACCCGCTAGCAGTAAGGCCAGAAAAATACTAAGAACCTCTTTTGTATCCAGGATATTTCCAGGCTATTGAAGGTTAAAATGTGTGAATAACATTTCTTTGTATTATTAACGCGCTTGTTTACTTGTCTAATCAGAGTTCTCTGCGTTCTGCTATCTCACTTAACAATACAAACTACTCATGCCAAATTGACTCCCTTTCTCATTGCAATGCTGAGAAATGTGTGGTGATCTAAATCAAACAAGGACTTCATAACTTATCCGCATTAACTTGTATGCCATTGCAAGAATATTACATATGCTATATTAATGGAGGTACTGTAGATTATGGTCGGCTGCATTGAGCAACGGTATTTAAATCAATCATTACATATTATAATCTCTTACGAACTTACAATACTTACACTTGACTATGGCTAGAAAAATGTGTGTATTTGATTTTAATACGCTATACCTTTTAAAAATAAAAATATAATAATAATAATAATAACAAATAATAAAAGTAAAAAATAAATATTGTGTTATAGGTTCTAAATATATGTATAAAATTACCATAAGTAGTAAGTTGTTATCATTCTTTACCCATCACTCAAGAAATGTTTAATGATCGTGTTTAAACATTCAGTTGTATTCATTAAAGTGGAGACCAGGTTGCATATCTCACAGCCAACACTTGTTGGCCGTGCCCAGTATAGTCGTTATTTTCTGGAGGCGTCGATTGAAGGTGAATATGAGTATAAATCAACATGTTTATTAGCCACCCTCCATGTGGTGTAGTTCTCACGTGTGCCTAACATCTGAAACCTGGTTTATAGCTCACTCGCACGCGGGGAGTAGGGTAGCTGACATGGCAACCATGGAGATCAGGCAATACATGGCAACACCGCCCAGGGGCCTCATTCCTGTACATTTGCAAACTTAACCCCGGTGTTAGCCAATAGCCAATCAGGAGTCAGCAACTGGGACGCCGATCGAAGGAAGGCATTGTTGAAAAAACGAGACCAAATAAAAACAATAACAAACAAAAACAGTCCAATAACCTCAAAACGTCGACAAAATACTCAATAAAACTACATATTTACATATGTAGGACCTATATAATGTACAATAAATACACGAAACTGTTTATAAACTTCAATAAACACATAAAGTAACGTATCCATGAAATTGGATATCCTCAATAAAGAATTGAAATGTGACACTTGTGAAACTATACACACGGGCATTGACAAAATGGCGGCATTTCAAAGTATTGTTGAGATAACTCTTCTTAACCCTACTATCAGACAGGGTCATATTTGCCTCCGAATTATGCAGGGAAGCCTTGGTAGGAGTTAACCCCGGGGTCATTTTAACATGGGGTTAGCGAGAGTTAAGGAGAGTAAAAAAAATGTACAGGAATGAGGCCCCAGGGTAATGTGCGAATAGCGGGTGCGTCTCTTTTTAGTATCAAATATTATTAGAACCTTGCTCAATTAAATATGTTACCCAAATAAGAGCAGCAATATGTTTTGTGTAGGGCATGTTTAAAGAGGATTATATCATTCATTTAAAGAAATAGTTTTCACTGAATTCTACGCACAATTATGAATGTTTTCATTTTTGCTCCTCGGCACATTGCACAATGTACATTACTTAACTATTCATGGTTATACTTATCTATTGTTTCCATTTCCTAAAATAGTCCACTAGAAAGAAAAAATACAATTAAAACAAGGATTGTATCGAGTTAGGAAAATGCTCTTCATCTAAGAAATATCATAGATAGGCCTAATAGTGTTCCATAATGTTTGGCTAATTTGTACAAAAATCTACTTCCCCAAATGTGATTGCACTCACTTGGCTTTCACTAATTTTTAAAATATGATCTCATTAAAGGTACATCCACCACCCACCCACCTTAAAGTTTTGACACAATTTCGTCTTTATAATAATTACTTTATCTTAAATTGAAATCAGACCGGGTCGGTAGCTTTTAGTTTATTATATAATAGCGTTGCGTCTTTTTTTTTGCAGTTATTCTATACAAGTTACAGAATAATATAACACAATGCCACCCATGTACCTGAGCGTCCAGTTACAGCTCTCTGCCCTCGTACTTGACAGGTCTACGTCAGTGACGTGGCATGCAACAGATTAGCTGTCAGCAGCGCTACAGAGATTTACTTGCAGCATTATAATTAGAAATTTACAACAAAACAAACATAACGGAAAATAGCGTCCATATAGTTTATGATGAGCTACATACAATAACTATGTGGGGGAGTGGGGGGAGGGTGGAGGGGGGGGGGGGTGATCAACTCGTCTCACACTGTTGTCATATGCCGCTGCCGTGTGACAGGTGAATCTAGTGTCAAGGGTTTAATTTCATGAATAAACAAACTTATAATAATAAAGCTCACAAAGTGATAGACGGGGCTTATAGTGATAACACACTAGAGGCTAATTTGAAAGGTCGCAGATTCGATTCATTCCCTGAAGAACCCTGCATAGGAGAATGCTGGAGTTGGGTCGCAAACAACACTCATGCATTATTTTCCAATAATTATATACAATCAAATATAAGACTTTACAAGAGCGGTTTCGGCACAATCTCGTTATGAATTTCCAACACGTTCGTAATCAATGGTATATGTGAGTGAACCTAAACATAATCTGAAACACGTAGCTGAATATGTGAATTAATTTAATTTAATTTTGAAAGTGAATTACAATTTGTATCGTTAATGTTGTGGTAATTAATTTAAAAATTGATCAGTTTTATAACTGATTGGAGGGTATACGATAGCCACACCATAGTACTAGTTTTGAATAACACGATGGTTAGCGGAAAATACGCTATCATGTATGGGGTGATAAGAATAAAAAAATGCTACAATAGAAAGTAGTTTTACAAGACAAGTCTAGATTGAGCCGACAAGATGGCATGATGTCTTTGTGTTGCTCTATAGCCTTCTCTTGAAATCTCGCGTGGTAGTCTTACTTATTTATAGCAACTCTAGAACTTGGGAGTTGCGAATCTTTGCGAATTCCCATAAATCGTGCAAGTCTTATAGACAGGTATAAGAGGGTGGCATGATAACTTCATGTCTAGATGTTTCTCACTCTACTCCGTGCAAGATACAAGATTACAGCTAGGATACACGGTGTCTGCAACTCTTTGAGCTCTTTTAAAATCCTACTTCAACGTGAAAGCTTCACAGTTTTCACGGCTCTTTTTCACGGCACGGCTTTTTTCGTCTCTCAAGAAGAATTTCAACACATTACAATAATTATGTATGGACGAAGTTGAAACACAATATATTTAATATAAACATAAATATTTTTAATTTCCAAATTATGGCTCGCACTCGGTACTGCAAAATCTAATGGAAGTACCCTCCCCCTGAAACAACGCACAAATTTTAGTCTTCAATTCTCGAGGGGAGTATTGTAGATTCAAACTTCATTGTTAAATGATCGGTAAAAATGAAACCTATGTGTAAAGGACTCTCATTTTTCCCACCAACAACGTGTTTAACATCCAATGTAAGAATAATATATTGCAAATAAATAGTATTATAAAATATTACATGAAAAAAATATATTTTTTTAAAAACAACGCTTATATTTAAATGCACTAAAAAGTAAAAAATAAATTTTCGCCCAACAAATTTTTACCTCACTCGGAAAATAAAAGCGTTGGGCGCTTTCGGTATTGACATAGATTGCAGTATTCTGCTGTTTATGCAGGGAAAGCGCCCAACGCTTTTATTTTCCGAGTGAGGTAAAAATTTGTTGGGCGAAAATTTATTTTTTACTTTTTAGTGCATTTAAATATAAGCGTTGTTTTTTAAAAAATATATTTTTTTCATGTAATATTATTTTATACTTTTTAGTCTTAAAGAATCTTGTAATAGAATATATATCGAATATCGATTAATTAATTATGATGGTTTAATTGATTATTTAGTCTATTTAGTCTTAGTAGATTATTTAGTATGACAATTGATTCGTGTATTGTCATTAAGAATACGTCTGTGTGCAAACTTTCAGCTCAATTCGACGTTCGAAAGTGAGTGTTTTATCGATCCCCATTTAAAACATCAATTAATTAATTATGATGGCTTAATTAATTATTTAGTAAATATGACAACTGATTCATGTATTGTCTTTAAGAATACGTCTGTGTGAAAACTTTCAACTCGATTTGACGTCGGGAAGTGGGTGAGACATCGATTCCCATATAAAACAATAATTAATTATGATGAATCAATTGACTATTTTTAGTAACTATGACAATCAATACGTGTATTGTCATTAAGAATACGTCTGTGTGAACATTTTCAGCTCAATTCGACGTTCGGAAGTGGGTTAAACATCGATTCCCATATAAAACATTAATTATAATTATGATGAATTAATTGAATATTTAGTAAATGACAATTACAATGACAATTTATTCGTGTATTGTCATTAAAAATACGTCTGTGTGAAAAGTTTTAACTCGATTTGACGTTGGGAAGTGGGTTAAACATCGATTCCCATATAAAACGTCAATTAATTAATTATGATGAATTAATTGATTATTGAGTTAGTATGACAATTGATTCGTGTATTGTCGTTAAGAATACGTTAGTGTGAAAACCTTCAACTCGATTTGACGTTGGAAAGTGGGTTAAACATCGATTTCCATATAAAACATTAATTAATTAATTTTGATGAATTTATTGAAAATTCAGTAAATATGACAGTTGATTTATGTATTGTCATTAAAAATACGTCTGTGTAAACAATTTCAACTTGATCAGACATTTAAAAGTAGGTGCAATATCGATTCAAAGATTCATCGATTTCCATGTAAAACATTAATTAATGAATAATGATGAATTAATTGACAATTTAGTAAATATGACAGTTGATTCATGTATTGTCATCAGGAATACGTCTGTGTAAAAAATTTCAGCTTGATCGAACATCTAGAAGTAGGTGGAATATCGATTCAAAGATTCCGTCCAGACAAACAAGGCAAGTTAATATAAGCGTTGTAAAATAGAATCTTCAATCATCAAAGAATTAATCTGTTCTTATTGAAATCATAACAGTTTGTGGGAAACTAATATAACGTTGCTACTCTATCACAAGATGATATCAATTATTATATACTAGGTATCGAGTATGCATCGTCTCGATTAGCATGATTGCAACAATAGAGAAGTAACGCACCAAGAATCACCATCTTGGGGCAACTAACTCTAACGTGCATTGAACAAACCCAACTAGCCAAGACACAGAACTAAATGAGCAAGTAAAGCGATTCCAACAAACAATTGAAGCCACAGCAGTTTGGCGTGTGAAGCGACCGACGCACCGCGCTAAACGAAATGGCCGCGCTATCCGAGATAAGGACGTGGACCGCTTGCTAGTGGGCTGGATGTTTATCGCGTCATGTAGCGGGGACAAGAAAGAGCACTCACACTTAGTAGGGGTTGTCCGGTGTTTCCCGGGTGGGTGCTTGACTACTGCTGGTCTACTGGTCTACTGGTCTACTGGTCTATTGGTCGCTCTCGTGGGGAGGAATCATGAGGGTTGTGAGTAACTACGCCTCGAGTCTTACAGACGTATCAAGCTTCACGGTCGAGACTATTTTATGTTGATTATTTCTAGATTTTACATAACAATGTGTTTGAATAGATGATTTTCAGAATTGATCTAGCAAGCCGTGATACGGTCTATCTAAGGGTTCTTGATAATTATTTTGAGGATCATTTTTAATTGTTGTGCATTGTTGTCATTGAAGATCTAGAGGGCCGTAATTAGCTCTATCTAAGGGTCCTAGATGATTTCTGAAAAAGGTCTATTTGAAATAGTTGTAATTCCTTTTTAGTGGCTTAACGTTTAGCTCCAACAAAACTCTACAATTAAAATACCGTCATAAAACGAATGAGGATACCTTAAATTAAGTACGAATACATTAATTTAAATCTCATTTGTTGAAATCCGAAAATCAGGCCAATTGGATACACACGTGTCTTGCCAAACAAGACTATGCAATCAAATCGCGAAGAATTACATCGGTGGAGCAGTTCACAAGGGTAATTTCAATCCTGTTGCTGAATCCAATTTGAAATTGCGACAATGCAAATGCCTTTGTGTTTTATGTAGTTCGTGTTCAATACAATTATCTGGAAAAATCAGTGTCAATACGATGTGAATTCTAACAACATTTCCACACGACGGTATCTCTACTGTCACAGCCTACGGCGATACTTGCATCCTTCTATAATACACATGTAGCATCCTGGGGCTTTTCATCCCAGTTCGTCCCTGGAATTCAGTCAGTCTCTCTATTTAGACTGCGTAAAATTAACGCGCAAGAATGACTCATAACAGTAACAGCGTAATGGACATATTTAGAAGAAATATACCTAAGGCCATATGCACAGTCAAGTTAAGTACAGGATTTGTTGCTATGGAATTGTTTTATTACATGCTATTTTCCATAAGAACAAACTCCTTAGCAACCATAAACAAATCACATACTTAACTCGACTGTGCATTCTGTCCCTAGACTGAAGCCTTTGAACCCTATTATGGTATCAAGTAAAGTGGTTTCATCCAGATCAATCTTGTGGATGATAGCGTCATAGATAAGAAAGGCGGAGCCAATCAGCGTAGGCATTTTCAAATATAGACAGTGGTGGATCAAGCCTCACTCATCTATGGCGTCAGCATCCCCAAGGTTACTGTGGAACGACTTATAAACTTGTGTGACCTTCGAAGAGTTTTTGAAGAAAAGGGAACCATCTTCTTAGGTGAGTCAATTAAATAGTTCTTCGTACGTATAATGTTGAATGTTAATTTTTCAGCTCCCAGACAAAACAGCGTCGCAAAATCGTTTTGGGGACACCAGGGCAAGCCCCTGAAGAACGTTATACTGTCATTAGTTGTACGGTCACCCTACTTAGCTGTAATGGAGTTCTCTACACTTTGTCGTGGTTGTGTTGGATTGGAGCATAAGTGGGTGGCTGTTTAGATCCTACGAGGATATTATAATAGAGTCCACTCTATTTGCATACCCCCCTCACCCCCCCCCCCCCCCGTGGTCCGTCGATAGCCTCCTCCAATCACGTGTAAGCATTGCAACGCCTGGCCGAAACGCGTTTACCATGACGGACTCATCACATGGCTCATTAGTTCCCAACGTCACCGCCATACGCGCTTCAATAGATGAGTTCCGCCATTCAGGACTAAAACATGGTTAGTGGTATTCATAAGGGACGAGGACTCTTGGCAATTATTTCAAGTGACGAAGAGCGGTTAATGTGGGTTTGGTGGTAGTATTTTTATTCCGAAACGAAGTGGCTCTTACAAAATGCTGTGCATACAAAATGTAGTAGACTAGCATTAGTTTACCGTTGAGTGATCAAAACTCAGAAAGTTCAAGCTCGTTAGGTTTTCATGAGCTGATATGACGGTTGTGATTGTTATTGTAAATTTAATATCATTTAGTTTAGTATAGCTTGAGAGTGCTTGTATAGAATTCGTATCATAATTAGTTTTGAGTTGTACATAACTTTATAAACATAGAAAATATAAACATAGTGTCCTCATTTTTGAATTAGTTATATAACTGATTAGTATGTACAATACATTATCAGAATAAGTTGCATTGAAAAGTATTGAACTTTAAATTATTTCGCCCAATATATATTTTATATGTGATATCACCACAAATACTCGGGTAATTTCAAATACTGAGTGAAAACTGAATTACAAAGGTTGATTTTATAAAATGTAATTTACAATTAGGGTTCCATAATCATGATAGCGTTTGGCAAAATTAAAACAGCACCTATATGTATATATACAATACGTATTTCTCTTTGTGGGCAACATGATATAGTATGCAAAAATATGAGCTAGTATTGACAACATGGTCATGATACCAAGCTATTTACATTAATTATTGCTATCTTGGAATGTGATTCGTATTGACTTTCAAACGCAGATAGTTGTTTCTTTGTCAAGGGTGTTTGGACATACAAACATTATAGAATGGTACAACAAAGGTAAATGTAGAGTTATTCGGAAACAGACAGGAAATCCAGCTTACCCTGGAAAATGAGAAATTTAACTCTTTGTGTAAGGGATGACAGTAAGTGAAGATTTACTGGGTATGACAGATACTAGGCTTGGTAGTTTAATTTGTTATGCATATCCAATCTTATCATTGCCTATAGCACCGGCTGTTAGGCGGTTGGCCAACTGGAACTCGAATAACTTCAAACATCACCATAGCAATAGAATTGTCGAAATATGGCATTAGCCGTCACAAGTGTGGCGTTATATTTGTAGCAAATACCACGCAGAAACAATTTGGTTTGATTTCAAATCCAAATACCTCATACACCCCCGACCGAAATGAATTATGTGAACAATTCGTAGATTGCTCTCCAAATAGTGAAAACATAATAAATTATAAAATCTCGTAGTCCTGAAATTACTAGTATATTAAAGTTTTCTGGCAACATTACCTGTCCAAATCCTTCAACATACAACATGTTTTGTATTTGTATACCATTTGTTTTGTCAGTAGATCGTTGCCACAATAAATGATTTATGATGTATGATATTGTTTTATATGTTTATGGTTATACTTCGTTGCCGTAATAAATTATTAATGATGTATTATATTTTTTATATATTTATTGTTATGCTTAGTTTTTAATTATTTCTAGTTGGCAGTCCCTCCTTTCGTTTGGTGCTGTGACCTTCTCTGCATACACTATTCTATATTTATGAATAGAAATATATAATAAAATAATATCTCTGAGGTAAGATGTAGTTGAGTTGAATAATTGAAAGCAGACATTTAAAGGAAAACATGAAAGTATAAAAAGGGAAGGATTTATTAAAACTGTTTATGTGAAATTCCAATTTGAGACAGGTAAATACAGGACTGAGAGATTTTAGACTTTATTATGTTTTAACTATTTGGAGAACATTCTACGAATTGTTCACATAATTCATTTCGGTCGGGGGTGTATGAGGTATTTGGATTTGAAATCAGACCAAATTGTTTCTGCGTGGTATTTGTTACCACAATAACGCAAACACATATTAGGTTACACTTAATTAACTTTCTACACCAATAGGGGTGGCTAAACCATAACACGTTAAACTCTACTTTGGAAGGTCATCGGTTTAATACTGGTTAGTGACAATCCTGACTATGAAGGTGTTTTCGAAGTTTCCTATGTCACAAGGCGAATGTGGGATGGTCCTACTAAACAGCTTTAGGACAAGTTACGCCTTAAATACCCAAACATTACAATATACATATTGTCGTCCGTTGATTTCAATGTCTTCTCCACATGTTAAGATGAGTAATTATTCCGACACCTTTGATGATAACATTTTGTAATGAAGAAATAACCTTCATAACTGACGGGAATTTATATCCTCCATTGCCACATTAAATCAATCTTCTTAAATATTGGGTATTGAGTCGCATATCATAGTATAAATTTAATAAGAGTTGTTTAATAACAGAACTAGAATATAAAACGTTAGTTTTTACACTTATAATGAGCATTACCTTTTTGGCAAAGAATGTTCGGTATTGTAATTATAAAGAAACATTAGGGTGAGATTTATTCCCGGTTATGAGCCTATCTATCATGTACTTGATGATTTATACCTTTACAATATTTTACAAGACTTATTAACCTTCATTTAACATTGGCTCTTCTCTTCTTCACACTACGGATTTCCTTTCGAGAAACATATGTGCATATAATGACATTTTTTTAAATATTAATTTTTAATAAGTTTTTATTGTTTTTAATTAATTAAATTTTCTTCGCATGAAGAGGTAAACTTTAACGTAAGTGAAATAAAAAACAATTCATCCTCAGTTAATCACTGTATGTTGTTCCATGCAAATGTAAAAAAAAAGCGTAAACATAAGTTTGTTGCATGAAAAGAAAAAGTACCAAAATATTACAAAAAGCAATCTTATTTGAAATATAAATAATAACCTTATCTATAAATTATAACACAAAACCAAAGTTACAAAAGTTGCATCGTAGTTCTTGGCACTTATTCTCAACGAAAGTCCGTAAAGCTCAAGGCCACGCAAAGTTATGACTTTCGCTTATAAACTTTGACCCAGATCTCGTCCGAATGGAATGAGTTGTCTGGAAGCCAGGCCAGTCACTCCCCCAGCGGGCAGCAGTCATGGTTAGCGCTGATGCGGCCGGGGAGTTGACCTAAAGACTTGGGAGACCCGCGCAGATAGTACATCCTCATTTCGACGCACTTTTAACACAGACACGCGAAACCACGAAAGTACTACGGCTATACATTTCTTTAACAACAATAGATGATTGTGTGGTGTACAGGCGTGTTTTCTGTAACGTTTGTGAACCGTTCTGAGAATTCCTGGGGTGGTGAGTAAATCCCGTTACGAGAGAGAATATTAGAGTGAATCCATCAATTCTAAGAATCGAGAAGCTATTTTTGTTGTTATTTTGCGATGTACTCGACAGGTAGATTATACGATGGTTATTATTAAGTGTAATGGCCATACGCATCCTTAATTTTATTTATTTAATGTGTACCGGTATATTCTTTTCAATTACAAAATTAATTAAACATAGCAGGAAAAGTAATTCACAAAGGAGGAAAAGTGGTTTCCAAAGGAGTAAAACTGGTTCGTATAAGTAGGATGAACTGTTTTATAAAAGAGGAAATTGTTTTTTATAGGAGGCAAGCTGATTTAAAAAGAAGGATAAACCTTCAGTGATACGACTTCTGTTACGTGATAATGTACTCGTAAACTTGTATCTACTGTACATATTAAAAGACCCCCTTATTAAATACGTTGACCATATTTTAGAGTAGAATTCGAATCTTAAACAATTGTAAGTGCTCAAACAAATAAGAACCCTTGTTATAAAATTATATACATTATTACTTATTAGGATCTTTCGTTTTTAATACGAGAGTGGGAGTCCTCAAATTGATATTTACCAATAAAACATAACAATGTATCACCAATAAAAGGTAAACTCGTTATCATCGATCAATAACGTATATCGATTGATGGTATTCCTGGCTTAACAAATGGCTATGATTAGCTTTTTTTTTAAATGTTATACAAATATGGAAATAGTGTGGCATTTTAAACGTTTTCACGTGCACAATATATTATGTTAATATTGCTATTCGTATGATCCTTTAATTCGAATACAATATCATTGAAAACTTTTATCAGGTTTTCGCAATAATTCCTGACTATTTTAAAAAGGACAATGCAAATATAATTTTATAGCATACAAGTAGTTTGAAGGGGGTCAAAAGTAAGAAGATTTGAGTAAAAAGTTCAATCTGTAGGTAAAATGCACGTTTCTGATTATTCGTAGTGTTTTGAAAACGCTATTTCATTGAGCAAGTTCTCTATCAATATAGAAACCTTTTCCTTCAGTGCAAAGTATAATCTGGCAAATTCCATCATTATTTACGTGAAACAACGCACGGTACAAAACACAAACCCGCTTCTGAGACTCGTTCTTATCCCAACCCAGAACTAATTTATTTATTCCTTATTCGTAAGCGTTATTTAGTTAATCTTATTACTGTAATGCAGGTTCGAACACGCTTTTGAATTCCACTCCCGTAGAACAACACAAAGAACTCAGCAACGAACATCTCTTCCACCCAAATCTTTGGATACGATCGCGCTACCCTAGCGGAGAAGTAGATTACTAACACTTCTCAAGCTCTAAATCTGTTCACCCTTGCGTTGAGCCGAGCACGCAAACGTAGCTCAGGCAGAAATAACAATAAGGGTTTTCTCGTAAACAGATTTCTATTTGTGCATAGTAGAATGTAGAGAGGTTTGAAATTTACTGCTGTATCTCAATATTGAACAATGTCATATTGCATATGTATTATGTATTTTGCAAAGGAAGTCGCAAGGTAAAAGATTGCAGCTTAAGGGACCTCAACAGTTTCGAGAGCGTTAGCGTTATATGATTCTCACGAATGCGTTTCCGCGCTGTGATTGAAGTAGAAAATCTTCACATTCCAAGCGTTTTATAACATAAGCTGCTTGAATTCTCTCGAATCAGCAGTTACAGCATACTGTAAAGCGAAGTTGTTTCGGGATCACTACCGAGCATAAAGGAATATTCTCGCAGGTCGAGCTCTCAATCCTTCAATTGTCGTATTTTCAGAAATGTATCGTATTTCTATAGGAAACCCACACAAACGAACTATATTTGATTTTGAATCGTTTACAATTTATTTATGTGAATAATACTTAAATAATATTTACCATTACATTAATAATTTTGTTTTGTTATCACACCGTAAAGTTGTTTATAAACTCTCTCCATTGCTTCAACTTTCCTGCAACTCTTTTTCATTTTAAGTAGCCATTAAGGTTCATATTATCCTGAGTCATCTGTTGAACATATTTAAATGTTGATCGAACTCAATTGTTTATGTTTGCAAGCTCCAGCTTATGTAGGCATCCGATCCGTGCAATGTGATTGTTTTTCTGTTCCGCCCTCCAATCCCAGCCCGTATCTCATGTGACTGATACTACGGCGCCTGTGATTGGACGAACTGAAACACACTTGCATCGCACGGGTGGATGTGCATACTTGCTCTGGGTTCTAAATTTTTGTGTGATTAATATTTACCTTTTATTTTTATAAATTTTGTTGGTAAACTCGTCCCGACAATCTTTCAAATAAGAATGGATTTGGATAAATAATAATTTTAAAAAATCGCATTGATAGAGTCTACCCACCCCCCCATAGAATTGTATTTTAAGTTGTATTTTAACATGACTGTTTTTTTCAGTTTAAATAAAAGTGACTGTTACTAAAACTTACCATGTATAGGATCCGAATAACATCGACGAGTGAGCGATAAACAATCAAAGATCTATATTTCAAATATAAAACATATTATATTATTATTATTATGAATCGGTGTTGGACAGTGCGAACACCTGCGGACGAATGCCAGAATCAACAAGGCCAATTCATAATAACAAATTTATTGAGTACTTCGTTGTTAGCATGGCTCCAAAGTAACCGTTTACTTATTCCTGAGCCAATGTGATGGAATTGAATCCATATTAGAAGTTACAAACTTTTGCCTGAAGCAGAATTTGAGCCCGGGACTTACATACTTTATACTTACTACTTTTGTTATACTTTACTTACTTTATATACGTAAATGTTTTTCTTTATTTGCAATAAAATACATGGATTTACATAGAATTGAGTTCAGGAACGGATGTATATTCAGTTCTCAACTTCTAGAATTGTGTTTTCAAGTATTTATTTTGTAAACAAACAATCGTGGTGTTGACGCCACGAGTTTGCCCTTGCTGTGTTTTACCCATGGGGCAATATCCCAAAGGTAGTTGAGCAGCCTTGGAATGTCATTTCCAGAATTGTTTGGTAACACATCAAAGGAACGTATTTCACATTACATGCAAGCACGAGTGGGACTGGTGTCTGGTGTAATACAAAGGAATCCGCCCCTAGTAACTGCACACCTCATCTACTAAAGCTTTAAACAGCTAGCTTTGCGGAAACATTACATCATGCTCTGAAGTACACATTTTACAACTCTGTATCTAGTCTAGTGAGCGAATATTAAAGTGCGCGAATGTTCTAGTCAGCGAAAACGCATCCGATCATTTGCGTACTAGAGCATTCGCGGAATAGAACATTCGTGAACTTAATTATTCGCTCAGTAGTCCGTGCAGTAGAAAATTTGTGCTTTTACTTGACCGTTCGTGGACTAGAGATTTTGCGCACCAGAGCATTCGCACAGTGTCCCATGCGCGCACTTTCATTTTAAATAAATACATACTTAAATAAAAATAATAAAATAAATTTGTATTTATAGTCTACCCACTCAGTTACGGGTACTGATTTTTAATGGGGGACATTTGTACAATTTATTACGGGCTTCGATGCTATGACACCTCTAAAGTCACTGTTAACGCGTACACCAGTATGATATCGATAGATTAAATTTCTTGTATTTGTTTATTTGTTTATTTTCACTCACTAGGATGTTCCCAATTGTGGGTATGTATAAATCTGAATTTAGAAAACATGGATGTTGGAGAAATATTTTGTTCGCACAGTCGTCATACTTCCCAGTCATTATGAAGGAGTGCGGAACGTTAAATACATTAACTATTGGTGGAGGTGCCGGGTATACACAGTAATTATTTCAAACGCTCTCGTTAATGGACTTTGCGGTGAAATTGAATATTTGGTGTTAAAAATAAGTCTACAGAGCTAATGTGATGCATAAATTATCAAGTTACGTTCAAATAAATACAAATAAAAGTTATAATGCAAGAGAAACATCGGTCGTAATTTACGAAGAAAAACTTTATTTTTTTAAATTAATAACTATAGTCTTCTGTTATTTTGGCCACCTTATTAAATCTGTCTTCATTATCATTATTTGACACGTATTAGTTTAGCGAGCAAAGCGCTCAACCTCATCTAGCGCCCCATCAACTATATAACTCAATTATGAAAATTGATTAGATATTTTTACGGAAAGGCGTTGAGGGAAAGATAAATAACAAGCTATGGTTTCATTAACACTGTAACCTCAAAGCCTGTGTGGTATATTCGCCTGGCAGCGGTCCCGTTTGATGTATCGATGGGGTGATTTATGCAAACGAGCC
This sequence comes from Isoperla grammatica, assembly GCA_945910005.1. Taxonomy (NCBI): domain Eukaryota; kingdom Metazoa; phylum Arthropoda; class Insecta; order Plecoptera; family Perlodidae; genus Isoperla; species Isoperla grammatica. The sequence goes on along the minus strand of OX246737.1, from coordinate 113,326,139 downwards.
CCAGAGAGTGTTTATCTTAGCGTTATATTCATAGCGAGATAATATAACGCTTAGAAACTCATCGTATATGTTGTTTTTTTTTACCTTACGATGATTACACACAATGTAATCTATAACGTAATAAAACTGGAATTATTGTCATATAAACTGTTTCCATTTAGCCAAAGTATCGCGTTGAAATTTGTAGTGTGTAAGATTATAACAAGGTTGACAGTGTAACATTGCACGAGAACCAGAGTGTATAACTATACATTTCGAGAAGATCTAATGAGCTTATGTTCACAGTGATGTTTCATATTATTTCAGCCGCTTTTTTCATTTTAGATATTCATAAAATGAAACTTGTGAAGAGTAAGCTTAAAATATGGGATCGAATGAAATGTTCAGAAATAGAACCAATTCAGATTTTGAACATTCACGTTATAATAAACTATTAATAGGGAGCAACGTGGAAAATGTGAAGATTTGCATTTTGTTTTATGCTTAAAATAGACATTGTTTTTCGATGGATTTTAAATATATGTGTTTGAAAAATGTATTTGAAAAAAATGTTATAACTTAGTATGAATAATGCATCGAGAACAGCAATAGATCATTTACAGGATTAAATTCTGTACATTTATGTAGAAATGCCATTTTTGTAAATCAAAGAACAGTTGAAGATTCTTTAAAAAGCACAGATACAATATATAGGACAACTTTCAACAATGCTCTGTTGCTCACTGCTTAGTTGATATTAAAACGTACATTCATGTATAATGCATTTGAAAACACGCTTTGTTAAATCGTTTGTAGTACAATATTTGAAATACTGTAACGTTTTTACTGTACTAAACAAATAATAATATATTCATTATTTTGGAAAAAAACTCCAGTGAAAATGATCAATTGATGTGTGGAACGAAATATATACACAAACCCTCTCACCCCACATCACTAATCAATCTATATTTTCAAACGCACGCACTGTTATAGATACATTATAATAAAGCGTTAATTATTTGAACAAAAGAGAGAGAGTGTAAACAAATAATTGTATTATAATGAACCTAGTATAGAGTTTTAAATTATATTAAATGACGCGGGTAGGTTTATTGATATTATACATGGAGGAGTGGGAAGGTAATTGAAAGTGAAGGCTGAATAAAACTTGAACATCAGGATTGTCAAGACCAAGGCGGAAAGTTGGCTAATGGAATAATTGGGTTGGTCTAGTTCATCTGGGGGAGACCCTTGAGAAAAGCGAGTTTCTTCATTTCACCCCTCATAAATACATTCATAAGCAATTCAAAGTGACGACCATTGAAAAGTGTTTGACACGACAAGCGAAGACGTAATACATGAGGAATAGGCAATTTCGTTGATAATACACTTTCACGAGAATTTGACATTTTGGAAACTTATCCGTTGTTTCTACGACAGTGAAGATCCAGGTTGAATTGAATATCATGTCAGTAAATATTTTGAAACCAAATAATTGCATATTTTGTATATAAAATTCCCGAATGACATCCGCAAATTGTTGTTTAAAAAAACTATATAACACCATCAAAGAAAACTATGTCCTACCTCCTACTTGGTTGTAATCTGTAATATATTGAGGCGGGGGGGGGGGGGGGGGGAAGGGCCTGAGTATACAACATTCTTTTTGATAGAGGCGCACATTGCAGTATCATTGATGATATTATTTTCTCCTTGTAAACGTTGGTATTAGAAATTTAAGTATGTGTACATACACAGCACAAGTTATAAGATAATAAAACATTTTACTCCCCTCCGTCTCAGTATAAACATGGTGAGGTAGCGTATATTCTATTCACAATTTAGTTTGAGATCTCGTTGTTGAAATCACTTACAATCATAAATCTTGTTTCATTCACTTTCATTTCAATTGTTTCAATACAGAAGCAACAGTGGTATCGGTCTACTCTACACTGTAAGCGTCCATTTGTCACCTCATCAATGTGGCCACCAAACCTTCACCGCTTGCAGCGTGTTTCAGCCTCAGGCGCTCAAATGTACTTTAGTTCGGAATGATAGATTTTCGGTCTATGTTTACAAATAGGCTTGTTACCATAACTTTAGTTCATTTTCCGAGTGTCACACAATACAAAATTTCCATAAAATAATCCGTAAAGAAATTGGCACGCAACATTTCATGTATGCCTGTATGTATATTATATTTATTTTCAAAATTTCAAATTTACCTCAACGTTTAGTACAATCTATTTTCTTTGGACAACTTTTCCTCTCGACTGAAACACTTTCAATTTGAAGAAGAAAATCCAATTCAATATTCGATACGTCTCCTAGGTGGCCTTCAGGGGAGAATGGGAAGTAGGCGAGATTGAACATTCACACGACGAACAAACATAAGTCGCAGCTTAGCAAGGAAGTGACGTCATTCATCGTATGACCTTGTAACAGGGATGCTCTCAGATGCATCACTGGTCGGTGTACTGACGTGCAGCTGTCGATTCACCCACCGTTCGTTCACTTAGGCGCCGCCAGGAAGCGCTAGTGTAGTTCTAGGTAGAGTGAACGTTTTGGGTCACTGTGTGACAGCGCTGGAGTTGTTGCCAATTGTCTAGAGGAGCTCTCGGGAGAGATCGGCTACGAAGAAGATAGAGGATCTAAAAAAGTATCGGAACCCGATAATCACATTATCTTTCACTTCCGCTGCATATCCCACTGGCCGACGACTCTTTTGCAGTGACCGGCTTGGGATGAATGGGTGTGCTACTGTGGTGGTCTACTTCCTGTGAGCTTCAAATAACAATCCGCTGCGACAAACACACAGTTGCAACAGGATTATAGGAAACTTTGGAGGTACTTAACGTGGATGGGTAGTCTTACTATTTAAACCGCGTGAAGTTACTACACAATAGTGTAATAGTAGTTGCTGCGAACTTTCACTGTATTAAAAAAGTATCAAATGCTTAATTCTTATTCTTACGGCTGTTATTTTGGAAGACAATTAAAGTATTAATAATTAACTTTTTTCGCAATGATAATGGTAATGGTTGTAAACATTGAAACTTTGTGAATCCAGTTTTAAGGTTGTATGAATAAAAAAAGTTGGTTAGTAACAACGTTTTTAAATGACTTTCATGAGAACATGTTTTTGTTAAACAGGCGAGCATTAATTTGCCAAATTTCTTAATGTAACCGAGCACTTAAATAAAAATTAACAACTTATTATACTAATCTCATCATTATAACTAACCTAATATTATTATCATCTTATGTTCTTGAAAAATTACTAAACACCTTTAATTGTGTGTGGTTTTAATAATTTTTTTATAATTGAGATTTGAGACTCACATTTCCTCTAAAGGGGATTCTGTCCCCTAATTTACATTTATCTAAAACATGAATGAAACAACGTGTCTCCACACGTTGTGTTCATCAAATATGCCCTTTGAGGAGATCAAAACAATTTTTAAAACATATTTGTTTGCAGCATAGGCTAATGCTACTTATAACGAGATTGATGAAGAATGCTGTACAGAGCTAACCTCAAAGCATATGCGTTCTGACACATGTTTTTTTGTACACACTTTGTCCTGTGTATTATAAATGTGTATAACAGAACAGTGAATGTGTATTATAAATGTGCTGCTGCAAATATGATGGATTGTATGAAATTCTAAATCAAATTATTATTTACAACATATTTGAAAACAAATTTCGCTTAGTTCTGCATTATTGATTAAATTGTTACAAATTGTGTTCAATTTTAAAAAAATTGTGTTAAAAGTTGTGTACAATTTTGTTTCGTTGTATGAATATGTTCATTTCGCACTTTCATTTAAATTTTCATTTAAATTTCAAATTCAAATATGAGTATACGCGCAATGTACAATTATTCTAGACATAAAGTCATAATTGAGTTCATGTTTACCGATTTGATTTAATTGAGAGTTTAAATGCGTGATTTCTGTGTATACTCATGGGCATAGTGAGTAATTAATTAATATAATGTCTTGAATAAGAGTTGTATATAAAGCGTTATTGATATTCATAGAATACATTTAACGTAGGGTCAGTAAATATTTACCATGTTGTGTAAATGTTAGTTCCACAAAGGCATGGATAAATTTGAATTATTAATAATTCTTTTCATCAGCGTTGATTGTATTCATTTCCAATCAGAGATATTAGTTCTGAATTAAGTAAATTTGTATTATTCTGAGACATTTTGTATTTTTTAATACCATCTTTGCTTGTCAGTGACTACAGCAAAGTTTATTGAAACTTGTTCTAATTAACTACAGCTTGGTTCATTTTCTTACGTCCGTCTCAGTTATATTCTTTTATTTCAAGATTATTTGTGAAATGTTGCTTGGTGTTCAAAACCAGCAAAGAGTTTGTCCAGATCAATATTGAAAAGACTGTCACTTTAATTTATTTGTTTTGTATTTATTTTGTTGTAATTAAGACCAGTGTAGGGCACAATACCCTCTTTAACCTGATGAGTGATGATTGATGAATGATAATGAGGAACGGGGGAGGGGAAGCCTGGTACCGGCACGTAGCCTACTCCTGTCGAAAAGTACCAAGGGGATCATCGGCTTTACGTCCCATACGAAAGGACGGTGTAACTTAAACCAGTCATATAGGTTCCTCCACTAACCTGAACTGCCGAGCAGTAGACGAGACGAACGAAGCCGTTACACAAGCTTTCGAACCCTCCAACCAGCTCTAACCAACGGTAACTAGTGTTTCGGAGGAGAGTGGTTACCCACCCTCCTGACCTAGCCCGAGGTTGCTTAACTTCGGTGTTCGTATGGGAACCGGCTAAGTGACCGTGGCTTAACCGTTGGCTCGTTATAATAATATATAACTACGCTTACAGTTTGTTCAGCTCGTTTGTAAACATCCTATAAGTCTAGCAACAAATAAAATAAAGCAGTGTTGAAAGATATGGCTTGTTTGTATTTAAAGAATATTTAACGTAGCCTCCACTCCTCGATGTCTTAATCGACAATCGTACCAGCTTTCTACTCAGATGTCCGCTTCTATTCTTCGGACAATGTTCAGAAATATGAGAAGCAAATCACTCCGTTATATGTTGTAAATCTAATTCAATTTGCATATATTGAATTACATTTCTCGGAGAAACATAATCAGATGTCTGAAATAAGAAAGCGGTCACTTTATCCACTTTATAGTAATCTAGCGCTTACAATTTACGAAAGAATTATTAAAGATTAAAGACAGTTTAATAACAACTCTTCTATGCAACAACACAGCTTCTTTTTCTGATATTACAAAATTAATTACTGTTTGACTAATTTAATTAGCATATATTGAATTACGTCTCTTGAAGACATATATTCAGATGTCTGAAATCAAGATGCGGTCACTTGAGCCAGATTACAGTTATCTAGCGCTTACTACTTACGAAAGAATTATTAAAGATTAACGACAGTTTAATAGCTAATACTTAAATACACCTTTTTTCTGATATTGCACAAATTAATTTGAATGTTAGACTATTCCAATTCAGTACAAACACATGATCTGCAATCTAGAATGTCATCGAAATTACACAGGTGCATAAACTAATGATCTATATAATCCATGTAGATCGCATCTGCATTTCATGATTTCATAGATTCATATTATTTGAGCAAAACATTTCCATACCGCTATTCAAACAGTATTCACAGCCCAGTTAATATATTAACTTGTATACGAGGATGAATGATTTCGTTCCGTTGCGTCCGACACTTTTGACTCAATAATAATTGCGATTCCGCTTGACTTAATGGTTCCCCCCCCCCCCCCCCCCCCCCTCCCCTATGCTTCAACGCAAACCCTTCGCACACAACTGCTATATTTCTCCGCCAGTCAACATTCACTCGCATTCGGCCCAACAGTCAATATACTCCCTCATCCATCCATCATCAGTGCTAACTACACTTGATTAGTTTGTTCGCATATTTTTACTTCAGAACTCTTCATCAATTATCCCCTTCAATAATCGATAACACGAAATAATATACACAACATTGAGAGAAAGTATAAATAAATCGCATTTTGAAGTGTTCCTGTTTCTATTCTGTAAGTTGTTCGCTGTGGATCATGTGGTTGGAGCGTAGGTAGGGACGTGGGTTTGAATCCCGCATAAGGTATGGGTTTTTTGTAAGTGTCCTTCGTTTTTTTCTACCATTACTTTAGGTCCGCGCACACTTATCCGTCACGAAGCGCGGTGAACGGGAGGAAATTTTTATGATCGAATTAAATACATCTCTTTCAATCACACACAATTGGTGGAAACGAAGCGATTGGTAGCCGCTGCATATATTCTAACATATATTCGGTCCGGCGCGCTTCGCGGCGGGTATTTGTGCGCGGACCTTTATCGTCTCAAACATAGGCGCCGACTTGTTAACATTTCAGGGGGGGCTCAGAAAGGACTCGCATAAAAACTAGGGTTACCATATTTCAAAATTCATATTAATATTATTATAATTCATATTCATATTATTATAATTCATATTATCTATCGAGGAGAAAAAACACGGGTGGTTTGGGGGGCATAGGCCCCCAATAATAGCGCCGCAGGCAAAATTTAAAAAAATCAGGCCTTTAGAGCGCGTTCTGAGCGTTTCAGAAAAAAATACCGTACTGAATGCAATACCGAAATACTGTCGTTTTTTTAGTGCAAAAACCAAAAAAACACCAGCAAAAATAAGAGCGATGTCGAGAATTATTTAGTAATTAATTTTGGGGCTTAGGAAGTTGGGAGTATAAGTAATTGGAATTCTACAAGATAATGCTTGCCTTCAATATCAGTTTTTTAAATACTTGAACCTAATTTGCTTTTGGATTTTGATACCTGAGAACGTTCTGGACTGCAAGTATCTGATATTTCAAGCTAGAAATCACAATATTTTTTAAATTTAAATTCAGAAAAACAATAACAAAATTTTTAATTTAAATTGAGGGAATTATGACCTGATGACTAAATCTTTTTTATTTATTTTTATTATTATTATAATGAACTTTTTCTTCAAACAAAAAAGTACAAACTTCAAATCTCAGGGGGGGCTCAGCCCCCCCTGGGATTTGTCAGGGGGGGCGCTAGACCTCAAGCCCCCCCGTAGTCGGCGCCTATGGTCTCAAATAACTGGTAATGTAATAATAGAAAATATGTGAGGCAACAAGAATCATCATAACCTATGCAGCCTCCCTGCTGTTATGTCTAGGTTCAACACTAGAGTTGATTTGGTTACAAATTGTACTCGTGTTCTTCACGACAAACTTAATTATTGGCAGGTATTTGTATAGCCTAAGTTTTAATTATCATCGCTCTTACCGAAAATACTGAGTCCTACCTACAAGAATGTATTTTAACTCGTTATGATTCCAGCACAATGGCCGTTACAAGGCTTAATTGACTCTTTTCAGTTTTGTTTGAATTTCTGTAAAGTAATTTAATGTCAACTTCAGACGAGAAGGAAAATGGAATTTGCTGAGGATTACCAAGAATCCGATTGAGTTTTTACGACAAATCTTTAGCCGAGCAATTTCAGATATGCCTGAAGATCTCACAGAGACGATTCGGCCAACTCGGGACACCTAATTAAGGGAATCTCGACTCACACTCGGCCACACGCACACGCACACGCACACACACACAAACCCGCGCGGCATCACACAATCATTTTTTATTATCGGCCGCATTTCGTTTTACGATCAGCCACGCTTTTCCACGTAAAAACACAATCTTATTAAAGCTTTTACGATAGTGTTGTGACGTGTAAGATATGTTCCGTGTGATATCATATGCGGAGATAAATGGTTTACTCTTCGGTGGAGATGAGAGATGGAATAATAATTTGAGATATTCAGTTTATTTCGACTTGTAAGTTATTAATTTTCAAGAGATTTTAATATTGCGTTATCGTTCACTTTGTAACACATTTATGAATAACGAGCTGGACATGAACATGAATAATTTAATCTATGCAAGTTAGATACTAAGATGTTCTTGTATTCGTGTAATTAAGGGTGTTGCATGGTTCACACAATAACAATTGCTTTTAAAGAATTGTAACTTTAAATTTTACCTTACACTGTGTTTTAATTTGTATATCCAAACAACAGTGTTAAGTGGTTTGTTAGCTTGTTCTGCAAAATAAAATAGTTTGCAAGACGACAAATAAAATCAGAACAAGACTCAACTTAAGTCTTCCACTTTCTAGGTAGACACTTGTGCTGTAGTGAATATTGTAGCTAATTATGCCTCCACTGAAAAGTCCCGTCTGGGCCTGAGGTATATTTGGCCCAGGGGCGTCTGCTTGTCTTAAGGGGCGATATCAAGAGATACTTCCCTTCTTTACCTCGAGTAGCCCCTTCACATCTAGATCATCCTACTTGTTCCTTTCCTACAATGTCGTTCCCCGTTTGATCTCGGGATAGAATAGGTCAAGGATAGCTCTGCCTGTCGTAGGAGGTGACGTAAGAGCCGACGTCATATTATTACCTTGAGAATGAGTACGCCGTTAAACAATAAATAATCATTAACACGTATACACGCATACGCACCATAACAGTAACACCGGTAACACCCTTTAGTAAATTTGTTTCAAATATATTTTGATATGTCTGACTTATTGGTGATTGTCATTCTTATCAATATACTTATAGAATATATGCGAGCTTTTATTAAATTTGCTTTTGTGAAATGTATAAAGAAAATCCCCAGCAAAATATGTTCTCCAATAGCAATACTATTTCCTATATTTATATCACCTCTGAATCGACCTTAGAATTAACCTGCATTAGTTTCCCTTTAAGTAAGTAGATTAATTAATTTTTCGACCAATACTCATCTACGTGTATGTTTTTTAGAGTACATTATTATAACTGACAATGAACTCAGTGACTTCTTGCAACGGATATTATCAATACTCAGTATTTATATAGTATGTTTAGGTGATAACAACAGTAAGTCTCAAAATACGGGGTCAGTCCAATTAGTTTTGACTCACTTGTTGAAAAAAATGTTTTCCAGTGGTATTTTGTTCTATCATTAACTATCATATAATCTCCTTTGAATAACTTAACACTATAATTTACGTATAAGCCAGTTTCGGCCTCACAATGCATTTTAAAAAGATTAAATATAGCGGAACCAGCTTTATTATACTTCACGATTACCTGTTTATGAAGACAATTAATTAAGTTATTACCAATGTTGAATAGTTTAAATAACTTGTAATCGGCTATAGAGTTCATTTAATGCTAGTGTGAGCGGAATTTTACTAGCTTTCTGCATATTAATTGGACAACAACAATCTAATTAACAAAAGTGGAACCATAGCATGCGTTTTAGCAGCTTTTATTTTCTTCTCTTCCTACGCAGAATAAAATTGATTGGGTATTGTGTTTGCATAACATGAAATCAACAGTTTTACGATTAACGAAGCTTTGATTGTGTTTTATTTTTTACTCATTCCATTAAGAGGGAAATTACTGATGCTTGGTGATATTATTTCTTGGTTTTACTACCGCTCGGTCTTTATAGAAGTTCATATTTTCTTGCAATGGTGTAAATTGTATTTTGGTGCTTTGTAATTCTCCCAACTCAACCACAACTCCGAATGTTTCAAACAAGAAATAAAACTTGTAAAAATAAATAAACACCAAACAGTTAAGTTCGAAACTACACAAGACTTGTACCAGCATAAAAGTTTTAGCATCAATAGCAACTAGGTACCTAGTTGTCTGTTTTTATTTTTTTTTGTTAACAGAACGAGGAGACTTCAGCGCTATTTAACGAAGACACGAAGTAAAGAGCTTTATACGCTACTTTAATGTTTCAATTTCAAGTCGGTACGTGACAGTATGTTTCACAAAGTTCATAATCTTGTTTAATTAATTGTTAACATTGTCAAGTGGCAAATAAATGGCAATGGTTATTCTTGGTGATAGAGTTTACTACTCCAAGTTACTTTTCTAGTCAATATAGTTTCTGCAATATGCCCAGACACTTATTCTAATTGCGCAGTGACAGAGGACGGGCTTGTATGAGGGATAGCTCGATGGTTGACTAGGGGGGGGGGGGGGGGGGGCGGCTTTATTTTACCAAATATCTGTATTCTCAAATAAAGAGTGTACACATTCATATGCATCAATCTATTTATCGAATATCATTATTTCGAGTTCGTTTAGCATTATAAACACTTTTTCAACAAGAATTATATAGTGTATTTAAATTTGTCTATTTTTGTAATTGAGGTCAATTGAATATTGCGGTATTTTCTGATTCGCCAACTCATGTTTGTTTTGTAAACGAAAGTTGATCGTAGTCATGGTTCAAGAGCTTAAAGCTTTTACCCAACGGATAATTTACACCAAACCACATAAGATAATAGACTGATGTAACCACATTATCATTGACACGTCATTTCGTTGCATCGTAAAATCTCCTCGGAGATATATTGTATATTTTATACTGTTATTAACATTTTACTATTTACCGGACGAGGCAATTAAGATATTCAGTGTTAATAATACAGCGCCTTTTACCACTTTTGATGTCAAATTCTATATTTACATTATTTTGTATGACTTTTAATCTATATTTTACACTTTGGAGTATATAATATTACATAGTAAATTATTAAATTGCCTATTGATTATACATTATACACATATATGCACCATGCAAGGTTGTAGACATGCAAATTAAAATACCTCTAAGATTTAGCCCCGGTAATCACACAAACTAGTTTATCTACCGTGTTTCATGCCCTTACGAGTACCGCCTGCGCCCCAACCCTACTCTTTAATGTATACATTTACAATTCGTTTTATTTTGCTCTCTTTGCCGCATTTGCAGCCCGAGGATGTAATTAATATTTTCGTTTCCTCTTTCCAGGTATGTGTTTGGTGTTTCGGCTGTTTCCGTTGGTTGTCGGCTGACATCGGCTTCTGAGGAGCGTTCTGTGAGTAGCCCCACTGTGAACAATGAATGCTGCTTGCTCGTTTGCCGGCTGGACCGACCAAGATATTACCCATTAATTGTCCACCACATACGTTGCAAACTCACGAGACTCGGAAATTTCTATTATAAAAACTAAACTCGTTCATTAAAAAAGTTTAGACAGGGCAAACCAGGCGGAAACTTGCGCTATATTTTCGTTCTGTGAGAGCGTAACCTAGCATACAGTCTCAGCTACAACAATGGCATTGAGAAAAGAAGTCACATTCTGTAACTTTTTATAGCATATCATGATACGAATTCTGCCTGAAAGAACTTTCGAAATCAGGCATAATTCATTTCAGGATATGCAATAAAAAGTTACAGAATTGGGCCCCTGTGAATACGCAACTTATAAAGCTGTAGTTCTCTTTCTCGGTGTGTCGTGTTATAGAATTATTATTGTAAGCCCACACGATGGTAAAAGCCTTTTGATTCCATATTATAGTGTTAATGAATACATATGTTTAGGATGCAAAGTCGTCCTTCATGCACTTATGGATAAAGTACACTGAGGGTTACCGTGGGTTTAAGTGAGTGCAAAAGATTCATAGTTATTGTACACTTCTGTAACTTGTAGTTGTGCACTCGCTTCGTTTACTTACGTAGTTGCACGCACTTGACATCTTCGTACTGATTAGAAATAACCGTAGATTGATACGTTATGATGTTGTGCCTGTGTTTTGTAATTGCTGTGTTTTGCCAAGTTAGAAGTATACATAGAATGAGAAACAATGATAGTACATTATAGAGACATCCCCATCGAAATCTTGATAAAAAAAAATGTGTTCGTAAACTTACTACAATCATTTTATAAGTAAAGCAGTTTTGAGGAAGACAGCAGGTCTGATAGACGGTAACACAGTCATGGTTTGAGAAATAATTGCCCATTATTTTTCTTATATATCATTGTATCATATTTGTGCATAAGTAAACCCAGAGATTTGACGCAGATCAAGGGAACAGTTTTTTCCTCAACCTTGGTTATAGATAGTATTCATATTGAATTCCATCAATCGTTCAAGTAAACCCGTAACGTTATCCAATTTCTTATTGTGTTTGCATAACTCGTGTTGACAAGGAGAAACATTACCGAAGTAGCGTTCCCTTATACTAACGACGTACTTAAAACGACCTCGTTTCGACAAGCAACAAATCGAACATAAATGGTATCGCAACGAACCATAGATAGATACGAATACAGTTCGATACAATGGGGGGAAATAGTATTGGAAGTTGAACAGCTGTTTGTAGCACTCGACGGGGGAAACTGGATAGCCAATACTGGATACGGTATCCGTGTGATATCGAAGGAAATATCCGCTCAGGACTGGATATTTCTGCGGAGGTTCGGCTAACGGTGATGTGAGAGAGATGCTGAAATTCTAAGAGCTGACACAACTCAATGCTCTTGATCCCTATACTGTAACATTACTGATATACATGCTAGGAATATATCCGTCCCCAGACATTCCACACAGTTATAGCAGACCTAACCTACGGTGAAAACAGGACACACCCCGTTTTTATTGGCGCCACATTGTTGGTGGCGACCCTAGCGGTGAGGCTCTAATTTCAGTCCTACTGTAGCCCTAAAATGGTGCTAATACTGATTACTGAATAGGATACAAACATATATTAAATAAATAAAAGGACTGCAAAAAAATAGTTGTTGACCCTGCACACTCAACTGTTAAGCATAGGATTTGTAGCGATATGGAATTGTTTTATAAAGGCTGGTCCACACAGATTTTTAAGACATACGATTTAAGGTTTAACGCGTAGTCGTAAAGTTGGATCATAGGAAACACGTACTGGCGTTCACACAAAGTTTTAGTTTTAAGACGTTGTTTTCATTGTTGTTTTTAAAACAACGTCTTAAAACTATATGTCTTAAAAATCTGTGTGGACCAGCCTTAACATGCTATTTTCCATAAGAAAAACAAACTCCATAGCAACCATAAACAAATACTAGACTTAATATGTCGACTGTGCATTTGGCCCACGTCACAATGTCAATCGACAATTCGGTGATGATTCTTGTTGCTTAACTTCTCTACTTTTGCAATCATGCTATCTGATACACAAGGGATGATAGATAAAGAGGAAGAACAAGTACGACAAGATAACCCTTACGGGTGTACATTTACCCATTAGTTTCCCAGTGTCCACCAAGACGTTAGACGAGAAACGCTAGGTAATAATCGTTGTTGCCTCATTAATATTGGTGTAGAGTTAGTCAACTTTCCGTCTACTCTCTGCCACATGACCTCCTTTGATGAAGACCAACAACTATCGGCAACTTGTAACACGTGTCACGTGAACTCTCGTGTAGTCTGCCGTCTTATTAGCCTACAAGCCAGTGGCGGCTCGTGGGGGTTGACGTGGGTCGGGCGCTAATCAGTTAACATTTAAAAGTCTACACAAATACCACAAAAGCATACCCTATAAGCAGTGGTTAATTTGTAAGGAAAAAGGTGGGTATACGCATCATAGTTTCATGTTACAATGTGCTCGTGATAAAAATTGATGTCTAGGTGGGAAATTGCCCCCCCCCCCCCATCCCGCTTACCAATTCAGCTTCTGGGCTCGTAATCTGGAATTTGATTTGGAGTTTTGGGTTGGATTTGATACAATTTTACTCGTCTTCAAAAGCCAATCGTTATTTTAATTGTCCTGTAAGTTTACCATTAAATGATTAAAAGCAGATACATATATTATAAAATATCAGTTATTGAAGTAGTTCTACAGTAATTTTATGTGTCAACTGGCAACAATTCATTTCCAAGAGGAACAACTTAACAATAGCAGAAATGTTTATCCGTTGTATTTATTTTTATGGCAAAATATCACCTCGAAACGCGTTTCAGACCAGCTGGGCGGACTGGGAAAAAAATCCAGGCCGGGCAAACTTTTGGGCAGGACAGGCGCGGGGGGTTTGGGAGGCTGTGGCCCTCCAACAAACAGCGCCGCAGGCTAAATTTTTTAAATCAGGTTTTAATTTTTTAAATCAGGTTTTTAGAAGGCATTTGGTGCGTTTTAGAAAAAAACATAGCAGGCTGAATGCACTACCGAAATATATTGTAGTTTTCTTCGGTTCAAAGTAGAAAAACCCCAGCAAGAAGATTGATGAGAATGAGATCAAGTTACACCGAAATCCAACGAATCTACAATGTAATTTAAACCTTGCAATATCGTGAAGGAAGGGGTGGGAGGGACTCGGGTTTAAAGAAATTTAAATTTCAATGCGTGGCAACTTACCGCTGGCGCCAGGCAGTTTATGCCTGTTCCAGTCGGACCAGTCCAAATTTGGGCCAAAACAGGCAGGCCACCAGGCATGTGCCCGGTTGCCCGATGGGCCTGTCCGCCCCTGCAGACCATCACACATAATGCAGAGCCAAATTTTTAGTTTTAACAGGACACCCCTTTAGTATTAAAGAAGAATCGAACGTATATCCACAACCAGAGAAATGCTGTATCAAACAGGATCGTGCCATTTCCCTCACAGCAGCGAGAGCGACTGTACCGCCTTCGCGTTGCTAATGGTGGGTTTACAGCTACGCGTTGGGAGCGAAGCGAGGCCGCGAGCTCCAATCAGCGGCCGAGTTTGTAACTTCTTTGCATGAAACTCGGCCGCTGATTGGAGCTCGCGCCATCGCTTCGCTCGCAACGCATAGCTGTAAACGTACCATTACCCTTACTGGCTGGTTGACGAGGAACCTGCAGCCAATAACAATGTCAATAGGAGATGATTCTATTTATAAAGTAAGGAGGTGGGTTTGGGAAAAACGTAAAACCAAGAGATAAGAGTTTTCTTTCTTTAGAGTTATAGATATACCCAAGTAAATTTGAAATATGAGTATGTTAGGGTAAAATACCCAATACAAATTATTTTTGTTTTTTATATAATATGTTAGCCAAAATTTGAGTGTTGCGTACCTAATAATTCATGAAAAAAGGTGGGTATACTGCGTATACCCACGAAAATAGGTGGGTATACTGCGTATACCCGCGCTCCATTACAAATTAAGCACTGCCTATAAGGGCGTTTACGTATACCTGATCTGATTAGCTTGATCAGTAGTCTTCTCTCGCTCTTTACTGCGCGTGAGAGAGAGAGAGAGGGAGAGAGAGAGAGAGAGAGAGAGAGAGAGAGAGAGAGAGAGAGAGAGAGAGAGAGAGAGAGAGAGAGAGAGAGAGAGATCGAGTGGCTGGGATCAGATTCGCGTAACATTATGATACAAAATACTAATGTCGGGTTCACAAGCCTTTACACTGAAGTAAGCAATACGCAGTATAAGGCAAGAGCAAATAGAAATGAATCCTATTAAAAATGGGAGGAGTCGCGTAAGACGTTACGTGTCCTGATTGGCCAATGACTTGACGCGACACTTAAAGCGTAAGGGCTTGTAAATCCATGAACCCCATCGGCGCACATTCTTTCGCCTGAACTCTTTATAGCACCAGAGACAAATTACCCTGTGACCAAACGTCAACGCAAAATCAGCATTCCTCAACCACTTTTTCGCGAACAACTCTAACTGCGCATGCGCGGCAGGTCCACAACTTGCTCGTGTCCCAACGCAGGCAAGGCGCGTAGCCAACATGAGCCAGCGCTCACCGTCAGTGCTTTTACTGCAATTTAACTGCTGTACTATTTTAAACAAAAACTATTCGTTGTTATGAAGTGATACCAAATTGAGCGAGGGGGAGGGGGGGGGGGGGCGCACGTTAACCTTGTGCCCTTAAGGGTTAGCCTAGCCACCATTCTATGACTACACGAGACCAAGTGTGGCTCACAGTGGATTGTGGATGGAAACTGTTCGTCTAGGGTGTATATAGAATCCGAATGTTGTAATTCTGAGTGATTCGTTGGGGGGGGGGGGGGGGGGACACGTGTGGAAAACCTTGTAACGGTGTGCGCTAAGGGCGAGCTGCCATCCTATTACAACCACGACCAAGTGTAGGTCGCAGTGCATTATGGGTCGTGCTGACGCCCCGATACTGAGGTAGAGTCAGCGTCGAGGGAAATGACTAGCTGATAGGAGTGATGTAGTCACATCAAGAGTGTTTAGTAATTCACGGTTCTTTGCATGCGAGGACGTGAATACGGTGGCTACTTTTAATTTATAGCCGAGTTGGTTCTTAAGTGGTGGGAGTACAATATCATTTATACGCAAGAAATGCTTTTACATGTGTTATTTTTTCATAAGAAATATTTCACTGAAATTTTACGAGAAATCCGTAGTGAAACCCTAAACATACGCTTAAATTTAAAAATTTGACTATTATCAGCCCAAGATTAGCTAAAAACTTCAAATTTTGTTAATTTTGGTTAATTTTTAACACAGCAATTGAAACATAAATGCGATAAATGCAAGTATAATTTATTTTAAGTTATTTTCCGGGTTCTTACGGCAAACAACAAAATTGCAGTGTTTGACTACGGTGTTCAAGGGTTTCTCTGTGTAGAGGAAGAGGCAATTATTTATCCATCCACCCACCTGGCAAAGCTTCACTCATGATGAAGCTCTTGGCGAGCTACTTTAGTTTCACCGTTTTTTTATTGAGCGAATATTTAAGTATACGAATGTTTTAGTCAGCGAAAGCGCAACAGTTAATGTTTCACTGACTAAATCTTTTGCGCTCTAGACTATTCGCGTAGTACGCAATTCGCACAGTAGGATATTCGCGCACTAGACCATCCGGGTAAACAATTTTTCGCTGACTACATCTTTTGCACACTGGACCATTCGCGAACTTAAATTTTTACTCACGAGATATTTGCCCGTTTGTTTACTATGCGCTACTTGACCCAAACTATTGAAAAGTAGGAGAGCATGAACTATGTCTTATGACCTAATTTCAATTACATTAAATTATTTTTCCGCAATTATCAAGTTGCATTACTTCCTTTCTCTATTTATTATTGACAATGACGTTGACCGCATTAGTCGACTGTGACACTATCGATATGGGAATCCTGAACGTCATAATATATTTCTCTGCACTTGATGTAAATTGGATAATTTTCAATTAAATTACCTGATTTTGAATGTCAAACGTGCGTTGCTAAGCAACTAGTTAATTGGATACACGTAAAATGTGAAACAACGTGAGCGCGAGCTCGTAACGACGCACCTCAAAGTTGCGCGAAACACACAGGAACGTCGTCTCAACATTCAGCTGACAAACTAAGGTCGAGCGCTTTGAGGTTTTCATCCCTACAATCTCGGTCCGCGCTTCTACAGGTCCTCTAGTCAAAGAGAGGCCGTGTACGGGAAACACACGCAAGGACGCTTCCATTCATGTTGTATACGCGGACGATACTGCTTGGCCGCTGCGTCTTTTGGAGTCGAGAAACTAATATTATAATTTGACGCACGGTCATTTTTGTAGCGGAAGCTTCTTGAACTTAGAGCCGGTCTTACAATCTTCTAATAAGTAAGTTATTTGTAGCAATTAAGCTATTTGTATAGGGTTTTAAGGGTTTTGATTGGTTGTTGCCATGGAGAAAACAAGATATTCGCCGAATAAGTAGTTATGGCGACATTGTAAGACTGGACCTTACTGTAAATGTACATTCATAGTTAAGTTTATTTATTAGTTTATTTAATGTCTCTCCTATTCAAATATGAAAATGATGCACAAGGAGGACTATAACTAAAAAATAAACAAATTACAATGCCATTATGAAACAATAGGAGAACACAACAAAAGAATATAGTGAATAGTATCGCAACAATCAAATTTCAATAGAAAAGTGAACTGAACAAGAAAATATTTCGTCTACAAATTTTCAAATAAAAATAAGAGTTTTCAATAGTGTAAAGTGATGCTTATTTCAGATTAAAAGGCCATCTTAAACTATGTAAAATATACACGTGAAATTGGGAGACAAACAAGACAAAAAAATCAGTCAGTCCACCTTTTTTTATTGTATTTGCAGGTGCATCCATGTTTGTTTGTACTACTTATGATTACGGTTGAATGGGTGAATGGGATATTAGTTCAATGGCTTCACTAAATATCAACACGATTGAATAGACCCCTCGCAGGTTATTCTATAACTCACGCCATGGTTGCAGGGCAAAAATAATGTTTCGCTTTATAAACCTCCTAATGAATTTACTATTAAGGTATGTGTCAGCCCTACTAACTTGTCGTTTGTTGAAAAGTTTTACAGATGACGATTGAAGAAGCATTGTTATCCCGACGCCCCACAGTATAGCGAACACCGTGACATCAAATATTACAATAGAACAAACTGTCACCAGAAACAAACGTTTCACATTGTGTCTGCAACTCCGAGACACTCTTTAAACTTCACCCCATACAATTTAAACTTTAATATTCCTCACATCACAATATTAAAACAAAACTGCAGCTTTATTTGCATATACCTCGCATTATTTTTGTTTTTTTTATCTTTCTGCTTGTCACTAGGGAATAATGAATACCGCTTGAGAAGATCTTGCGATGTCGAAACCTTTGTTGTTATGACAAACAGACGGAAACTAGGGGAAACAAACCCCATTGTTATCAACAAGAATATAAAAACTGAATCCGTGAGCCTTTCATGATGATGAAAAATATTAACAATGGAATGTGTTCGGAAATGCTGTCAGCGATAATACAAGTACGTTCACATATTTGTCCTGCTTTTTACACTTACACGGAGCATAATTGTAGACTACTGGGTTGTTTGTGGCTCGTTGGTCCAGTGGTTAGCATCCCTGCTTCCAATGCAGAAGATCCCGGGTTCAAATCCCAGTTCAGGCAGAAATTTTTT
Organism: Isoperla grammatica; assembly: GCA_945910005.1. Classification (NCBI taxonomy): domain Eukaryota; kingdom Metazoa; phylum Arthropoda; class Insecta; order Plecoptera; family Perlodidae; genus Isoperla; species Isoperla grammatica. The sequence continues at coordinate 113,307,348 of OX246737.1, read as the reverse complement.
AACTTCTAATAAGGATTCAGTTCCATTACTTCTTGTCTTAGGAATAAGTAAACGGTGACTTTGGAGCCGTCCTAGCAACGAAGCACCCAATAAATTAAAATTGTTCTGAATCAGCCTTGTTGATTCTAACATTTGTCCGCAGGTGTTCGCACTGTCCAATCACTGATTCATATGTTTCGTACTTGAAATATCGATCTTTGATTGGTTACCGCTCACTCGTCGATGGTGTTCGGAGCCTACAGAGTTGGTTTACTCGCTTTAAATTAAAGTCCCCCACTGCAAATCAGTTTTATTACTTAGTGGGTAGACTCTAAATGTGAATTTATTTTATGTTTATTTATTTATTTCGTAGAATACAGTATTTTTTAAACGTTGTATAAAAACGAAATACGGGAACAGCTTCCTTTTCCTGCTCAAAGACTAGTTATAAGCTTAATGTAATTAATCTCTCCTGGTTATTAAGCGTTTGTTCCAATGCAAGTCCCTAAGGGTCGACATTGCGCTTAGTTCTTCATCTCTTCATCTCTGGTTGTTGGGCGACGCTTCTATTCGCCTTTCTTCCGAACGTAACAAGTTTCTAAAACGTTCCACGGGGAGAAATCAATCACAGTGTTTGGTAGTTTGACTGTTTGAAGTTAGGATTTGTGGTAAAAAGAGGCGGAAAGAGCAGTTTCGAAGAAATTGACGGATGTATGTTGAAAAGTAATCTGTCTTTGACTGAAAGAAACAGCACGGAGTGAGTTTCTTATACTTTATCAATCATAAATGCTTATTGGCCATGATCGCTTATTGAAATGTGAAACTTTCACGAAATCGTTGTGTCAAACGAATCTGTTGACATGTTTATGGTTCAAGATGAATTATCCGTGTCCAGATTCAAATAATTTGAAGACGTGTGATTAGACAGATGATTTGCAGTATTGCTCTAGTGATTACTTCTATCTATAGATCAGTTTACACGCTTATTTATGATTTAAGGTTTAAAGTTTTATTTTCCTAACTGTTTTACTTAGGTCGTCTTTCATTGGCTGCGCTAAGAATTTTTGGTATAAGAGCTAACGTTACTATTGTGATGTATGAGTTATATCTCCCGCCAGTGTATGTCAAGCAGGCAGTGTGCACTTGCAACTATATGTGACACAGGCTGTGACTTTGTGCTAGATTGTTCCAGAACTGTTTTCCCTTTGTCAGTTGGTTGTCGACGTTTGTAATGACTGGTTATCTCTTGTAATATGTAATTGGAATAAAGTATTTTGCGTACATGACAAAATGGCGACGAGGATGGGATTGCCGGCCTAGCCTAGGCATTCCCAAATCCAGGTAGGTTGGATATAACCTAGATGCCATCGGTATTAGCAAGGTCTAGCCTGGCCGAGATTAATTCTAAAGTGGGCCTAGACGAGATTGCACGCTGCACGCTGAAGAATGACGCTACCCACCCAGCCTGTCTATCTGGGCATGTGCGGCTCTTGCCCAGAGCTGGTAAAAGAGGAATTAGAGGAGTGGCTGATTTTCAAGGAAAAACTGGAATTCTACTTTGTAGCAAATGGTGTCTCAGACGACACTCGGAAGCGTGCTATCTTGTTCGCTAATACAGGTGACATCGTATATCGAAGTGTACGCAAGCTGTGTAACCCCACTACTGTAACGTATAAAGTCGCAATTGAAGTGCTCGATAAACATTTCCGTCCGAAAACAAATGTCTGGGTCAGTCGAGCGGTTTTTAGTGGGCGCAAGCAAGGGCCGCAGGAAAGTTTTAAAGATTTCGTGGCTGAGCTACGATTGCTGGCTCAAGATTGTGCATTTGACAATCTGGACAAGGAGCTGCTTCAACAAATGCTTCTTGGGATGAAGGATTTGAGTCTGAAGGAATCCCTGTTTTGCGCGGACGATCTTACGTGCACCAAGGTGTACGATCGTGCCGTAGCGGCTGAAGCTGCCAAGGTAAATATTGCCAAACTACAGAATCAAGGTCCCCAAGTTGCATCTGTGAATAAAACTGCATCGCGCTACTTAGGCAGTGGTCGTAGGGGTAAGGCTACGTCAAGTCAGTACTCGAGACCCCGGGGTGGTGACCGGCCCAAGCAATGCTTTTGTTGTGGAGCTGATGATCATTTTAAGACAAACTGTGAGTTTCAGAAGTATCGCTGCAACTATTGCCACCAGGTGGGACATCTCATCCGGGTTTGTCCCAAGAAAAGTAAGCAGGAGTCTTCAGAGTCTTCGAAGCCTACGTCAACCACGGGTAAAAGTGGTGGGCACGCGAGTACTGGCAAAAGTAAGAAACAAAGCTCAACTCATCAGGTTAGCAAGGTCAGTGAGGACAATAGTGGTCAGGTCGGTCTATTCCATAGTGATCAAGTCGGGTTATTCCATTGTGCCAATGCAAGTACTGGTGGGCCAGTGCCGCCCCCAATTAAAGTAAACGTACTCATTGGTGACAAGCCTCTGTGTGTGGAGGTAGATTCTGGAGCTGCTTACACTATAATAGGTGGTGTTTTGTATAACCGTGATTTCCATCATTTCCCACTCTCAGCACCAGGGGTTCTGTTACGGACTTGGTCCAAGGAAAATCTTGATGTAAAGGGAGCTTTCACTGCCATGGTGTTTTACGGTGGGCATTCTGCGAAGCTCCAGGTGATAGTTATGGAGCAGGATGGTCCTGCGCTAATGGGTCGAAATTGGTTTGATGCTTTGGGTATTGCCATTAATGGTGTCCAGTTTGAAACTGTTATGCCTGTTCAACCATGTAGTGTGTCTAGTATTCCGCCATATCTCCAGGATTATAGCAACGTATTCGAGCCTGGTTTGGGCAAGTATGCTGGGCCTCCGGCACACATATACTTAAAGCCTGACACCATACCTGTGTTCCGGAAAGCTAGGCCCGTGCCTTTTGCTTTGCAACCAAGAGTAAGTGCAGAAATCGATCGGATGGTTAAAGCCGGTATCCTTATTCCGGTCACTCATTCTGACTGGGCAACCCCAACGGTCAATGTTGAAAAGCGAGACGGTACCATCCGCATTTGCGGAGACTTTTCGGGTACTGTAAATCCCTCTTGTGATCGTGAGATCTACCCACTTCCTACCACTGACGAGTTATTAAGTAAGCTGTCAGGGGGTCTGGTATTTACTAAAATTGATCTCTCCGAAGCCTTTTTGCAAGTGACCGTTGACGAGGAAACCTCTCGTGTATTAACATTGAATACACACCGCGGACTTTTCCGAATGACTCGGCTAAGTCCAGGTCTGTCCTCGGCACCCACTTACTTCCAGCGGTTAATGGAGTCCCTTCTAGCTGATATAGATGGTGTCCTGGTATTTATGGATGATCTTCTAGTTAAGGGGAAGAATGAAAATGAGCTGTCGGAGCGTGTTCGACAAGTGGTGTCGCGACTGGCTGATGCAGGTTTACGTGTACGTTTGGATAAATGCTCGTTTGCTGTATCATCTTTGGAGTATGTAGGCTACGTTGTTTCAAGCATGGGTATAAAGCCAGCAGACAGCAAGATCCGTGAGTTACTGGATACTCCATCACCGTCGAACCGAGAGGAACTTCAGGCTTTCCTGGGATTTGTGAACTATTATGACCGCTTCTTCTCAGATAAGGCAACTCGCTTCCACCCATTGTATCAACTTCTGCAAACCTCTGAATCTAAAAAGGCAGGTTGGAAGTGGGGCGAGTCTGAGGAAGCATGTGTTCAGTATGCCCGTGAAGTCATGACATCAGGTAACGTACTTGTGCATTTTACACCCTCCCTGCCAATTGTTCTTGCAACAGATGCTTCACCTGTTGGTGTTGGTGCCGTGTTATCCCATGTGCTACCTAGCGGAGAGGAACGGCCTATTGCATACGCATCTCGTACCCTCCGAGCTAGTGAAAAAAATTATTCACAGCTTGACAGAGAGGGGTTGGCTGTGATATTCGGAGTTCTAAAATTCCACATGTATTTGTATGGTCGCAGGTTCACAATTCTTACCGATAACAAGCCGCTCTGCGGAATCTTCAGGGCCGAGCGCCCTATCCCAGACGTGGTTTCGCCCCGCATGCTGCGTTGGTGCTTGATGCTCAGTAGATATCAATATGTTTTAAAGCATAGGCCAAGTACTCAGCATTGCAATGCAGATCTGTTAAGCAGAATGCCGTCGCCTGTGACTGTGTCCGAGGAATTCCCTGAACCAGCAGGAATTTTGTTGTTTGAAGACGCCCCTTTGGCATCGCCGCTCACAGCACCAGCCATTGCTAAAGCCACCAGCGAAGATCCTGTTCTGTCCCAGGTCCTTGGGCATGTTCTTTATGGTCGCGTCTATTCTAACGATGTCCGAGTTCAGGAGTATCTCGCCCATAATCGTGGTCATTTGTCGGTTATGCGTGGTTGTGTGTTGCGGGGCAATAGAGTTGTCATTCCCCCGGCTCTGCGTCCATCTGTTTTGCAGTTGCTTCATAAGGTGCATCAGGGTATAGTGCGCACCAAATCATTGGCGCGCAGCTATGTATGGTGGCCAGGTATCAGCAATGATATTGAACAACAAGTGCGATCCTGCGTTACTTGTTCACTAGTTCAGCGAGATCCTGTCCGCGCCCCCGTGGCTTCGTGGCGCCCTCCGGAACGAGTTTGGTCTCGCCTGCATTTGGATTTTGCCGGACCAGTACATGGCCATACTTTCTTAATTTGTGTAGATGCCACATCGAAGTGGATTGAAGTGGCCAATACTTCAGGTTCTATGTCAACTGCTACAGTAATTCTTTCTCTACGTGCTTGGTTTGCAACGCACGGTATACCTGACCAGTTAGTGTCGGATAATGGTCCCGCCTTCTCATCATCTGATTTTGCGGAATTTTGCAATGCAAACGGCATTAAGCACACTACGTGTGCCCCGTATAAGCCAGCAACAAATGGCCAAGCCGAAAGAACGGTGCAAACAGTTAAAGGCCTGCTGAAGAAGCTGTCACCTACCAGTTGGAGGCGTGAGCTCGCAGGTATACTGCTCATTTTGCACACAACTCCCAGCACTGTTACTGGTCGAGCCCCATGTGAAATGTTGATGGGTCGCCGAATTAGATCACTCATTGATAGGCTCCATCCAGCATCAGTTCCGGAAACTGCACCCCAAGACGTCCTGCTTGAGAAAGGGCGCTCTTTTGCGGTGGGACAACTGGTCTATTTCCGGTCGTACAGGCCAGGCGGTAAATGGCAGCCAGGTGTTGTCGTGGCAGTTCAAGGACCGAGACATCTCCAGATTATCGGTGAGGATGGGGATATCCAGCGGAGACACATCGACCAGGTGGTCCAACGCAGTGTCGGTCCGAGTCCACAAGTTGTCCCCGTCCCTCTGCCGAGGACCACCACCCAGGGAGGAGAAGGACCACCACCCAGAGAAGAAGAAATCGGGGAGCCAGAGCCAGTGCCCCGGCTACCCATGGATATCGAAGATCGAGGTCAAGATGAGGCAGCCGGACCAACTCCAGAGCGTCGCACCTCGGCTCGTGCGCGTCGAGCCCCAGCGTATCTTAAGGACTATGAAATGACACCGTAATTGTTCTTATTGTTCTGTATTGCTGTAATTGTTCGTAATTTAAGTTTTGTAATTTAAGGTTTCATTATTACTGTTTTGGATTTTGTATTTAATGATTGATGAATGATGATGTATTATTTAATGATTGAATGTCTAATGATGGTATTAATTTAGGGGGGGAAGGTTGTGATGTATGAGTTATATCTCCCGCCAGTGTATGTCAAGCAGGCAGTGTGCACTTGCAACTATATGTGACACAGGCTGTGACTTTGTGCTAGATTGTTCCAGAACTGTTTTCCCTTTGTCAGTTGGTTGTCGACGTTTGTAATGACTGGTTATCTCTTGTAATATGTAATTGGAATAAAGTATTTTGCGTACATGACAACTATGGTTTCCTTAAATCTTAAATCATAGGAAAGTGTGTAAACGCCATAATGATTTTGGCTTAATTTGATTTTGTTAAAGATAAACTTCATTCACGTTAACCAACGGTTCTTGATAGCTGTAAGGTGCATTTTTTCACGGTTGTATATTGTTGTCATTGAAGATCTAGATAGCCGTGATTTACAATTCTGAAAAATGTCTACACACTAGTTTTGACCGTCTATCTTATATTATATATACCTATCTCATAATCCATAAAAAAATGTGATGGACATAGATACTAAATCGCTTATGAGATGATTTGTTAAAATGTGGTAATAAAGTAAAACCAAAATCTTAAAAACTGTTTGCTTTCCTTGTTAATTTGGCGTTCTAGACTTAATTATGACAGCTAATTAAGTTGTCTCTGAAAAGACGGAGTTTGCGCAAAAATGTATCAAGAAACAGTTTCTTTAAAGTATTTCCTAGGTGCATTATCCTGTTTTGCTACAGGTGACTATTTGCAATGGAAACACGAGGTATTTCAGGCTTGTGATCTCTGCTGCCGAGCATAAATATATGGCTTGTCCCAATGCTCTTATATCTTCCAAGGGATTTACCTACATTTTCTTGTATTTACCGGCGATGAGTAGCTTGCAATATTAAACCACACACACGTTATTGATAACTTGAGTACCTTCGCGATACTGAAAAAGTAATTCAGTGATTCATACCCGGGATTTGGTTATGTATCAACTAAACAATGTCAGATAAAACGTTCTTAATTGTAACGTTTTAATATTCTGTAATAATTAAAAAAAAAACCATTTCATTAATTACAGAAATAACATTCGTAATAATTACAATACCTGAACGTTTTTATATTAATTGTTTATATGATACAAATCCAAATTTCGGAAAAAGATCACTTTTTCCATATCTTCAATCGCTAAGCCGTTAATCAGTCATTAACGGGGCCGTTAGCTGATGGTCCGTTATCTGCATAGGGTTTATTGGGTTACAGATTACGAACCGTCAGCTAACGGCCCCGTTAACGACCCGTTAACCGATTGAATAACCGGGCCTTAAAGTGTCAACAAATACGTGAATTTAGCAAGTTTTACTCTTCTTTATCCTTAAACACAAATAAGGGCCGCGTATATCTAAAACTTGACTTAATTCATTACCTGATGTTATGGTCTGCAGCTCACGTGTTTGCCCTTAGCGACCATATTATCATCTTGTCAACCCTCCACACGCTGACACTGAGGCCGCTGTACATAATGATGCTGACCTCCTATAGCGTCAACACAGCAAATGATAAAATGATAGCAACAATGTGCTTTACTAACAGAGAACTATGAGCTGTTCATGGGTGTATTAGTGTAACATTTTATTTGTATGACGTATTTCACTTTGTCTCAAATCGTAACTGTTTAAATTCAATTGTATTTTAAAACAGTTTCAATAAAGACCTGCTGGGCTATAAATAAATTATAAAGCGTGTTTTATTTATTTATTTACTTATTTAATGTCTATCCTGTTCAGTTATTAAAACTGATTTACAAAGGAGGACCTTAAATAGAACTAAGCTATGCAAACATTTAATAATAATGAAATCATAAATAACAATAACAACAAAAACAAAACAAACTACTTAACTATATAAAATAAAATCAATAACAAGAAAAATAATTGAGAAATGAAATAAAATCAAATGAAGTGGAAATTCTACATATTAAATAATAAAAATGCAAATAAGAAAGACATGAAGAAAAAAAATGTGGGAAAAAATATATATAAAAGTGAAAAAGAAGAAAAAGAAGAAAAACAAAAAAAAGAAGAAAGAAAAAAAAGAAGAAAGAAAAAAGAAAAGAACAACAAACTACTTAACTTTATAAAATAAAACAATAACAAGAAAAATAATTGAGAAATGAAATAAAATCAAATGAAGTGGAAATTCTACATATTAAATAATAAAAATGCAAATAAGAAAGACATGAAGAAAAAAATGTGGGAAAAAATATATATAAAAGTGAAAAAGAAGAAAAAGAAGAAAAATAAAAAAAGAAGAAAGAAAAAAAAGAAAAAAGAAAAAAGAAATGAAAAAAGAAAAAACTGATTTGTTACGGTCCCAGCTCAAACGAAAATGAGGATTGCAAAAAGTCAGAAACTGCAATCTGGGAAAATAAAATTTCACGTAAAAGCAACCCGGGAAACCGCACACGCCTTCTATCTTCACCACGAACCTTGAAAGTCAGATGGTCTTAAAAATCTTGATCCGAGAAATATTTTATAAGTAGAGATCAAACTGAATCAAGAAAATTCAGGAAACCGAATGTAGATTCCCAGCAGACCAACAAACCAACCATCTAAAACAGATGAATAACCACTTACAGTAGAACAATTTAAATTTAACACGCCTAACTCTCTGCTTAAGAATTACAGATTCAATTCTATTCCTAAATTCTTAGAGCCGCAAAGTTAGCTTTCTGAAGCAGTTCATTATTGCAGTATGTAATTTAAATAATTTTGTTTAGAAAATTATTTAAATAATTTTATTTAAATATTACATGTGTTACTGTTTTACCATCCAAATGCACTCACTTTATTGTCCAGCATAGAGAAATAAATAATTATTGTTAACACCCATCAAGACAATGGGATACATTCTAGTGTGTATAATGCCCCAACCACTGAAATTAGATTATTTCTAGTTCATTGATGGACAATAAATACACTTGTAACGGCTCTGTCAGGAGTATAATTTGATGTTTTTTTCCTTCACATTTCTCCATGTTTTTTTATATTTATAGACTTTATTTTTATTATTTAATATAATGCATAATTTTTACTTCATTTTATTTTATTTTATTTCGCAATTCATTTTTCGTGTTCTGGATATTTTTATAGTACAGTAGTTTGTTTTGATTTCATTATTATTAATCGTTTGTATAGTCTAATTCTATTTATTGTCCTCCTTTGTACATCAGTTTTTATAACTGAAAAGGATAGACATTAAATAAATACATAAATAAATAAATAAATAAATAAAACATAAATGTCGCATTATAGTTAAACTTACCCAAACAACGATAACGTTCCAATTTCGTGAAATCACATGTTTTGAACCTGAAAAGGAATTCTCACACTCATTTTGTAAACGTGACGTGAGTCCATCACAAACAAACACCACCAACGTTTACCCACGACCGTCAGTTCGTCAATAAATCGATGAATGCTAAATGTGTTTACTTTACAAAAACCAATCCGTTCGCTTGATTCTTTAAAATATTATCGTTCCATTTCACCTCAAAAACGTCAAAATTGCATTTTGATTTATAAAAGCACGAGATTTCGTATAACCAAATTTGAAGTGATATAATTTTCAAATTTTCTCTTGTTCGACATCGGTAAGTGTAAGGGAAACGTTTGTATAATCTGTCATGGAAACAGTGTACCGCTGCCCAAGGGAACGTATCGGCAACGACTATTTTGAAAGGCGAAAATGAATGGAATGGTCTGACGGATCAACACAAAAAGACGTGTCAATGAAATGAGACATTTTAAAAAGAGCTTGTCAAACACCAAAACGGTTTACCTTTGCCGTACTTTTGTAGTAAAACTGGCGAGGATATATATAGCGAAAACGAAATGTTCGCTTTTGTTTTCCCCAAAGTTTTTCCAACGTAACTTATCTAATGTTTGTTAAATACAGAGTCCAATAATACCAACTAAATTCTATAATTTCTAACATCTTCTTGCTTGAAACTGGTTCATTTGATGATATAATTAACGTCCTTGGGCTGGATACCTGGAAATTCTTAATACAGTGGGCGTGACTGATGAGGCTTGTGCACTCTACTGAGGGTGTGTTCCAACTTGATTTTAGTCTGCTAACCACTAACCACTAATCACTACCTGCTACACACTAAACGCTAACAGCTTTGGGCACGTCACCTATAGTATGCTAATACAAAGTGTATTATTATTAATCATCTAATGTAGAAAAATACGATAATAATACTTCCACTCACTGGTTGGGTATATTCCTAACCTAAAAGTATCAGCTGGTGATGGCTGGTATCAACCATCTTGGTTTAGTCGGTTAGTCGGAGTCGTAGTGTACACTTTCGGCCACTACCCACTAACCACTAAACAAATAAGGTGCATTGGTCGTCTGCTTGTGGCGTCACTTCCTTTCGATTAGTATAACTAAGATTAGTCAACTACGAAAAACGTTGGAACACACCCTGAGCGGAAGACTACATTTCCGAGTATGTGAAAGAACGACAGGAATGTGTTGATTTTGCAATGTTGGGTAGGAACGGATTTTTTTAGTTCCGTTCCTTGGAACTAGTTCCTTTTTAAGGAACTAAGGAACGGTATAGTTCCTTTTTTCCAACCAGGAACTGTGGAACGCCATAGTTCAAATTTTCCAGGAACTGTAACTTATTTTCATAAGTTCCTTTTATTTTTACTTGATTGTACAAGCATGAAGGACCAAAGCGCCAAAACATAGTTTACTTACAAGATGACAGAAACGAGAAATCTAAAACAAATTTGTTTGTAATATTTCATTCTTGTCTACCCATCCCAACCCTCCACCTGCTACGCCACCCCCGCGTGGGGTCTCCAATTAGTCGCACACCGGCACAAGTCGAAGACCCGAAACCGGTGACTAATCCCAAATCGCTCGTGCGGAATAAGCGTGTCATGTCACTTATAACTGACCAACCGTCCAACCCCTCCTATATACACAAGTGTGAGAGCAACTCAGACTGTCATTCCGAAATCAAACAAAACATGAAATATATCACTTGTCAACCCATCACTTCGAATTCATTGGAAACGGGAAGGCTTTGATGATGAAAGATGTGGTCCGAGTGGCGAGTGGGGTGGGGGAGAAGTTATTTAGAGGCAAGGAGCTATCTCAATATTCACTGATCTATTCAATTCTTTGCGACAAGTGCATGTTACAACATCGCTGTCTCTTTCGATCGTTTTGTTATAATGTCTGGTGTTTGTGGCAATAACATACTGCCCTTTGAAACATACAGGCCGTAATTGTTCGGGCGAAAGTGATATTTCGGCGACGAAGAAAATTTTTCGGCAAAATGCTTGCTTTGTTTACCAGTTAATAAAGTAATCGGTGCTTCGAGGTCATCGCCAGCCAATCTAAAGAAGCACATGCATTAATTGATTCCTACAAATCTCAACCATATTTTAGGCGTTATTTGCGAACCCTTGGCATTGAATTTAACTTAAAAACTTTAATTAAATTAATTATAATAGTTATTAATAATTAATGTAAATTGTAATGCATTAAGAATTAACAATATAAAATAACCTCTTACTTTTAGTCAATTTTCTTGGTGTATAATGCATAAACCCGGATAATAACCATTGAGTCGATGGTTAGTATCCCGCTCGGCAATATCCAAAGAAAAATGGTTGTTTGCAGAAAGGAACTATTTAGGAACTTAGTTCCATTTTGAAAGGAACTAAGGAACGCCCCAGTTCCTTTTTTTTAGAGGAACTTGGAACTGGAAAGAGTTCCTTTTTCCTTGCGTGGAACTGGAACTGGAACTAGGTCCATTTTTTAAGGAACTTACCCAACACTGTGATTTTGGTTGAAACAGCGTATTTGAAAGGGGGTAATAAATATGGATTTTAGGCCGGGATGAGTGTTGTATAGTAACGTTGGGTTTGTCTCAGGATTGGCGGTCAAACAACGATTTGGACGCACAAAGAAAATAATTACCATAGCTATCAGCGTGCATGCCTATGTCAGAGTAACTTTCTAATGGTTAGCTTCATTAAGGCTGAAGGAATATGAAATGATCAGCAATTTGGTTGACTCGAGCGAAATGAAGTTGCAGAATGGCGACGGAAATTACTTCAGTAATTGAATGCGCGCGCGTGTGTGTGTGTGTATGAGCTCCAATTACATTCGGGTAAAATGTCGCTGCAATACTCTCTTTGCAAACGCTCTGGAGTCTTAGCGTTCTGGATTGTGCAAATAACTTACAGAGAGACTTACTCTTATGCGATGTTACATTACATGTTTACTCATTAGTTTTGAACGCTCATAGAGAATTGTGAAAAATAACTTTAAATGTTCATAAGCTGGTCTAATTAATGCTAATCCTGAATGTGGTACATTAAAACTATAACTATTTGTACCATCGCACCAGTAACTTACAGTTATAATAACGTTTTTACTTTGAACGTTTGTCCACATAAAATACGCTTTTTCATACTGGTTTAGAATTGGGCTATAAACACATTCATTTATTGTATATTTCATTAATTCTATTCGTACATGAGGAATAGGGGCTCGCAGAAAAAATAGTTCAAACACAAGGAGTGAGTGATTGCCAACCCATACTAAAAGCAACTAAAACTAAGTATAATAATAAACAATAAATAATATAATAAAACCTAAAAAATATGAAATAACATCAATGTATATTTCATGAAAAGGAATAAACTTCGATATCGTTTGTAGTTTAGATAAAATCTCCTTGTTAGTATAATCGAAATTAGCAATGTAATCTTGTAAATAACGGTGGTCCTTATACATTGCTTTGTAGTGAAATCAATTGGGACTCGGCTGGAGTTAAAGCTGAACATTTTATATCCGTTTAGTCTTGTCTCTTGTCATTCAATACATCAGTTAAATATAAAAAGCACCGAGTAAATACGTTTAAAACACTTATTGAGACAAATGTACATGTATACCTACAGTAGGCCTAGCTCATAAATTCGAAATAATCATTTAATTTTTTAATTTTGTATTTTGGTTATACTGAAATGATCCTCAGTGTTTGTGAATAATTAATAATTAATAATTAATACTTAAAAGCGTACTTTTTACAATACCCAAACTATTTTGATTGTATTCTAACTTTTTTTCAATATGTCTGGATGCACTTCAGAATTTAGAGCTAGAATTTGAATTAATAACTTAATTGTACATGCACGCGAGAAACTGCTGCAAAGAACGTCCAATAAAAGTAGAGTGCACTTGTGCAGTGTGTGTTTAAAACCAGTGCACGAAATGAACTCTGCATCTTGTTAGTCGTGTAGAAAATTGCCGCTTATTTTCAAGTACATTTCTTTTCAGAGTGGAAAAAGATTCAGTAGCTTCATTTGTTCATGAAGAGGAGATTTCCTCGGCGGAAAACTTTAATTAATTCTCCGTTTTAGAAAAGTTTACCTAGAACGAACGTTGTCTTGCAGCGAATACTCTCGCGCTATCTGTTCTCTTTCTACATAATTCACCTCACGACCCGTGGGTATAGCTACAACAACCAACGACTCCCCCAGTTTCCGGTTTACTTAATTGTATCGACTAATTGTTTACCTCTGTTTTCTGTTCTTGTTAATACTGTAATAAATTATACATTCCTCTTTCTTGCACCTTCGTCGGCATCAGTTCTTTTCTTATCTGTATGCCTGTTTGTTGTAATTCCTTGCTTTGTATGCACCGTATTCCTTATCAACTCTAAAGCTACTTGGGAAGCAGCTCATAATTATCTCTACTCGCGCGAATCTGTACAAAAAGTATACATGGTCTACGTGTTCTAATATTACTTATATATACATGTACACGTGATATAAGCGAACACTCATGTCGAGTATGCTGCGCAATTGCTCATCTGAAGGTGGATTGTAGCGAACTGATCATTTTCTGTCATCAGAATATACACAAAAACACTAAATATGTTAATATATAGTGTGTTATTGTATTAACTATCGTTACCGTATAGTAAAGCCACTGAAAGGTATTGTACTGTTAAAATGAAGTGTGTTCAGCTGAAAGTTTCGGGGAAAAATATAATAACAAACGAGTAATTTTATTTTTGTCGTTGTTTTAATGTTATTTATATTTTATAAATCAATTGATAGTCTATATTTATTGTCAACCCCGTCACTTACATGAATTTTTTTTCAGTGGGAGATATAACCTATATTATGATCCTCATTTGCAATGAAGTCTCCAAAGTCACCGTTTTCACGACATACGCTAGTATACTTCATTAATATAATTAAGTCAATTTTTTAAGTTATAAAAATCTCAGTCTGAACCGGAAATATAACCCTGGACCTTTGTCGACGGAAGGAGGAAACCTCTCCAGGACAAACAAGCAAAGCAAATACTTCGGCGTGTTTGTTGTTCGATCTTGAGACTGGGAATTGAAATTCTCTTCAAACGTTGCGCTATATAAATTGAATTTTAATAATAAAATACTTGTTGGGTGGGGTTATTATAACTGCAAAGACAGTTGACACAGAACGGGTCACGAGAGGTTAAGCCAAAACAGGAGTCATATTTAATACGTGATTATTTCCATGACGAGTGAATGTGTGTTTCACTTTTGCAAAGAAGGAATTCACAACAAGTAAAAAGATTACGCTGGAGGACGAACAGTATGTAGCTATGACTATGTACTGAAAACATCTTTGGTGAATCTAAGTAATGAAATGAGTCTGTGTCAATGCAAATAACAGTGTGTGCATCAGTTTCGTTTCAAAAGTGTGGCTATCTGATGCCAATGATAATATTAGGGGGAATTTCTGAAACATTTTTTGTTGCAAATAACAGTAAAACTTAGCTGTTTTGCATTGATTTACAAATAAAGCAAATCGTGGCATTGCAAAATAGGACTGTTCAATGTACATAACATTTAGTGACGCAATATTGTTAGTAAAATCGTTAGATTTCAACTGGCATCTCCTTGCAAGATTTGGTTGGTATTAGCTGCGGGTAGAAGATCTGTCATGTATACTAATTAGTAAACATGGAGCTTCAAAGTGAATCTAAATCCACCAATACACAAGCAGAGAATCCTGAGCGTTTAACCGTTAACGTAGCGTAATTTAACTCCGTAACGCTTAAGACACAACATGTATACGGCATACGTGGAAATACGCGTGCTGACTAAAATGTTCTCAAGGTACAATTTAGCTGAACTAAGTAGTTGGGGTTGGGGATTTGTAAAAAGGGCGTTTTCGAAGTATTTCATGAATTGTAGGACTAAGTGCTCTAGTGAGGTACTTGCCGTACCTATATCTATATACAATTGGGAACAATAAAGGTTTAAGATTTCTTTTGTACTAAATTATTGATACTTTGTCCTCAATACAAATATATTTAAATTTAAAAAAAAAATTAGCCAGAAATTCCACACATGACTTCCTGAAATTCATCATATATGTGTTATGTTTGATAATAGCATTGCAAACCCAGTTTGTAAACATTTAAAATCCCGTTCTCCTATTAGAAATCGAATTCGAGACTTAGACATCCAACTTTTTCTTCCACAATAATGATAATTAAGTACCTCATAACATTAATTAACAACTCAATGTACATTATACTCACACTACATGGCAATACAATATTTTGTGTATTCACGTACTTTAAACTATTCAAAACGTTGAAACATGTATCATTTATCCCAGTTCTGTAGAAATTAAACACTACTTTTTAAAATAGAAATGCTCTTAATTATAAAACAAGCGAAGTACAATCTTTCTATTTATAGTACCCAGATCATCCTTCACTTTGATTCAAAGGAATGATCGGATGAAGGAACACATACAGAAATATACTCCAGTGTGAACCCAGGTGTTGATAATTTTAAAGCACATGGAAACCTTAACTAAGATGTACATAAACTATACAGAAAATATTCATACTATTATGCAGCTTACTTCCAAGGCGCATTTGAACGTTTCATCATCGCTTTCTTCCAATATCAAATCAGTTTCGCTTCTCTATCTTCATAAATTAATAACAAACCTAAAAAAATCCTAGGTGTTCCACCTATGCACTAACGCTTTAACTGAGCCATTCATTACTCATGTATCATGTTATTTGTAATTGCTTGTAATTATTATTGAATAGTAATGACTTAATTAAAAGTAAGTTATTGACTACCAATGCGTAATGATGATGTATATGGCAGATACAAGCGTTTAATTAAATTACCAGTTCCAACACGATGTGAAAGTAAATGTGCATACTTGATTATAGCAAAGCAATTCTAGACATGGTAATCTTACACCGTTCGACGCTAGCTACGATATCGCAGAATATTTTATTTTTTCTAAATATAGGTTTTGTTTTTTTAGTCATGTCTGGCGCATGGACGTTGCATAGTAAGGTATTAGTGAAGATGTAAATATTGACATAACAACGAGCTCTATATTATAATTTCATTAGTCACTTCAATTAATAATGTGTGAGTGGATAATCCAACTAATGGAACTAGAATGTCAGACAGTAAAATGCCTATCCCGAACCGCGAGCTCTGCCGTACCAATTAGAAGGCATCATGTGGCATCATGAATCGGTACACAATTTATTTTTATCATAATTTGTTTGTTACAATGACAAAATAGAAACTATAGACATTAAATGAATAAATAAACCACTGTGTAATATCACCCGAATTAGTGCAATTAATGAATATGTCAAAAGTTGTTTTAATTAATATTAGCAATAATTTCAAAGATTCTTTGGAAATCTATTTACAATCTTTTTAAATACAAATATAAAATACAAAAACACGTTTTAAAATCTACCGAAATAATAGAATTCAGAAATAAACTATATTCCTATAGCATATATACAATGCTCCAATTCAAAATGGCTTCTAAATGTTACTGGGGTCACAGTCACACAGCATTCTGGTTCCATGTCGTTGTATTGTGTCGCCTGACGATGCTGACCCGCAGGTCGATGAAAGCTCACGAGGGGCAAAGTGGTTATCCCCATCATAACTCGTATTAAAACCTCAGATCTCTCTTATTGCTACTGTATGAGTGTCGGTAGCTTTACGTTTGGGCGCGGCTCCTAAAACGGTAGCATTGGTCTTTATGTGCGGCGATAATTTCTCATACCGTGAGAGGCCTTTAAGGGGACCCCTCTAAAGACTTTTAATGCGTTTTGTGGACGCTAACAATCGCTAATCCATTAGTTGGGCTACTGTATAGTTGGTATATTGTGTGATTTCAGTTACAACAGTTTGCACTTAATTTTATTACCTGGTCAAAATTGTTTCAAATGTTTGAGCCCCGTTCCATATGAAATGTGTTACTAAAACATGAATGCATGCATTGATTACTTTATGTTGTTCAATGGTGTCGCTACTCCCACGAGCATTTGAATGCTATAAACCCATGTTATTTCAAATGCATAGTGTGTTTTTCAAATGGCCAGCAATGTTTTACCCCATTAACAAGCTCGAAGAATGGACGAGCTTCATATAAACCGGGCTGCTTTTATTTCTTTGAAACATATTTAATTATAGGGAATCGCAATTGAAATAGTGCACTAATGCAATTACGCTATACAATATTGAAGTTGAATACAACCTCCATTTGACATTTTATGGGATGGGCTTTAGGGCACTTCCAGTTCAATCAATGAAAACCTATACAACCTGATGTTAATTTGGTTAAATTTATGTTTTATATCAAAAACCTAACCGTAGATATATTAATTACTAGTAATTACTAAGTGAATTACCAATAATAGCATCATTACATGAGCAGTCTCTATTAGTTGATTGCAAGGAATCTTGCATGCCGGCAGAACTATTACTCTTTTAATTGCGCATTAGAATCACGCTTACAAAACTCCCAATAATCATCATAACGCGAGCGCGTTCTCATTGGCTGCTTTCTAGGAAATTGTTAACGATTACGTCTTATTCTTGATTACTTACTTGAACTTGAGCTGCGAATAACTAGGATGTTTTATTTAAATGTGTTATCTACACGATACGTGGACAAATAGAATGCGATTCTTGTGGTGTGCCTCAAATACATATATTATACTTTGATTCATTTTAATTTTTTACCTTCAACTCTATGATTCGAATAACTTGAGTGGTGGGTTTACTGTAAAATGCATATCTAAGCTGTCAAACTATAAGCTGATAACGTTGTAGGAATGTACCCATGGTTCCTTCTTCCATGTGTGTCGCCCAATAACTGTCTCTAATAAAATTACATTTACTTCATATTCCACAATGGCGCACCGAAGTAGTGCATTGTTCACTTTTTATAATGTCAGTTAGCTATCTTCATAATTCGCTCCCCTCTAGTGTGGATGTTACTGTCCCTCTAAATTCATTTACCAAATAAATGTCTGCCTATCTTCCACTTAGGTTTCAATTTTAAGCACAGATCTTAACATTAGGTAACTAAGTAACTGACTTTTTGTGCAGTCTTTTGTGTACGGTATTATTGTAATTCTGTGTTATGTTCTCCAAATTGCACAATTTCTGTACTGAAAATTATATTAAATAAATAAATACATTTAAAAAAAAATAACTGTATTGATATAAGCGCTAATACACGAACAATATTCACAACTCTAATCTGAAAGAATTCTGTTTGAGAGAGTTGTGCAGTGTACACGCACAGTTTGTTTGGTTGTTTGTTTTTACTTTGCAGCACACAACATATCCTGAAAGTATAAAGGCTTTTTAAAAGCAAACGTCACCTACAGACCCATTGACTATGCTTACAAAAGTGTAATTATCGTTTTCAAAGGCTATGGCTACGAACAGAAAAATAAATTAAATGAGTGTACAGAAAAAAGCACAGGATGTTTAGTAAGCGTATGTATATGCTATATCTATATCATCATGCTCTGTGTAACAGGATTTGAATTGCTTTGAGAAGAATACTTTGTTTATATTTCAATCAAGATATAAAGCGAAGAAGATGTATGCGAGCGTATAGGCCTACAGACGAATCAGAAAAGTTGAATAATCATCGCTATATTAAACATTAATTAAACTGCTACCCATACAAAAAGGAAGTATTCCTTCAAAATAAAAATGGAATAGTAATAAATTGAATATAATTGCGGGTAAACTTGCTGAACCACTTCCTAATCAACATATTTGATCTGTTTTCCCCTTGAGTTTTATCTGAGGCTACAAGTATCGACATAATCTCCTAACTGTCAGTGTCTACTTGAATGATGGCCGTAGCTTTCTTTAAATTATTAATGCAAGATAAAAAGTTCAGGTATTTATCTTGTCTACTTACGAAATTTATAGCCACATATTTGTATCCAACTTATTTAAAACTATTTTAAATACAAAAATAAATGTCTGTATTACACACAATTACAACATTTTAAGGAACGTTTTGCATTGCGATGCAGCGATTTGCAAGTATTTTTAAAGCATTTTAGGTAAAGCTTTGACTACCTAATTACTTGTTCTTTCTACAAAATTCATCAAACTTTTATACTTTCTTTTCACACTCACACTCTGTGTTCAGTTTTAATGTACTTAAGCAGCATCTCTTACGTTCTAGAATGAATGTACAGAACTCCACCTCCATAACTCCTCCAGACAGTCTTGAATGTGTATATATATATATATATATATATATATATATATATATATATATATATATATATATATATATATATATATTATAGGTTATATCTATCAGTAGGCCGTGAAAAATGAATAAATATTATTTACATTATCATAAGCACAGGTATATTACAAATAACGACGGTGTACAAGTATGTGGAAGTCGGACAAGCAATTTATCCTTTTATTTTACAAATGTTTATTTGTCATCAGAGGAACTGACTGTAAATGTAAACGTGGGTGAGAACGCATGTTTTCTCTAGTAGCAGAACTGACCCAAGCGAAGTCACAGTAACATGCGCGGTTAAAAAACGATCACACTTTGCTCCAGTAGACCGACTAACTAGTTCCATACAATGTTTTTCGTGCCGTCTCTTATAGGATCGTTTCTTTAAATTCAAGCGATGGAAATAAGAAAGTCAACGCTAATGAAAGTTCACGAAGCCTCGGGCGATGTAACCTACACATAGTACTGCAATTACTGACGACAAAATACCGTTGGCTAGAAAAAAAAGCAAAAAGAGGAAGAAAAGTAAGCAGAGAAAGGAAAATTGTTGAAAGGAGTTAAAGTGGAAGAGCCCTTCAGTTTAATGAAGGAGTGTAAACCTGAAGCAATGCAAACCGGCATTTTTTAACGAGTCTCATAAGCTTCATAATTATATCTTCAGTAATAACTATTTCTTTATGTATCAAAAACTCGAGTGCAAATTACTATAAATATACACAGAAAATAAAAATAATGAGTATACACCCGATATAAAATAAGATTAAGTCGTCTTATTTTAATTTTCAATGACCCAATGAGCAAGCTTTACAGACCAAATCAACATTAACCTGGAGATTCAATGTTAGCCTGAGTGACTTTATTTCATGATGTTGCTATTTCGATTCCCATCGTGCAGTCATGTGTAGTTATCTACCAGTGTTCAAGGTTGTCCTTCATCTTCATCAGGGTTGTCCTTCATCTTCATCAGGGTTGTCCTTCATCTTCATCTTCTTCAGGGTTGTCCTTCATCTTCATCAGGGTTGTCCTTCATCTTCATCTTCTTCAGGGTTGTCCTTCATCTTCTTCACTCATTAGCGATGATTGCAATACTAGAGGCGTATAAAGCGATCAGAATTACTCAGGGGTTCCTCGGTACCATTTCGAATAAGCCGGGGTGCAAAGTCGTATAGGTTGTACCTCCGGCGACATCTTATGTGTGGAATTAATAAAGGCTTGCTAAAAATGTGCAAGGTGTAATATATATGTGCTAGATACTATGTGGGCAAATGTCTTGTTTCACAAAGTAGAATTTAAAAATGCGCATTGGTGTATTTGGTGACAATGATACAAAAAACGTTGTCATTAAAGATTGCAGGGGGATTCAAACCCACGAGTATGTAAGCTAACTCTATCTGAAGACGTAAAAAATGTCTATAATCTCTCTATTGTTTTAATCTATTTGTATCTATCTATTCTATTATCTATTTTTTTTTTTTTTTACTTACGATTACTCATATAAGAATACTCGTACCCCTGCGTGTGTGTCATTCTATACATTAAGTCATTAAAGCAATTACCCTACTATAAACCACTATTATTATACACGTACACCTCTAGGGGATTTGCCACAAGAATTTATTACGGCGTTAAGTTGTGTTTTAATTGTACCCCACATGGAAACCCATGCAAAGACCGCGTTTGCGAGTCTCTCTAGTATACATACATACACAAGCTTTGATGTTGGCTATTCCGTAAATCAGATAGAACAGCCAGCCAGCCAGGCAACCAGGCAGCCGGCTAGAGGGTGGGTTGGTTTATGTGCATGTAATGTTTCCTTTGACACGCACACGGAGCTGGTTTGGAACTCATTACTGTGGTTGCCGTAGGCGGCAGTGCATGTCACAACATGTCATCACATGGACCGGCCCCAGCGCGCTCTATCTGTGCTCAGGAGAATTACTCGCTGATAGATTCAATCATCTACGAGATACAGTGATGAGTTTCGTTCTATTAGAACGGTGAATGCTAATGAAACTCGGCGCTATGATCGGCCGATGTAATAAACTTGACAAATGTAACGATTGTGTCGGTTGAATTAGAATCATCAGTTTCCTGATTGTCAATGGTTTTGAAATCTGGATATGTGTGATTGATAGAATGGTCGACGGAATAATGTACCCGGCGTGAACTCAATCTGTTCAGATGTATTTGAAATAACAAAGGGGTAACGATATTCGTTCTCTGAATCAGTATGGAAAAATAATAATCAATGTTTGTTGAGTGAAGTTCTTCAATGGTTGCCACCTATGCGACCAGAGATTCTCAGATCACTTCACAAGGAATGCAACAGTTGGAAGCAAATCAGTTGGAAGGCCACTATTACACACATGGGAGGGCACTCGTTATGGTAATCATGCACTAATCGTTTAACGAAATTACATATAAACATGGAAGGCTACATTTGATAGTCCTGTTAACTTTTAGTGGTGGTTTCTTTACATTTCGACGAAATAGTTCAAGTTTGCTCACTGGAAAACGTTGATTCGGTAGTCTTTTGTGATTGTCGGTTTCCTTCAACTTGGATAAAAAAAGAATATTTCCTTCGCGAAAATGCGGAGTAAAATTTGAGCTAAGTGAATTTTATTTAACTTTGTCATCAAATTTTCCCTAATGAGTAAAAACGATTCTTAACTATTAAAACCACAGCGGTTTAAAGTTAACATTTATTTTCCAACAAGTAAAAACTAGATACTCGAAATTTCAAATGTAACAAATTATACGGTTATCATTTTGCAAACCAATTAATTATTTACTCTTGAAATCGCATCCAAACTAACAATCATAAAAATTAAAATATCTGAACTAATTTCTTAGTCCATGTTTATTTCTTACAAACCCCAAATGTTTGTCAGTATAATAATCACTGTTTCAATATTGTGTAGAGTTTCAGTTTTCACGATATTACTAAAACATGTTATTTTTGCTTCTTTTTTATAGTGATACTACTCATTGAATTCAAGATTGATTTAAACTAAACGGGACGTTTCCGTGTAGATTGAAACTGCTTAGGAGATATAGCCAGTCGATACGCCACTCAATAGATGATTTGCAGAATTGATCTAGCGAGCTCTATCTAAAGGCCCTTGATAGGTATGCTACGGTGCATTTTTCACTGTTCGGCATTGTTATCATTGACGATCTAAAGGGTCGTGAAGCCTGTATTAAAGCCTGTATTACACGGTCAAACTTTTTCATCCAACTCCTTGAATTCAAGGACAAAAGCGCATCAAAAACTGTCAGTATGTAGTCAAATACAATAACAGGAATTATTTCTTGATGCGCTTTTGTTCTTGAATTCCTGTATTACAACTCCTTGTTGGATGAAAAAGTTTGCTTAAGGGTCCTAGATTAATTCTGAAAAAGGTCTATTGGCAATGGCACCCAGTGATTGTTATATTATATTCCTTCCAAGCTTGTTCAAGTAAACATTATTCTAGAGTGATCTGTTAGCTGCTGTTATAATGTATTGTATTTACCGTCTCTGACAAGACAAGCCTATCCATTAAGCTCTCAAAACCATTACTCTCTCACAGCTGTTAATATTAAGGTAATATTTCCTATTAGTGAAATTTCGTTCAAGCGACGGTGATGGAGACAAACGAAGGAGAACGTCTGGTCTGGTGTTCGTAATGGATGAGGCTACACTGTATAATTGCTGCTGAAAATAAGTCACACGGCGATATTCTTGACACTTAGTGAGATCATAATTTGAATTTCGGGCGTCTTCACTTCAAAGGTTTTACGCTTTCTTTGTGCGTGTGTTTGTTTTTGTAATTTAATATACAATCTTCCCACATAAATATTCTGTTTAACTTAAAAGAATGTTACACATGTTTTACACGGAAAGTAGACATTATATCCTATACGACCGGGCTACTGTTTTTATTCATTATAATTACATTTCATTACTTCCGTTCAGAAGGTGACTGACTTGAAAGACAAAGCATTTAGTGTGTATACTGTAGTCCGTTACTTTCTCATGGGAAAATGAAATTAACGTTAGAGAAGATTATAATATGCATATCACACGTCAAAATGAGAGTTGAGAAATTTAATCAAGATTAATTTCTGGATATGTGCGTAGATCACAGAATTAGACAGAAACATTAGAAGTGGTGAAATCAGAAAAATTGTTTCTTTGGTTTGACACCACACTAACAGAAACAGCTGTTTAAGATACTGAGAAGCCAGTTATGATGAAGAAGAAAAGATACAACTACAACTTGTTTGTGACGCTTTATGCGTGACGTGTGTGATAAGTGATAACACGTTATGCGCGTGGTGACTCGTGATAATTTTTATATATGCGTGATATGCGTGATGTGGCGATTGACACGTGACGCATGCTATATGTGATATGCGTGATATCATGCGTAGTATGCATGATGACTCGACTGTTAGGTGACGGGTTATACGTGATATGCGTACTTACGTGTAATTAAACTTGAAGATGCGTGATATCATGCGTTATGCATGATGACTCGATTGTTAGGTGACGTGTTGGACATGATATGCGTGTTTAAATGTAATTAAACGTGATGATGCATGGTATCATGCGTAGTATGCATGATGACTCGATTCTAAGGTGACGATTTAAACGTGATATGCGTGTTTAAATGTAATTAAATGTGATGATGCGTCATATCATGCGTAGTATGCATGATGACTCGATTGTTAGGTGACGTGTTGGACATGATATGCGTGTTCAAATTTAATTAAACGTGATGATGCGTCATATCATGCGTAGTATGCATGATGACTCGATTGTTAGGTGACGTGTTGGACATGATATGTGTGTTCACGTATAATGACGATACGGAATGAAGCGTAGTACACGCATCTATACGCATAGTATACGCATACATACCAATTATGTCAAGTTACCTAAATTGGGGTTTGGATGAGTTTGTCTCTCAAGATCGGACACATAATTACTGCCAAATACATGGCCCGATTATTCAAGAAATGTGAGGGGGGGGGGGGACGTAGCGACAAAGATTCATCCAAACCGTGTTACAAATTCAGACATACCGGGATCGTCTTCACGCGATGACGCGTGTTTATACGTGATGCTTGGTAACTAAGCCACAATGACGCGACATGTATAAGCCTGGAAGATGTGTGGTTGTTGTGTACAAATTTATATTATTGTATCGGTTCATTGTCCTTCGAACAATAAGGTTAACATTCACTTGCAAAGATCTGTAAAACAAAACAGTAGCTGTCTTGCATCAGTGCACACAATTACAATAAGTAAAATAGTTCACTAGAGTGCGAACTTCATCAAGTATTTTACCCGTGAAATTGTTTTGCGGTGAAGTATTTAATTTAATGTTTTCACTATTTATTATTGTAATCGAACTACTGTTCAAGTCCCCCCAACGTATCATGCACTGTCATGCTTACTTAAACGCCCAATGTTAAAAATCCAATGGTACCAACATAATGTTTTACTTCTCAAATTCCTATCACCTACTTGAAACAGGTCAGTTAGGGATAATTTACGACTTTGGGTTGGATATCTTGAAAACCATAACACAGCGGGCGTATCAAATGAGGCAACTGTGCACTACAATACTCAGCGGAAGACTGTCTGTACAAATGTGTGAAAGAACGCCAGAAATGAGTTGATTTTCGTTGAATCAGCTTGCACGGTGCATGACATGTTGGAATAAATATATTTTAGTATATTGCGGTTTGAAGAAACCTAAACAAGGACACCATGTGTACGAACAGTGCTTTTTATAGCGCTTTTGTGCGGCATGTAACATATTATCATATAGGCCACCTTAACTACTTCATTCATAATAATTAACAATTATAATCATTCGTATGAATCCCTGATACAGGGTGCACACCAGCTTTACCTGATGTGCCCCTCTTCACGTGACTAACTAGGTATAATAGGGTGTTTGGATAGTAGGGAGAAATGTCAGATGGCTGTTAGTATGACTCAATCCTCACATTCACCTTTACGACTGAGGAAAACCTCGGGAAAAACCTTCAGTCAGGACTCGATCCGGTGGCCGGAATCGAACCGGCGACCTCCCGAATTAGAGTATCGCGTCTTTCCGCTGAGCCACCTCTATCGGTTACTACATTCATACAATATGTGGTGGTTACAGGTCAATATTATCACTTGCGAAGTAGACCATCAGGATTGTAATCGAAATCGTCCACGATGCGTACGGAAAAAATAATTGCATTTTATAACACTTTTTATTTGAACATTCTAGCTGTGGAGCGCACGAGAAAACTCGCTCAAAAGCGTCACGACGCACGGTAAACCATATTTTATTTTAATTTGAAGGGGATGTCTACAAAAAAAAAGTCAATTTGTTCTCTGCGAGTGGAAACAGAAAATGGATGTCCGAGGTCCATTCCACCAAGACATGCAGGACAATTTTTTGACAATTGAAGAGCGAATGAAGTTCCATGTGCTGGTAAATACTTTTAAGATGATGAAAGGTATGTATTTAGATGTTATGCCAACTATGTTTAATTTTGTTGAACGTACTCGTGATTCTTTATTAACTTTTACTTTACAGGTTCCTATAATGAATTCCGAGTCGTTCCGCAGGTCATTCTTGTACAGAGGTGTACACTTCTGGAATTCCCTTCCGCATGATCTTCGAAGCCAGTTTGTGAGATTGCGGCTCCTAGAATTTAGGAATAAGATCGAGTCTGTAATTCTTAAGATGAGAGTTAAGCGTGTTTAAGTTAAGATTGTTCTACTGTAAGTGGTTTTTCATCTGTTTTAGATGGAGATGATTGTTGGTCTGCTGGGAATCTACATCCGATTTCCTGAATTCTCTTGATTCAGTTTGATCTCTACTTATAAATGGTTCTCGGATCAAGTTTTTCAAGACCATCTATCTTTCAAGATTCGAAGTGAAGATAGAAGGCGTGTGCTGTTTCCCGGGTTGCTTTTACGTGGAATTTTATTTTTCCCAGATTGCAGTTTCTGATTTTTTGCAATCCTCATTTCGTTTGAGTTGGGACCGTTAACAAATCAGTTTTTCTTTTTTTCTTTTTTCTGTTTTCTTTTTTCTTTTTTCTTTTTCTGTTTTCTTTTTTCTTTTTCTTTTTTCTTTTTTCTTTTTTCTTTTTTTTTTCTTTTTTCTTTATCCTTTTTCTTTTTTCTTTTTTCTTTTTTCTTTTCTTTCTTCTTTTTTCTCTTCTTTTTCACTTTTATATATATACATATATTTATTTTTTCCAACAATTTTTTTTTGTTTCTTCATGTTCTTTCTTATTTGCATACTTCTATTTTTTTTTTTTAATATGTTGAATTTCCACTTCATGTGATTTTATTTCATTTCTCAATTATTTTTTCTTGTTCTTGATTATATTTTATATAGTTCAGTAGTTTGTTTTGTTTTTGTTGTTATTGTTATTTATGATTTCATTACTATTCATTGTTTGCATAGCTTAGTTTTATTTAAGGTCCTCCTTTGTAAATCAGTTTTATAACTGAATAGGATAGACATTAAATAAATAAATAAATAAATAAATAAACTATTAGTATAATCCGCCAATGAATTTTTTATGATTGTGAGTACATTCTTCAAAGACAACGAAAAATGAGGTTTTTATTAGTATTTTTGTTGATGCTTCATATATACACATGTGTGAATACTGTCTAAAACTGAATTTTTACTTCTTTTTAAAATATTATTTATTTAAATGAACAAATTTTTAGACGGTATCACATGTTTTACGATATCCACCAATACTCTCAAAATATATTTTTCAAAATCAAAGAGCTTTCATAATGTTTCATAGTTTATTCAGTTAGTTGACACTTTGTTGAGGTGTGCGTACTTGAACCCTACTATCTCTACGCTTGAACCCGACACCAAGTCTGCCAACCTTGGTGCAGGTCAAGGGTTGAATGTTTGAGCGCGCGCAACCACTGCAGTGTCTGCAAGGTCGTTTGCAGCCAAGCGCAAATGACAGTGACATGTGCTGTGTGTGATCAGACAACGTCAAATGTCATAAAACAATAAATAATGAATAAATTCAACGCCAAGGGCAGTGGCTCTTTGTCTGTGTACATATTATGCACAATGTGCTGTCATTCCCTCTGACCGAGCGTTGAGCAGTACACATGAAGCCGCCGGCCTTCTGGCGTTGGGATATACACTACCACTAACCAGTCTCATCGTAACTAAAGTGGCCGTCATCTAAAAAGTTCATTCGAGTTCTGCGAAATGCCTTCCCTTCTTACCCCCACCAGTGACCGCGCACGGACGAAGAGAGGCAGTGGAAAAATCGAATCTCTTTAATAGACCGTCGAGCTGTCAACCAAAGCTGTCACCAATTAAATAATCCATCTTTCAAAACAAATGAATTCCTTTATTCTAATTACATGTAATTCTATCATTATTAATTTTAAGGTAGATCTTTCAATGCCTCTCTTCGTTAATTTTTTTTAGTTTTTTTTTTAGTCCCATATCGATCTACTGCCTCTTTCATGCACTTTGTTTCAACGAAAATAAACCGATTCCGGGCGTTCTTTCACAGATTAATAAAACGGTATTCCGCTGAGTACAGCATGCACAAGCAAAATTAATCACCCCCGTTATGTTAGGAATTTCCAGGCTTTCAAATACAACGTCACGTAAATTACCCCTAATGCACCTGTTTTGAGTAGATGGAAGCAACTAGGGAAGTAGTAAATTAATTTGGTAATATTGGACTGGGCTATTTATTTATGTTGGGGCTACTTTAACATTTTGTATTATGAATAGTGTGCGAATACGCATATCGCTGTATTAGAGAATCACCTGACATTCATTGTCGTATAAACTCTCCTCCGAAACACTAGTTATACCGTTGGTTAGAGCAGATTGGAGGATTCGAAAGCTTATGTAACAGCTTCAGTACCAGGCTTCCCCTCCTCCCTTCCTCATTATCATTCATCAATCATCACTCATCAGGCTAAAGAGAGCATTGTGCCCTACACTAGTCTTAATTGCAATAAAGTAAAGTAGTAAGTATAATATATTAGAAAACCCCGGGATAAGTTGTACGAACTCTTCAGGATTTCCTGTGGTAGCAATTATCCTGCGAACTGATGATCGAGTCTTGTTTAAGAGCACTGATATCCTTGACCCTACGTCAATTATACTGTCAGGACCATGCATGTCGATCGAGTGCCTCACTACATTGAAGTCGATTCGATAGCAGTATGTTATTGTTGCTGGCCATACCTTGAGTGTACCTGGTAAAAGCAATTGCACCATGATTGGGAAGGTGAAACGCTTAATTGTACGATTATAAAATTATAATAATCGTTTGATAACATAATCATTAACATAATTGAGATATTTATGTCGTGACTGGGGTCTCATGGCACTTTTCTAACTTTCATTTAAATTATTTGTTTTAGATATAATACAACATTAACAAAAAATAGTAACACAGGCCTAAATCACTGAGACGACCGATAGTTGGTGTAAATAGACCTTGTTTAAAATTTTCAACATTTCCTGCTAATACGACGTGTCACCCAAATACCAAGAATGAAGTATAGGTATTCGAATTTGAAACTAGTTTCACCCTCAAGGTGGGCGTATTAATCGTGGTCGATAAAGCAATTCTGTGGTAAACTACGATCCCTGCTTCTATCAAATCCCCTGTATTAAGGGGTTTTGTGTTTTTTTGCATTTTAGCCCTTAAGTTTTGGATTTTGACATTATTCACATTGTTGTTGTGACTGTTGATGTGTAATTGCTTAGCGATAGGGGCTAAAATGCCCGACAATATACAAAACCGGAAATAAGAATCGCAGACGCGTATTCGAACCATGCACATTCAGATAGTTGTAAGTCCATGGTAGAAGATAGTGGGTTCACCGGAATAAGAAACAAAAAAATCACGATAAACAACGAAAGAATCAGAAAAGATTGAAGGCGGATACCGGGGTCAGAAGTTGGCCTAGTCAAAATGCTACCAAAAATGAATAAAACTAAAATGAAAACAAAGTAGTTTTAATTTGTCTAGTGTAGTTGCTCGAACATTGACTGGGTTAAGGTCCTTACGCTTCTTATTGGCTGAATTGAATACATCATTTATTGAATATTGAATTTTAATAGTAAAAATGTATACATTTAAATGTTTGATGGCCCATAAGTCAAAAATGCATGCATAGAAAAAGAAGAAGACTGATGACAAATAACGATCAGTAACTATATCGAATAAAAAATGAGCGCTGAAGAGTTAGAGTAAACGTGCTCTCCCATGCACTACCGTTGATTTACTTATGTCGCATACTGTACCACCCTTTGTGTACTATATTCGATTAACTGGGGAAATGCCATCACTATTGTATGCACTACGTGATGGTACATATTTTACTATAAGCCAATTCCATCTGTTACACAAAGAACTTCAGTGCATTGTAGCAATAATATTAATATTGCAAATGCAGACAGAGCAATTTGAAAGATATGCTAAAATCATATTGCTATGTCATGCTCGTGTAATAATTTGATAATCTATATCACAGTTTAATAGTGTGAATGAGATTGGCAAAGCAATGACACAATCGCATTGTTAGTGGCTGTTCTAGCAACTTGCTTTGACCTTAGATAGTCGTATGCACATCCATATGCTCTCCCAGGGTCAATGTTCTGGGATAAATAGTTTTCACGGAACAATTTTACCGATGCGTTCGTCATATATGATTCACTCGTGCCCAATTAGCGATAGGTATTTGTAATATACCGTTTTCAAAGTTATCCAGGACCTTTAGATTAGTTTTAATCACGTTTCTCTAAAACTTCAATGCAACAATGCAATTAAAAATATAAAATCAAGATTAATAGACAAATTAATTATGTTGTTTGCATCAATGAACATAACATTTAGAAACTATTTTTAATTGTTGTGCATTGTTGTCGTTATGAACTCAGTCTAAAGATCATTTTGAAAATGATCTATTGGGGCTTGCTGGTTGACCCCGAATCCCTCGTATATGACGAAAGGATCTGAATGGTTATTTTGGGACATGGCTGTTCACAACATAATATCAATTATAAAGCAGTTTTGTTTGAGGTAATTTATTATAAAAATTCACCCGTCATTAACGGGAAACAAACATAACAATAGTTAACAATTGACTAAACAAAGGAATAACAGAAGTCTTGTTGTTCATGGTGATGAAAATGATTGACTGTGAAATGGTTTATGAGTGATGATGATGTTTAAAGGGGTCTCAATTCCATCCGTGTCCGTGGGTCTTATAGTGGATATCCTTGGGTTTGTGGTAGATGTACTTGATGACGGGGACCTTGACGGGGTAGGGCTGCTCCACGGGGTAGGGGATGTGCTTCTCAACGTGCACGGGCACAGCCTTCTCGACGGGGTAGGGCACGATCTTCTCCACGTGGATGGGCACGTGTTTCTCAACGGGGACCTCGACAATCTTAACGACGGGGACCTCGATCCTCTGGGGGACCTTGATGTTGACGGGGTAAGGTTGGGGTACGTGTATGGGCAGCTTGTGGGGTACGGGGACTGCGTACGGCTGAGGTACGTTGATCCTGACGTACTTGACGTGGCCGTGACCTTCATCGCCGCCTTCGCCGCCGCCTCCGCCGCCTCCCAGAGACTCATAGCCGCCTCCACCGCCTCCTAAGGACTCGTATCCGCCGCCTCCGCCTCCGCCGCTAGCGAAGCCTTGACCTCCGGCCTCAGCGCCGCCTCCGCCGCCTCCACTGCTGCCGTATCCGCTGGCACCACCGGAGAACCCGCCTGCACTGCCGCCTCCATAGCCGCCACTGCTGGCAACGAAGCCACCTCCACCACCGCCTCCGTATCCACCACCTCCACCGCCGCCTCCGAAGCCGCCACCGCCGCCGTCGTCACCGCCCGCAAGTCCACGCTTCGCTATCCTCCTGGCGAGGTAGTAGTTTCCATCCTCCTGACAGTAACCGAACACGGCGAGGGACAGGAAGACCGCGCACACCTGCAAGAAGAGGATTACACATTAGTTCGTTTCATGGACTAATCAAACCCGTTCAAATGAGACCAAAACATTATCAAATAAAGCTGATGACTTAGATGTCTGAGCCTGCGGGGCAAAACAGGTTTATGAAGACAGAGACTAGATTCAAGATTACTGGACACCATAATAAAAAAAAGACTGTCATAATAAGGTTACACTCAACAGAACACACGAGGAAGATTTAAACTGGTATGTAATTTACATAATATAACAATTGAGGCCAAATTGTTGACGTAGGTGGTTTGAAACGAAACGTCTTTTCTCAAAATTGAAGTAATTACACTTTAAGCTTTTTCTAAAGTTGTCACTAGAGCAAATGCGAACTAATGTTGTTCCTGCTTTCGTTCTCATTTGTATTTCAATGTAAACTTTCGAGTTTGAATATTTAAGTTAGAATTGAAATTTATTTTGAAAAAACGAAAACTCTGTCCTTGTCTGGTGTCGCTAATCTTGTCCCCATTAGAAAAAGTTCAAGTTCTTCAGAACCGAGGCATGTGCGTTTCAATGACACAAGATGAAGGCCATGCACGGTGCACCTAATTGGCTATCGAGAAAGAGCATTGCTCTGAATAATTGTGAATAGATAAGACTCACCGTAAACCTGACCATGCTTGCACACAAATGAGAGCAAACCTTCTCTGAGGAACTCCTAGAACTGAATGATAATTTAGTGAGCACATCGTGGGCTCTTATACCTTACCCCTCCATTCCTCTTCGCTCGACTTTCACTGATGCATTTCATCTTTCACTGTCGGCGGTGCAGCCGGTAGGTAAGGCATGAGCCTCTAGTTTTGTGAGTGGCCATTCTTCGGGGACTTTTTGCCGGGAAACAAGATCTAGAAGGTCGTGTTTGAGATTATCATCGCAGGAGAAAGGCCGCATTCGTATATAATTCATAATTTTAGACTGCATCCTACTTGAAGAAAAGTAATTTACTACGGTTGTAAAAAAAGTTGCATGGTAGGTAAACAGAAAATTGAATTGCTTTTGAGGCAGGATAATTGTATTGAAACTCGGCGTATGACAATAGAATATTGTTCATAAAATGACAAAGTAACAAAGAACAAAGTTGTGTTTTTCTTATATAGTTTAAGAAGCTCTACATAGAATGAGTTCAACGTCCAATCAAAACAACATTGATTATAATTTATTTTCACGGTAGCAAATGACAACACGAAACAAATAATTTCATCCATGCAAGTAATTAAATCTACTAATATGGACGTTAGATTGTCCTTTCGCTCCCAATAATCAATCAATTGATCTCCTTTCTCCGGTTTGGGCCACCCCGGAAGAGGACAGGACAAGCCGGACATGATTGACATTGCGAGTGAAACCTTTCTAGCTCGGGTTCGCCCAAAGTTCCGGCCGCCTCCGGTGGCGCGCTCTATGATTGCGTCGAGCGTAATGCGAACCACGCGTGATTATAGTATTCCGCTCGTTATATTCCACGCAAATGATGCCAATTTTATTTAACACGGCACCTCGTGGCAGTCTGTCTTTCTGTGACTCGGGAAAAAACACACACACGAAGTTTTTAAAAGATTGATGGTCAAACTTGGCATTTCAAAGTCACGATTCTCATTTCAATCGGAATGAATTGATGTGTTTAAAAAGCGGCGCCTTGCGGTTGTCTTTGTGATCAGGCGTGATCGAACGGACTGCGGCTCTTCGTGCTACGATCGGTCACGTGCGACAGATCACTCACGTGGCGAGAGGTATAGTCACGTGCGCACTTGTTTGTTGATGTTTCTATTTGTTTTTCTCTTGTTTTGTTCATAACCTCTCAAAACAATTGGAAAATGTTGAGGAATTAAAAAAAAAATCCGGAAAATATTTAATAATATTTTTGAGTTTTTAATTAAAGTAAGTACTTAATTTCATAATCACTATAATGCTATAAAAAACAGATTTAAACTTAGATAATGACTTTATTAATTCAGAAATGTGCGTCGCTGTAGTTGGCCGTGGCGATGGTCTGGTAAACCGTGGTCCCTGACTCCCTGCGTTCCGGGTTCGAATCCTGGCTTAGGATATATGGATGTCGTGTGATATTTTATCCTATTCATGATCATCCACTCATCGTCTTGATAAACATTCTTGTCAAAATATGAGCCGTAAAGCATAAACATTATCATCATCGTTTTCACCATAAACGTGCATATATTTGGAATCTGTTTAGTCCAGGCAGTAAAACTTGTCATTACCACACAATTTAAAACAAAATTAAACACTATATAAGTGAAACAATTACTTGTAACTGAGTGGTACATCACAATGGTACGGCACGATACATCAATTAGTCTCAGTCATGAGTCATCACAATGCATAACAAAACAATATGCTAATATCTCGCTAACAATAGAGTAACACAAGACTATAATACATTCTCTTAATAATCCGAACTTAAAGGATATTAAACTGTCTGTCAAACAATGAAGAGATGAGTATACTTCGATCACTTAATATGGAGAAACTATATCCTAATTAAAACATGCACATAATGTGGCATCAAGTATTTTCTACTCATGAGGCTGTGATTGAATTTTAAAGAAGTATGGGAGGATGTGTTGCCTGTGTACAGACGTCGATATATTTTATAGATCAAGGGTTGGGCCTAAAGCGTCGTTCACAACCAATTAGCGTGCGAAAATTAACGCGTACAAATTTTAGAAATTGATGTAGGTGTTCAGAATGAAATTTCACAAATGAACATAAACCAATCAGATATGACTGCACTTTCCGCGATAATCCGACCTTCTATTATCGTACAAAATGTTCTGAGCTTTGCACAAGATTAATGAAAAGTTATTCGTCCATTATAACCTCAACAGCTTTCTTAAAATCCGCAAACAAACTCGAAATATGTGTATTTGGTTTTATGCGCATGCGCACAATTTAGAAAATTACTGAAATTAGCTGAAAAGTTGAAGTTTGTTCAACTTTTCGATAATTACGTGTAGCGATAATTTCGCGAATTTCCATGTGAACATTGGCATATGAACTGCATTGAACCAACTCCGTAATTTTCATAAGTTACGTACGCTAATTGGTTCTGGACGGGGCTTAACACTTCTGTGCCTTCTAGGCACAACAGGTCCCTGCACTAAGTGTGGTATATTCTTGCCTCAATCAAATGTACGAATTAATTCATACGATCCATAAACTACATATTTACTATAGGTTATGATAAGAAAGATTTTCGCACTAAACGAAATGATAACGAAAAATCTTGGCAACACAATTGCACGACATCAACAATGTCGGGAAGTATAGCTAAAGAAATTAAAAAACACTTTTCAATGCGCATTCTTTAATTGTTGTTTTTACACTTTTATCCTTATCTCTTACATTGAACAATGATGATAGCTTTGAGAACTTTTCGCTAGAAAGTTCGTAGACATAAATTAATGCGCTCGCTTATCAACGCGTCGCACAGAGCGTTTATAACAAAACTGTGAACATTGTAATGTATGTATGTAGCCGTTCATCCGCGGTGGCTCATGCAGTTGGGGCTCAGGTACTAAGGGTTCGCATTCCAGATAAAACATGTTTAATTTGTAAGTGTCCTTTATCATTGTCTATCACCCACACTGGTTCGAATAGCATGACTGCAATCATAGAGACGTTAAACAACAAGAATCAACCAAAGAATAGTGTATACATATCAAGATAACAAGCTCCAACATAAATGCATCTTCAAGTCAAATAGGGAGACGAATATATGGATAACACCTTATAAATGTAAATGTAGATTTGATAGTCAAATCAGGCCCTTAAAATACTTGCTTCAAAAGGATAAAACGTGTTTAGCATCAATTTCACGGTTTTTATGACCCTACAATAAACTAGCCTCATTATCACATCCAAACGATGTTGTATAGTATAAAAACTGAGCCATTGTCGCTTGTAAAACACATTATTAACTCCGTGATAAATTGAATGTGTTAAAAATGAGTATAGAGGCCAAATTATAAACACGTTGAGGCGTCGTAGCGGCTGTGGTCGAGATTAGGCGGGTTCTTGTCAACCAAGGGTGCTATGTTGTAGGTTTTAGTCGTGGTTGTTTCATCTCAAACTACCCACATAGTCTCCCATCACACATCACAACCCTTTGATGTTCCATGCGTTTATTAATGGGAAGGGTAGTATAGTCCCCATTAAAACGCAGTGAACTTTCTAAATTTCCATCATATATATATTTGTCCCATGATTACCTTACTAGCCCCAACGTAACTATTTGCATAGCGTTAGGTAATTGTCTACTGCCCCTTTCAACTGCGCCAACTGAAATACAATCAACAGATGCCTGGCATTCTTTTACACATTCGTAAACGCATGGTTCGGCTTAGTCGAGTGCACAGGCGATTTGGTCACACCCACCGTAACAGGTAACTAACGGAGGGTCTTAAATTATCCCCAATGGACCTGCTTATATTAGATGGTAAGTATTAGCGAAGTAGAAAATTAAGTTGTCACCTTGGACTCGGCTGTGTCGTAAGCATCAGAATACTAAAATTGGGCCAACTATTATCTCAAAAACGCTCCACAGTGTCGAAAAAGACCGATAGAGATCGCTCAGCGGTAAGACGCGAGACTCTAATTCGGGAGGTCGCCGGTTCGATACCGGCCACCAACAGTCCTGACTGAAGGTGTTCCTCAGTCACAACGCGAATGCTGGGATTCTCAAGGCAGTATTACTGATGTGATATCGCATGTGAGATGATATCTAACATATTGTGACGTCAGAGTGTTGTTAATAATTTTTTTTTCCTAGGGATGCCTGCTGTATGGTGCACACAAGCTTAACCTGTTGTAGCTGATTTGAGTAAACAAGGAATGTCTGAGATATTTTTCTATAACTCAGTCCTAGAATTTGCGTTATGACCGAGAAAACCTTCTAGGCCTCGTTTAGTCAGGGTTGTCAGTGATGGGAATCGAACCAGCGACCTCCGAATGAGTGTCTCGTGTGCTACCTTTGAGCAACTCCTTGCGCATCATTTCTAGAACATGGTACGCGACAGCCAAATATCACTACAAACTCTTCTACATGAGATAGTTTAGTAGTCAACGAAACTTTGCCTCGGGAGATTTCAGGTTTGAATCACATAACCGACTAGGTTATTAGTTTTGTCTAGACTTCGAATGTAAGTTCATTCACAGTGCTAGAAGCATTTTGCATTTTAGCTCTTTTTGATTTTATGATTCTGTTCAAATACACTTTCTTTTACAAAGAAAACAGTGCCATTCTTGTATATCACCAGCACGTGTTTCTGATATCTACATTCTAGACTACACATTTTAGCGTATACGACTCCCTTACGGCTAAACACCTGTCAGTTGTAAACTAACTATTTTACTATCGGATTCATAGTGCATATTGTAACAAAGGTACGCTATTATTTTCGATCGTATGCCCTTAGAACACACTGAGGTATAATCAACGAAACACAAGCAAAATAAAACGGTTGTGGAATGGAAGCAGTTGCCAATAATAACCCAAGCCTTAAGGCTGACGTTTCATATTAACATTTATATGTTCATTTTGCAAGTTTTTACACTTGGTCTATCATTAAATTCGCATTGCCTAATTCAAAGAACATGAACTTGTAATAGAAACCGTACAGTATATTACAATAATTAGCCAAATTCTATCATTACTTCCATGTTCCATGTATATTAAGAGCGGAACGTGTATCTTTTTAAATATGTGGGTTATTATAATCCTAGATGCATGAATTTTAGCCCAGATGTAGTTCATACCTGGTTTACACTCGTCCCGAAACAAGCGCAAATGTGTACATATTATTATACACCAACATATATGGTCAATTATCTAAATAGCAACATAATTACGACTATATAAACAATCATAGGTCATTCATGTATGTATATATAGCATCCAATGGTACCTATATCTCTCGTTGTTGAATTAATATTATATTTTTGGAAAAGTAATTATGCCTATGGGAGCAAAGTTCTATCAATTCATAGGACCCCGTGCAGGTTGTGGGTTCGAATCCCAGTCGTATAAAACCTGATCTGCATAATTCATTAGCCAACACAAGTGCCGCTCTCATTCAAGTCGCCATTAATTGTTGGTGAGATCATTACAATATCCACACGTTCGGTACAGATCCATGTCTATTAGACATGAGTGGTGATAAAGTCGTGTTACACCAAGAAGTAAGATGCTGGCGTCATAGTTGATTTGGCCTATTAGCAAATTAGTAACAGTCCGCGCCTTCTCACGCCTTGGTTGTGCGCGGGACTACTTCTTTACACATGCTCACCGCCTTCAAGACGTGACAACGCATCACGCCAAGGTCTACTTGATCTCCGCCAGGCGGAGATCAAGTAGACCTTGCATTACGCGATTTTACAATAACAAGCGGTGGTATCATCAAATGGACTTTGTTAGTAGGCCTAGTTGGCTTGTCATAGCCTAGGGCCAGGGGTGGCGATTTACGATTGCCAGCAATTTGCAATAGGCACGCCTATCCACACCAATAGGTGTAAAAAACAAAGAGCAGGTTTGTCTTTACTTTTATTACCGTCAATATGCAATATAACCTACTAACCCTATTATTCTTCGATTTTCAAAGATATTTTCTTATCGTCAACCCAACACATTGAGCCGCCATTTAACGTTTTCACACCGACTTTCCGGCTTGTTCGTTCTTCTTTCACCACGCCATTGGACCACGCCTCTTGGGAGGTATGTTTTGGGACTACTTACTTTGTGCGTTTAGTTTAAAGATTGTAATAATCAAGTTTTTGATAAAGTCACATGTACAGTAAAAAAAAAGAAATTAACGAACTTCGAACGTTAATTATAAACCTTCCTAGTTACGAAAAAAACTAAATTTCCTGTACAAACCTATGACGTAACTCATGACGTGTTTGTCGTTTGCTGCAACCAACTTAACGCAACCGAATTGTACTAAATAATCGGGAAGAAACGTTAGTGATTTGTGCTTCTTAAGTTGTAAACGAATTCTGTGTCGTCACAACAGCATCTTACTTCTTGGTGTAACACGACTTTACCTACAGACACTAATGAATAGAACAATACAATATAGAAACTCCTTCATTTTGATAACCAGTAATTGTATTCATGTTACTATCATTTCTAAGAGAACACCTTTCACAACTGCACTCTTTATAGCTTGTGCGCAATTTAAATCGCCACTCCAATTAAATTATATGTAGCAAATAGATGGTTCGAAGCATGAAAAGTGTTTCAAATTATCGCAATTAACAATGAAGAGCCAATAACCTCAAGAAATGCATAAGGGAAGTAAAAAAAGTTGTAATATTCTACTCAGAGAAAGTTCAAACACATGTTGGGATAAGTTCAGCAATAGTAATATTAAATGTTTGGTAATATTTTAGCCCCTCGGCAGAAACACAACAACTATTTGAAGGATTTCTTTTTTACGATGGGAGGAAATATGAGATAACTCTTTGCATCCCATCGTTCAGGAAACCCATTAGCAATAATAATTATTGTAATTGTATTGGCGCCCCCAAGGAATTACCACAACCACAAACTATAAGTGGGCGTTCTCGTGTCGATATATGCGTAGATAATGTTTTTATTAAAGAGGTACCAAGCATAATAAATACGTGCATAGAAATGTTTTTAATAATAGGTTCAGATCAGCTTATAAGTGCGAAATGTCAGCAAGTGTATCCTTTATCTAATTCACTAATTTATCTAATCTTCCAGAAGTCTTTCGTAAAAATCACGTTAAATTCTTCTAAGCGTTTAACTTCTTCATTGCGCGTGACAAGAAATGAATCGAGTGTTTCAAAAGGTGACTTTGGCCATGGTCGATTAGGCTTGCAAGGTTCTGGTGCACTACAGTTCCTACGGTTCTTCCAGGTTCGAGCCCCGGCTTGGGCACGGATGCCTTATGACCAGTGTTGTGACTTATCTAGATAAAATTATCTAGATAACGTATCTAGATAAAATCTGTTATCTATTATCTTTATCTAGCTAATTTTTTTGGTGTTATCTTTATCTTTTATCTAGATAAAAATACAGATTATCTTATCTAAAATTTTAAGCTTTTAGATAAAAAAAAAATAGATAAAATGTTTAACCATAATAAAGATACAAAATAATAATAAAATATACCATTTTTCTTTTTAAATTATTTTTTAATTTTTTAATTTAATTAATTTTAAAATTACGTACTATATATTTACGCATATATTTTAACTTTTGAGGAGCTATCATATTGTAAACAGCCAATTGAACTCAATTCATGTATTATACTTCTGAAAATTAGTGTTTGGGAGACTATATCTTAAATTTGACACCGAGCATGTTTAAATTAATTGAATTTTGCATTTTGAGAACTTAAGACATTTTCCTGGACAGACCCTAATAGTAATGTATCTTGTACTGATTTTTACAATAAAGTTTGAAATTTTGAATATCCTTAGTCCTGTATCTCTATTCTCTAATAACTTTAAACCTAACTATCCCATCCTTAAAATCCATCCACATTATGGTAGATATGGAAAAAAAATAAGTAAATATTGCTTTTTAAGAAACATGTCAATAACTCAATAATATCATTATTATCTTTTATCTTTTCAAAATTATCTAGATAATTATTTTAATCTTTTATCTATTATCTAGATAATTTTTTTACACTTTATCTTTTATCTTATCTAGATAATTTTTTGGGGAATTATCTTTATCTTTATCTAGATAAAAAATAAATTATCTAGTCACAACACTGCTTATGACATCGTTCATCTTCATAAGCAACATTGTCAAAATATGAGTGGTGATATCAAAATGTCACCACCACTAAGGGCTTAAAACATTCTATTTTACTTGATATATTTTTATCAGAGTAGACAAAACGCTACAAACTCTCCCATTTGCAACCTGTTGTTATGAACTACTCAGGACGCGGGGCCCCCGGGGGGGGGGGGGGGGGGGGTAAAAATATAACTTAGTACCAGCGCATTTAGGGTTTGTTGTTGTTTTTTTCTGTTCGTATAAGGAATCCCTGCAGACCAGCTTTACTTGATGTGCCCTCTAGGCATATTAGGATGTTTGGATACCTGGGAAAGGATAGCCGAGGATTCAATACGAGCATTCGCTTTAAGAAGATCCCCGAATTTTTTTTTTTGCAAAATTGCCGGTGCCCGGAATCGTACCGGTGACCTGCCGGTTCAGTCTCGCGTGTTGCTGTATGTAACCTTACAATCTTGACGCGCCTTGTACCGTTCGACCATCAGTCCATGCGCAAACACGATCCACCGCCATTCCCTAATAACAACTTTCACTCAATTGGAACTCATTTATTAATATACTATCAGAATACACAAACATGAGTGTAAACAAACAATCGCACATGGACGATCTAGACGAGATGTATTTTCCCATGCGGAAGGAAGGATATGGGTTTAACGCGCTCCTTCTCACATTACGTGGTCTGCTGCACTTGGGTACATCCGGCGCTGTAATTAACTACACGATATGACTAGACACGTGTGCTGCACGTGCCATGCATTGTCGTTATGTTGGTACGCGTGTGTACAACGGCCTAGAGCATGGCGTGCGTGCACACAGCTACAGCCCATATCCCACTACAGATGGAATCGTAGACTGGAGTCGCCAATTGCAATCGCAATCTACAATTATCCAATCACACTTGACCAGCTGAAAATCCTTAAATCGTTCAACTGGGAAATAACGTCACTAATAATAACTAATAAGACAAGACTTAATCACAAACAAATATATAATTAAAGTTATTGGCTCTTTGTTTCCATTAAAGTAGTTGTTGCTTGAGGTTATGTTGTGACAGTGCTTAATACGTATTTAACCGCTCCTTCCTGATTGGTTCATGTGACTTGGATCTACGATTCACAATCTTATTTTAGAGCTCGGTCTATGAAAAGATTGCAATCGTAGACTGGCCGAACTGAGCTACTGCGCATGCGCCGCCAATCGTAAGCTCGAATCTACGATTGCAATTGTCAGTTCGGAACCTAATGTGATATGGCCTTATACTGGCGACGCCGTAAGAAGCAATGTGTCCCCTAAAATTCTGAGAAGAGACGGTCCCTCCACACGGTCTATTTTAACGGTATTCAACTCGAGATTGCCCAACAGCTGCATTGTTATTGTCCACTGTATTGACTGCACCAACCGTGAATGGAATGCGACTCCACCACGTCTGACAACATGAGGGCGATATTATCACTACAATACCTGACGCAGGAGAACGGAATGCAACTAGATTTAGGTTGGTAGTTGCCACGTGGGTCACTTCACTCTTACATAATCCGTGACGACAACACCTTGAAAGTTAACGCGACGCGACTATACTAGCCCCAACGTAAGTATTCGCATAACGACCTCAGATCCTTATCTGCTGCCCCTTTCACGGCCGCTAATTCGACCGAAAATCAACAGATTCCTGGCGTTCTTTCACACATTCGAAAATACAGTTTTCTGAAGAGTAGTGTACACGCCTGTTTAGCCACGCCCTTCGTTCGCGGTAACCAACTTTAGGTCGTAAATTATCCCAAATGAACCTGTTTCAAGTAAATGGTGGGAACTAGAGAAGTAGAAAATTAAGTTGGTACCATTAAACTCGGCTATGTCGTAATGTCCAGTTAAAATCTACTTTTCAATTAAATTGTTTTCACCATGACAACGGCCAATAGAAATACACCAATTTTGGCTTACCTGACAGTTAAATTTACTCAACACTTTAACTGGACATTGAAGTTAGAGGCATAAAAGATATTTATAATTAAATGTTCTTTTTTGTCGTCCATAATTGACATTTAATTGGCCATTTAAATAAGACACCCATTTAAAGTAGTCATTTAAGTATATCGTGTAGAAGGCGTACCCTCTGCTTACATTGGGCCAACTGTAAAGCCCGTATCGCACTAGGAGTGCAACTGCCAATTACAATAGTAGATTCAATTTTACGATTGACGATGCGTGCGCAGTAACTTAGTTGGGTCAGTCTACACTTTCAATCATTTTATAGACTGAGCTGTAAAGTAAAATCAATCCGAGTCACGAGAACCAATCAGGAACGAAAACGGTTAAATACGTACACTGCATTGTCACAACATAACCTCACGTTGGCTCAAGGTGGCTCGTTGGTCCAGTGGTGAGCCTCCCTGCTTCCAATGCAGAAGGTCCCGGGTTCAAATCCCGCTTCAGACAGAAGTTTTTGAACTTCTTATATGGATTCAATTCCATTACTTCTTGGCTTAGGAATAAGTAAACGGTGACTTTGGAGCCGTCCTAGCAACGAAGCACTCAATAAATTCAAAGTTGTTCTGAATCGGCCTTGTTGATTCTGTCATTTGTCCGCAGGTGTTCGCACTGTCCAATCACTGATTCATATGTTTCGTATTTGAAATGTCGATCTTTGATTGGTTATCGCTCATTCGTCGATGGTGTTCGAAGCTTACAGGGTTGGTTTATTCACTTTCAATTAAACTCCCCCACTGCAAATCAGTTTAGTTACTGAGTGGGTAGACTCTAAATGTGAATTTATTTATTTATTTAACAACTACGTTAATGCAAGCATGGAGCCAATGTTCGCACTGTCCAATCACTGATTCATATGTTTCGTATTTGAAATATCGATCTTTGATTGGTTATGTCTCACTCGCCGACGTCGATGGTGTTCGGAGCCTACAGGGTTGGTTTAGTCGCTTTAAATTAAAGTCCCCCACTAAAAATCAGTTTCGTTACTGAGTGGGTGGACTCAAAATGTGAATTTATTTATTTATTTATTTATTTATTTTATTTATTTAATAAGTTAATTATTTAGTTGTTTGTTTGTTTATTTGTGATTAAGTATTGTGTTATTACTTATTATTTTTATTGTATTTTTTGCGAGTAGCACGAGTTGGAGATTGTCAGCTGGTTGACTTCGATTGGAGATTGGTAAAGGCGACTCCAGTCTTCAATTTGAATTTGTAGTGTGATACGGCCTTGCATTGTTGTTATGTTGGTACGCGCATGTGTAGGCCTACAACGGGCCTAGCAAACGTCGTCCACACAGCTAAAGGCTATCACACTATGATTGCAAAATTCACTTAAATGTATCTGTATGGTACTGATGTACCTATAAACGGTGACTTGTGAGCCGTCGTAGCAACGAAGCACATAATATTCAATCTATAAATATTCCCCACTGAAAATCAGTTCTCAGAACAGAGTGGGTATGCAAATACCAACTTTTTATTTCTTGAAGTGTTCGTGCACATGTCCTCCACACAGATATAACTTATAGATAATAACATTAATTTTCAATGTATAATTATTATAATAGGTAAAGAGGTGTACATAAGTTATTACGCCCTCATATTGTTGGAGAAGAAGATTCTCAGAACCATTCGTTAGAACAGAACCTTAGAAACTAATACCAACGATAGTGGTCGTTCTGATGGGGCGTTTTTCTAGTAAATATGGTGATTGCATTCCAATTCGAGTCCATGTAATGTCTAGTAATGTCTAGTAATGGTTTTCTCATCTTTATTCATCACTCACTAATTGCTCGATGAGCATAGTTGCTACAATGCGGACTCATCATTTTCGACAATCTAATGAGTAACTTACACTTTATGACATCACGGTCATAATAGTGTCGTGATGTCGGATACAATTAAAATGCATTATATTTTTGAAAACTGTAAATTGATTGTGGTGACTTTAACATATTACCAATATTATAATATCAATTGGATCCCAAAAGAAAGAACCTTATTGTTTTGTGTGCTAAAACGGGTTTATGAAAGATCAATTTCTACTTCAGTGAATTTCCACCGTTTTCCCTTAAAAACTGTGTAGACTTTCGCGATGTGTTTGTCAGTAAGAAAGCTACCACTACATTGTGTATATCGTCTACATTATTGGTCTCGTATACTTTCCTTCGAACTCATAAAATTCCGATTACTATTATTATTTATTAATCACTCACTCACTCACCCTGTTCTACTAGCACAAACAAGTAAGTTAACGCGTCGTTAAATAAACAAGTAAGTTAACGTGTCGTTAAACAATCATTTCTATGTTAATATGTTTTTAAATATAGTAGACGTTCTAGTAAAACGCAAACGCATTAATACTAGCATTGAGTCAAATTGATGGTTATCATGTACGGACGTGC
This sequence comes from Isoperla grammatica, assembly GCA_945910005.1. NCBI lineage: Eukaryota > Metazoa > Arthropoda > Insecta > Plecoptera > Perlodidae > Isoperla > Isoperla grammatica. The sequence continues at coordinate 113,262,822 of OX246737.1, read as the reverse complement.
ATGATAAATTGTATTCATCACTAAGAATGTACTGGCAATGCGGGAAAACTAAGATGTAAGTCAATCGAAGTATTCTGTAAAATATCATGGATTTCCTTCATAAATCATTTACGATTGTATTAGCAAAATCATATTGATTGCTTTTACAGTTCATGTAATTTACACATAATTGAGTTCGGAAGAACTGTTATCCCAAATATACATAAATAAATAAGTGAATACACTGAACACAATCATAAGTCTACTTCATCAATCTTGCTCGTTTCCACGTTTCTATCATCCGACTATGCTATGTCATGTGAAAGCGTTTCATACTCTTACTCATTAATTAATTAATTCATTCATTAATTCATTAATTAATTAATTCATTAATTAATTAATTCATTAATTTATTAATTCATTCATTCATTCATTCATTAATTCATTCATCTATTATTATTGTGAGTTAGTCGGTCAAGAACCTGAGCTTTTTTGTTATTGTTATGTTATTATCTTGTGTAGGAATTCACTAAAAAGCAATTTGCTTTAAATATTTCCGTAATGGGGAGTTAATTAAAAACGAACTATATAATTATATATTCTTATTTTTTAGTTACAATCGTGGGAAAATCTCATTATTCTTCAAAAGAGGTTTTTGCATTTAAATTTAAATGGGGTTTTTTAACTTTAAACTTACCAGTGTAGCTTTGACTCAAAGATCTGAAATTTGGAAATAATAAAAATAGATATTTTTAGTGACGTCTTTTAAAAACCATTTATACACCAGTCATAATACATACATACCTTCCATAACTATGATTATGACTCTTCTCTCAGAAGATATTGAAAATGTCACACTCAAGAAATATAAAACACTAAAATGTACTGTATTGATATTTGCGTTGTCAATAGAAAACGAATAACATGCTTACCATAAAATGTGAGAGTTTTAACAAGTATTTTTACCAACAAAGTTCCCGAAAATTATTATTTGTGGCATTATCAATAACAACAAAAACTGTTCCAGACAAGAGAGTTTCTATATGTTGGGTTGTAATACTATTACGTGTATTTAAAATCGATTCATTATCACACCGCCTTCCTTCTACCTTCAATAAATTATCTTCCTATTTAACTCAACTTGATGTATTTTCCCCGCCGAATGTATTTCAAAATGATATCAAATTAGCCGTAAGCAGTCATTATAAGACCTAACGTTTTGTTCTTGTGTTGGGTTGTGTTGTTTTGTTTTGTTTTGTTATGTTTGTTTTGTTTTTGTAAGTTGTTATATGTTTCAATATAAACTGGCATTTGCTGTATTTGAAACTTTGAGAATAAATAAATAAAAAAAAAAAAAAATTGCGAATAGATAAACTAATTTCAAATTGGACAGCATGACAGTAACTAATTTACAATGTAGATCATTGATTGCTTTTGCAGATCGTGGAGTAAGTGATTATTGACAGTGGATGACAGTTCCTGATTGACAGTGAGGAGGCGAAAGCGATTTGTAATGAAGGGTAATAAATTATTTACAACGGAATACAAGAATTGATACACAGCGAAAGGTATAGTGTATAATTTATAGTAGAGGATAGTTGAACACTATCTTAATTGATCCACTATAAGTTATGTGGATCGTTGGTTCTGTCGCTTTATTATTACCTCCAATGTAAAGTTACATGATTCAAATCTTAGTTCAGGTTTTGGAGTTCCTTGTATTGATTTAATTATTATTGCAATATGAAACTAGCTTATACATGGACAATTAATGGACGCGGCGACATCCGGAGCCAAGCCAAGTATTTTACATTGACTCCGGCCGCGAAAGCCTGCGGCAAGTTTTGGCTTACAAATAAACAGTGACTTTGGAGCCAAACAATAAATGGTTTCATATCCTTCATGACAATCAGTTTGTGTTATTGAGAGGAGACAGTATAAATTAAAATTTATATTTTCATTGAAGTATGCATTTATTTAGTGATACACCGATGTCAATGACGGAGTACATTACTTTCTCATCAGTCACGAAGTCGCAGATGTCCGGACAATATTTCATTGACTTGTCGTCCGTATTGGAGCCCAGCCTCATCCAGTGTCAAACTCCGACATCCAATTTATTGTAGCTCTGGCCCGAAATGTGGCATGACATGTTGGTTGGACACAGGTGGAGATACGCGTAGCTCATCAACCCATCACTGATTTAGAAAGCGAATACTAGTCTACGATTCCTTATAAATGTATGACCGCGTGGTGAGCGGTTTGGTTTGGGACTAAAACTTTCTTTATCTGGAACATTTCAGTGTCCATGACACTGACCGTCAAGAGTGTAGTGAATACCATTATAATGACAGTGTTCAAAGCAATTGGGTTCTAGATTGGTCATCCTATACAGCCGCAGCGAATGTCTACGACTTCTTCTATGGTGGATTGAATGAGCAGATATTAACTCCATATACCTAGAGAGAAAGTTTCAATGCCCCTTTATCTTATATAATTTAAATTAGGGTGTACTTCTAAGAAAACGTATGTATTTATATAGCTTCTAAATGTACAGTTGAATATTGATTCGATGCAGTATTAACTAGTTCACTCGTTTTGTTTTTCTACGTCTGGTCGCCACGGCTACGGTAAAAAAGTGACAGTATTATAAACTGGAGATACTTTTTGCTCAGGCCCAAATATTTATGATAATTCATATCCAGAGATTATGTCCCATCGCGATGTATCACTTCGATTAGCCTCATACGTTGCATAAACAAGAAACTTTAGACACAGTTATCGCAAATTATTAAAATTTGTATTGCGTCTGGTATAAGTGCGAAGTGTAAATTGTAAGGCAGACTTTTGATCTCACTTCGAACGTTGATCAGTATAAAAATTGAATGGAATTTTCATTTTTTAAATTATATCTGAATAATGTCACTCGAAATCAAAATCTGAGTCTAAAGCACTGTGGTTAAGTAAACCCTACATACTGAATTTTACAAGTATCAAATATTATTATCAACAGGGTATGGTTATTTTGATTGTTAAATCCATATTATTAGTAATACAATTTAAATAAAAATAACAACCATACTGATTTTAATGTTAGATACATTTAGCATACAGTCTGGAAGGCAAGCCACAGTGTTACATAGGCCTACTGAACATTCGATTTCGTACGTAGTCTACAGATACAATTAAAAAAGGAAAATGTTGTGCAATTTCTTACGTGCGACTATACCTTTTTTCGTGTAAACAACGCATTATAATAATTTAATGAAATTACTCACTGCACTTTACACAGTCATTAGTTAATAGCTCGGATACAGATTTCTCTTGGTGGTTTCAATGTGAAACACACGATAAACAAAAAAAACTTGATTCTGGATGGGTTGAAGATTTCGTGAGAATAAATTTACTTTCTTTAATATTTTCACGCGTCTCTGTTTATACGTATGAATGAAAACAATTGTCTGTCTGATCGTGATTTATTACTACCGCGAATGTGCATTACCGCGTCCAACTCGTAAATCACAAGCATTCAAATTCGGAGAATGGAAACATTAAGCATGTTATTACGGTTTTTACAAAAGATAAAAAATAAACCAAATTGATTGCCTGCATGAACTTAGGTTTCATTTTTACTTCCTACTCAGGTCACATTCACATTTGTTCGGAAATAATTTTGAATTTGGTGGATGATGATTCACTTTTACTATTGAGATGAATTACGACTCTAGTATCCTAACTATAAATTTAAGAAATATGTATATATATTTATGTAAACTAATAATATTTCTTCAATAACCCAACTAAAACGTACGATTTGGAAATCGATGTATTTGATGCCATGTGCACCGTAACAGATCTAAATATGTACAACATTCCATACGAGTCAACTTTCAAGACAGAATCTGAGTGATGTGATAAATCATGAATTATCATTTGTGAAAAAAATATGGGTACGATCAAAATGAGACATGTTGACGAACACAGAATGTTGTTGTGGTCATGTGCTACGTCATTCTATTAAGATCCGTACGCAAATGTGTTATAGTGATAGAGATGGCAGGGTCGAGAGTGTTTATTAATAAAAAAAACGTTCGAGCTGTTAATAACTAAAGTGGTGCAGGTTTATTTACAGCCTGAATCACATATAATGAGTGGATATAATTTCTGAAATTAAAGGTTCTAGATTAAATTTTGCCAAGCGTTATTAAAATGGTAATAGGATATTAATGACACTTGGAAAATTTAAGCTAGAACTTATAATTTCAGAAATTATAATTTTTTTAGTTTCTTGTGATTAGAAACAGTGTTTAGGCTTTTCTGTATTTCTGCAGTAATATGTACAATTTGTAAGAACACACGTATAAAGATTACGATTACTTTTTAGGCTACGACGGCTGCGCTTAAAGTTTTACATTTGGAGTCCGTGCAAAATAATCCCAGCCTTGAATACAGTTGACTTTAAACTTTAAAATAACTCTTCTATGGATTATTTATATGCAGAAAGTTTAATATATGATCTCAAAATGTAATGAAAAAATTAATAAATAAATTGAATAAATGTAAAACTTTTTAATCAAATATTTCAAAATTTTGATGAAGTATATCCCACTTTTATAGCTTTTTAATTTTTATCTATGCCATATATTGCGAGCTCTTATATAAAGTTGTGTCATGTTCTATAATAAGCGAATGAATACGTATTCCGTACAGCCAATCTCGCCGGGGTCGACCCAAGGTTAAACAGAAAAGAAATGCGATCAACACGGCAAAGAACTCAATTCCTCGTAACACGTGACCAATCACCGACCTGGGTTTCACCTGAGCGTTGCATCGCGTGCGCAAGCGCATCCCTGCACCAACCACGCTAATTAGATGCCACATGCCATCAATAATCAGAGCAATCATAATGGATAATGTGAAAAGGCATCAGTGAAATCAAAATTACCATTTCACGATATTTGATTTTTTTATTATAAAAAACACGCATAACAAATTAACAATTAATAGGTAACATTAAATAATTAGTATAAACAATTGAGCTCGATGCTCGTCAGTAGTGACCGTGTCCGTGTCCGTGACCGTGGTGTTTCTTGGGCGCGTGGTAGACGGTCTTGTAAACGGGGACCTTGACCGGGTACGGCTTGTACACGGGCACACGGATCTCCTTGATCACGTGATAGGGGACGGGCTTCTCCACGGGGTAGGGGACCTTCTTCTCGACGTGGACGGGGACGGGGTGGTCGACGGGGACCTTGACGATCTTCTCAACGGGCACCTCGATGCGGTGAGGGACCTTGACGTAGTACGGCTGCGGTTGGGGCACCTGCACGGGAACGGGGTAAGGCACCTGCACGGCGTACGGCTGCGGCACAGACACTCGGATGATCTTCGGCTCGGGGACGTTGTAGTGTTTCACGATGTTGACGTGTTTCGGGGCGAATTCCGGTCCAAGGCCACCGCCTGAGCTACCGCCATAACCGCCGCCTCCACCGAAGCTGGCACCGCCTTCTGAGTGTCCGGAGAAGCCACCGCCACCTCCGCTTCCTCCAAAACCACCGCCGCTTCCGCCAAAGCTTGCACCGCCGTCTGAATGTCCTCCGTATCCTCCGCTCGAACCTCCGGAGAAACTGTGACCTCCATATCCACTACTGCCTCCGCCGCCGCCGCCTCCCCCGCTGCTCCCAAAGCTGTGACCTCCGAACCCGCCCCCACCCCCGCCTCCGCCTCCGCTTGAACCGAAGCTTCCATGACCGGTACCTCTCTTGACGAGCATCGTCTTCTGGGCCTGCACAGTTAGCGCTGCTGCGGCCAACAGCAGAACTGCTGACACCTGGAAACAAACAGAATGAACCAGATTAGACCAGATTAAACCAGATTATTGTTTCAGGTCAGAACACCACGTGCTCATATATTTAACAAATAATTTCCAATATGTCTTAGAAACATAACTTAGATGTCTTATGCTAGGTAATAGTGCCGTCGGAATCAGAATCATCAAATATCACCGGAGTTGCCATAAAGGGAATCCAGTTGGTGGGTTGGTGGGCGTATGGATCGCAAAGGGTCGGTAAATATGAAGAAGAAAAATGTGAGAGTAGGAAGAGAAACAATGATGAATTGGCTATGCGAGATCAATAAACGTATGTAAAAAGAAATGCACGGGAGACCTTTCTGCGGACACCAGTCACCACGGGAAGGAAACCACCTCGACCGGTTAAATTGCTCATAGTAACCGGAAAATACAATCAAAGATATGTTAGAATGTCAATCTTTAAATGCTCGCAACATAAACAACGTTTTTGTAAGGAAAAGTACTTAATAATTTTTGTTTTTATGAGAAATGGTTGAATAGTTCTGTGATCTTTATTTGAGAAGGTGTAATTAACTGTGCTCTGAGAGCGTTTAGCGTCATCGAGCTAGAAGCCAGCCAAGCCTGGAAACTGAATGATTAATCGTTTCATGCTTAATGCACACAGCTCATTCCAGTGCTACCTAGACACTCTTGCTTATCTCCATGCCAATCGCAAAAATAATTGATAATTTGCACATGAAAGTTATTATGATTAAATACCTACCTATTAGAGAATGTTCCAGATTATAATAGAGGGAATCACAATTTTAGCTACTTAAAACGGTGAAGCTATAGCTATTAGCTTGTGTTTTGTTATAACATAGGATTAATGATGGTGCAATTAGTAATTGTCTTAGCATGTTTTAATTTCAATGTATGATTGTAGTTCAATTAGATACTGACAGTAAATCTACTGAGTTCATCACTAAATTTCTCAAGTCTAGAGTACCAGATACTGACTAGACAAATCTAGACTTCATTGTACTCAATGCAAAGGATAATATTATTGGTATTCTGTCAATCGTGAATCATAAGTGACATCACTTCAAATTCGATTTTCATTCGATGCTGTTTTCTGACACGTAGACCTACCTATACACGATTTGTGTTTTGTGTTTAATAAAATCTGTTCATTCGAGTGATTCTTGAATGTTATTACTTTCCCGTTTGGGGTCTGAATTTCTTGCTTTCTCCAATCTAATGTCACTTGAATTGTTTTGTGGTGACAAACGCGGAACCATGTGCGCCCGGAGCGGTTTCAAGGACTTTTCTAGAACCGTGAAAACGGAATAATTGTAAACGCTTCGTAGAGAATTTTATGATCCAATTATTTAGCGATATTTAGGTTGAAATGAATATCAAGTGATTATATGCATCGGGCAGAGAAATCAGAAACAAAGCAGCAAACATTACCAGAAAGCTTTCAATCTTAGCAAAGAACGGGGACGCTGAATAACACCGAATGGAACAACGCCGAATCGATCGTGTGTACTGCACTTTCAAGTATAATCCTAACCCAAAAAAGTAGACCTTGTAACCTGGAACAACACCGAATCTTTTTCTGCGTTAATCCTCCGGAACAACGCCGAATCTTTTTCGGCTTAAATCCACCGGAACAACGCCGAATCTTTTTCGGCGTTAATCCACCGGAACAACGCCGAATCTTTTTCGGCGTTAATCCACTGGAACAACGCCGAATCTTTTTTGCCGTTAATCCACCGGAACAACGCCGAATGTTTTTTGGTGTAAATCCACCGGAACAACGCCGAATCTTTTTCGGCGTTAATCCACCGGAACAACGCCGAATCTTTTTCGGCGTAAATCCACCGGAACAACGCCGAATCTCACAGTGTTTGTTATAATTCTTTAAAAAAAAAGTTCTTCGGTTCGTCAATACATTCTACTCGCTGCACCGTTTAAACCGTGTATTACACAGAAAATGATTCGGCGTTTTTCCAGTGGATTTACGCCGAAAAAGACTCGGTGTTGTTCCGGTGGATTAACGTCGAAAAATTTTCGGCGTTGTTCCGGTGGATTAACGTAGAAAAAGATTCGGCGTTGTTCCGGTGGATTTAAGCCGAAAAGGATTCGGCGTTGTTCCGGTGGATTAACGTCGAAAAAGATTCGGCGTTGATCCGGTGGATCTACACCGAAAAAAATTCGGCGTTGTTCCGGTGAATTAACGCCGAAAAAGATTCGGCGTTGTTCCGGTGGATTTAAGCCGAAAAATATTCGGCGTTGTTCCGGTGGATTAACGCAGAATAAGATTCGGCGTTGTTCCAGGTTACAAGGTCTACTTTTTTGGGTTAGGATTATACTTGAAAGTGCAGTATACACGATCGATTCGGCGTTGTTCCATTCGGCGCTATTCAGGCTCCCCGATAGAACAACCTGATTCAAATCAATTTCTACCGTTACTACATGTTTTCGTTTTTATGTGTGGTATGATTGAAGCCTAACCAAACCACATTATGAAGAGTGTTTGATTCATAAAAAGCATATTGAATAATGTCTTCGTTGGTTTTGTTGGTATTTAATGCGGGTTTCAAGCTAAATCCTGCTTTATGGAAAAGTTTGCCCCAACTGGGGATTGAACAAGTCTGTATTTAGATGTACCGTGCTCTTGGTAATCAAACTACCATGGCCGTGACAACAAACCTCTATTAAACTGATTTGAATTGATTTGTTTTTTAGATTATTGACACTTGATGGATCGAAAAGTAGACTGTATTGCCGCAATCATTTTGTGTTTTATTAAAAAATAACGACTGTTGTGCATGTTACGGTCATCACTGTCTCATATGCCATGAGTTGTATACTGAGTAATCTGTTTATATGGGTATTTAAGCTAAATCCAGATTTATGGATTATGTACATGGAATTTTTGTTTTAGAAAAATGATTTGCGGCAATGCAGTTTACTGTTCGATCGATCATGTGTCAGTATCACAAAACCAAATAGCAGTTTAAAAGAGATTTGTTCCTGCGGCACCTGTAGCGTAATTGGCAGTAGCACAACCGGTATGTAGAATCCAAGGTCCGTCAATCGGCTAGCGGAGAAGCGAAGTTCGACAAGCCTCCGTCAGGAGATTGACGGACCTTGCTTAGAACCGGAGGATCTGTGTTCGACCTCCAGTTGGGACAAACTTATATTATAATATCTATGTTTCCGTTATTTTTATTATTATGGGTTTTTATTATTAATTTTGTGTGTGTTATTATTATGTGTATTATTATTTCTTAGTATGGCTGCTGTTTAACCAAAATAACATTCAAAGTAAAATTACTTTCTGTTATGTAGTTATTTAGATCGACTTTTTAATACAAAAATGTCATATAACAGTTTTCGTTTAACTTGCCTTCATATCCGTACGTTAAGGTTGTCTACTACCATCAGACTACTGCAAACTATTTTATTGACAACCGAGTGGTTTCGTGTTATTAATTATATGCCTCATGTATGGCGGCGATAGCTCGAGGATTCGCTCTATATTAAATCTGAGGTTTCCATTTCCTACTTCACCGAGCTGAGCTGATTCCGTTTCCAGATAACGAAAATGAAATGTTATAAATTGCAATTGTGAGCTCGCAAGATGAAACGTTGATATCTTGAGCACGTTCAAGAAGACATTCAAAAAGTGGTTCCTATACGCGGAATTTGGTTTTGTATCAGTTTAATTAATTCAATATTTTAGAATTAATCATTAATTATTATTAAAATAGCAATCCTCACAACAATATTTGAATGTTTTTTCATTGTTCATCAGTTCATTGTTTAGTATTTTAGCTGATAGATAAATATTTGGGCTTAACGTCTTATATTTTTGCAACTAGGCTAATCAAGACGATGAGTGGGTGATAATGAAGATGAAATAGGGGACTGTTTGGAGGAAAGGAGCAAGTAGGAGGGCGCGTGAGGAAAGGAGAAAGGGGAAGAAAGGGGATTGGGGTGTGGACAGCACTTTCTGATACAAATTAAATTCCACGTAGGAATCACTTTTTCAAAATCTTGGAGCGTTCTAAATATATCAAGATATCAAAGACCCGTTACTTAGCGAGCTAGGCTCCCTCCGCCCTATAACTTAAGTACATTTAGTGTAGTTGTGACTCGATTCTCTGCGTGAAAGTGCACTAAAGCCATACTACCCCTACTTCTACAATCATATTGACTCGTGCTTTCCCAGTCGACAATTTCATCACTTATGAAAAGGAAACGCAAAGAGTGAATCCTTAGTAAGGAAGTCGTTGATATTGATCAATATTTATGATGAAAGAAGAGCAGGAGTGGAATTGAAAGCCCTCGAAATTAGATTGTAGGATGTATCAAGCTGCGGGATAGAAGTCTGCTTCTCTAGCCGGCTGAGCTGAGAGACTGAAATGATATTCTTCAATCGATCTTTGCACCATCTTTGGTTTCGTTTTCTTCAATTTTGATCGTGTAAGGCTGAACAATCCCTTTCACGAGCATCATCCTTGAATAGTATACTTGTTTTAATAATTTGAATAATAATAATTTAAACAAAATATTTTGTCGGTGTTCTAGAGACTCATTGGAAAGAATGTTTCCTTTTAACAATAATAAAAGGTTCACCGATAGGAGGTGACTTTTATTCTGGACCAGGTTCGATCCCCAAACGGACATTTCTACTGATTGATTTTTTGCCATATTTTTCGTCACTCACAAGACGAATGCTGGGAATAAAAACAATTTGAGTTGACGCATATATATATAAAGTTTCAGTTGAGTTAGTAAGAAGCTGAGTAAAACTCTACACATCCAACATCGGCTGGGACTCAAACCCAGAGCTCTACTTTCTAGCCGAGGAGGTCTTAAAACGTTTACAACTGATTTTGTTAATTTTAAAAAGAAAACGAAAGTTCGTCGCCTAAAATAGCAGACAGCCAGATTGGGTGGTTGACCTTCATGGTACGTACTTGTACTATTACAAGAAAGAGTGGTTTGAGAAGGTACCACTTCAACGACACTTCCCTTCTCTTACCATCACTTTCTCGATGTATGAATAAGTGCATCAACTTATATTAAGTAACGTATCACGAAGGGTCCAAAATGCTTTTCATTACTTGCAGAGTAGGAATAAACTACATGAAAGTAGAGACTTTCCCCTCAACCACGCTACACCATAATCAAATTGTTGCATTTTACATTCACTCATAAAATGAATATAAAAAGAACATATTATTACATTGCCATTATATAAGGAAAGAATAACTACATGAGTAAACAACTAATAACAAAAATAGCAATGAATGAATAATAACCCTTTTAATATGAGGGGCAAAACTAGTTCTGAATTTAAAGTAAACCTTTTTCAGTGATTTGCTGCAAATTTACTTTTCACTTTACTTCACTCCCGTTCATCACTTAATATAAGAGGCTAAGCACAAAAACAAGGTGATGCATACAAATTAACGAATATCTCAAGAATTTTATCTTACATTTCAGCAAACTGACTGGCAAAACATCATACAACTTTGAAGTTCTTATAGTCTGACAATGGGTAACATTCTATCTAGTTTTGAATAATCCCCTTCTCCATTCAGTCTGTTGGCTAGCATAGCATTGAAAACTCGTTGAAGTACTCAATAGACTTGACCTAACTTCATGGTACATCGGGTTGCTTTGTAGACCAACCAGTCGAAAGAACTTCAGTTGCCATCGAAGCAATACAAAAATGTATTTAAAGTATCAATAACGTTTATACGCAAACGTCAATAACGTATACAATACATAAAAATATCATCCCCTGTATATTTATGTATTACGTTATTTTGATATACTCTCTTTAATATAAGGTTGCGAACCCATGCTCAAATCAATTGATCGTCTCGACGAGAGCCGTGTAATAGTATCTTTCCAAATACTTAGCCATCTTGTTTCTATGCAAATAATATAAAAATAAATATATTATATTTAGTCTGGCATGTTTTGTCAGTTTAACATTTTGACATGTTATTTTTTTTAAATCAATTAATAAATCATTACTCTCCACATAAAACAACAATACAGACACAGTCAATGGATTCATTTACCCACAGAAGTACAGTGGAAACTTGAGCGTTTGTTTATTACGAAATATCAAAAATCACTGACTATACTGCCAGTTATATTCTAATTCTGGCTAGACGTTTTGAACGTCAAGTTTGCCAAAAAATTCTACGCCACTACACACAAATTAATAACAATATTTACCGAGACATGATAAAAAACTAAATTTCAATAATCGAATTAGTGTGTGTTTTATGCCCTATAACACAATAACATATTCTAATACAAGAGCAATATAAACATTAGTGTTACTACGAGAACAATTACGGTTTAAACAAATTAATAACAATATTAATTAATATCTACCCATTTTTGGTTTTCCGTGCTCTAATGTGATAATAATTTGAAGACGTTTGCCACACAGGTGAACAAAATTACTCACCAAACTATATAATATAACTCAAAAACGATATTTATGATAACCGTTACACAAAATAATTTCCAACGAGTAATAAAAGATCCATTAATAAACATTAGTTGCTCCGGTGCATCGTGAAGACTGTATTAACTATGCTGTTGTTATTGTGTTTACTCGTATCGAACCAAAGCAGTTACCAAGGTAGCGTTCAGTGGGACTCTACATATAATACATACAACAAAATGTATATATGTAGAAAAATATAAATGTGATGCAGAGATAACATGTGTTTTTTTAAATATATATTCATAGCCACGGCAGCTTTATGGTAATGTATACTTGATTTTGTGAATTAGTTTCTGGCTCACTTGATGATAACATTGCCTACATTAAAGCCGCTCATGTATCAGACACTTGAGATAAACTGACCTAAAAATCATTCAATATTAACTAAATATCTATCGAATTGGAACTGTTTTTCATAGGAGGTCAGTAAATACACGTCTTTCAAAAATTACTTCGTTTCAGCAATATAATTTCCTTAATTAATGAACAACTCTAATTAAGAACAATTGTGTATGTTCTTACCTTGAAAGCCATGTTGCTGCAAGTGAGTGACCGTCCGTCACAAGTGCGTTGAATGACTGGTGTCTGTTGTGGTAAAGCAGGTGTAGTTCTTATACCCTCCCCTAACGTAGCGCGCGCTTGACTTTCACTGGGGAGGGCGACTGCAGTAGAGCACTCCCACTACGTCATCATAGGCCACATGGATGGGTGAGCGGCTCGCTCACTCACTCACTAAAATAGTCAGACAGTTATAATAGCAAAACAAGGTTAGATGAACTTCCGCGCGGACGCAGTCTCGATTAAGTAACGATGTAATTAGTTGTCACTCTTGCTTTCACGAGGAGTTATTGGTGGTGCACGGATTCAGGGAAGACAGAATGTTGCACTTTGCTTCCGGTTTATCGTGGAGCAGAGACATAATCTGTGGTCCGCGGGCCCCTGGGACTCCACAACAATGCCACAACTAAATTCAGGAAAAATTATGTTGTTACAAAATAATGAAGATAGATCTAAGATAAATATTGTTTTATGAGTTTAACATTACATTCAGTTTTGTAAATAATAGTAGAAAATTACATGGTATACATAAACGGTGACTTTGGTTCCGTCATGGGAAAGAAACTAATAATAAATTGTATAAATGACCCCCACTGTAAATCAGTTATTTTAACTGAGTGAATAGACAATAGGTACAGATTTTTTTTTATTATTTATTTAATGGCGTCAGCTGGGGGTTATGGACAGGAGGGGGGGGGGGGGGGGGGAGGAACATGCGCTATGAAAATGGTATTAAAGTTTTGAAATTCAATTTTTTGGAAAGTGCTAGCGAGTCCACAGTTCGCAAAAAATTGGGAATCTCTCTCTTAAAGTAATTAAGTTTTGAAATAATTTATTCCATGTACTTTCATATTAATGTACTTTCATTAATGTACTTTCATAATGTATAATGGCAACTTATTTGAACTCGCCACTTCCGAAAGAAAATGAATTGTTTGAACTTAAAACCATTTCGGATTTTAGTGTCAGAACACATTTCATTGTGTATTTCTTAGGAAGGTGAAACTTGTAGTTTTTTAAAATTATTATTATTAGTTGGTTAAGCAATGATTGGTAAATTTGTATATTGTAATGGTGGGACGTCTCAATACCAATTTATTAACTTATGTATACTAGAGATATGTTGCCTATTATTTATATTTTTTTATTTCTTGTTGTTTACTTAATTTAATCAATATCCTATTCAGTTATGAAACGGATTTACAGAGGAGGAGATTGAGTAGGCCTAGATCTATATATACAAACGATAATGGAAAATCGAAATAATGGCACGAATAACAAACCAACAAAACAAACTCACTTACACTATCTTTATTACTATTAGTTTTTTTTTTAAATGTAATTTGTTACTCTAATCGTTACAATAATTAGTGTCTGTTTTTTGCTTCATGTAAGGTGTGCTTCATGTAAGTGATATTTTCATCACTGTGGCATCACTGAATATGATATCTGTAATTGGAAACTAATATGCGTGACAAGACTACAAAGACTTGTGAAGAAAATTAACGGAAAATCGTACATTATAAGTGTCGTATGAGAGAGTATTTTAATTAATAATAAATCAACAGCTCAAAATCATTCAATTCTTTGATAACTTCCTTGTAGTTGTAGGTAGATAGTGCTATACCTTACCGTGATGTCATATAGTAAAACACAGCAGATATCTGGGTAGTAATTCCTTACTCACATAACGAACTACATGTGACCCAGGTTCAATGCTAAACCACAAACCACTCAGTATACTTCTTGTTCTATAGTCATTCCTCAAATGCCAGTATCAACGTATAGTTGGCCGCGGTTGATTAGACGTTGGAGGTCATATCTCGATTTAGCTGCGGATTGCGGATCCTGCGTTCTAGGTTCGAATCCTGGCCTGGGCATGGATGTCATGTGGCGTTTTTTCACTTTTATTATCAGTCACCCACTCACCGTCTTGATTAACATCGTTGCCAAACTGTCTGTGAGACTTTCAGCCCAATTATCATAATCAAATGCAGAATTATATCCAGCTGGATTTCTCATGATTGAATATTAATACCTAGGGGTCCACTAGACCTCCGCTTTGAGCGTTCTCCGCTAGGGGATCAGGGTAAATAGCAATGATTTTCAGCATCTATAGTAGGCTAGATCGCCAGGCTAGCAGCAGCAGGCGTAGCACTTTGATGCCATCTTGAAATGGGCAAATAACACAGGCGGGGATAGGAGTTTCTAATGCGACTTTCTGCCATTGGCAGCGCTAGCAGTACTTAAAGGTCCAAATTAGCATGTAAATTGCCAATTTCAAGATGGCTTCAAATCGCTACGCTTGCTATACTGAGTGCCGGTTGGGGGACTGGCGATCTAGCCTACTATAGATGTTGAAAATCATTGGTAAATAGGCCTTGCAAGGAAGTATTAGAAGGTACCATATAAGGGAGCAAGGGAAGATTAGAATGGAAATCAAATGTGTGAACAAGAGCGGAACATGTTATGAGGAAGTGCATAGAAATGCATCTCAAACCAGTGCTCGTTCGTCAAAAGATTATCGGTAATGTAATAATTAATATTGTGATTAATGCAAAAGATCTAATTTCTGTACTCAGTCTATACAGTCACTTTAATAACTAGAAATAATTACAATTATAATTTCGACGTTTAATATATCACTTTCATTTTTTAAATTAACATATTTAAGTGTTGCATCTTTCTATTTCTCCCTAAAATACCGAGCTCTGGGAGTTTCCAACAAGTCCAAACAAAAAGCTATACAACTCTAGAATGTATTTTGTTTAAATTAAACTTAAAATAGTGAATACTTAGTGGCTTTGTATCTCCTGTATCTCTACCAGAGATTACAATTTAAACAGATATTCCTAATGTATCATTTTTGTCGATAATCAATATATAGATTTAGCACTTTTTTTGGTACACACACAATGTTCACTATCATAATTATCAATGGCGCTTATATTGGAAGAACCTTCAGGTATAATTGCCAGAGGGGTAAGGTAATTCGAGTGCCAGTTTATAGCGCTGTACGCGATGGCATCGCTGGAGGTGAGGAGAGGGGGGGAGTGGGGGGGGGCATAAACCAGAGAATAATTAAAGTTTATAATACATAAAAGTGTTTCGTAATTACTATAATAATGTCATAATGGCAATAAATCAATAATTATATAATCCATACTAAAGTAACTCTTATGTCCACTGCATGACTCCTTCATTTATGAACGCTCTTTAAAGTGTTATTGTTTTCTTTGTACAGCAAAAGTCGCATAAATTACAAAATAATGAATTAAAAGTATTATGAAATAATAATAAATAAACCTTTAAAGCGGACGTCACACATTTGTTACGTAAATAGGAAAGCCAGTTTTCCCGATTGCATAATAGTATAGCTCAGAGAGATGATGTTAATATCGAGGAACTAATGAAAATGTCAAAGTGTTTTATAAATATTACTAAAAAATAAAAATATGAATTAGATGATTGGCTAACATATTTGTTTCTTAATTTTCTTACCAGTCAAAATGGTAAAAACAGAATAATGATTTTTTTAAAGAGTTCTTATGCCATTTTTATGGTCCCAATCCCTGGGCCCGGATTCACAAGAGGTCCTAACTCTTTTTCTGGTCTTAACTCTAAGACCTGCAGCCTAGCTTTGGACCTCCTGTAAAACCAGACCCAGGTCACATGAAGAAGTTACTAATTCCTGGTAGGAACAAGGCCACAATGAACATTCAAATAATATGTTTTTTAAAGTCTGTTCTCAAATATTTTTCTGGATTCACAAGAGAATCAAAGTTAGGCCGGTCTTAGAGGCAACACAAAAAAAAGACGTAGAGCCTCTTGTGAATCCCGGCCCAGGATTTTTGGAAACCATTCTT
Source organism: Isoperla grammatica (assembly GCA_945910005.1). NCBI lineage: Eukaryota > Metazoa > Arthropoda > Insecta > Plecoptera > Perlodidae > Isoperla > Isoperla grammatica. The sequence goes on along the minus strand of OX246737.1, from coordinate 113,246,078 downwards.
GTATTACTGTGAAACAACCTTGTAGTTATTTGTGATTAACAACAATGAGAGACGTACAAAGTCGCACTCTTTTACATATCACATTCCTTGCTCTAATCGCTTTAATTTTAAGACAGTCTTCACTATTACAATATTCTTAAAATTAATTGCATCTGTCCACAGGGTATAAGATTAATGCAGAAGACTTGCGCCCCCTAACGCCTCCACCCCCCAATGTCAACGACGCCGCTGTCTACCGCCAGTGGTAGTAGACAGTATTTGGTTCTAGAGGGAGGGGGGGGGGGGGGGGAGGGGGGGGGGGAAACATACAAAGGGGCACCGTCTGTTCATCAAAGACAAAAAATGAGTTACAATTGGGTTGCAGATTGCCGATTCTAAATGAAACTCAATGTTGAGGATGTGACAAATTCAACTGACCATTGCGCCAGATCAATGCAGCAGTTTAAACTTGTAACAAATGCATTTAAATTAGGTTTTAAATAAAATAAAAATAAATTCACATAAAGAGTCCACCTATACTCAGTAATGAAACTGATTTTCAGTGGGGGACTTTAATTTAAAGTGACTAAACCAACCCTGTAGGCTCCGAACACCATCAATGAGTGAGCGATAACCAATCAAAGATCGATATTTCAAATACGAAACATATGAATCATTGATTGGACAGTTCAATTGGTTACAATATTGTACGACCATTTGTCTATTGCTTATTTACTTGTTTGATGTTGTATTTGGGAAGAAGATGAGGGCGCCGTACGTTTGTTGCGGAGGCCCCCCCTTCCCCCCTTCCGGTTACACCAGTGCATCCCCGCGCCGAATGTTAGAGTTAGATAATGATGAAAACCGAGTGGCCTGTGAGATTTGCCTCGGATTAATTCCCCCACCGCCCATCACAGCTGACGGGAGATGCGATGCGATGCCGCACTTGACAGAGCCGCGGCCACACTCGCAGAGTTTTTGTCGATCCTTTAATTATTTGCAGATATCAGTCACGTCCGGTTAGCTCGGTAGCTTCATGTTATGTGTTATTCCCACCATCAAACCAACACATACGCTGTCTTGTTGGAGTTACACGAGTCGTGGGTTTTCAACTTCAAAATTGTTAACAACTGAACTCTCCGTAAACACAAAACTAGTACATAGGCCTAGTTCATTAGATGGAATGGCATCACTTTATTTTATTTTATTTCTTACTTCTAGACATTAGTATTATTAGTTAGACACACTATATCTGGTTGTGACAGCATGGATATAGATCTATATATTATGTATGTGTGGATAGGCACTGTTATATGCATTACATGTTATTGCATCTTGTCTGAACTGTCAATTCCTATTTATATTAACCCTATACAATACTTGATGTTTTTTATGTGTTAGCATATTCTTTATCCCTTATACTGATTTACTTGGTAAAGTTCAAGTATGTAAGATGTGTTTCAAACTATATAATTTTGTTAAAGAAACAAGGCCAAATAAATAAAAATAAATAAATAAATGTCACAACATCGTTGAATCTTACCAACTAACAGTGTCGTCGTCCACGATGGCTCATGAGATTATGACGCAGCTCTTAGAATATGCGACTTAGGGACGTGGGTTCGAATCCCACACACGCCATAGGTTTTATTTTGTAATTGTCCTTCGTCTATCACTGCTCATCGTTTCAAATAAAACTGTTACACCAATAGAGATCTACCGATAGAGGTAACTCAGCGGTTCGATTCCGGCCACCGACCATCCTGATTGAAGTTTTTTTGTGAGGTTTTTCTCAGTCGTAAACGCTGAGATTGAGTCCTACTATCAGCTCTCAGACATTCCTTCTCAACTATAAAAACACCTCCTTGTAAAAGATCTCTCACACCAAAAAGTAAGATAGTGTCAGGGGAGTCAGGACCGCCCACAATGTTTCCAACTTTGCAAGTGCGAATCACTAACGTTTTTCCCGATTATCTAGTAAAATTTGGTTGCGTTAAATTTTTTGATGGAAACCTGCTTGCACGTTTTCTTGTACGTTACCGTCGAAAAACTTACTGCAACCAAATTGTACTAGATAATCGGGAAAAAACGTGAGTGATTCGCGCTTGTTAAGTTGGAAACTAAATGGGGGCGGTCCTGATACTATCTTACTTCTTGCTGTGAGAGATCTATAGTCACCTGAAGAGGGGCACATCAGATAAAGCTGGTGTGCACCGTATAACAGCTATTGCAACGAAAATTATTTAATTATTATAATACAGATGTAAAGCAACGAGCATCAACAGTACCCGTTTAGGCGTGGGTCCTCTATTCACCCATCGCTTAACCTACTCCCAATGGCGTTACCTTTGTTCTCGTATGTGAACGCAGCTTCAACGTGCATAGTTATCATGTTGGTATTGTGTTACCCGTTGCAACGTGTGAATGAGCATCGAACCCAGGCATCTCCAGTGAGAGGTGACCCGCCCAGATTATCGTTCACTCGAGTTTAGTTTTCACATGGGCACTTGAAAGTTGTCTTTCACGACCGCATGTGCAACAACTTCGCCTGCATCTTGACTGATGAATATTTAATGTGTTCTTTTTAATAACATTTTTTTGTGATTTATTGTGGTTTCGCTTACTTTCTACTCTTTTTTACTACCGAATATTAATAGTAATATATTCATGGTTTTAGTTATTCAAATATACCGTGTAAAAACGTTTAAAAACTCGTAAATTATACTACCCACTTACTGGATTCCACCTTCGGCGGAAAAGGAATAATAATTTTGCGTAAAAAAATACATGTTATAGGACCCACACCTGCACATTAGCTTCACCTATTGTGTCCCAGTTCAGTTAAAACTATTAACAAGGCGTCTTATTATAAAGGTACCTTAAGGGTTATTATTTTTAAACGGGTAAAAATTGTACTGTTTACTGGGAAGAAAGCACTACTACTAATACTACTACTACTAGGTCCTCTATTAGGTATGTTGCGGTGTTTGGATAGATGGGAAGGAATGTTCGAGGGCAGTTCGTGCATAATCAAAATATAAAAATGTATTTAACATTAAACTAAAGAAACAAACAATAATTGTATTGTAATTTAATCTACTTCAGAATTACTAAATTATTTATTTACATTTTTTGCTATTTTTAAAAATTTTAACTATATACTTAGAACCTGCTGTGAAAGTCTATTTACGTAAATGTATGTTTATTCGAATATATTAGTGTAATCAGTGTATATATAACATAGTTGTGGATTACAGATGCGCATACATACAGTATATTATTACGCTGATACTGAGTAATTAACATTCTATCTTGAGAGTGCCACTCTGTGTGCTGTGCTGGGCTGGGCTGTGGGCATAATGCGTTTAATGCATAACAATAACACCTGTTATGCTTATGAATGCCACACAGGAACACGATGTGTCATGATGCGTTGTAGAGAATCGTGCATATCATCCAACCACACTTGTCTTCAACGGGACATGTTGGTGATTCTAGGTAATAAAGTGTTACGCAATAACAACTGCATTTCACCCATGTCGTGATGTGCATTTTATTGTGGAGAGAGCATGTTTGTTTAAAATGTAAAACAAGAAATGTTTTCCTGCCGCGAAGAAGATAGAAAGAATTTAACAATTTTAAAATCCGCATACCTTAAAACATTCTAGATACCGCGAACTTGGAAGTAGCATGTCAAGCTGTGACCTTGAAAATGTGTCTCATATACAATGTTAAACACCGCCAATTATGTCAGAGAACTGGTTACACCTTCGTTTGACTCTAATATACAAGTCTATAAAGATAAGATTGAATAGCAAGAGATGGTTGAAGCCAGACCAGACCACCTGTGAGATACCAGGGTTAGTTAGATTTGTTTGAATATCTTGGGGAATCCCTCTACGTGCGTGTTTGTTTGTATCCCCCAGGGTAGGTATGAGTTAGTGCAGGGTTTATCAACCCCATTGAGAGAGAGCGAGAGAGAGAGCGACTAAAGACCCGCTTTACGCTTACGGAGCATTTGTATTGTGTGCTCAAAATAGTATGTTATTATAGCGATTTATATTCGTATAACAGGTACTGCTGAAATTGATGAGAAATAATAAATGAAATGTGGAAAACAGTCTTAAAGACAATCCTAATTGCAATAAAAACAGAAGGGTTATAACAAATACCTTAGTAACCAGCTGCGCTACTGGTTAATAAGGTTTTTTTTTATGAAAACACAATTTATTAAATTATAAACAAACAGGGTACATGAATTCTTCATAAAATTTCCTAAGTAAATAACTTTTAACATTTTAACATAAAATAAAGACAAAGTCACAAAAGCATAAAGGTTTGCAATTCGGCAAGACAATACATATATAACATGAGGAAAAAAGTTGAAAAAAAAGGAGGTATTTGGTTATAACTTACCTCCGTCCCGTGTAGAAACGCATCAGGTCGATGTCATACTTTTAATTGTTTAGAAGCATTACCTGAACGATTTGGCCTCGACGAGTCTAAGAAATAGTTTGAGATATCTAGGTTGTTGGTGGGTGTGTTGTATAGATTGAAGCCGGTACATAAATGAACGAGGAAATATGAGAAATTTAAAATAGCTCCAATGTGAAAGTGAAATAGTGAATGAATTACATTTTGTATTGTCTTTAAAGCTTAAAAACTGGCAGGGGATTCTATTGTTTGTGCGTATTACATGATGTATAATGTAAATTCAAGGCTATACTCATTCTTATCCTTAACATCACTTGCATGTTTTAAACAATTAACATAGTGTTGGGTTATGTATTTTTGCTTTGCAAGAATATTTAGAGAGGGATAATGCAGGTACATAAATGAACGAGGAAACATGAGAGATGTAATGCAGGTTGTAAGTCAATGCAGAACTTACAATTTAAAGCAAGTGGATGATTTGGATTGGACCTAACGTCAATACTTGATTCAAAAGACGACGGGAGTGAATCGCAATGCAACGAAGTCACAAAAGACGCAGTTACTTCTTTCATCATATATTGAATCAGAATAAAACGAATTCACCTCCCTTCTAATCATGTTTGTCCTACGATTTAACGAATGCATACGTAACTCCATGTTTCTAAAATCCACTTGAGTTGAGCGTTGTTGAGACCTTTCCAAACGAACAACTTCCGCAAAGTTTTGTCCGCAACTCAAATGACAAGTTCGTCATGTTTGAAGACATTTGGATAATGTCTCACTCGGCAGAACTACCTTTCAAGTGGTTTTTTGCAATCCGAAAGTAGGAACCTAACTTGAATAGAGTCGCTTGGAAGCCGAAATGACAGCCTGCTTTGTTGATCGAGATAAAAATAAAAATAGAATAGACGAACTAATTCCTTCCGCGACCTACGAGTGTGTGAGTGTGAGTGTGAGTGCAAGTGATTATTACCGGAAGCTCCATTGAGGAACCTGTTTACCATTTAGTGTGATCAACTTGTCCATATGCGTATACGGAGTTTCGTGCTTTCACATTTAAGAAATAATTACACACTATTTTTTTTATTTAATTCAACGCTTAAAAAAAATGCATTGCAACTAAAATACATAGCAGTAAAAATGTAAGGCCACGTAGTGTAGGCCTATAATTATCTGCGGTAGAATCATGAATAATGAAATAGAAGTAAATTGTTTTCTGTAGAATGTGTAGAGTACCTTCCAGTCTTATTGTGTGGGGGTTGAGAAAGTATTAACATATTAATACATTATTATACTATACATTTTTATTTTAAGAGTTTTCATGAAAATGTGAATCAAGTCCCATATTGATAGCAAACGTGATAAAGTGGTCTTAATTATATGAATTATCTGTTCTCCCAAATGTGGTTTATATCAGTCAAAATTGAACATCATATAACTAGCACACATATAGGAACTGTTTTGTCTTTCATTTCGTTAGGTAGTAGGGCGAGCTCATCTTGACAGCTATTATGAAAGTTACGATTTGATTGAAAAAAGATTTACATCCAAATTTAAATCTCATATTCTTACTTTTATCATTTTGTAATAGTTCAAAATACATAATTAACAGAAAGTAGGTTAATTCAAGATCCCTCGACCATAATGTTAACGTTCGAGTTTACGTTGACATTCATGCCCGGTTTCTCAATTGGTTAACGGGTCGTTAACGGGGTCGTTAACTGGTCGTCCGAATCTGTAACCCAACAAACCCATGCAGATAACGGACCGTCAGCTAACGGCCCCGTTAATGACCGATTGAAAAACCGGACCTTAATCTATGAAAATGTTTGTCATATGAAACCCATTTATTGATTACTGACTTTTTGGGGTAATTTATTGTTTGTAACGTAACCTTTAGATAAATATCAACAGTAAGTGTTTAAAACAGTTATTGTTTATTGTAGAACGTAGTTTCTTTAGTTATGGTTCACATTTGCATATTATACACCAATGAAGCATTGACAATTACGCATTATACTTATGTATTGTGTATAAACTATTACATAAAGTCGATCCACTATTATAACATGAATTCATAGTTTCTCTAAATGTCAATTTTGTGAAAGTGCAGCTCATAAACAATCGTGTGTGAACCTATAAACAAACACGTTTATCACACAAATCACAATGTACTTCAAGATAATTTATTGCAAATAACATGAAATATTAATTTATTTTCAAAGACTTCCTGCTACGACGGTGTTTTTACGTCTTCTGTTGTTATGTATGTATACTGAACATCAAAACATAATATATCTCCAGCGAGTATTGTGTCGTTCATTTCTAATTCATAAAGTAAAACTACATGAAAACGTTTTTTAAACTGTTTAGATTGCTTCATAAAATCCAGTCTGTCTAGTCTGTATGAACCACATATAGCTTTCAATTAATTCTTGTTAGTTGTATCTTAGTTCGCGTGTATGATAAAATTGATAATACAAGCGAATAGTTTGTTACTTTACGTCTCTATAATTGCAATCATGCTATTCGAAACGATGAGAGAAAGATAGATAGCTTGATAGATAGATAGATGGATAGATAGATAGATTAACACATCCCATGCATTATGCAGGATTCGAACCCACGTCCGTAAGTGGCTTACGCTTAGGACCCGCGCCCTAACCGCATGAGCCACCGAGGACGGATGGCAGTGAATAGAGATAGCATTCACCCTTTCCATTTTATTCCCCTTTCAGAGTGAAACAAAGTATTTTCATCAACGATCTCTACAGGAGTTGTCTACTAGTAATCGGGTAAAGAACATAATATGTTTAGGGAATAGTATAATAAAACAAACAATACATAATAAAATATATAATGTGTAACAAAATAATGTATGATAAAATAATATAATAATAGTAAAAAAAAGATAGAAATGATCAAAATAAGTTTACTTAAATAACGTTTGTTTGTATAATTATTGTTTATTTCATGTGAAGTTTCTTAAAATCCAAACTAATGTGTTTCCGAGTAGTGCACTGAACAAAGGGACGATTGTGTGTCAAGCTACTTTTAAAGTGACTCTCGGCCGTGCATTTCCGTATGTTTTTATGCACAGGAGAACGTCTAACGTCTGTCTGGTGATACTGATCTCGATAAAAATACGTTTGAGTGTAAGTTGCATGTGAAAGTATGTTTTCTTACAGATAAAGTAATACCCACACACAACTATCGAATTGCTGGTATAAACTGGAACGCTCAAAATTCACCGCTCTCTTTTCGGGTTTAAAAATAATATTTTATAGGGAACGGTCAACAGTTTTTTTGTTGAGAAATGAGAAGGGATTTGCATAGTTCTGGTAAATGGTGACAATTGGGAGCCATCTGAACAACGACGTACATTATGAAGATATAATGTTTCCCACCGAAAATCAGTTTGTTAACTGTCTCGGTGGCAGTGTTTTTATTTTTAACTCATTGGTTATGTTCACGTCCGTTCTGCTTAAAATTGTACAACTATATTGTAGCAACACGGATATTTTAAGCTGTTTTTATACATACATGGATTTCTAGTGCACATATGCTTGAGTTAGTGCACCGGGAAAATGCACAGTATATGGGAGAGGTTCCGATTGCCGTTTCATGAGATTTTATCTTTAATCGACAAGTTAATAATTTGCACACTTGAAAATAGTATTTTTACGCATGTTGTGTAATTGCAATTAAAGTTATTTTTATGTACAAAATGCTACTGTATTATGTGTGAAATGCGTTTAAACATATGAAGTAAATCTACCCTTTGTGATGGACTGGCTTGAATCAGTGCGACAAGATGTGCTCAAAATAAACATCGGAAATGAATATGAAATGTTTTCTTAAAAAAAGTTTGAGAAGAAATCACGACTTCCTTTGTTTTGTTGAATCCCGTTTTCTCCTTTTCCTTCGTTTCTGATTTAAAACCCTTCACTTCCCAGTTCCCTTTCTTTCCTTCCGTTAGAATTGCGGATATTTCTTATTCTAGTTGTATTATTCTGACATTCGTTCTGTATGTCTTACTTCATAAATCACAAAATGTCTCCTCGAATAAAAATATGTAGGGATATTATTACGTTTACTATTGGAAATGACGTAAGTTTCCAGACGGGAAGCGGATGTTTATGGGAATCCCAGTTCGACAGTAAAATGTTACTGTTCTATTACTACGTCGTCGTATTAAACCCCTCACTTTTACTCCTTGGCTTCGTTGCCGTGTTATTATTTTAAAGAACATATTTTGATACTGTTCGGTTGAAATACCATATTAAAGTTGTAAACGAATTTGCGAAGTAAAAGCTCTCGGCAAATTCAATATGGCGCGTATGACAGCGTGAATTGATGTAATTTGACGAGTTATATCGTGGATAATACTGTTCATATTTTCCGTTTGAGAATGTGTATTTAGAGAATTATTTTCTATATAGCTAAAAAGAGGATTTCGGTAGTGGTTCCTTTGCGTAATTGTTCCTGTTTTCACATAGTTTGCTAGGACTTGATGTATAAACTGTTTTTTGTTCTAGGGATTCCTATTTAACAATCTTTATGTTTGATTACCTTGTACCTATTATTTGTTAATAAAGTTATTATTATTAATGTATAAAGTAGTCCCAACTTAACTATATTACATAGTCCGGTGTTAAGACGACATAGCTGAGTCCAGTACAACCAACTTAATCTTCTACTTCTCTAGTTTATATTCCTTCCGTATACTGGAAAAAGCGAGAGAAGATACATTTGGCGGAATACTACATTTACGAAAGTGTGAAAGAACACAAGAACCTGTTGATCTCCGATGAAACAGCGAGCATGAAAGTGCTGATAATAAAGGAAGGCCATCCATTCACGTATACAAACTTCGATATCTTGAAAGTTGTTTAACGTCGTTGAAGATTTATAAATAGGTTGACATGATTATAGTTGCGGTATAATATGAAGTGTTCTACTTCTAATTAATAAGTCATTATTGGACAACCTTTAGTGTTCACCCCTTACCTGAGAGACATTGAGACTGTACATATTATGTAACTACTAATTAGATATGTGGTTTATCTATGTATAATTATGTTTATAATGAATGAATGAATTAGTCTTTATTGGACAACCTTGATTGTTCACCCCTCACCTGAGAGACATTGACACTGTACAGATTATGTAATTAGATACTTGTATATCTATGTATGATTATGTTTATAATATAATATTAACAGTATGTATATTCATTTGTTTAACTAGCATTTAATTAATTCACTAAATTTTAATTTCTTTAACACCTTAGAAAAAGAATAATTTCTCACACCCCCTCTAAACGTGGGACTTGCGGGTTAGAGGTCATCAATCACTTTTTTAACTACTTTCCTAATCGTTTCATTTTATACAACATTCAATATCGCTCCTTTGAAATTAGGTTATTCACACGGTTCAAGTTATAATAACAAAGCCATTCGAGCAGGTCAGTTAATAATTAGTAATTACTCTCACATACTGCTAATTACCCATTATTAACTTAAAGAACAAAATAACCTTAATCTCAAAGAAACGTGAACCGTGGAAGATTTCTCTAGTTGCGTTTCAACTAGAAATACGATTTGCGTTCATGAGAAGCATATTGTTAAATGTAAAACACCATTGATTAGTAATTAATTTAATAATATATTTCTTGATTAACATAGCTGTTGTTTAGATCTATTGGAATAAAGAGTTTAAGTAATTAATTAAAATCATGTAAAATCATGTAAAATTTGTGTATTCTACAGAGAAAAATACGGTTATATGCAGATATGAACTAGTTTTTAATGACCGTTTATACAAGGAACAATTATGAATGTTTATTTCTAAGTCTTGTTTCAAATTTCTATCTACGATACTTCCATCAACACTTTCCCTTCAAAAGCTCTACGAATATTGTTACCGTATCAGATGTCAAGATGATGTTTCTTGAAATTAATTATTTATGATCTACCTTAACATTTGGGAGCACATATAATCAAGTAGTTCTGTATATTTCATCGCAATCACCATAATGTGATGTTTTTGATGCACCATATGCCTTTATTGTTGGAAGATATTCTAGGTAATTATTACATTTAGAATATCGCAATGCATTGTCTAGTGAGATGAAGTACCTTAATTACTTGATTCAGAATTATAAGGTTTTATCCACGTATGATTTTATTAATTTATTTTAACGTGATGTCCAGCTCCCTGATAAAATTGCACATAGATGATATATTGTAGTACACAATGTTGCTATGGATTTGTTTTCTATATGGGAAATAACATGCATATAAATTCCACCTAGCTGGAATTCATAGGCGTCCCCTACCCCTAGGGGCGCCCGTTGTTACCAAGGTAACAGTTTCATATACAAATCCATAGCAACAATGCCCCCCCCCCCCGTGTAGGGGCCGACTATGAATTCCAACAAGTCGTTTTTAGACAAACAAGTAAAGTGAGCATAATGCTTACCAAGAATAGATAGAGATGGTTATACACATCCTTGCTACGAAGCATTTGCATCATGCAGCGAGCTAATACATATAACATAAATTTAGTTACAAATGTATATTAATGACTCGAGTCACAGGAGCGTGTAATTATGCATTAAACTCCTAGATTCAATTAGCAAAACAGAGACTTCGTCGATTTGTTTAATGCACAAATTATAGCCTTTAGTTATCAAGAACAAAATTAATTAAATATGAGAAGTAGGTTACATAAATTGTTATTTATTTTCAACCAAACGTACATATTTTAAATAATATGTTTATTGCTGATGTAGTAGATCAAGGTCGATTAGGTGTTATAGTCTAATAAACCACGGTTCGCGAATCCAGGTTGAAAATCTGGCTTGGGATTTATTTATATCTTCATTCATGTGACCCATACATAATAAAGGTATAATCGACTCCTCTAGAGAGAGACTGGAAGTCATATATTTTATTTTCATGATTGTTTATCACCCATACATCGTTTCAATGCATATCATTGCCAAAATGTGAGAAACTGTTATCACCATTTAGTTGAAAGCCAGATGAGAATTGTTTAATTGTAATTTTAAATTGGGATTTCGAATAGTTGATGACCATGTTTATTGTACTACGGGGGTTACATATACGATTTATGAGTGGAGTGACATGTCTCGATCTCGTACCCCGAGTTCTAATATATAACCTGTGGATTCTGCGATTCTGTTCAAGTTCGTCCTAATAATGATTTGTGACGTTTTTCACATTATTGTTATCACCCATCTTAGTGTCACAATCAGATCGTTCAATACACATAGTACGTCTAAGGTCAAACGAGGTCCGTGCGTTAATCAGTATGCGAACCCGGGGCTTAGTTACGGTGCATAACTTCTTAGTCAGCGTGACGAATAAATCTCAGAGAAGAAGATATGATCACGCGAGATCTCAGAGGTGAGTACGATAAATAATAATGCTTTTTTAAGAACCTAGGATTTTGTTTGATGGCAATAAATTAAATGAAGCTGCAAGGATAAAACAAGAGATTTTGTTCACAGTAGCAACTGCATTGCCTAATTATTACTAGTATGATTATGACTCCAATTTTATTTATTTGAACTCAATATTTGATCAAGTGTTTTGAAAACATTTATGTATTTATGTGGCTTAAGGCCATATGCACAGACAACTGTCAAGTTATGTACAGAAGAAACAAAAGGTAAGAACAAACTCCATAGCTACCATAAATACTCCAATAAACTTAATTCGAGTGTGATTGGTGTGCATCTATTTTTGTCTACTTGTAAATGGTACTGAGGTCCATCGTGTGTAAACTAACCAATTAATACCTCAATACCGTAAACAATCAATCAATACATGTACAATAATGCTATGGTATCATTGATTAATCACATGTTATCAATACATTATGTATATTGTGTATGCATGGCGTGTCTGCGGTGTGTGTGTGTCTGTGTCCCTAGGTGCCGTACACACCGTACGGCACCTAGGGACGTGGGTTTGAACCCCGCACAAGGTATGTTTTTTGTAACTTTCCTTCATCTTCAACTATCACTAGTATAATCGTCTCGAATAGCATGATTTCAATAATAGAGACGTAAACCCACAAGAATCATCATCATTCGTGTTTTTATTCAAAGTGTTGTGCAAGTGTCTGTAGTGTACAGGCAACAGCAAGAAGCCAAGATCAAAAATAAACAAACGACAAGTTCAGTTCTCATAACTAACTTGCACAAATTTGATAAGCTGATGATATCAGCATAGCATCACGTATAATAATTTTTCGTAGGAAGCCGGCCCAGGGACTACCCTTGTCTCTCTTCGTGACTAACTAGAATTGCGGTTATTGTAATAGTTTGGTAAGGTATGTCCGATGGCTGATAGTATGACTCAATCCCAGCAGTCGCGTTGTGACTGAGGAAAACCTCGGAAAAACTTCAGTCAGCACTGCCGGTGACCAGAATCGAACCAGCAACCTCCCGAATTAGAGTCTCAAGTGCTTCGTACTGAGCCTTCTCTACAGTTAACAGTAAGAGGACAGGATGAACAAATAAACAAAAGAAAAACCACGCGGCTCTCATAATTAACTTACACACAAATTTGATAAGCTGATGATTTCGACATTGACACTGCGTGGTCAAGTTAAGTAGTTTTGAATGAAACACTCCCCTTACGTTAATTACAACGCAGTGAACGAATGAATGTACGGCCGCGCAGCGCCACGAACTGGATTGCGTCGAGATCCAGCGAGCGCGGATGAGAGTGAAATGAAATGCAGTGAAAGTCATGGCAGGCATTATAAGAAGAGCCCAGTCAGAAGTCGAAATCATTCAGTCTTCGGCTTCGCAACCACTAGCAACATTTCACCCACTCATCAACCACACGAGCAGCATGAAGTTTACGGTGAGTCCTCGACCGCATACTCCGTCATGCATGGTTTAGCTTTGCCACACAATAACACACTTTTTATTATTCATCGAGAGCAGTATTGATAAACAGATCAAATTAATTAATTTAAAACAAAAAATTCAAGTGCAGTGAATTCAAGGTCAACTTGATCTCCACCTGGCAGGGCCTCGAACTCGGATACGTGAAGATAAAGTAGACCTAGTAGTGAATGGTGAATGTACATCTGTATTTATCATTTTTTAAAGGAGTACGATGGATGTGTGGTCACTTAATATGCCTACGTTCTAGTAGTAACAATGCATGAACATAATACGATCCAGTTTCGCGCTTTCACTGCACTGAACTAGTACTTTATTTTCAGTATCTTATCTTAGCATGTTATTATCATCTTCTTAGTATTTAGTTTGAATAACAGTTTGATAACAGAAAATGGTTGACATTATACGTGTTCCGAAACAACCCCACATATGACGTAGACGAGGGACTCATAGGGCTCGCTGGTCGCCCACGAACCCTCGTCTATGACGTAAGCATCTGTAAGGTTGTTTCGGGACGACTTGACATGTTAAGAAACACTGCGAGATTTCTTTACGCAACAAAATGATAATAAATGGAATTTCTTTCAGTTGGCGATAGTGGTGATCTCGCTTTCATTGTTCGGCGCGGTCCAATCCGGGGTCTACGGTGGGTTTAGCGGCGGGGGCGGGGGCGGGGGCGGCGGGGGCGGTGAATACGAAGGTCACGGCGGCGGTGGCTTCGACAGCGGCGACGACGGCGGAGAATATGACGACCACGCCCCCAAGTTTCACTCCCCCGTCGTCAAGATCATCAGGGTGAACGTCCCCAAGGCCGTTCCCGTGCCCTACCCGCAGCCCGTAGCGGTTCCCGTACCCCAGCCCTACGCGGTGCACATCCCAGTACCCGAGCGCGTCGAGGTACCCGTCATCAAGCATGTGCAGGTACCCGTCGAGAAGCCTTACAACGTGTACGTCGAGAAGCACGTGCCATACCCCGTCGAGAAGCCATACCCCGTGACGGTGGAGAAGCACGTGCCATACCCCGTGCCCAAGCCCTACCCCGTCCACTACCCCGTCTACAAGCACGTCTATCTCAAGCACTCTGTCGGGCATGGACATGGGCATGGACATGGACACAAACATTACTGACAACTCTCAGCTCATCTGCATCATCATCCCCCCAGTCAATCATCAAAAATTGTTTTCTAGTTTGTAATATTTGTCTAGTTCGTAATTATTTTATGTTCCTTTTTAATAAAAAGAAATGAATCTTATCCTATGTTTCTTTCTTGACATACCTTCGCTGTTTCCTTTACAAACATTCCGTTATAATATGCATGCTGTAGGGTTCAATGTAGATCCTTATGTTAATGCTGCTCCTATGGTTGGATGTGATCACTCTATGAATTGAACCTCAACTGCAATTAAATTAAATTAATTTAAACTGTATAAACACAGTTCAAGAACCATTCGTTCCATGTATGCTGCCTTCTAATTAATCTAGATTATTCGATTCCATCTATCTTGGTTTGGTACAAATGACATACAAAATATGACACCCACAATTAATCTTAATAAATGTTAGTAGTTGGCTTTTATATGATGTCCAAGTAATTTTTGAAGATAAAAATAGTTGATTTAAAGGGCCTATTTAATCGTTTCTGGAATATCAAAATCTCTAGATACATTTCCTATAGTCACAGTGAATATTCATACACAGGGTCCTTATTTTGTTTGACAATTTTTTGTTGCGCGTCACAGCGTTTGACTTCACTTTTACACCAAAGCCTCAAAAATGAGAACTAAATAGGAAATTTCATATTTCATATTAGTAGACCCACCCGCATTTTACGTTTGCTTTGTGCAAATTACAAAACTAGTTTCATTTGAGGCGTTGAAGCGTTATGTTTAGTTCATTACAGTAAAGTTGCCTCTGCTGATTTCAGTACAGCAAATAAATTACTATAGAAGTTGTAACATTCCTTTAATTATTTATGTGATGTTAATAAAATTGAAAACACTTCAGGCTATTACGCCACGTCCCTTACCGTAGGCCATATGCCGACGTTTCAAGACCAATATCGGTCTTGTCCTCAGGGCAGATCGAGAGCTACTGAGGACAAGACCGATATTGGTCTTGAAACGTCGGCATATGGCCTACGGTAAGGGACGTGGCGTAATAGCCCGAAGTGTTTTCAATTTTATTAACATTACATCTAGCCACGAAAGTTTAAATTCAATTATAATTATTTATGTGTATACATTTGAGTTACTTGTTCACTCTCATTTATCAACCTAATAATCTTTTTAACTGTGTTATGTTCTACAGGATTTAAAAAAATCCTGTCCTTGTAGTAAACTCACTCTTTTATGGTCAGCTGAGGAAATTGATCATGATAGTATATTGTTCTAGAACCCATAACAGGGTGCGTTGAACTTCCTTCATATCGAATATGCTATTTCTCACGGACCTACAATTACTTTCATAAGTGAATTTAGATTCACATAGTACTAGAAAGGAACAATAATGTTTCCTGTTTGATATTTCAGATTACTGAGTAGATACAAGTATGGCAGTTAATTTGATGTATGGCAGTTATGTAGTTTGGGCAAAACAGTGAATTGTCAAACGTGGAACACTAGTGGAACACTAAAACCAAAAAACAGGAAAGGAATGGTTCCTTGTGGTCTTTCTATTGTATATTACGAGACTACAATGTGTCTGGAAAGTAAGTTTTTCAAGGTATATAGTAACAATGACTTTCATACTTTCTTCTCTTCGCACGTTTCCGTACCACTTCGTTAGTCGTGCAGAAGAAAACAGCATTTCGGCTGCATTCTTTGCTTTGGTTGGTCATCAACCTGCATACCTGCATTAGATCTTAGTTGATATTATGTACAACGTAATGATAGGCTATGCAGCTATGCTATGTGGTCTATAATTACGGAAGCGCTCGTGATTTCAGGCAATGTGCCTCAATTACAAACAATAAATTAAACTGAAAATATTCTAATTGTATGCTGATATATTTTGGCAATGATTCATCACTTTTATTTTTAATTCTTTTCGCAGTGAATTCATTTATGAATCTGGGAGTGGTCGTCATAATATTACGTAATTTATTTATTGTGAATGCGTGTTGCGTACACAACATTGCGTATTATAACATACGACTAATTGCGTATTGCATTAGTTCTATAGAGTCTAGTAACTTATAACCGGGAATGTTCTTTGAATTAATTTTAGTATGTTATTATTATGCTGCATATCATGTTGCTGATTTTGAGTTTGGTCCTCTTGAATACTATTATTTAGTATGATTATTATAATTATAATTTATAATTTTTTGTATAAGTAAGTAGTGGCATTGTAATTATATAGGATTGAATAATAACCAAGAGAAACGTCTACTCCTTTCCGCAGATTGACAACTTCTGGTTTTGAAATAAAAAGTTTCGAATTATATTAAATAATTTTATTACAAACAATAAAACACATAATTACACATGTATCAACATATAACAGAATGATCAACAATGGTGAGAGTTGCGTGATGAGTGATGACTAAGTTATGAACGCGATCTGGCGATGTTAGTGATGCTCTTCTCCGTGTCCCTTGTGCGAGTGGTACACGTGCTTGATGACGGGGATGTGCACGGGGTATGGCTTGCGCACCTCCACAGTGTAATGCTTGTTGATGTGGATGGGGAAGGGCTTCTCGACATACTGTGGCACGTGCTTCTCAACGGTGTAGGGCACCTTCTTCTCGACGGGCACCTGCACGGCGCGGTAGACGGGCACCTCGTACTTGACGGGCACCTTCACGTAGATGGCCTGGGGCTGAGGGACGCGCACGGCGACGGGGTGGGGGTACGCGACGGGGATGGGGTGGGGTACGGGGATACGGATGACCTTGACGATGGGAACGGGGTAGGGTTTCTCCACCTCGACGTGTTTGGAGTGGGCGTGGTTTTCACCGTGTCCTCCACCGAGACCGCCTGCGCCGCTTCCTCCCTCCGAGCCGCCGAATCCGTAGCTACCACCGCTTGCTCCGTAGCTTCCACCGCTGGCTCCGTAACTTCCACCGCTGGATCCTTCGCCGCCTCCGAAACCGTAACCGATGCTGGCTTGAGCTTGTCCTCCGTATTCCAAGGCGTTGCCTCCCTGACCACCGCCGTAGCTACCGAGACTCCTCGCTTGGCCGTATCCTTCCTGTGCTCCGTAGCTCTCCCCGCCTGCACTGCCAGCTTGCGCGCCATAGTCCCCTCCCGCGCCACTGGAACCAACCTCACTGGCAGCAGCCACTTGTTGGGTACTACCTAACGTCTGCTGGCTGTAGCTGGTGACTGCTGGCACCTGCTGACTGTAACTGCCACCCTGCTGCGCGTAGCTGCCACCCTGCGCCTGCTGGCTGTAGGTGCTAACCGGCACCTGCTGGCTGTAGCTAGCGCCCTGCACCTGTTGACTGTAGGAGACGGGATGCGTCTGTTGCTGACTATAGCTGGTGGCTTGCTGCATCATGGAGGGTGAGACGCGCATGAGCAGGATGGTTTGACCTTGGCCCTGGGATTCCCCGCTGCTGGCTGTGTTGCGTCTGGAGAGGTGGTGGGGGTGGGGGTGGGGGTGGTACTCCAGCTCGTCTGAGTGGCAGACGGCGCTCAGTGCCAGCAATAGCGAGCACGCCTGGAGAAGAAACATATGAGTCATTAACAGTGCAAGTCAGTGCCAGCAATAGCGAGCACGCCTGGAGAAGAAACATATGAGTCATTAACAGTGCAAGTCAGTGCCAGCAATAGCGAGCACGCCTGGGGAAGAAACATATGAGTCATTAACAGTGCAAGTCAGTGCCAGCAATAGCGAGCACGCCTGGGGAAGGAACATATGAGTCATTAACAGTGCAAGTCAGTGCCAGCAATAGCGAGCACGCCTGGAGAAGAAACATATGAGTCATTAACAGTGCAAGTCAGTGCCAGCAATAGCGAGCACGCCTGGAGAAGAAACATATGAGTCATTAACAGTGCAAGTCAGTGCCAGCAATAGCGAGCACGCCTGGAGAAGAAACATATGAGTCATTAACAGTGCAAGTCAGTGCCAGCAATAGCGAGCACGCCTGGAGAAGAAACATATGAGTCATTAACAGTGCAAGTCAGTGCCAGCAATAGCGAGCACGCCTGGAGAAGAAACATATAAGTCATGAACAGTGCAAAGTCAGTGCCAACAATAGCGAGCACGCCTGGGGAAGAAGCATATGAGTCATTAACAGTGCACGGTAGATGAAGTCATCTGGAACACCAAGGCCGTTTAGAAATGTTGTATAATACCTTCCTACTAGTTCTAGGGTGAATGAACCCACAGGTTTTTTAATGATGAATAGTTTAAGACTCAATTCACGGACATGTAAATACAATATCAGACTTGAGGTCAAGGTACAGTTGCAGAACATTCCTTGTAGTCCTTTCTGTCAATGTTTGTGGTTAAGAACGAAGTCGTCTGGTAATTATAATTAATTATTTAATTACTGTATAACTTATATTCCATTTGCTCTTATTATCTATTTATTTCGCTAGACCACAATTAAGATTCTATTAATTTTATTAAGTCAATAAATGTATAATATTTTCATAACGGTTGAGTTGTATCACTTTTATTAGAATAATTATGCAATACGTTAAGGACAATCTGTATTATTGCGTCAACTCACGGTCAATCACTTTCTAGAATTAAATGGGATCGATATACGAAATAATAATAATTATAATTAATTATAATTATATATCCTTACTGATTGTTATTGAAATTGTAGGGGGTGTAGATGTGGGGAGGGGTGAAACGTTAAACACCCCTCTACGAAACCCTTGGAAATTACAATGAACCCCCTTGCAGTTTTCTGCGGGGGTTGTTTCACATATGCAATAAGTCGCCACAACACTAGCGAGTAGTCAGCTAACACACTGAAATAATAACACAGCATGAAGTATACTTACAACTAGCTTATTCATGGCTGCTCCTGTGGTAGCTTGTGCTGCTGGGATGCTCTCTGCGAAATGAGTTAACATTGAATGTCGGCAAGGCTTTTTATTCTTACTTTCAATTCTACTTTCACTAAGAATGGCAAGACCCAATCTCTGCTCTGGCCACCTACCGGGGATCGTCACTAGCGGTGGCCCTAACGAACCCAACCGAAACGGGACATACATCAAAACATCACAAAACCGGCCCATCGGGTATAAACGGGTTGAAACAAACAATACGGTGGATATTTTCATTTGCGTTATTCAGTCGCTTCCAAACGAAATCTACCTATCAACCATGAACTGTCACTGGGAACACATACGTAGTTTTAACGATCTTGTTTTTATGCGCCAAAGTTAAATTAACTTATGCCGTAACTCTGTTCTCCCGTACCAGATATTAATAATTTCCTACCTACCTTAAATACGTTATCTTGTTCCCCGTTTCAATCTCTAAAGTAAACTCAGCGAAACAAAACCAATAGCTTATAGCGTATTTAAATCCAAGATTATCCTGGATTAGCTTCTGGAACAACTTTGGATTATATCGGGGGGTATTGGATAAGTGGATACGAGTACAACAATCAGGAGACAGAGGTCTACGTGTACATGGATAAGAGAGTATTATGATAGCAATCTTGGAGGGATGCAATGGAAGCTATCTTTGCATTGGCTTGAGCCATATCGCGGTAGCGCAGCTCCCGAGCGTACGACACCTAGGGATGTGGGTTCGGATCCCGAAAATGGCATTTGCTTTTGGTAATGATCCTTCATCTTCATCTAGTACCCCTCGTTGTATGATTGCAATAATAGAGACGTATAGCAACAGGAATCATAAAAGTTTTGAGCTGTCTATGAAGGGACAGCGTTACTATAGGAAACAATTATGTTATAACTTTTCTGATCGTGATTTCTCTTATTATACCTGTTCTTTTAACTTTATTCGTGCATTGCATCAAATAATATTATTTTGTTTTTTTTAATAGTAAGGTTAAAATTGTGCAGCATAATAAATATAAAATGCTTTTATTAATGCTCCTCTAGCCATGTGACACAATTGATGTGACGACTTTGTAAAAATATTTTCTATGTGCATGAGTCCTTATGTATAAATATAATTGCTAACGGGTACTTATTGCGTGGTGCGAGTACTTCCTTATAGTCAACGTAAATATAGATATACTTTAAAATCAATCGGGCCGCAAGCGACATTTATTTGACTTTCGTGCGACCAAGAGAAATCTTACATGTGTTACTAAAAAAACATTTTTTTGTTCTTGAGAAAAAATCTATAATACCTTTATTGATTATACAATATTGTAGAACACTACATTTCTATTTATTTTTAAAAAGGGGTAGGGGGCGGGGGGTTTAGCGCCTAGTGTATTCGATTCAAATAAGCTTCTCCCATAGGCTACTTTCACCAACTGGCAGGATGATTGGAACATAAGAGTAATACAATAACCAACACAAATAATACTTTTTCCAACATAATTAATAATTAAATATTCACTTCCTGTTTGTAAAATCACTCTAGCGGTCCATTCGTCAGTTTCGCTCATAATTTAAAGTACTTAACCAGTGTTGATTTGTATGTTTCCGATAATGTATAAAAGTACACAGTGACCGTGACCGTAAAATCATAAAATGTTAAGTAACTCGTGAATGTGAGCTCTCTTAATTAAGTTTAGAACTAACAGATTGTAAATTTCCAATTTTCGACCCTCCATCCCGTAATTGTGTAGTCCTCCTCCGCATACGAACAACAATTGGGTGACACATATGAGTAAGTGTTCCCAATATTTATATCTATGTTTATTTTTATATGATTAATTATTTATGGTACATTGTATATTTTGGGTTGTTTCGTCTTTTTTCGGGTGTGTTTTAATTTAGTTGAAAGATTTTTAGAACTGAAAAATTTAGTCTCATTTATCTTCGTAGATCCCTAGCTCTACTGCATTTAATTGTGTTTGCAGCCATTGCAAGAAATACGACATTTTAGCTGCGAGGGTTTCAACGTGAACCCAATCACAACCTGAGTGCAGTTGTGCCAACGAAGTTTAATTAAATTACACAGAGAAGAAGCTTTCATAACGAATCTTATCATTAGGTCACTAAATACAGTCTAGGTTAATTAACATTGCTCTATATTTTATTGAAAGAATAACAAGCAAGACATTGGTAAATTGAAACAGAGACTAATAAGTTATAGATTTTTTCTGTTTTCACCCAAAAATATATGAACTTAAGATAGAAAAACACTTCAATTACAATCATTGTTTTTTATTTAGTTTAATTAGTCAGCTAATTGTAACTATTTTGCAGTTTGAAATCGTAATTCTACTTCAGTAGCAGAATGATTTTATGGGTTTGATTTTAACAATGCAAAGAGAAATAATAAAAAGAATAGATGCTAGATAAAAAGGCATTTTACCAAGAGAGGCAGCTACTTATACTATAAATGCAATTTACAAGTAAAAATAAGGAAGTGAAAATAAGGAAAGCAAAATGGAATACAATACTCAAAATTGGCAGATCTCTTACTAGGACAATTTACAACAAATCTAGTAGAAAAATACCTAGATCTAAATGTGCAGGACAGAAATTCAGGTAGGGCTAATATTACTGTGATGAGCTCAAAGTTGCGAAGACTAAAAAATGAAGTCTGCAACGAATTCAAGGAATGAAAAGTGCCCAACAAATATTTCAAAGCAGGTTTTACTTCGGTTCGTGGAAATAGCGGTTGATCTGGATCAATCTTAAGCCCAGCTTGGTTAAGAAACAGGATATTGAGTACCTCTCTTTTATCAGTACTAGTACGAAAACTGATTGTTGAAGTGAAAGCATTAACACCTCATTCATTGGATCCAATCACATTCTCATTGTGACGTATACATTATCGCACTCTCTGCACTAATAACATATTCAAAACTTTAACCATATTTTGAATAACGCAGACGTGTTTTTCATGTAAAACATAATAAAAGGTGCATTGTTAATTGTTATACATTGTATAATTGAATAATACCATATATTGTTACATCATAAGACACTACTAAAACACCCTAAGACTGTATGTCTACCTAGCATGCGGAACTCCCAATTTCGGTCCGTTAAATTGCTTACAAATGTGTTTTAATTGTCCCTAACGTAAATCAATTTATCTCATCCTCTACAGAATCTAGTACTCTCTCATGAACGTTTTTGTCCCAATAAATATTTCCGTTTTTCAGATGTTCTTAATTACTATTTGTAATCTGATATTACTGGACACCTTTCACACCAAATTAAGAAAACGAACATAAAAAAAAATTCATAATAAAGATCACTAATTTCTCTAGAGGATGATATATTTTTGAATTCCATTTGGAACAATTTAAAACAATCGGGTGTTCTGAAAGGTAGATGAATATACAGACTTAAGATATTGAGTGGTTTTTATTGTGAGACTACCCTTTTTCGTTAAGGGCCCTGGGCCCTGAATGGTTCAGCCCTAGACTGTGACGGCCCCCTCGCTTCTACTGAGCACAATTCAGTTTTCTTCTCGTTTTCGCACTGACTCCATTGTAGCAGGTTCTACCCCCATTCATCTCGTCACTAATTTTTGTTATCACCCCAGCCCTCGGGCTTATGCGTTTTTACCTCTGTATTCCTTTATCTGCTCTAGAGGGCCTAGCTCAGGAGAGCGTTCCAGCAAAGTTCAATGTTGAACTATTGCATCTAGTAAGTAAGTAAGTAAGTAAGTAAGTAAGTAAGGGATCGCGATCTACATTTCCGCATCCGTCTTGCAATGCATTAATCCGGCGTCTAGACACTTCTTGTATGCGGTTAGGTTTAGCCAAAACATAACACGTCAACTTTTACTAAAATTGACAGAAACCGCGTTTTTTTTTTTGCAATCGGAGTTGGATGGGCGTATCCGGTTTTGGATTAATAATTCATGTCCTGTCTTACCTACTAGGATCACGTTTGAGTTCACATATTTTCGTGTAATGAAAGGCAAATTCACATTTGAACTGTTCGTTTGGTAATAAGATGCTAAAATAGAATCACGGTTCTATGCATGGTTGATCAGCCAACTCCGAACACTCACTGAATGATTTTAGATCAGTCCTGAAATTACAAAAATACTGTTGTTTTTTTACTTATGTTCGGACGCATACATTTTAAAATAATTCCATAAAACTAATCTTAATTACAATGTGTTCAATGTGTATTATTTCTTCAAACATATTTGTAAATACATCTAACAATAATAAAAAAACAATAATAGTGTTTATAAAACAAGGACGCACAAGCGTATCTAATATCTATATACGTAAGTGCTAAAAGTGTATCATTACACAACTCTGATAAACCAGTTCACAAATAAATTCTTGATGCGAGTTTGAGTTACGTGAATTTTATTTTTCAAGTCATAATAATAAACATAACAAAACTGTACAAATAGTATGAATATTACTATGTAGCAAAAGTAAAAAAAAAAAAATGAAAACAGAAACAAAGAGAAGAATCATAAAATTATTTACCAGAAGGAAATAATTACAGAGAAAATATAAAAGTTAAAATAATAATGAATAAATCTTAGAATGCAATTACGAGAAATAAGATAATACAAAACTACATTAAATTAATTGAAAATCAAGAAGAATTTCATTATCACCGTATCTTAAAGTAAGCTTTAATTGCTTTGCCTGGTCTGTAACCACTGACTCATGTTTTGATCTAATTACTACGGTTTTGCACAGTAGATAGCCCAAAAATGCGGAAACATGTCTAGTTTTTGTATGTTCCAGTGTACAGTTTTCAATTACCTGTACAACCAATCACAAAAACTGATTGTATTTGGAATGTGTAGAAAGTATCTCTCTCGAATTACTGAAAAACTCATCATTAGAGGAAAAACTCTAAGCCGTGGAACATGCAAGACCAACATCATGTGTTCAGCGTGTTAAAACTGTTTATTAATTACATTGTAGCCTCCGACTCGGGTTAGAATCAAGAGTTTCTACAAGTGGCAAATAGGTAGCAATCATTTACAAGCGGATAACCTATAAACGTGACAGCAGTAAGCGGACATTCATTTATTTATTTATTAAATGTCTATCCTATTCAGTTATAAAAACTGATTTACAAAGGAGGACCTTAAATAAAACTAGGCTATGCAAACAATTAATTATAATGAAATCATAAATAACAATAACAACAAAAACAAAAAACTACTGTAGCCCACTATAAAAATAAAAATCAAGAACAAGAAAAATAATTGAGAAATGAAATCAAATTGAATCAAGTGGAAATTAAATGTCTCACATTGATGAATTTGCCGTGTTTAATGGTAAAAAAGATTAATTTTCTTTTAGACAATACGCGTAGACCGGCAATGGCTCTTAAAAATATTCAATCCCAGCATTCGATTTATAACTCAGTCATTCAGGAAACCTTGAAGAAACGGTTATAGTTAAGATTGTAGTTGACAGGAATTGAACTGTCAGCACTGAGCCATGCATCTTATGATTGATCATGCTATTCAGAGTGAAGTGATCCCACAGCGACCTTGTGAATGCTGACGTCATAGATGAGTGAGTCGCAGCCAATCAGCGGGTGGCTTTATCAAATACTGGCGTTTGGTTTGCCAATACCTCACTTATCTATGACGTCAGCATCCACAAAGTTGCTGTGGAAATGACTATAGCTTTGCATAGCGTGTTAGGAATTGATTTTATTGTTTTAGGTATTCCGAGAGATATTTTTTTCTTTCATACATTTATTTTTTAACAATGTATTTATTTAATATTAGAATAATACATTACTTTATGTTGTTGCTATTAGGTACACACATGTCAGAAGACTTGTGCGTGTGTACCTGATGCATGTATTTACCAATAAAACTAAACTAAACCAATACGTACTCTAAATACAATAGCAAACAAAAGAAGATGGAGTCACAAATTGTTACATGTTTTGCTACTGAATAATTGTAGAATAATAACTAAAATAATAATATAAATGATCACTAAAAGAAACTGACAAATATAATTTTTAGACAGAATTATATTGTGACAGCAAATTTACAAGCTACTATAGCCTATAGTATTTGTGATAGGGTGGTTTCGTTACATTGCTCTTGATATCAACGTTTTGCATTCCTTTTTCAATTAGCTCAATTTTGCATTCTCTCATGCCAGGAACAAATGCTACTTGTTTATCAGGCTTTCTTATTGGCAAAGAAGAAGCAACATCCAGAGTAAAAAAATACCAATATACAGGAAATGTTATCTTTCTCCTTTTATAGCTCTCTGTGCTTTTTGTTGATGCATCTTAATGGTGCGGAAATTGACCTTCATATTTTCTTTTCGTTGCATCACAGTGTAATACGGGCATCGTAAACTGCCAGTCTCGCTGCTTCATTACGATACTGATGTAAGTTTCTATTTGTTTCTATATAATTATGGTAAAATTGTGAAAACGTGTTGTTTATCTATCGCATAATACATTATAACAGTAACACATTATATTGTTTACAAACATTAGACATACCTCTAGTCAAAGCAACATGTCAATAGGCGATTATTAAAAAATGTAAATGTAAAATAGAAGTCGATCATCTATGTCTTAATCGAAACATGGTCCAATGTTTATTATACATTTTTTGACTTGGTATCATTGTCGTACACCGTACACAGATAATATAGTAGTTGTGAATCTCAAAGGGTATAAATATATAAATACAAAAAATATAATATTAATTCTGATATTCGGGCAATCGGGATGTTTGTCGCATATTTTTGACTACGATGCTAAAGAGACTATTAATGAATGACGTATTAATACCAAGTAACGCCATATAATTTATAATGAACATCGATCAATCTATTTATAATGATGAATTATTGAAAATTTAATGCCATTATCGTATCGATACAGTTAAAAATAAAATTGCTGTGTTTTCGACCAGCTGTCTGGGAGTCTGTCGGGAGTTTTATGTCGACATTGAGGTTGTTTTATATGTTGAGACTAATCAACAACTCGACTGACAAGGTAAGTCTAGCCAAATAATCAGAAATCACGTTAGGTTTATTTTAAAATGACACACTGTGTACTAAAATATAATCAAACCATCGTTCCACAACAACCTTGTGGATGCTGACGTCATAGATGAGTGAGGCATTGGCCAACCAACTGTCAGTATTTGGAAAAGCCGCCCGCTGATTGGCTCCGACTCACTTATCTATGATGTCAGCATTCACAAGGTTGGTGTGAAACCATAGTCTACTCTTTCAAATTTTCCGTTATACTTTGATTATTTGCAACGTAATCTGGTTATCGATAATTGAAACTTAGCAGATGTTGAGTATTAATCGATAATATCGACGGGTGTGGCCCTAAACTAACGCCCGTTTTCAAGCCAGTATTCGAACCCGGAACGCAGTTACCGTTGCATAGTGGACTTTTTGATCGCAAACACTAGGCCGGCAAAAATACAAATTTGAATCTCCGTGTCCGGATCAAGTAATGCCACCCCAAAAACAGTGGCATCCGTCGCACTCTCATTAGCCTTGAAAAAATACATATTTATTTATTTATTTATTAATTTATTATTTATTATTTATTATTTATTGTTTATTTTTTATTATTTATTATTTATTATTTATTATTTATTATTTATTATTTATTATTTATTATTTATTATTTATTATTTATTATTTATTATTTATTATTTATTATTTATTATTTATTATTTATTATTTATTATTTATTATTTATTATTTATTATTTATTATTTATTATTTGTTATTTGTTATTTGTTATTTATTATTTATTATTTATTATTTATTATTTATTATTTATTATTTATTATTTACTATCTATCTATTTATTTATTATTTTTTATTTATTTATAGACAATATATTTACAGTTTAAATTACTCAAGTGTGTGTGAGAGTACGTTTTCCTTCGGTATTTATTGAACCTTGCTTTTTTGTTTTATCATTACTAAAGATTTATTGTACTGTGTGGATACACGTGTATGACACGCAAAATAACATGCATGGAGATGTAATTTTACATACATGGAATATGAAACAATTATTCGCCAGTAAAGCAATTAATTAAAATTAATTTACAGTTATGAAATGAAATAGGTTAGCACTTATCCTCATTACCGAGAACAATGAATACAATAAAAGTTATAACGAACATGTTAATTGCTCTTGTCAGGTTTCTATGAGTGTACCACTGCATTTCCACATCGTGCAGGTAATAAAAAGATACTGATAACTTCAGTGCACACACACAGAACAGTGCAAGTGCATAGCGCGTTACACCGGCACATGCTACACAGTACAATCAAACAGTTCATTGTAACAGGTTGTGACGTGACGTGTGCCGTTGTTGCGCGGAGCTGCACTCATCTAGATTAGCGCAGCTCGTAACGCGCCGCGCACTTGTTACGCGCGTAAAGAGTGAGAGTGTATGGATGGAAAAGATGACTAGTTTTTGTGTAACAGTTCAGCAGTGCTCTCTCTCTCTCCCTCTCACTTTCATCTGATGCCAGCAGGTGTGGCTATTTGGGCGGTAGTGGCTACTTGTTGGGTGACGGGACCACTTCCTAGAGGCCGGACACTACCGGCACGTAGTCTACGCCTGTCGACATGCGTGTGTACTTAGGGTGGCCAAAAGTTGAAATGAACAAATTAGAACATAACCTTACTGTGCGATATAGAATGTGTATAGAAGCAGTGAACAGTTTTAGGGTAAAGGAAACCGAAAGGCTAAATTAACAGAAATTTTGTATTGATGTCTTGAAAAACACTTCATGATATTGGAAAAGTAATTCAGAAATGGGATCTGTTTTGTATCAGACTTTCAAGTACTTTAATTGCTACAATTTCATTTCAGTGATTAATTAATTTTAAATTGCCTATAGAATTTATTAGAGTAAGAACAATAGTAACAATTACAATGTGATAGTATTTAAATGCATTGTTTGGCTGATATAAAGAAAATCTCTAGTACCTATCACTTTTTCAATATATTGAAGCGTTCTCTAGGTAGAAATGAAATACCGTCAATTTGTCATGGTTTAATATTACGAGCTACCATTGTCGTTAAGATTTAATGCTGTTATTTTACAAAAAATCACTGAGAAAAATTGCAAGCAGTGAATTTGAAATGAATGTAATAAAACACTTAAAGTGACGCTTCAATGAAACATGATTTTGCCAATACATCGATAATTAGTTAAACGTGGTTGATCAATTCACTCGAGCAGCTGAAAAATGTCGGTCTTTAAAAATATTGTCGAGATAAATCTTCTTAACCCCACTATAAGGCAGGGTTAGATTTGACTTCGAATTAGGCCGAGAACACCTGGGTAAGAGTTAACCTGGGATATTTTACCAGGGTTGCTCGTTGTAAGCGAAAGACCTGGGTTCACTGCCCAGTCAGATTGGATATTTTAGTACCAGGTTTCCCCTCAAGCTTGGCTTAGACCGCGTCGTCTTCTAGGCTCAAGTGGTCGGGTAGACTCGGGTAATTCCGAGTAAACGAAACTAGACGAAACTCGTTTCTTCACAATTCGTATTTGCCAGCGCTTATTTTACGAGTGGTTTTCCAGTCTGCTAAACTCTATTGAACTCCATAAGAAAAAGGAACGACAAACCTTGTAATTATTGTCCAATATTCACCAACAGATGTACTTCAATAGGCTACTTGCATAAGTTCCATATATGGTTTTAAACTATGTAGGTTCATAGTTTTTTGTGTACAGAATCCGAAAAAAATACGTTTTACAAAAAAAAATAATTACCTAGTGAGTAAAAACAGAGTTAAAAAGCAGTAAATATTTGAATTTCCTCACTATTGAGAAACGCGCACGGATTGGCTGACGCGTTTTTGACGTCATCGGCCTGCACGCTAGCCCGCGCCTTCAAAGCTACAGCGGTGAGGTGAGCGTGACAATGACGGAACAAGGATTTAAAAAGGGTCAATCGGATAATTTATGTCGAATAGATAGTTTCATGGTAGCCGAATATCTAGGCAACAGTGACAACCATGTTAGAGCTGAAATGAAGAATGTAAAAGCAGAGAGGTAAGTTACATAATATTATGAACTTTGTTACCTATATTTTCATAGCCTAGGCCTAAAAGATGGTAGGCCTAATCACTGTTGTATCTTCGGCGTTACCTTAACTAGTCTTGTATTATTATTAGTGTGTGATAAAGTCTTGCCCGTTCTTTATTACTATTTTCTGTCACTAATTATCAACCTCCACCCGTCAGGTGACCTTGGTAGGCGCCGTAGAACATCACAAATGTGGGCCTTGTACTAGGCCTAGGCCTAGGCCTATCCCTTGTCCGAAATTGTGTTTGACAATTTGTTATTGTTTAAAGTGAACCCAATGCCTATGCCACGTATACGTATATAAGCCTAGGCCTTCATACGGCTTCTACTAGTAAACTAAATGTCCAATTCCCGTGCCTGTCACACTAGACCCTACCTTAATATTTAAATAGAATAAGGATAACCCTAAACAACTAGGTCTAGTCTTCTAGTTAAAGGTATATGGAAATTGATTTAGGAATTAGGATATAGCACTATCCATAAATGTTGTGACACAATCACGTACCTATTCCCCCCACCCCCAATTATAAACAGCCCTATAGCCATAAATGTAAATTCAATTTTAAGACCTACCTACAGAGTTTCTCTCACTGCCATTCAAACTTATTTTTTCCATTTCTGCAGATCAGGTAGAGAAAGTTACGGAGATTCAGCAGTGGGATATGTGCAGGTTCGAAGAGTGCAGTCGCTCTGTACAGTGAAAGGGAGAGTGTGTCCCGAACACCGAGTTCGAGCCAAAGGATATTCTGTGACACTGACACTCGACGAAGAAAACGAAAAAATTATCAGCGTAGAATGTCACGATTGTGCGGCGTCTGTAGGTATGTGTGGCTACTGGCTAGATCTAGTACCTACTGGTCTGTTACCAATATGGAATATTACGGTTCACTGACACAAATATTGTGTGTTTTATTGCAGGAGGATGTAAACATTCTATTGCATTCTTGATGTGGTTGCATGGAAGGAGTGAAGAACCTGCATGCACCTCAGTCCAGTGCTACTGGAAAAAATGTAAACTTGCAACAGTAGGTACTGGATTGAAGTTTATTGAAGTTAAGGAATTTAATAAAGAACCTCTAACACAGGAGGAAAATGATGTTGAAAATGACTTTTTAAGAGAAGTTATTGAGGAGGGTACCAAAAGGTCTGTGAACAGTCAATTAATCAAACATTTTAGTGGCAACCCACAAAATCCTGCACAAGGACTCTCAATGCATTCATTAATTTCACACTACAAACAAAGTGAAAATTTAACATATCAAAATTTCTTAAATACATCTCGTGTTTTAATGTCTGAATCTTTATGTCATGAAGCGGCTTCATTGACACAAGGTCAGGCAGACAATAAGTTGTGGTATGAGTTGCGTTATGGAAGAATAACGGCATCGAAAATTTACGAAGCTGCCAGGTGCAAAACACTAAAAGGTTCCTTGGTGGAGGCCATACTTGGTGCTAAAAAGATAAAGGACACAGAGGCAATGCAACGTGGGAGAACTCTAGAGAAAGAGGTAATTGAAGTTGTTGCAAACAAAATTAAAAAAAAGTTAAGAAGAGAAGGCCTTCTTTTAAATCCTAAGTGGCCAATGCTAGGAGCTTCTCCGGATGCTGTAGGAGATGATGTGGTAGTTGAAGTAAAGTGCCCTACTTCTGAGAAATCAGTACAACGATATGTCAATAATGGTAAAATTAATCCAAAGTTTTTAGCACAGATTAACCTCCAAATGCTCATGGCTGGAAAACAAAAGGGATATTTTTGTATCGCAGATCACACTTTTGAATCAACAAGACAAGTAACAACATACATGGTAAATTATGATCAAGAATTTATTGAACAAATTATTGAAGATGGTATACACTTCTGGAAAAAAGCTGTATTTCCAATACTTCTTAAGGGTACACAGTAGTATACTGTATATATACATATGTGTATACGAGTGGAAATGTAGAAGGCGTATTGAAATAAACTAGGAAAACGGTCTGTTTGACGCGTTGATAAGCGAGCGCGTCCATCTACGAACTTTGTGGCAAAAAGTTCTCAAAACTAATAAAAACCACAACAACAATTCAAGAATTGCATTGCAAAATTTTTTCTAATTTCCATAGCTATTATACTTTTCGACATTGTTGAAAGCAGTGCAATGTGCGTTGCTAAGAATTTTCATTGTCATGTTTTCAACATGGTCCGCCACCGTTACCAACACTTATTGACAGCAATAGAAATGTAATTTCTGCCTCTAATACGTA
The DNA here is from genome assembly GCA_945910005.1 of Isoperla grammatica. NCBI lineage: Eukaryota > Metazoa > Arthropoda > Insecta > Plecoptera > Perlodidae > Isoperla > Isoperla grammatica. The sequence continues at coordinate 113,214,353 of OX246737.1, read as the reverse complement.
TCCGATTGGGTTTAAATTAGTATATTCGTGACCAGACCAAAATTTACTATAAGATAGCCCTATAAGATAGCCACCTCACATTTTGCTGTTACTGTGTTTCAGAAAAATATTTTTGAGTAACTTTTGTGTAACTTTGCCAATATTTATTAAATCGCAATAAAATGAACATATTCGTGACCGGAAAAAGCTTTAGAAAAATATGGCTATCTCACATTTTGCCGCCATTTTGTTCAGTAAAATATTTTGCAGTAACTATGGTGTAACTTTGTAACTTTTCGAACGATTTTGCCTCAAAACTAAACACCTCCAATCCACATCGAGGCTTGAGGATGGTCCAAATTTCAAGTTGACCGGACTTTCCGTTCAAACGCTATTGACAGACATAAAAAAAAACAACGAAGTGCCATAAAGGTCTAATGGAGACGCTCGCTTAATTATGTAGTACCAGTTCCGGTACTCAATACTAAACCACTCCAACCGATTGATATCAACATAACCTCTAGGTTAGCACAACTGACGTAACAGCTGAACTACAACAATGGAATAAATGAATTGAACTGGTAGACAAACAACCAGCTGTCAAAGTAATATCTTTGCAAATAATGAGGAGAAACAATTAGTTGTAACGATAGTAACTGCTCGCCAGTTAAAATTTATTTTCATTAATGGACAGCAACTATCTGACGTAAACGTTTGTAAACGTTCTGAACGTGTGTTTTCCCAACTTCAGAACTTCATATTTTTTTTTAACAGCTTGTTTGTCCATCGGTTCAATTCATTTGTTTCATTGTTGTGTTTTGGTGTTGTGCGTACCCTATACACATATTACATTTATACATAGCACACAATGTAAAAATGTAGCAAACACATTTTTAAATTAAATCCATATTATGACTGTCAGTTACTTCTTCATTTTATAATTTACTTTGTTACGAGTTTGTACATACAATGTGGGCCTAAGTTTGTCTTTTGGCATGTAATAAAAGAAAAAGACATGAAATAAACATGAAGACTGGGTGTCATGTAACATACTTTATGTTGTAGCCCAAGTTCAAATTAACAAGAAAGTGATTCCTGACGAGCAGTTATATCTACCTATTTAATCAATGGTCCTTGCAAATTAACAATCCCAGCAGCAACTATCACTGCATGATCAGCAAGATAAACAGATTCAGTATCAATGCATGCATGAGGTGCTAAGAATGCAAACTCTCTAAATCTTCTAATTACTCTTTCAATGTGTATACGTAGGCTAGCAATAACTTTCGTTTGGATGACATCCTCACGAGTACATTTTGTATCTGCCGACACACTTGGAGGTCGAATAAGGGTACAACCTTTTCTAAGTAAATGTGCATCCAAATGTTTAAAGCCCCTGTCAGCCATTACAGCCATTCCAGGAGTCAGTTTATCAAGAAATCCACAATGCTCTGTTATTGTAATATCACTTGTTCGACCGCCGTAACCACTTGAGATAAAATTAACTAACCCATCAGGAGTTGACGACACAAAATACTTAACAGTATTAGCCTTTTTGTATTCAGACCAAGTAAGTGCTTGTGTTACTGGATTTGATGGTTTTTGGATTTCTATTTCAAAACAGTCTATGATTGACTGAACATTACTGAACCTTGCTCTAAAGGATATTGGCAACAACTGTTGAATACTTTCTTTAGTTGGCCAAACCACAAGTTGTTTCATATATTTGGAAATTTCTGGTAATGTGGTTTTAAAAATTCGGCTTGCCTGAGAGAGAGAAATACCAAAGTCATGCCCCAATGTAACAAGTGAAGCATTAAGCCGAAGCTTTTTTAATGTCAGCAAGACGTTTTCCCTAGCTTTTCTAGAATGAAGCCTTTTTGACAGCAAATCAACTAAAAACCAACAATCATCAGGTAAACCCAAGTATTGCCTAGGATGTTTTTCAATCAATAACAATGTTCTCTTTAAACTTAGCATTTGCAGTTCATCGTTGGCAAACTTTTCAAAATCCGAGTCCATGTAACTTGTGTCAGTGCATGTGGCTGACGTATATGTTGCATTGACACTACTTTCACACGAATCAGTATCACTTGGCAACTCCAGTACCTTCTTAACTAGAACTTGTTTCTGGAACTTGATTGGAGAAGTCTGGACATTGATTCCCGGTTTAATAGGCGAACATGCTGTGCTGGCAGTAGAGGTGTCTCTTTCTAGATAAGATACATCAATGCTAGTACCTTTACTACGGTAGGTTGGCCTTTCTTGGACACCCTTGTCTACAAATGTTGCTGAAAGTAAATAAAATAACATTAGGCCCTAGTTGTTTAATTAATAATTAGAAGGCGGTAGGCCTAACCAAGCAAAATACAAACTTCAAATATTAATGTTTGCTTAGCAATTGATTTTGTTATCATGAAACCATTATTATGCATCTAGAAATGTATGCATGTAGGCCTAGGATGTATGATTTATTTATTTAAAATCTAATTAATTTTTTATTTTCATTTTTATAATGATTAGGGCCTACTTGAGATATTTGTAGGTTTAATTTGTTTTTATTAAGACTTTAATTGGTATTTTTTGTATGTAACAACATGTGTGTCACAAATTATCAAATAAACTTGAGAAATGAAATTTTATATTATTATTTACATGTTTTAAGGAAAACTTAGCATAATACACCCTAATTCTTTGGTTTTTAGCTCAAGAAAAAGTGAATCTTAAGGCCAAGGGACAATACTGCTTAAGGCTCATTCACAATCAGTTTTTAAGCGTTAGGTCTAAGGCGTAAGGCGTATGGTTTAATATTGCCAAGCGTATGTTTCAATGTTACTGTTCACAACGCGTCGTATGTTATAAGGCGTAAGGCGCAAGTTGTAGTGAATTGCCCAAAATCCAATTCTTACGACGAGACTCTTACGACGAACCAATCCCAACAAGGTATCTCCCTCTCCTACCATACACAGCTGATACACTACCATGCAGTCATGTGTCCAACACCGTGGTCGAACATACAAAAGGCTGTGCATCGTCATTGCCGCGTCTGTTGCGCATGCGTAGAACAACGGGGCGTTTCCAAAATCATTCTATTGTGAACGGTTGGCTTTTCCTACGCCTTACGACTTAAGACCTTACGCCTTAGACCTTACGCCTTAAAACTGATTATGAATGAATAATGATGCTTAATGTAAACATAAACCTAACCTCCATTCTTAAATTTAAATCAAATGATCCCATTGAACTATTGCTGTACAAGCCAAATGGCTCATAGCAAATCTAAATGTAGGCCTATATATATTATCCTTACGGTACTAACAATATGTTTTTAGGTGCAAATTTGTTTAGCACTTGAATATGGATATAATAAGTGTATAACTCTGGTAGGCCTTGGGGTCGAGCCATGGTTCACACTAGGCCTACTAGGGAATTTTCAAAATTTTTTTTTCCTTCTTATGCGATGATGACTTTTCAGCCATTCATTTTTCTTGCTATCCAATACAAATAAATACAAATATGTACATGTATTATAACATGCAAATGAATCTATTGGGGTCAGTGGTTAAAGTGGGGCGGTATGAGCCGGTATGTATGTACCGTTACTAAGATCCTCCGACATACCCGCTTTGTCTGATTTACACAGCATTAGTGCATACCGTCACTTCTCCGAGTCCACTTTAACCACTGATTGGGGTGCTTACTTATAATTGGTGGAAGGCCTAGACCTACGGGTATTTATTATCTTATTTATTTATTGTGGTTAATTAATTAGGCTTAATGAAACATACCAGTTGGTGTAGCGATAGAGCATATATTATTTCCATCAACTTCTAAATCCAAAGATTCACTATGTGTTTCTTGCATGATTGTATCCTGGCTTGTGGAAAGTAGTTCAAGCTCTCTTGCACCCTGTATTTCCGACATGCTCAAAATTTGTCTTATGTACCGTTTATGTACAACAGCTGATCTGGGTGTTGACGAATGTGCTGCTTTTCTATTGGGTTGGCAATCAAAAATATGAGGTACTTTTTCGGGTTTCATTCTGATGGCACCACCCACTAAATTGTAATGCACCCAGTTGTCAGCATCAACTTCCATCTAAAAACAATAAAGCAATTTTGTTATTACAAAGGCACATAGATCTAGGCCTAGTACTAATTATGTGACAATATGGCTATTGTGTAATTAAATGTAGGCCTAGTAGCTAAATCTATTATACTATTCTTTTTGTGTGTCACATGTGTATGTGAAACTAGAAAATGCACTAAGTAATTTTCAAATAAAATAATAATATGATGACTCTAATGACAGTATCCGTATTTTATAAACATACGTAGGGCGTAAAAGGTTTCCACTGTAGTCCACATTCTAGAGCTATGGATTTACTTCTTTATTTGAGCAAGTGTCAGCAAAGAACTGGCAGTATAAAGAGATAAGGCCCTAAACAAAGTCTGGTAAAACAGTAGGCCTCTATAAATTGATAAAATTTATTGAATAAATATAGGTATTGATAAATATAATTTCTATGACAGTCTAGAAAATACCTACGAATAGTCTAGCCTAGGTCCTAGGCCTACCCCTACACTTAACTAGCCTATTGAATCCTAGGCTACCAAAACATCCTTACTGAACCAACGAACTGTCATTGTGACAGAACTACTAGGGGCCTAGGCCTACGCCTTGTACAATGTACATTTTACGCCTAGGCCTAGGCCTATTACAGGCCTAGCTGTGTACTAAACGTCCTTGAAGCTTCCGTTATTGAAGCTCAAGACATTTCATCCTTCAAAATAACTAGGCCTAATATAGCATAATGATTTGTTCTAGCCTACTATCTGTATACGTACGTTAAAGTGATCTTGACAACAATACATTGTTGACTTGGATTTTGGGACATCTCGTTTGGCTGCTTTCATCCAGTTCTTTCTTCTCTTAGCATCCTTCGGAACACTAACAAATATTTTAGTTGGTGTCTTTACAGTCGTATTCGTACATAGTGGAACAAAACACCACTTGTATGGAATTTTGTACCTACGTTTTCGTTTGCAATCCAACTCGGGCGATGCAGCCATCGCAACAGCTGTGTTGGGAGTGCGACTGTTGGCCTGCGCCAATGCCTGCGCTGGCAGGCAGCGTAGAGGCCGAGTACGTCATAAAGATGGCGCTTCGTTCAAACATCGTTTTCGAGCGCGGCAAAGTGAGGGAAAACTACTTATTTATTTTCTCCGTCAAAAAAGGAAAAAATAAATTGTTTTAAATTGCATTGCTCTTAGACGTGTAATATCTTCAAAGTAGAGTAATAAAATTGTGTTATGCAAGTAGCCTATTGAATGGACTAACTAACTAAAACAGCGCGTCACTTAATTCAAGTGCCATTCTGTCAGTAAATCTCCCAGCATGGGTACGGGTTTGTTCCGTGTTGTTTTCATATTCGAGAAATGTCTGGAGGAAAAACGTTATAAAAACCGACGAATGGTGTTTTTCTTTTCAAATTTTATAAAAATGGGAGTGTAACTACATTTCACACTTTTGACTTTATTTTTACTAGCAATTAATTATTAGTTAATTAGTTTTAAAATAATGAAACGCTAATGACTGACGCTACAGATTATTCAAACAATGGTTGGTTTAAAATCAAACAAGTACTTTAAAAGTCAATGCTCTCCTCACTAATTAGACTGGAATTTAACATCTGAACAAAGTTTGATCTGGACATATTTACAAAAAAACATTTTTATCATGTAAATCCTATTACGTTATGAAACACATTTTCAAATGAGATGAATTAACACTATATCAGTAATGTTGTGGTTGTAGAGGAAGGGGCGGGAGGATAGGACGTATACTCTTCAAGATTAAGATTAAAATCAAGATTATATTCTTTTAGAGGCATACAAATATAGAGTATGTATTATGTTATGTATGACTTTTGGAAAAAATAAACAAACAAACAAACTCCCTTTAGAGTATACATATATTATTACTACAGAATTATTAGCATATACGTAAGTTAGTAACATGTAAATACATTAACAGCTTTCACTTTAATCATCATTTAGTTTATCAGTAGGACAGATACGTATATCCATCATGACGTAACAGTTTGTATGTAAATAAATAAATGGACGGCCTTGCAACTATAATTCAACCTTCACTCAGGTCATGACTAAATATTTCGAAATGCACCAGCATCGTTTCTGGTTGGTTATACAAGAAATATGATGAAAGTTCCCCTCTCATATTTGTTTTTCCATTGACGCAAAACCTGATGTCTTTACCCGGAGAAAGGATCGTTCACCGTAAACATTTTTTCCTTACGAATGATTTGATTGTGTTAAGGTTAATTGAGTGTTTTCTCCCAGGGGACCTTGATCATTGGCCGAGATTCCGCTCGCCAAAGAGCGAATAGCCCGTCATGGTAGACGCGTGCGGTTTAAGAGGGGATAGGCTGACTGAACTGAAGTGAAGGGTGTGCGCAACATTATTGGACCAGAACGAACTAGTACATCAACTTCGACGACAATCATTCTTGCTGTGACCATAAGAGCAACCTTTCTCAAAGACAGGTGGTTTTTTAGAAGCGCAATTGGGTAGAGAGAGAGAGAGAATTGGATCACTTTTCTGTCTGGTAATTAAGCTGGTTTGGCAATGAAAGGCGGAACCTGTCAGTGTTACAATGTGGTGTATCTAATTGTAAGCTTTTAACTGTAAATTTAATGGCGTGTAATCGGGAAAATTGTTGTTTTATCAAGAATCTATATTATTAGTTTTCTTGTACTTTATTAATATGAAAAAATAGCGAGTGGTTGAAAGTGTGTCTGGGAATGTAAAGCGTTCCTTACCTATAATTTGTGTGTTGTCATTGAACTATTCCCCTCCATGAGAGAAGCAAGGAGGTTTGCCGGCTGCATTGGTAGCGTCACTTGTTGTAGGGCTCTCTGAGTTAAACTACGCTGCGATGTGTGCAGTGGTTCTATTGGTACTTTAGCACCAGGACGTTTAACCGAAACCGTGACGTTCGTGTGACCAACAAATTATCTATTAATTAATGAATTAATAAAAATGAATTTGGATGAATTCAAGTAAAGAAGTAAACATCGCCATGTTAAATTAATCAATGACATAATACCCAACAACGTAGAATGGCTATTATGATAAACAGATAAATTTGATTTCACAATCAAACTCCCTTCAAAGATCTGAACACAACAGATTTAGATGTGTTTTCATCAAAAAGACCGACGTTGTATGACCTAGCTGTCGAGTACGTCATAAAACGACAAAAACTAATAATAATCATCAAAATGACTTCGGTCATTACACCGAAATGGTTATAAAAGGTTTTATGAAAGCGACGATAGCAACGAGGTATGGGCTTCAATAATACATTTACAAGAAAAATCCCCGAAAGAAAATCCAATCTTGATATTGATCCGGAAATCGATAAAAACACATCCGTTTTGCTGTTGTTCCGCATCACTGTCATTCACTCCTAGTTCACCGGTGCTAAAGTGTGCGTATTACTTTTACTTTTACTGACCTATAGTCTAATAATTGGTCTATGCTCGCAAACCAGAAGAAAGTTGGGCTGGGTTATGGTAACCGTTGGTGACGCCATGGTCCCTTGCTCTGCTGGCGCATTGAATGCATGCGGAGATCACACCCTACAGCCTTCAGCAGGCGTTTATAGTAGCTGCCCCTTTTAGTCGGATCGGAACCAAACCGGGCGCTGAAGACGGAGCGCGCGACTTGGAAACGATTCACGGAGAACTGGCCCCTGGAGAACTGGCCCCCCTGCCCGATCCACCGTACGCGTTACGGACGGTGCATCGCCCCCCTCCCCCATATTGACAATGAAGATGCGACAACACAGCTTTGGGTGAAAAACATCTGCTCAAGAAATTATCCTAATTGGCTGATCAGGTAGTGCCCCTCACCCCTCACGGCCCTTCGTAGACCGCCGTGACCACGTGCAGCGCCCAAAAGTAGCCTATTGCATGTATTACGAACACTTTTTTCAAACAACTGCGTAGACAAACCCAACAGACCTCATATAGTCGCTTCCGGTTTGGTTCCGACTAAGAGTGGCGTCTACTATAGGAGGCAGTGCTGTTCACATGGTGGGAAAGACAGCTGCCTGCGAGAAGACAAGGAGGTCATACAAAATTGCAAGTTTGTTGAGATGTCAACTAAAATTAATCGAACTCACCACAATTTGGAGAAAATAGTAATTTTGTCTAATGAATGCATTTTGATTTAATTATATAGATCAGTTCTTTCCGTTACTCCCCTTTAAATATTTGGACTCGCTCTTTGGGGAGAGGGGGAGGGGGGATGTTAGGGTATTGCTAATGTGGATCACATTGCTGGCCTACTTGAGTTGTTCGGAACACTTATTTCACGAACGTGTGAAGTATTATAGATTATAGTATGCATTTGTACGTGAAAACATAATGCTGGACGTAAAAGAGAGGATAGTGTCAACAATGCTTTTGTCTGCAAATTATATTCACCGTCCATTGTATAGTACAGGCAACTCAAATCATATTGGCCTCAAAAGACTCCCTTTTTAGGTCATATAATATGTTAACACATTGTGTGTAACAAACTTCTGTTGCTTATGAATTATATATGAACAAATCCTGTCACACATAACAAACACAACATGAACACAAATCCAAAAATTGCTAGTTTGCATTTTACCAGCGTGCTTGTTTTAGCCACTCAAAATAGACTAGACGCTTTCAGGTGGCAAGAAAATAAACTATTATTAGGAGGAGTTTAGCTGTCAGTTATCATTGTTGTTTTCCTCAATGGCGCTGATAATGAGGTTGCCTAGCAGCGCTATCTATTTTTTAGCTTGTCTCCAATAACCGAGCTTCTACCGACTGTCGCCAGGTTCGCAAGCGTCTAGTGAATCTCCGCATTGTTAGCTTTCTTTGTTTACTAGACTCGTTAGTTCGAGAATCACTCGTCCGACCTTTTACGCATATCCGTCAATTCGCGAATCAAGTGAGGGCCAATGTGTAAAGAAACGTCGGCAAGTGTAGACGATGTTAACATTTTCAATCAATTCCATGAAAATTAAATGACAGTACGCTCTGAATGGGGCTTTTGTTGGGTTAAGGCGGGTTACGGTAAGCGGTGCTTCCTGCTTCGCTTTCCAGAAAAGCTGTTCAATATTCATAGCCTTTCTTGCTGCCCATTCATGGAAACTGTTTCGCGTTTCACGGAGCTCAGCTCACAGTGAGTGGAGGAGGATTTGGGTGCTTGTATTGGCTGCCTGTGATTTCCTTTGATGCCGTCCGTTCTTTAAAAGAGATGCCTGTTTAGTGGAGTTTTGATGGGGACCACACGGCCTTTTGCATGCAAATATAGACGGATTAATATCGTCAAACTAAATATTATCTTCAATCTACAAGGGAGCAATTTTCACTTCAGGTTTTCCTCCCATCTCCGCGCCGTAATTTCTGATGGAAATACTTGGGCTCATCCACCTATTGTGCAGAAACGGTTAGAGGTTAAACAAAGGAAAGTTGGCAACGTTGTGTGGCATTCTACTTACAAAGATTAAATTAAAAGTAGTGTATGTTTTCGCAAAAGTCTGTATGCCGACCAAACCCGCGCAAATAGTGATTTCTGACGGTTACCGTTGCTCTATATTGCTTCAAATAATCAAACAGAAACAAAAATGATGTCATTAACAAGAAAATGTTTACAATTTTCAACGATTGCTTTTATGACAAAAGTTAAAGCAATCACATAAAAAAAACACAAATGTCCATTCAAACTTATAGCAACGTTCTTAACATTGAGCATTCGGTTCTCTAGTGAATGACATCCACTTCATTTAGATTTCCTTGTGACTTTGAAGCAATTGAGGGCAATTTTAAGCATTAGAAATCACCCTTTATGCATGGTTGGATTGCACGTTAACATACAAGTGCCTGTCATGGTGTGGCAGAAATGATTCCAAAACAAGTTATGGCTCAAATGATGTCCTGAAAGCAGCCTATACACCATCTATATTTACGCTGGAGTTTCATCATTATAAATAACACCGTTCAGTTCAAAGCATGAAACTACACCCTTACATTTACATACAAAACATTATCCAAATACACAGCGTAGGGTAAGCGACCTATGTTTGTTGTATCTTGTAGTATCACCCACTTCTGCATGCTGAACTGAACAAAGTGAGCTATCTTTAACCGTTCTTGAACTATCACACATGAGCTATATATAATAAACGTACACAACACTTTGATGCTGATTATGAACTGGAAGTGTGTCTGATTATTTCATTACTTGCAAACATCAAAGCTTCTAAATACAAACACGTTCATGAATAAGCTTTACGCAGCTCATACTAGAATAATCTGCACGCCTTCAGGCTTCGGTAAGTTCTAACTACAGCACATGAATTAGCCAGCCTTTCATGTTGGAAATTTTCCCACCTATAACTGATAATATTCCCGTGCAAAAGCAGCCAAATATAATATGTATTTATTTATATTATAGAATTATGAATATAGTCTCTTTAACTGAACCATAACGTGATTTAATTAAATCATGGAGCTAGAATAAAACAAATTGTGTTCACTCATTTATAAGTTATTGGTTTTAACTAAGTAATTAAACCTTTAGGTAATATGATTACTTCTATGAATAGAAATTAGGCCACACAACTATTTATGTGTGTAAACACTGTAATCATCTCTTGGCCAAACCTGAAGGCGGGGATAAGTATGCAAGACCGTTGTGTGAGTGAATGAAGATACCACATATAAACGGCTACTTGTTAATTTATTTGCCAGAATGTGATCTATATTTGAGGAATCTGAAAATTATAACACTTTTAACTAACACTGCTAAAATAAATAAATACCGTTTATTGATTTGTAATATTCTTCTCAGGCCAAGCTTCAGCCCAATCTCATAGAGTTTAAGAACTTGCAAACATTCATAGAAAATGAAAGTGATATTTGGACTTTACCTATCATTTTTAAAAATGCATTTAACATGTTTCAAGTTATCTCGATTAAATCTTTTCAATGACGAGAATGGGACAGATTGCGTTGTGAATCGTTAGTTCGTTAGAATATTTTCTATTGTATGAACTATATTTTATTTTTTATTAATATTGTTATCTCAATGTATTAGGCGTAGAGTATATATGTAAAATTGTTATATCAAATCTCCACTCGGAGCTGTAATAAAGAATACATCATAGAAAGATTTTCAGTTTGGTGTATGTATACATTATAATTACATTTTGTTCATCTTATGTTTCATTAATTTATTTATTGTTTGTATGTACTGTGGTGGAAGTATGTCCATGATTTATGGGAACAAAATACCTGAAAAACAAATTGTATGGGTATAGTTACTATAAATAAATGACAATTTAAATTAATATTCTTGAAACAAAAGATATATAATACAGAATCTTTCCTACATTGCACTTAAAACACTTTTCAAATCTTTGATACTTTCACGTCGCTGCATGCATTAGACCCTTGTTCCCCGCGCCTGCTACCTTAGCGCATTCTGTTGACCTCAACTACAACCAACGCAACGGTGAGCTTAATAGCCTCTCCCTTTGCTCTAGACGAACAGAACAGTAATTACAGGTCAGTCTTACAGTCACGCTTTACTCCAGGACTCTCATTGTCTTTGTTAAACTACTTTCATCCGCAATAATTACATCTTCATTCTTCCAGCTATTCGACTTCCATCCAACCTCGTATGTTTGCCGACAGACTTACATGTTGTGCTTCGAGGAACACACACTGTTTTGTACATAAGTTCTAGGAAGACAATAATTTCTTTTAGAAACAAAATGTGACCTGTTCGCCTTAAATTAATACTGTTGACTCAATCCAACACGGGCGAGTTATACTTTTACTTGGAAACGTTAATCCAAGGAAGATTCTTTATAGCTGAGAATAATTACACCTTAATTTTGCTCCAGTTGATCTCGTCTTGTAGATGTAAATGAGATTACAATTTTAGCATTAAAGAGAAAGTTGATCCGTTGCTTTTTACCTGGGAAGGAAGAGATAGTCAAAGTTTTTATGTTATCTTATTCCTTTTTGGTTCTGAACGGTATGTTAATTACACCAACGCAGTTTAAGCGATGTCCGAGAAATGTATGACGATATAAATATGGTGTTTCTTTTGTTTTCAGGTAAGTTCCTTGAATGGCAACGTTGTGTTCATCCATCACTTCCTGCTGGAGAGTTGAGTTGAGACTTGACATCACTGCGTCTTGAGCATCCGTGTGAACTGTGGTTCATCACTCTTGAGGGTAAGGTCAACCTCAAACTAAGAGAACACAGTGGGGACGATCCACTGTATCGTTTTAAGACTGTTCGTCTCCCTATTATTACTGTTTTCATAAAAATTCATGAAAATATACAGGACATAAAAAATAAACGATTTACGAAAAACATATAATGAGGGGATTTGTCTAATAAAGACTTGATCCTATAAAACATACATTTAAAGAAATTTTTTGGACCGCGTGTATCCTCAATATTACGTTTTACATTCTCGATACTCTCCCCTAACTAACACGATAGAATATGTAGAAATATATACAAATAGAATATGTGTGAAGACTCATATTCTATTTGTAACGTTATTGTACCTTCAACAGTTTTGTTGTACATGATCATGTAGTCATATCCGGTCTGATCTGTTGTCGGAGTTATTTGAGCGGCAGTGATCCAGTTTTCCTTTATTTATCCAATGCTAAAAATGTTATGTTCGTATTATCCATACATATGTCCAGGTTTTGCACTTATTGCAATTCTGATGTTTACTTTCTACTGCTCGTTTGGCTAGAACCAATTTGTATAACTTATAACTTGTATTTCTTTCTTTTAGTCCGAGTTATAATCAGATTCAATAATGAATACCATTTTATATGACCGAATACGACGTATTGATGTAAGTATGATATCACCAGAAGTTACAAGAATGATAGTAATTGAAACAAGCATTATGCACTCTTCGTCTTTCAACAGCAACTTTTGTAATTGCATGAATCACCAGCTTACATATCACGAAGTATCGGTCTTATACAAAGATGATATTGGAGTTCTACGTCCCATATTTTTGCAACAAATAGGTCTTACTACTGATCATAGAAAAAAAAACGATGCTCAATTCAAAATGGATAACTTCCTCGATTTCGCTGTGACAGTATAATTTCTACACGAAATTGTTTAAATCCTGTAAATCATTTGCAGAAGTTAAATAATCATATTGATATTCCAAACAAAGCACGTTAAACAAAAAAGGCCGAAGGCGCAATAATATTTTCCACATGCATTCAAATAAATGTAATAATTGTGTTGCGCACCAAGTTTGTTTTTCTATCGCTTTGTGGCATTGAACTGTGTATAGTGCAGGTCAACCCGAGTTAGCAGTTGGCCTTTGTTTCAATTTCAATTTCCATTTAATTAAATTTATGTACTTCCTCATATAAAACCGTTGTTATCATATATTGAAATCAACGATTTGGGGAGGAAATCTTTGTGCCTCAGGAGTTTTCATATATTTTTACTTCGTACAGGAAACACTGCATATTAATTTTGGCGTCACGATATTATTCTTGTAATAAGACTAGAAATAATCGTATGTGGGAGATTCCAAGCTATAACTTAATTTAGCTTGCATGTCTCTTACAATTAGATCAATAATTGGGCATTCTTGACACTAAAATAATTATCATACGTTAATTATTTATTGATCTTTATATCTCCAAGTTTACTAGAAATAATTTCCCAATCACACACAGTACATAAAACAACCAAATAATGTCAACGCGTGACTTGTCAAACAATTAATTCCAAGCATAAATAATCTCTAAAAATATGGTCTATTCACTTACAAAAATGCAACGTTGCAATTTCACTTTGGCAATTTGATTTTATAATTGATGGTCTTGCTATACAATTAAAAGTAAAGCAATGATTCAGCATCCATAACCACTTGAAATGTCAGTTGGCTCTACTTCAATAAATATCACCAATTAACAGACATATGTCGACGATTAATGTAACAGTTTCTATATTTTTAATCAATCACAATTATATCTTTCTAATTTGTGTAAGTGACATTGTAGTTAAATTTATGTATAGAGTGTTTGGCCTAATTATCCACACAGTTTCTCTCAATTGATCTGTCTAAGGACGCATTCCCCCAGAATCCTCTGATGGCGATGGTTCGTCAAACAATCTCTTGTTCAAGACGAGGGCTTATCAAGACGATAAGCGTGTAAGGTACGCGTTACAATTGCTCCCATTCTTTAGCCAGGATCTAAACCATTTCTTCAACAATACACCATGGTTCATAACGACACAATCTTGTAATACAACCTATTGTTTTCAATGGATCCCTTTCTAAAATCGTAACAGTTGAAAAAAGTGCATATATGTTAGCTTGTCAGACTACTGTTCTTTATTTCCTATTTCCGTCCACTCCACGGTGGCACATGTGGTTAACCGATAGAGGTGGCTCAGCGGTAAGACGCGAGACTCTAATTCGGGAGGTAGCCGGTTCGATTCCGGCCACGGGCAATCCTGACTGAAGGGTTTTTACGAGGTTTTCCTCAGTCGTTAAGGCTGGGATGGAGTCCTTCTAACAGCTCTTGGACATTCCTTCCCAACTAACCAAACACCATAAAAGTGGCGGATTTTTTGAAATTAGTTGTCTAGAACGGTGTTCCGGACACGGAAACGAACGAACGATCTAAATCACCTGAAGAAAGCTTGTGTGCATCCTAACAGGTATTCCTTAGCAACTAATTATTGGATATTCATGTGGTTATGTCCACCTCGAGACGTGGGTTCGAGTCCCGCATAGGGCATGAGTTTTTTCGTTAGTTAGTTAGCTAGTTAGTTAGTTGGTTATAGTGTGTTCGTGTTCAAGCTCTTCATCTTCATCTATCACTCCTCATCGTCTCGAATAGCAGAATTGCAATCACATAGACATATAAAGCAAAAAGTATCATCAACATTACTTTCCTTTTTGTTGGCTAATTTTCTTCGGTGTTAAAACTATTTTAAATGAGTTTGCGGTAGGGTACGTGAAAACAAATAATTTTTCATCCCGAGTTCTTTCTAGAATGCAATTCCATGAATGTATATCTTGTAGTTAGAGGTGTTCGTTTTTCGCAAACAGCGATAAAGCGAAATCGTAAACCATTGTTTCTATTGAAAAAAAATTCAGATTTTTTATGAGTTGGGGTATAGAGGTTTCGAATCTGTCGGCGAAATAAAGTCGAAATTTAGATAAACAGCGAAATTTCTGCGTATTTGCGAAATAAAGACGAATTTACGTTGATTGGGCAAAATTATACTTTAAATTAGTAATTTTCAAGAAATTTAAAAAGGTGTTAGTAGTTTGTTGATAAAAAAGCTTTCACATAAATTCGTCTTTGCCCGAGCGTGCTTCATCGCTCGAACCAATCCCAATACGACCCAATACCGACCCGTGTGCCATCCGGTCCGGTACTTGACTGCTGACTGGCCTCATGCTAGAAGAGTTAAAAGTGACAACAGTTATGCTTGAACAAGAACTTGTATGTAGGCATGTGTATGTACATGTATAAGCTCAGTTGTTTCAATAACAAATGATGTGATGTCACATACATATCACATAATTATAAACAGATCAGAATTCATTAATTTACCTTAACAAATTTGCAATGTAATATTTTCTATTAAGGCAAAATGGGCTGAAAAAATTACATCGAAATAACATCAAAATTTTAAAATCATTGAGCTAAATTTTGGAAAAAATAAAACTATTTTCAAACATCTCTACTTATAGTTGGTTTAACTCACGTATAATGTAGTTAGGCGTGTGAGTAATATGTATAGCATGTAGGCCTTCTAGTATTACCTATACTAGTCCCAACGTAAGTAGTCTCACACAGACGTCAGCAGCTGCTTTTTTAATGCACTCTATTTCAACGAAAATCAACAGAATCTGGCCGTTCTAAACACATTCGTAAAGGCAGTCTTCCGGTAAGTATAGAGTGTACAAACTTGATTAGTCACTCCCTATGTCTGTAATTCTTTAGTCGCCAACCCAAAGTCGTTAAATTATCCTAATGGAGCTGTTTCAAGTAGGTCGGTATATCTAGAGAGGTAGACAATAATTTTGTACTTCTCTGAGCCACCTCTATCGGTTAACCAGATGAGCCACCGTGGACGGAAATAGGAAATAAATAACTTAATTATTAAGTTGGTATCTATTGGACTCTGCTATTTCGTAAGCATGATAATTGCTACTACTTACGTTGATCGATAGAGGTATCTCAGCGATAAGATGCTAGACTCCAATTCGGGAGGTCGTCGTTTCGATTCCGTGCACCGAAAATCTTGACTGAAGCTGTGACTGAATTATTTGTTCCGAAGCTTACTTCATCGTTAAGGCGAATACTGGGATTAAGTCCTAGCCATCGGTCATTCCTTCCCAACTATCCAAACATTCTAAACGTAAATCTGGCCTGCAACCAATGATAGGAATTTCTACAAAAATTATTATTATTACTTACGTCGGGGCAACTTTATGAATATCATCCTATCTACAAAATGCTTTTGTCTCGCTTCATGGCAATCTAGTAAATTCTAGGAAGGCCAATCTGCTTGTAATTGAATTGAGGTTTTCTCGTCCGGAGTCGAGAAGGCCGATATGGGGCCACAACACGGCCCTCTGCAGCCTCTCTGCATGTAGGTGTCTGCTTCTGTAGTAGTAATTGTATCGTTGTTCCAAGGGTCTGCGGTCCTCCCTCTGAAAGGACGCGCGGTCCAGCCAGTGGGATGGATACGAGGCTGTATATACAACCACCGTACCAGAACGGAGTGCTCGAAACTCAATCCAGCTGGTCGCGTATACACGGAGGATTATTGCGTGGCCGTAATTATTATGTCACCTCCCTGGCTGATTATTCCGCCACTCTGGCCGCGGCCACTCCGCAGGGACAACAGCTGTATTACGCACAACCAACGCAATTTCGGGCGACAGTTAATTTACATGGAGTGTTCGCGTTTTCTGATATTACAGTGATCACTTTCTGTAGTTTTGTTCTGGACACATCACAAATATAAAACTGGTTGTACTTGTTGACTTGTCAGTCGCTGGGTAGAGCTGGATCGAGTAGGTTCTCTCAGTGACTGTCTCTTCAATACTCTGAAGATAGACTATGCAATAGTCTGAAACGTCAGTTTTTAATGGCACAAGATTAAATTCCAAAAATAGTCGTGATGCCGTGTTTTGTTTCGGAAAAACATTGAATATGCACTAATCAACGAAAGATACAACAATGGAGTTCCCAGCAACAGATTGTTTGTCCATAGAGATATATACTACTTCGTAGAGAGACGTAACTGAGCGGCGAGTAGGCGACCAATGCTCGAATAGGCCTCGGTGCGCGCGGCCGCCATGTTGGACCATCTCCGGGTTTGTTTACATCTGAATAACACGCGTGTTCCATAGCCATGTGCGCTTGACATGTCATACACCCATCCGTTTTGACGAAATGGCTGATGGAAATATTCAAGTTTTGTTCCATAGTATGAACGTATTAATATCATAATCACTCCGTTTTAATTTCAGCTAAAAGCTGTGTCCAAACAACATGTGACATATTCCATATTTCCATAGTTAAGGTAGCCTGGGCTAGGCCTAGGAGAAGTTAGCTCTGTACAAAATTATATCATTCCGTTTTTGAAATTAATATAGGTTATTCCCTAATTTGTTTTGCCAACATGATCAGAATGGTTGAACTATTTTTCACTTCATTATGACACAATGGCATATAGGCCTAGATCAATTAAGGCCACAGGCCTAGGCCTAGGGCCTAGCTGGCGAATTGAGCTTTAAGTTCATTGTTTTATTAGTATAGGATATATATATGTAAATATCTCCTTCCGACATCACTCAATCATGTATTTACCTCAGAACTATAGAAATATACAGGAAGAATTGGATAAAGCCTTTAATCTACACACTATTGACCATGTAAACAAACCAATACACAAGATTTACGGGGCCAACATGGCCGATTTCCGCAGCATGCACAGCGGTGTGACTGTGACGTCACAGACGAGAACAACTTTGTGTACGCCTCGATAGCATTGAGTTACGTCTCTCTACGAAGTAGTATATATCTCTATGGTTTGTCCACCTTGTGATGTCACAAATCCCTCAATTGAGTCTTGTGCTATAAATGATGGACGCAGCAACACCTGACAGACAAGAATTATTAACACTTTACAAATATGTTTTTTTTTTACATTTACATTGGTTTACATTATTAGGGGTGTGTGTTGTTAGCTTGATAGTGCGCGCAATTGTAACGATGCAATTTTCACACGATTTCTAAAAGGGTACATAAATAGGTGAACCACAAAAACAATACATTTGTTGATTGTTATTTTCTATCACAGTCAGGAGGTTTAATGGTCGGTTAACGCAAGTGTTCAGTTAAGTGTCGTGATTCGCAAGAAAGCGTTCTCAAAGCAACCACTTGCAACCAACTTTGCACTTGCAAGCTACTTGGTAAACAATTTTTTCAATAATAACACGTCATCGATAGTTAATAATTTTATCGAAATTATCCTTGTCTAAGTGTTCACTCACTCCGTCAGAATGGATCACAATAGTATCACCATGGACTTACAATGAAGTTACTACTATAAGTCCACGGTATCACAGATGTGTGTGTATTTGTTTAGCAAAGAACATTCCACCAATATCTTACAACAAATTATCGAAACAAGCTTTATTTAATGATCAGATATCTATGTACATTTGTATTGTTATTGTTGTTGTTGTTTCTATATAAATCCGTATAATATGGCTATTATGTTATGAAGTCTGCCTACTTTAGTCAGTACGTCCAGGAAAAACATTACTCCGTTTTGGAATAACGGGATATATCTATCAAATAAAAAGACATACATGCAGCTAAAAATTAGTATAAACGTTTCGTACTAAGAATATGTGATGGAGGAGTTAAAACGTCACATGACGCATGCGCTCTCCTGTCGGAATAAACCCGGACGACGTCGCACACACAGAAGCGAAACCAATTATTCTAATCCAATATAAGGACTAGTCACTATAGAATATACGGGTTATAAACCAACCTACTCCTGGAGGATAAGGTAATTCGCGAAGCACTTAAATCATTCTGCAAATGTACTGTTTAATTCAACGTACGAACAAAGTACTCTAAGAGAATACTAACTGGCTGTGTCTAATTGTACAAAATAATGAAAAGTAACGTTTGTACGTACATTCCATGACTACCAAACGGTTCGCGGTCTTATGCAAGCGGTTTTATTTTCACGCCCTATTCATTGCGTCACGTATAAAAAAAAAAGTTCACTTGAAGATGCGCAGTGTGTAAATATTCCCCTCGTCGTCTACCTCACTTCTCAAAGGGGTCCGGGGGGGCCGCCCCCGCCCCCTCGCGGCACGCGTGGACGTGTCGGGATGCGACGCACGTATCCCCTTGACCCCCGCCCCGGGGGGGAGGGAGGGGGGGATGACCCACCACCCGCTTGAGATGCAGACCATGCAGACCTCAATCGCAGCGAGCAATTGCCCTGATCTGATCTAATAACCTCCCTTATTATCGCGAGCTGACCGCACGTCGCATTGCGCAGGGGGAGGGTTTACACCAGTGTTTATAGGCGGGGATACATGGGAATCCAATGCGGCACTTTGCATGCTGGCCCGATCTCGCCCGTATTAGCTGTAGCTCGGAGAATCAATGCGACACTTTCCGGATACGTCTCAACATCTCAACTTGTTTACTTACATGCGTAGCGTTTAGTATACGTAATTATCGAAATGAATAAAAATAAAAATAAATTCACATTTAGAGTCTACCCACTCAGTAACTAAACTGATTTGCAGTGGGGGACTACCAACTCTGTAGACTCCGAACATCATCGGCGAGTGAGCGATAAATAACCAATCAAAGATCGATATTTCAAATACGAAACATATGAATCAGTGATTAGACAGTGCGAACACCTGCGGACAAATGTCAGAATCAACAAGGCCGATTCAGAACAACTTTGAATTTATTGAGTGCTTCGTTGCTAGGATGGCTCCAAAGTCACCGTTGATTTCAATTTGTTGTGTGTCTCGTTAGTTTAGTGCTTGTATATTCCTGCTTCCAATGCAGAAAGTTCTTAATCCATCTATTATACTTGTGGGTGGTGCCGTCATGGCAACGAAGCACATAATAAATGGTTTAATTCATATCCTCCACTGATAATCAGTTTTTGTAACCAAGTTGTTAGACTATAAATATATTTATTTATTTGTTTCGTTTAATTATTGGGAGTAACTCGTGTGGACGCTATTTGTTAATGGAACCGAACACTGCCAAATATCCAGCGTTACACTGAAGGTTGCATGGAAGTGTTCTATTCAAGGGACGTAGTGGGTGAAAGCGAGGGAAATCTAACGCCCACTATCCAATAGAGAACAGCCTCGTTATACCTAGGCCCTGTGTAATACTTATATGCTCAATGCGCACATTTAACGTGGACACGATGCTTAGCACAGCTCTTAAGTAAAACGTAATTGAATATCACCAATCCCTTAGATTTTACTGTGAATGAATCGGCTTTTGTCTCTACCGTTTTCAGCTGAGTGGATTTAATTTTTATTTCTAACTAATGAACGGAGTAGTACACCTACAATGTTCAATTATACACACACAGTACTTAAGCTCATTAGCTCCGGCGTAACGAAGAGATTTGAAAGTTTGTTGGATGTTGGAGGAAGGTATGAACGGATTGTGTTCATTCACGCGACCCTCCATAAAACACAACTCGCGCCCCCGGGTCCACAGGAGGTACGAAACATAGAGAGAAGCACAATTAACATTGCAAATGTTTATTTGTTTTAGAAACTAAATGTCCAGCAATGTCACTCAAAAGGGATGTATTTATTATAACGCTAAATCGCATGTCACTAAGTTGTGACAGATAAATTATAACTTTCATGCATGGTTATTTATTCTATCAAAATAATCCAATCAAATAATGTAGTTTAGAGCGACGTTTGTAAATTGAATTGATATAGTTTAAAAATTGACCGGCGGGTTATTAACTGAATATTTATAAAATTGTGCTTATTATGACTATTTATACACCTGCCAGTAAAAGTTTGTAAGCAACACAAAAGGTACAGAAAAATGTATATTCAAATTGTATGTTTAATGCTGATTAATCATTAGTCCTATAGTGGAATTTTAAGTGTGTTAGGTGAACAATCAACACCTTTATTAGGATTTTGTTTAATGATAGCGTACCGAGACACCTCCCCCTTCCTTAATATTGTAAATGTGCAACATTTTGTAATGACACTCAAAAAGGGTAAAACTGAAATGCTAATAATATAGACGTTTTCTTGTACTTCTTGTAATTGTATAGTTACTGTAGTTTTTTAGAGTACACTACTAAAAGGTCATCCATTTTATAGAAGCATTGCTTTATATCTATAACACAGAATATTAGAATGAACCCTAAAAAGACTCATATTCAAAATATGATCAAAATTATGTTTCTGAACTATGACATTCAATTTCACATTAATATAAGAACGCTCTACCGTCAGTAGCTAGCAAGAAAAACGAAATTGTTAACATTTTGTATGTTGCGTGAACACATTTTCATACGATGCAATTTTTTTAAACACGATATTTTCGACAGTTTTTGTTAAACGATTTTTTTTATGCGCTGCTACAATAATCTTTCACTGGAAATAATCGACGATAATGTCTTTTCCAAACTTCACTCCATCAACAAAAGTGTGTTAACGCTACATAAAATATATTAATCTTCACACTTTCATCTTGCTTATGACGATTCAGCGTAACATTAATGCAAATCATTATGTTGGAGATGCGTTGTACAACAGTATTGCATAACCCGTTTCAAGTTTCACTATTTCTTTTCACTTCACTATATTATATCCAAAATATTTCAAACAAAGACGAACAAACCTGATGGAATATACTTGAAAATACAAACTAATTTTAGCTTATAAATGAGCATGCAGTCTTCACGCAAATCTTCCTCTCTGCTTTAAACACTGATAATGTATACAGACACTGTACCAGGATACAAGTAGACAACATTTAGAAATATGGTTTCATGATTGCTGGGTAAAAAGGAACATACATTTTCATAGAGATTTATTAGATTTAATTATAACATTTAGCGTACATTGGGGGACCACAGGGATCCAGCACTCTGAATACAATTTAAAAAATACATAATACATACAAAGAATTGTTATCTCCAATGAAGTGTTGTCATATACGAGTATATAGTTATGTGAAATATTGGTGGAAGGTTTATTAATTAAGAATTGTTTAAAATTATATCATCAAGAATTGATAACTGAATGGAATTATTTCTAAGAAAATCTATGAAGAAGTGTGGCACTGCTGCTCGAGCTCCCAAAAGGAGGTCCGTCACACCCCAGTTCTTCCCATCTAACAGCTGTTTTTTATTTTCCTTATTTAGCAAGATCTGAGATGCGGTCTTCTTTTTGTTTCTAATTCGTCTTCAAAGCACGTCGAAGTATGAGTAGAACCAGTTTCAAAACACATCTTAAAACAGTAACTGCGAAAAACCGATTTGATGAAACAAATCTTATTAAATGCAACAATCCCCGGATAATATAATGAAGATACGGTTGCTCAGTGTGACCTATTGCCGATCTGTGTATATCAGAATACACCCATTACAGACCTTCAGCATACCTATATCTCGCTTTGATGTGGAGAGCATTCTCTCATGTCCTCTTCATCAGCACATTATCATGGGTTTAGCGTCACTTGTTTTACATGCAAACTCATGTCTACTGCTGTAGTACGAACCACTCTTCACACTGCAGCGTTAGTAGCAGTTGCAACTCGACACAAAAGCTCCCTACAGAGTTAGATCTCGTTTCATTTGAGCTAAACCTCTTCAACTCGACTCACAAGATCACTGGTTCACGCTTGCTAATCGTGGTGAATATCGTATAGAAGCTGCAACGTTTGATGCATATTGTAATTCGAATTTGTATGGTGAATTGAAACCATTTCATGTTCAGGTAATATTTATTTTATCATCAATAGTTGCATTTTCCAAGTCTATAGTGGCGTTTTCTTTCATGTGGCAATAAAAGAGAATCTTTCACCCTTTTACTTAACATATAAACTTCTATTTCAAAGCTTGTTTTTATTTATATAGAATACGCTCTCGTACATTGGGGATAAAGCTCATCTCTTGGGCTACCTTGTTTTTCGTACGCTGTTACAAAAAAGGAACGCATTACTGAAGTTCTACCATTCAACGAAAGACGATTTAAGAAATATGAATAAAATCTCCTAAACGCAACTTCATGGAAACTGGGAAGAAACGTGTGTATGAAATGAAAGTAACCGGCAGTTTATTCAGATGCTCAATACATGAACAACTAATGAACAATTGATTCTGAATCATATTGGATCAGTGTGCGTTTATAGCCAAAAGATAGGTTCTCTTTTCAGTATTTGAGTAATCAGATCGCAGTTTATATACATGGCGTCGTCGAGTATCCTGGCAATGTGCCCTCCTCAGAACTTACCGTTAAAGCTTCGAATTCGTATTGTAAAAACGTGTCAGATGCGTATTTCTTCAATACCCAAGATGCAAAGCTAGATGATCATTATTATAGTAGTGGAATATTTGATATTTGATATTTATTAGCTAAAAGGCGTGCTACGTAGGGCTATTAAGCCCCTTTGAGTGTAGCCAACCTCTTCATTACAGATATTATACAGACAACATAAACATATGAACATGAAATATATGAATGTGAGATAATACATATTGAATTGGCAATAATACACTTATAAACTAGTATAAAATACACTTTGTATACATATTTTTTTTAGGATACGTAGGAAGATGCACATTTACGGCGTCTCCGGTAGTAGTTACACATTGAGCACAATACTGTCAGCTAGGGTGAGTTGTTTCAGCATGTTACGCAGTCTTCGCTCCTCTCGTTCCACTATCTGGTCACACTGCGCAAGACCGCAATGACGTCACTGCACGTGTGTACGCATGCGTAGTGCAAGGCCGCACACTACTGGACATTGAGCACAATACTGTCAGCGAGGGTGAGTGTCTCAGCATGTTACGCAGTCTTCGCTCCTCTCGCTCCACTATCTGGTCACACTGCGCAAGACCGCAATGACGTCACTGCACGTGTGTGCGCATGCGTAGTGCAAGGCCGCACACTACTTGACATTGAGCACAATACTGTCAACTAGGGTGAGTTGTCTCAGCATGTTACGCAGTCTTCGCTCCTCTCGCTCCACTATCTGGTCACACTGCGCAAGACCGCAATGACGTCACTGCACGTGTTTGCGCATGAGTAGTGCAAGGCCGCACACTACTTGACATTGAGCACAATACTGTCAGCTAGGGTGAGTTGTCGCAGCATGTTACGCAGCCTTCGCTCCTCTCGCTCCACTATCTGGTCACACTGCGCAAGACGGATATACCGCAATGACGTCACGGCACGTGCTTGCGCACGCGCAGTGCGCAGCCCCACGTCAAGGCCACACACGGCAGCGAGATGATCGACAGTGATCTCGGGACAGCGACACAGACTGAGCACTTGTAGCGAGGGGAAGACCGGCGTGAGATCGAGGGAGAGGGGGAAGATGTCGGCTGCCGTTGTAGGGGAGATCCTAGGGGATTCTAGGAAGAGACCCTCCAGACGGGGACTGTGGATTGTGTCACCGCGTCCTGGAATGAGATCATGAACATTGGTTATTCAGTGTGGAATGGTATTCGAGACACGTCTGTGTTTCGAGACCTTCTCATTAAGGGTCGTTTGTCATCGACGTCTATCGTCGCCGACGCCAGAGATGCGGGTACAGAGCGCTGACACTCAGCCTTATGACCGACCTTGTTGACAGTTGTTGCGATACTGAACTGAACAACAGTCGTGCGAGACCCAATGTTTGAAGGTGCAGGGTTACAACTTCCTAATACGTGGGGTGTATACAGATGTGACCT
Source organism: Isoperla grammatica (assembly GCA_945910005.1). NCBI lineage: Eukaryota > Metazoa > Arthropoda > Insecta > Plecoptera > Perlodidae > Isoperla > Isoperla grammatica. The sequence continues at coordinate 113,189,265 of OX246737.1, read as the reverse complement.
CTAATCGCTCTGAGGGTCAATAAATGGGAATGGTCAACGATTAAATACAGCAGTGACTGAAACGTCTAAATAGTTAGTATTTTCCTTACTACGAATTTCCAAGTTTAGCTTCCGAATACTGGTAAAACAACGGGGAGTGAAATTTTTGTCAGTTTGTATATTTTCCTCAAAACGTATTCATTGAGGCAAAGATAGAGCTATTATGAGTGAGAAATAAACATATAACAGCAGAAAATCAGCTTGCACAATGTTTCGTTGATAGGATGACTAGGCTTAGTAAAACCTGAACCCTTATATTATATTTATCTATATCAATATTAACAAAGCTCATATTTTATGTTTAGCTCTATATTGACATGGTATACGCAAATGTGAGACATTGTCGACAAGAGATTTTATTTTCCAGCTCGATATTTGTTTTTCTTTCGAATCATCTTGCGTCCCCTCCAAACACAATGATTTCTTTTCAAATTATTGTTTTAGCCTCCAAGGAATGTTTTTATATCGAAGGGAATCAAAACACTGGGAAAAAATATTGTCCTAGATGTCGAGAGAAGCTAAGAACTCAAGGGAGCGTTTGATATATTAATTTTGTCCCCAAGAAAAATAGAGTAGAAAATAGGAGATAATTTGCTGACCGCGAAAACGATTAATTATTAGGCGACGGTCCGTATATCTCCCCTCTTCCGATCTACTACACAAGGGGGAGAAAGAAAATCACGCTTTGGTGACTGATTGTTATGAAACGCGAGGTTGTAAAATAACATCGTTTGTTGACGTCATGGGGGAGTGAGGCCACGTGGGAAAGAAAACCCTTTTTCTCTGCATCGGATTGTTAACCGAATTTGAATATTGTACGCTGTCTTATCTATCTAGTTCATTCCAATGAGCAGTACAACAAGCAAAGCAAGTATACCTTCTTGAGTTTTGTAGTTTACTTGACAATACTGACATATTACACGGGTAGGTGAAACTGAAATTACGTGGGTAATTTCTGTGTGTGAACGCTTCAAAGTCGTTGCCCTGGTACGAAATGTAACTCGAGTATTAGATTTCGTACCAGGGTAGCAACTTTCAAGCGTTCACACACAGAAACTACCCACGTAATCTCATCTACCCGTGTAACATGTCAGTAATGTAACACACAGGAAACTGTGGTAATTTATCATGTTAACAGCGCTGCCAGGCGGAGTGGCTCTAGTTATAAAATTGATTCTCAGTCTCAATCAACATTCAAGAGTCTCTAGAGTCTAGATGGCTGTCGCAAGTAGTTTCACAATGTATAGCGATCATTGCCGCCATTTTAAATCCTGAGATTAGAGCCTCACCGCTAGGATCGCCACCTAAATTTTGTATGGAATAAGAACGGAGAATTTCTTGTCAACCGTTTGGTAAATATTAAAGTCTTTGATATAAGCAGGCGTGAGGCAAACGCAAGATTCAGTACAAGTACAAGTGTTAATATGCCGCCAGTACCATGTATATTTATATCTTGTGACATATACAACATTGCCCATATGTACAACACATACAATACAAATATAAAAAGCATTTGTTTTACAATGAGATTCAAATTGTTGCCAGCAAAACGTGGCTAGACAAAACATGAATCGCAAGTAATTACAGAAAAACTTGTAGACATACCAAATTGTTTTAACTTCCTCACGATAAAATAGTCACCGTTAAAATGAACAATTTTGCCTGGGTTCTGCTTAAATAGATTTATGAAAGCATCAGTAAAATCGTCATTGCAAGACGGTAGACGGTATTCATCTTTTTAAGCGTATCCTCCAATATTTGCGTCAAACTTATTGAACCCAACATGCAGCCCTTGCGATGGGTATTTGTACAAATCTCCTAGAAATAGCTTTACAGTGAAGGGTGAGTTTGCCAGCAGTAAGAGCTGCGCATATACTTGTGCTGATGGGCAAACAAGTATTCAGGTTCTGTCGCTCAGTCAGTTTCCTGCCAGTTGGGACTCGGGACGGATCCTAATGGAGAACGTGCGCTCTTTTTTTACCTTTCCTCGAGAGATTCTTACAATGCTGACAATTCACTGATAGTAATTTGTTTTCAAATGTCATTACTATAGCAACAGTGACGGAGAAAGAAAAATATGGCATATTTTTTTTATCATCAAAGGGGCATACATACCCCCACAAGTATTGAGTAAGCAAAAGAACGGTGGATTTAAACATCTAAATAGTTACAAATGATCAATGATCGAAGCACACATTTAACACAAATCTTGAACGGACAAAGGCAAACAAGTACAAACATCTTAGTATTGTCTTTTGGTATAAACAATTATTGAATTTTTGTGAAAAACAAATATTGAATTCATCGATTTGACGGAGGTTTGGGGCATTTTAGGTCCACATGTTAGTATTGCTGGGCTCACATATGTATGTCTCTCTCTCGTGTAGGTGTTTGATTTTAACCGATCGGTTAAAAGTAGGCGGGGCTAAAGTCTCATATGCAGATAGTAGAAATGCAATCACGAATGATCACAAACAAATGCTGCCAACACAAGCCAAGTGTAAACATCTGAGCACAAAGGAGCACAGTGCATATAAATCGAGATGAAGGAGTTTAAAGTCATCCTCATTTCCCGCTCTCCCATGTTGCCTGCTTCCGCGGAAAGTACTATAGTCCTCCCGCTCTAACAATTCTTAAAGCTGACCTTAAATCCCTATAAAACTGTCTATTTATGCACGACACCAATTTTGAAGACGTTAGTTTTCATGTACGTAAGTTTGGTTTGACATTGGTTACACGCTTGATACATAATACATAATATAAGAATATAGTAATAATACATATAATACGTACATAACATTTGTAACAGGTGAATACAACCATGACTTTTCTTATTTATACTTTCATTAATAATGAAGATAATCTGTTTTGAAACAGTTGAACTTGAAACAAACGCATTCTGCGGTGGCCAATATTGAACCAAACGCGGCTGCAAAATGTATAGTTCCACCGCGTTAACTTGCTACGTGGTCTCGTCATCATGTGACGAATAGCAACCTGAATTTAGTTGCATCTCGTTCTCATTCCTACTTTATCGTAGTGACTATATCAGCGCATCGGTTGGCAAGCGTTGCCCATACACATTCCAAGCGAGACTGGGGAACTCCATGCAGTGGACATGTAACAAGCCGGTATCGGGAAAGTCACCGCGGAAGTAGACCGCGTGGCGCAACCGTCTCTTCAGAAATTTTTTACAGCTCACATTGCGTTGGATGAGTGAAACAAACATATCCATGGCATGACAAATAATAAGGCCATGTCACATTAGGTTCTGAACTGAAAATTGCAATCGTAGATTCGAGCTTACGATTGGCGGCGCATGCGCAGTAGCTCAGTTCGGCCAGTCTACGATTGCAATCTTTTTATAGACCGAGCTCTAAAATAAGATTGTGAATCGTAGATCCGAGTCACGTGAACCAATCAGAAAGGAGAACGGTTAAATACATATTGAGCACTGTCACAACATAACCTCAAGCAACAACTACTTGAATGGAAACAAAGAGCCAATAACTTTAATTATATATTTGTTTGTGATTAAGGCTTGTCTTATTAGTTATCGTTATTGAATTTATTTCCTATTTGCACGATTTAAGGATTTTCAGCTAGTCAAGTGTAATTGGAGAATTGTATTGCTACAATTGGCGACTCCAATGTGATATGGGCTATAGATGGCAATTAGTGACGTCATTGCGAATACTTGCTTGCATGTCTGCCGAGCGCGGCTCTCCAGAAACACTGAGGCACGTTGTGGTCCCAACTGAAGTCGTCTCCGTCGGCGAAGAACAGGAGACGTAGTTTGCGCAGCTTTAGGTCGGCGCAGTTGTTGCTGCGGCATGTTGGCGGAGTGACGTTGCCGCAGCCACTCAGCACCAGCGTCTCCAGGCGGGGACATGACGACACTATCACATGGACGTCCACCTCCTCAATCACCTAAACAGATTCGGACTGAGATTAAGGGCCGGTCTTACAATCTCCTAACAAGAAAGTTATTTGTAGCAATTAAGCTATTTGGAGGATTTCAAGGGTTTTGATTGGTGGTTGCCATGGAGAAAACAAGCTATTCGACGAAAGTGTAGTTCTTGGGACATTGTAAGACTGGACCTAAGATTGTATTGGATGTACTCTAGTGCAAATCTGATTACAATACGTGAATAGCTAGTGTGAAATTGTATTTACAGATTACCAAGTTTTTTAAATAAATAAATAAATAAATAAACAAATCCACATTTAGAATCTACCCACTCAGTAACGAAACTGATTTTCAGTGGGGGACTTTAATTTAAAGCGACTAAACCAACCCTGTAGGCTACGATAACCATCGACGAGTGAGCGATAACCAATCAAAGATCGATATTTCAAATAGGATACATATGAATCAGTGATTGGACAGTGCGAACACCTGCGGACAAATGTCAGAATCAACAAGGCCGATTCAGAACAACTTTGAATTTATAGAATGCTTTGTTGCTAGGATGGCTCCCAAGTCACCGTTTACTTATTCCTAACTGTCTGAACAGGGATTTGAACCCGGGACCGTCTGCATTGGAAGCAGGGATGCTTACCACTGGACCAACGAGCCACCTGACGATGCGTGCTATGCTAGTCGTTTAACGTATCTTGCAAACTGATGACGTCATATTATATTATGTAATGGTGTAGTGACGCTCGTGTGAAAACACCCTCCGGTATAGTTTATAGTGATGCTATCAGCACGTCTGTTGGCAAGCGTTGTTAGGACGCATTCCAAGCAGTGTAAGTGTAGTTCCATGTAGATGGACAATAACAAGCTCGTACCGGGAAATTACGACCAAGTCTTAGTTATAGCAGGTGTGCGATATTGTATTTACATTATTTAGGGCAGGTCTTTCAATCTCCTAAAAGAAAGTTATTTGTAGCAATTAAGCTATTTGGAGGATTTCAAGCGTTTTGATTGGTTGTTGCCATGGAGAAAACAAGCTATTCGACGAATAAGTAGTTATTGGGACATTGTAAGACTGGATCTAAGTCAAGGCAAGGTAGGACGTACAGCTATGTAAATCAAAGATGCGTTAACTCCATGCAGAAGTCGTGTACGTGAAAAACGCAACAAACTGAGCTATAATGTTAACGCTGCTCACAATTTGTAATTATACACTTTAACAAGAAATAGTGGATTAATTAAAGAACTTGATGAAAAATAAACCTTCAAGATATCCAACCCACATCCCATAAAACATTGCTAAAGAAATTAAAGGTTTATTATAAAGTCCTCTTTTCTAGCTGTCCCCTACATTTAGAAATAACCCGCTTCTCCGAGGGTAAAGGGTTTTACGGTGGCACTTGCAAAGTTTGATTTGAGCATCATTATATATTTAAAGCTCCCTTATTGCCTAATGATAAAAGTTTTTTAAATGATAACTTGATTAATGTTGAAGTTGATCGCTTAGTCTCAGTTATACCAACTTATTTCACTTTTATCAATCGCGAGTTGAAGTCAAAAGTTCACTTAACCATTTTTCCCAAATAAAAGTCATTCACTCTTTGAATAATAATTTGAACGGAGATTTCTTCCGAAAATTCATTTCTTGTCTGGGACTTGTCAACTCTTTAGAACACTGAGGTTGGCATTCATAGTTGGTCCCTACACCTAGGGGCGCCCATTGTTACCAAGGTAACAGTTTTTTGCATGTTATTTCCCATCAACGAAACAAATACATAGCAACGATGGGTGTCCCTAGGTGTAGGGGCCGACTATGAATTCCAACCTAATACACACGCAAATTACGTACATAATAAACACTAAATCGCAACGAACACTTTTGACACATCTTACATCCCATTCGTACCGTTTCGAACATCTTTTATAAATCCTAATTAAAAACATTCCAATAACCAAAATCATGAAAATAAATTAGTGTTTTATGAGTTAACACATTAGTTGATTAAACAAATATGTATTCAGTTAAATTTATAATTAAAAATAAACAAAAGTGCTCCATTAATACTTTTAATTGAAGTACTCAATATTAACTCGATTTATCTTTAAGAGGACAAACTCTGGAGTTACGAGGGGTTTGCAGATACTATAGTAGAGTAGGGATTATTGTTTAAGAGCAAGAAGAACCTTACTTATAAACCCAATTTTAATAATACTTCAAACTGGAACTTTTCTCTAAACCCAATATATTTTTTATCCTTATCGTTACACTTAGAAATATCTACCCAAGATATAATTCCAAAATTTTGGTGGCTGCACCGAACGGTCATTTTAGCATTTGGTATTTGGTGTCACCGTTTTTAATCCAGATTTCGCATTTTATCAAAGGATGTGCAAATAAAGGCTTCGAAACTACATTTAAAGAAAATTATGTACTCACTAGAAAAACATAATTCCGGTTATTATGTGTCACGTTTTTAAAATACCAAAACCAGCATTTTCATAATAAAAAAATATTTTACAGCTATTTATTCAAACTTTACACGTATCAAAACCTTTTTTATATTTTAGCTAAACATGTGCACAGTGTAAGATGTGTAAAATTAATTCTGAGAGCAGAAAACACCCCTAAAGGTCAAAAGCGTCCTGAGAAAACTTTTAAAATGATCCAGCTATGTAATGAGGGGTCTGTGCGTTGGCCGCCATCTTTGCCTAAAACAAGACAAGCTGAGCCTAATTATGTAGATCTATGGAGATTTAAAGTGAAGACTCTTCAGTGGAATGACAGGCATAATTAGTGAACATGATGTTTTTGACGGATGCATAAAGGTTATAGTACCATAGATTGACAGCGCTAAGATATTCTCGCTAAAATAAAAGCAACCTTCGGTATATTTTCTTATTTTTAGTGTATTTGAAAATAAGGTCTTTGAAGCTAATGGAGACGATAAGGGAGATGTAGTTTGCAGAAATGTAGTAACGGAGGGACAAGTGAACTTACCCTTGTTGAAAGGCAGTACATGTTATGACCAGTTATTTTGGTTCCTCGGCCAACCTAAACCGAAGATTTATAAATGAAAACTTTAAATTACCTCTTTACCTATGTAAATAACATCTAAATAAAATAATTTTATATTACAAATATTTATTTTTAATATATGTGTTCGTATTAATTGATAGCAGATACTGCAAACCAATCAGCATTAATTAATATTCACTTATTTTTCAAACTAATTGTCTTATTGTTGACATATATTGCCTCAATAAAGTTAAAAAAAAAAACTTGATCAGTCTGCGTAACACAAGCCGATCTAAATTACTAGTGATTATACGTTGGTCTGGCAAAGCATAAGCTCTGCGTTTCAGGTTCGAATCCTGGTTTGGGCGGGGGGGGGGGGGGGGGGCGGGGACGTATTATGATGTTTCATCCTTCTTGTATCGCCTTCTCATAGTCTAGATCAGAACAGACACGTCAAGTCCTTTACTTCTTGGCTTAGGAATTAGTAAACGGTGACTTTGGAGCCGTCCTAGCAACGAAGCACTCAATAAATTCAAAGTTGTTCTGAATCGGCCTTGTTGATTCTGGCATCTGTCCGCAGGTGTTCGCACTGTCCAATCACTGATTCGTATGTTTCATATTTGAAATATCGGTCTTTGAATGGTTATCGCTCACTCGTCGATGGTGTTCGAAGCCTACATGGTTGGTTTAGTCACTTTAAATTAAAGTCCCCCACTGCAAATCAGTTTAATTACTGAGTGGGTAGACTCTAAATGTGAATTTATTTATTTATCGTCAGTCTTGTAGAATATTCACCTTGAAGTCTCGCGTTTATGCATGGTAAGAATGTTCGACGAAATTCATTTGTCAACACAAACTGTCCCAGTCATGAAGTTGACATTTCACTTACCGTAAACCGGCCCTAGAAGCTTTTAATGCACTGTATAATGAATAATAATAGCATTTTCTGAATAGCATATCCCCACCCCACCTCGCGTGTATGTGAGAGGTAAATCGCATAAGAATCATGAACCACTCCCCCGTTTGGCGTTACTCTAAACTCTGAGTCGATTTTTCTTTCATCGACCTCTAATGGATTCTCGAAACTATATTGCCGATCGAGTCAGTGCGCTTCTACGCTGCACTCAAAGCTTTCTCTCATTAACTGTGATATTAGCTCTTCTAAAGCTCTCTCAATGGAACTCGGATCGCTGGTAATTTCACCCATTTGATCTTTGATACCGCATCCAAGATGCACTTTGTGGCCTTCGCTACATCCTACGTTATGAGCTCAGAGTCCCTCGTCTCATGATAGAAAGACTAAACTTGCTGTGTCACGAATTATTGTTTTTATTTAAAAGTTTTAAAATTTAAAATTAAAATTAAATACATTTTAAAAATACTTAGAGATTATAAATGGTTTAGTCACCACAGAAAATCAATTATTGTAACTGAAAAGGAAGAAAATAAATACAAATATATTTAACTTTATTATATTTATGTATTTATTCATGTTGAACGTATCATTTAATTCTATGGCACATAATATAAGAAGTAGAACTTACAAAGTTAAGGCTGGGCTACATAGATTATTTTAAGAACTGTTATTTTATGAATATTAATTTGTGATTTCATTTGTGGTTTGTGGTTTATATAAAACCTGAGAAATAAGGAGGCATGAAACCGTACGTTTATTTTATACTTAGCAATAAATCCATTTAATTCGAGTTTTTCTACTAAGAACTAAGCACTTGTTAATTGAGTTGAAAATTGTTGAACTCTGTAGATTACAAGTTTAAATTAATCTGTAATTATTATGTGGTGCGCGCATTGTTTGTTATTTGGGAAATTCAACTTTCTTAATCCAAATAATTATTCCAAGTTGTAAATAATCGTATGATGTATAGCCTATAAAATTACATTAAACCATGTGCAAATTTGTTCGCCACTTCACTATATTTTAACACTTGGCTTTTCCCACAAGCGGGCCCGAAGTGCTCGAGTGCAGGTTTTGCTGCTGCATGTTTAATAATCACTCATACATTGAGTAAATAACTCAATTAATATAACGAGCATACTAAAGCAATTCAGTACACGTTTATGTTACGAGTATTTAATAATTGCAATATGGAAATCGTTTTATTTATGGTCAGCAGTTCTTTTATTTTCCAGTATTAGTCGGTTTTGCTTTGGCGGTTGAGCGTAACAAATCGCTTAATAACAGACATAATTATTGACTTACCTTTTGGATTTAAAAATAAAAGAATTTGTATCATACACGAAGAGACTTAATAACGTTATAGTGCCTCGCACTACACGGTTGTACGACAGGGGTGCGCCGCATCATTTTAGCAGCTGTACCAGCTGTACTATAGTAAAATGGGGATCTTTTAAAGCTCAACCACCAGAGCGCAGCACCGAAAAATGCGGTCCACCTGTCAAAATGAAAATACACTGATCGGCAAGGCGGTGTAAGAAAATACTGGCTTTGATAGGCTGTGACTTAGAAATACTAACATCAATATAGCGGTGACTTCTGTCTGCTGCTAGGATACTTAACGTGTTTCTTCGTCGGTTGATGGTCAGTTGTCTTTATTGCCATGGTCGTGTTTGCCAGAAGCACAGCCTTCTCGAACGTCGGTTCAATCCGCGGATTGACCCGTCGAGAAGGCTGTGGCCAGAAGTTAATTTCACGTGGGGGAACATGGCTGCGTTTTTTCTATAATGTGACGCCCGTGTTCGACTGATTTAGTTTGTAATATTATTTATGACACCATTTTACCGATATCAAGAAACATTGACACTGAAAACATTACAAAGTGATCTTTCAGAGTGGTAATATGTGTTTCCTGTACCTTTATGATACGACAACATGCAGAGAGACAACGGTAGGTCGTCCGTAGCTGTTAGTTACGGTCTGTTAGCCTTGGTTTTTATTGATGAATTTGTCTTAAAATAATATTGTTGTATAAATATGACTGTATTAAATCGGAGCCTCAGCAAACAATGATTTTAAATTTAAGTTCAAATAAAATAACTAAATTAGGTGCTTCTTGCAACACACAGGCAATGTCATCTGTCAGCTAGTTAGTGGTTGAAAAGTCGAGAGCTAAAGGCTGTGATAAACTTGAATAATGTAGATCTATAATGAATAGGGCCAATACTAGGCGTTATAGCTTATTAATAACATATTACTGTTTATTAAAAAAAAAAAAATTATATTTGAGGAGATTATGCTCGTTACCAAATATATGTTGTAAATTTTAACTACCTGTCATCACGCTCGTTCCCGTTGCAATCCGCGTTTGTTTACTATTTTAAAACCGGGTTGTTCTATGCTGCACTCTGCTGGTGAGAAATTTTGACTGAAAGACTCCCATTATAGAAGGCCTTGTTTAAAACGCAAATCCTCCATGATTTGTTATTTACAACAAAATATAACAAATTATCTTTACAACTAAAGTTGGTCCGTGATAGCTCAGAGGTTGGGGCACACATCCTGAGCGTATGCCACTTAGAGACGTGGGTTCGAATCCCGTACATGGCATGGGTTGCTTATTATTCCGTTATTGACGTATAGTAGTCGTAGAGTAACAAGAATTGACGCTCTGAATTATAGGTAATTACTACATAGCTTAAGTACGATTTTATCAATCAGAAGTAACAATTTAAACTAACAATAATTCCAAATTTGGCTTATTCGTCTAGACTCTAGACCCACCTTTTTGCAAGGAACTCGTGTCCTTAAATCCAGGAACAAAGTAACCGTAGCCATTGTGTAATTCCTTTAGAACAGCTCAGCAGAATAAAACGTTGAATTCTTTTCACAAGTCCCTCATTCAAGAATAATGGAACTGTTCAATCCATCGTGTTCGACCACGGGAGAAACTTCTGTTCATTAATTGATTATATCTCATAGAATTCTTGCACAACTTGATGCTAGATTAATCTGCGAAAGCGTCTGCGCTGCTCTGTCGCACTCACTCTCAACGCATAACACAATCGTGGTGTTATTATTATTATCTCTATAACTCTGCGCTCCACTACCTACACTCTAGCTAGACTACACTCACGCGCAAACAAACACGTTCGTTGTTCCTTTCGTTCGCCAATAACTCTGTTATCTCCTGTCAATCATACTCTGCACGGTCTGAAGTAGGACCAATCAATCGATGAACTTACACTTTTCAACTGACAGAAGTTGTTCGTACCGATGAATCAATACATAAATTGGATCATTATCTGAGACAACCTGACAGGAAAATAATAGTAAACGTATTAGAGAATATAAAGGTTTGTGGATCACGGAATATAATTCAGCACCAAATTTGTTGTTAGGTTTTCGTAGGTCATAAGGTTTTATGTTATTGCATTGAACTTCCATATTCCTATAGTTAGTTTCCATGTTATTTACATAGTTTGACAAATTATGTTTTCCATTTGTAAACGCATCATTGAATTTGGCCCAGAGCCGCTAATGATAGACAATATAATTGCTATATCACCGACTAAAATAGTAACGCACCCATTCACCCAGTTTCTCTTGGCTAAGACAGTGGGGCTGTATGGGAAGCTGGGCTCTGTCAATAACACTTACGTAAGAGTTGAGTGACAGCTGCTGCTGCTGCTCGACGCGCCTAACGAGATTAAAAATGTGGCTGAAATTCCTCACTTATAATAATCTGATGACAGAGAAGAAACTCGGGAACCGTTTGAAAACAAGTCGCGCGCAAACGAGAGTAGCAAGTTTGGTGACTTACGCCCGTCAATGTGTCAGCACTCCGCCATTTTACCGTGGATGTCAGCTATTACTTAGCCCTGCGTGATGGCTGACGCGTAAACTTTCATTCCGCGCCATTTTGATTTAATGCATGAACGGAAGATAAAAATCACTTTAGAAGTTTGTTTTAAAACTCACCTTTTATATGAAGTGACGTACTTGAAAGCATAATGGAGAAGGATTCTGAACTAAAAGAGTATGGGCAAAAAAGTAAAAAGAACAAACAACAAAAAACGTCCCGCCAGGCAAGGAATAAAGAAAGGTTTTATAGCAAACAATTTAAAACTAAAACTCTTTTGTAAGGTTTGAGGGTACGTATAATAAATTTTTGTAGTAAAGTTGGACCTAATCTACTCGTTAAGATGAGCACTTCAGTTAAAAAAAGGTAAAAGTTAAAAGCTATTTATTTTAGTTCTAAAATTGTTCCTACAAAGCTTTCGTTAAAGTATTACCTATGCCGTGAATTCTGATTCGTTGAGCTATTATCAATATTATTAAATTAAAACTAATTGCATACTGAATATATTTTATGTTAATTTATGAAAGATACAAACGCACAGTTACATTAACGAACGGTATTACGACCGTATAATAAAAAGATTAGTATCTTATAACTTGTTTTCACCATGGCTTAACCTAAAAGCTTATTTAGCTTCCATTAACTTCCGTCTTAGCTGTTATAATACCTTGAGTTCAAGCGAGGCGAGGCCGTGGCCATGATGTTTGAGTATCGGCTCACGTTTACTCCCGTGTGCCCTGACCTTGAGTTCAAGCGAGGCGAGGCCGTGGCCATGATGTTTGAGTATCGGCTCACGTTTACCCACGTGTGCACTGACCTTGAGTTCAAGCGAGGCGAGGCCGTGGCCATGATGCTTGAGTATCGGCTGACGTTTACCCCCGTGTGCACTGACCTTGAGTTCAAGCGAGGCGAGGCCGTGGCCATGATGCTTGAGTATCGGCTCACGTTTACCCCGTGTGCACTGACCTTGAGTTCAAGCGAGGCGAGGCCGTGGCCATGATGCTTGAGTATCGGCTCACGTTTACCCCGTGTGCACTGACCTTGAGTTCAAGCGAGGCGAGCCCGTGGCCATGATGCTTGAGTACTGGCTCACGTTTACCCCCGTGTGCCCTGACCTTGAGTTCAAGCGAGGCGAGCCCGTGGCCATGATGCTTGAGTATCGGCTCACGTTTACCCCCGTGTGCCCTGACCTTGAGTTCAAGCGAGGCGAGCCCGTGGCCATGATGCTTGAGTATCGGCTCACGTTTACCCCCGTGTGCACTGACCTTAAGCTCAAGCGAGGCGAGGCCGTGGCCATGATGCTTGCGTATCGGCTCACGTTTACCCCCGTGTGCACTGACCTTGAGTTCAAGCGAGGCGAGCCCGTGGCCATGATGCTTGAGTATCGGCTCACGTTTACCCCCGTGTGCACTGACCTTGAGTTCAAGCGAGGCGAGCCCGTGGCCATGATGCTTGAGTACTGGCTCACGTTTACCCCCGTGTGCCCTGACCTTGAGTTCAAGCGAGGCGAGCCCGTGGCCATGATGCTTGAGTATCGGCTCACGTTTACCCCCGTGTGCCCTGACCTTGAGTTCAAGCGAGGCGAGCCCGTGGCCATGATGCTTGAGTATCGGCTCACGTTTACCCCCGTGTGCACTGACCTTAAGCTCAAGCGAGGCGAGGCCGTGGCCATGATGCTTGCGTATCGGCTCACGTTTACCCCCGTGTGCACTGACCTTGAGTTCAAGCGAGGCGAGCCCGTGGCCATGATGCTTGAGTATCGGCTCACGTTTACCCCCGTGTGCACTGACCTTGAGTTCAAGCGAGGCGAGGCCGTGGCCATGATGCTTGCGTATCGGCTCACGTTTACCCCCGTGTGTACTGACCTTGAGTTCAAGCGAGGCGAGGCCGTGGCCATGATGCTTGAGTATCAGGTCACGTTTACCACCGTGTACACTGACCTTGAGTTCAAGTGAGGCGAGGCCGTGGCCATGATGCTTGAGTATCGGCTCACGTTTACCCCCGTGTGCCCTGACCTTGAGTTCAAGCGAGGCAAGGCCATGGCCATGATGCTTGAGTATCGGCTCACGTTTACCCCCGTGTGCACTGACCTTGAGTTCAAGTGAGGCGAGGCCGTGGCCATGATGTTTGAGTATCGGCTCACGTTTACCCCCGTGTGCCTTGACCTTGAGTTCAAGCGAGGCGAGCCCGTGGCCATGATGCTTGAGTATCGGCTCACGTTTACCCCCGTGTGCACTGACCTTGAGTTCAAGCGAGGCGAGGCCCTAGCCATGATGCTTGAGTATCGGCTCACGTTTACCCCCGTGTGCACTGACCTTGAGTTCAAGCGAGGCGAGGCCGTGGCCATGATGCTTGATTATCGGCTCACGTTTACCTCCGTGTGTACTGACCTTGAGTTCAAGCGAGGCGAGGCCCTGGCCATGATGTTTGAGTATCGGCTCACGTTTACCCCCGTGTGTACTGACCTTGAGTTCAAGCGAGGCGAGGCCGTGGCCATGATGCTTGCGTATCGGCTCACGTTTACCCTCGTGTGCCCTGACCTTGAGTTCAAGCGAGGCGAGGCTGTGGCCATGATGCTTGAGTATCGGCTCACGTTTACCCCCGTGTGCACTGACCTTGAGTTCAAGCGAGGCGAGGCCGTGGCCATGATGCTTGAGTATCGGCTCACGTTTACCCCCGTGTGCACTGACCTTGAGTTCAAGCGAGGCGAGGCCGTGGCCATGATGCTTGAGTATCGGCTCACGTTTACCCCCGTGTGCACTGACCTTGAGTTCAAGCGAGGCGAGGCCGTGGCCATGATGGTTGAGTATCGGCTCACGTTTACCCCCGTGTGCACTGACCTTGAGTTGAAGCGAGGCGAGGCTGTGGCCATGATGCTTGAGTATCGGCTCACGCTTACCCCCGTGTGCACTGACCTTAAGTTCAAGCGAGGCGAGCCCGTGGCCATGATGTTAGAGTATCGGCTCACGTTTACCCCCGTGTGCACTGACCTTGAGTTCAAGCGAGGCGAGGCCGTGGCCATGATGCTTGAGTATCGGCTCACGTTTACCCCCGTGTGCACTGACCTTGAGTTCAAGCGAGGCGAGGCCGTGGCCATGATGCTTGAGTATCGGCTCACGTTTACCCCCGTGTGCACTGACCTTGAGTTCAAGCGAGGCGAGGCCGTGGCCATGATGCTTGAGTATCGGCTCACTTTTACCCCCGTGTGCACTGACCTTGAGTGCAAGCGAGGCGAGGCCGTGGCCATGATGTTTGAGTATCGGCTCACGTTTACCCCGGTGTGCACTGACCTTGAGTTCAAGCGAGGCGAGCCCGTGGCCTTGATGCTTGAGTATCGGCTCACGTTTACCCCCGTGTGTACTGACCTTGAGTTCAAGCGATGCGAGGCCCTGGCCATGATGCTTGAGTATCGGCTCAAGGTCACTGAAGTCGAGCAGAGACCGCTGCCCACTGGACACGCAGACGACGCTCAGCTCGCGCAGACGGTGCAGCGAAGTGAGCGCAGCAAGCACGTCGTGAGGCGTCTCGCAGTCGTAGCGCACGCGTACTAGGGAGGCGTCGGGGCATAGCCGCGTCACCAGCTGTAGCGCGTCAGGGGCGAGCACGGGTACCGGGGACATGCGGCAGCGGACCTGTCACACATGTCACACCGTCACACCGTCACACCGTCACACCGTCACACCGTCACATCGTCACACCGTCACACCGTCACACACAGTCGCGTCACCAGCTGCAGTGCGTCAGGGGCCAGCACGGGTACCGGGGACATGCGGCAGCGGACCTGTCACACACGTCACACCGTCACACCGTCACACAAGTCACGTGCAAGATATTGCATCACGCTGAAAGTAACCATACAATTTCTCTATTCATTTTTATTGTTCTTGCTTTTTTTTATAATAGAGTAGTTTGTTTGTTTTTGTTACTATTGTTTTTTATGACTCATTATTAATATTTTTTGTTTTCATGGTTCTATATATTGTCGTTCTTTGTTAATCAGTTTTTATAACTGAATGCAAAATGTATAGTACAAAAACATTTTTACGGTGAAGTGTGTGACAATCTTCGAGCGAGGATAATCCGAGAAGCAATTTAGATTGAGAAGCGGCCTCATAACCTGAACAAGCGAGAAGACAATTATTTTATGAAAATAAACGCTGGATTGGTTTCACCGTAAAAATGTTTTCGTTCTTTATATTATATACAGATAAAAAATAAACTACATAGTGATAAACCATAAATGGTCCTGTTTGACAATGTGCATTTCAGAATAGGGGACATAAATTATGTTTGAACTACCCCTTATCATTAATGTCGCTTAAAAAGTTCATTGATCCAGGCTGGTCCTTTGGTCCATGGGTTGGACGGTTAAGGACACAAAGGCCACTACTTATCTTCTCTAGCCCAACGTTCTGTCCTCTGTATGATAGCGAGCTATCAGGACGCAGCACAATGACTCCATTCCCGTCAAGCTTTACTCTATCAATCAATCAATCAATCAACCAAGCGGACATTTAGCCAATCGATCGGCTTCCAATCTGCTTTTGATTAAGCCACCGTCCAGACAACTCGTCAAAGCGCGGGCAGTCGATTAGCCGTTCTACCCCTCCGTGAGCCTCCGTTTTGACCCCCTTCCCCCGTACAACCCTCGCATCCACAAATCCTCAAGACGTAAATTAATTATTTTTTGTCATTTCTTCCTTTTTTTTCTTGTTGTAGGATACTAATGAAATCAACTGGCGAGAAAACTCAATGCGCGCGAAATCGCTTCTATGCTGACTCAAGAGCTGATTTATCGATATGGTTGAATAAAACAAAAGGAAAATGCGCGAACAGGAAATGAGCAATCTATTTTCAAATTTCCCGGCGAGAGTAAATTAATATTTTGAAGTAAATTGTTTTTGTCTTATGCTAATATAAAAACTCAATCAACTGCGATTATTTGATTTTAAATCTATTGAAGAGCGACCTGTCCAAAACAAAATAACCTCTCTACGTTATTTTTGTTAAACAAAGAACTTATCACAAATACAAATTAATTAAACAATTTAATTGAATTACTTATATTCTTTGTTAGAATGAATTCGTATGTAGAGAATTATTAATTAAAAAGCTACATTGGTTTCCAGGGCGGTTAAATCATTAGAGCACAAAGATTTTGATCTACGATATGAGGTTCTCAGTTCACGTAACTGACCCTCCCTCCCCCCCCCCCCCTCCCCCCCCAGATGCACTCCCTTCCTTACTGACATTTCATTAACGAATTAGATCAAATTCAATCAGTTTCTATTCGATTATAATTCAAAGTAGCTTTTCTAGCGTTCAAGTAGAGTAGAAACCAGTCGAATGACAGCTACATAATTTTCAAAGATTTTTTTATTTAATATCTTAGAAAGTTACACGTTTATTTTGGTTAAATAAGGGGTGTAATAACATGGTCAAAGAGAATTGTGTGACAAACACAAAAATAGTGCTTAGTTATTATTAACAAAGTTAATTGTGCTCTACATTACCCGGCACCTCCACCAAATTTGAAATATTAAAATTCAACCACCACCCTAAACGCACAACTTTTTAAAAACCTTATTCACATTTGCACCCACAACCGCGAGATGAAGAATGCACTCGCACCCGCCTCCCACCGTACTAATTTGCCATACTAATCATACTACTACTAACACTAATCTGTGGTGTGTAAATGTAGATGTAATCAATACGGGAAAGTCACGATGTAGATGTAATCTCCTAATGTACTTGAATGCATGTCATCATTAAACTTCAATTTCAGGAAACCAGTATGTAATAAGTATTGAACAATTTTCAAATTGTGACAAATTCCTATTTTCATCAACCCTCAAAGTGAGCAACCCGCCCCCGACCCCCACCCCTAAAATGTCATGCGGATATACAGCTCTTCACCCATACCACGTGCGAGAAGTCAACATCAAGGTTAGCCAGCTTGTAGACGGGCAGTCTGTGCCCGCGTCGCCACTCCTCAGCGTGTTGCAAGTAGAGGGCTGTGACCATCTGGTAGTGACGTAGCTGCCGCAGGTTGGGGCAGCGCAGCAAGACAGCGCGCAGTTGCGCATGTGTCACTTGAACTGTGCCCAGGTGCAGCTCAGACAGCTGCGCTGATTGGTCGCTGAGTGTCCGAGAGATGGGTTGCTGCACTAGAACCTTCTGGTGGCTCACGTGTAGGGCCCTAGAACAAAGTTGCTGCACTAGAACAGAGTTGCTGCACTAGAGCCTTCTGGTGGCTTACGTGCAGGGCCCTAGAACAAAGTCATATATGCAGCAGATCTTTGGACACTCAGTTTATTGAACTCATAATCGAACAAGAGTAAGGTAATTCTCACCATCCGATGTTTAAAGTTAGGAGCAGTAACTTTGTTGGCTCGGAAGAAGTACATTTAAGCTGAATTGGTGATAAATTTAAAATAGAAAAATTGAATTTCGAACTGCATCTTACTACAGGACTTAACATGACGAGCGTCTCTGGATATAGGACAGGAAACATTTTCAATTGTGAAGAGGACATGCCGAAGAGTTCTTCTAAGCAAACTGTGTCCACTCACTTCAAGATGGCTTCTGCTTCGGGCAGCCATCCTCTGATTGGTCGGTTCGTTGAGAACTCAAGGTCGGGGCTGATGCGTCGACGGTAAAACAACTCCCCGTCGAAGTCTAAGGTGAGAACCGTATTCGGTAGCCAGGCGATGTCTTCGGGCGTGAAGTCTTTCCAGCGGGACACTAACACTCTGCACAGATTCTACGGGGCAAGGAACAGAGTTGTTTAGTTCACGTGTACTAAAAGTAAGGTATGTCCCAATGCTTCCTAATGTCGCTAGTCAACAAGTACGTGGTCCAAAGTAAATAGTAAACCAGTACTTAGGCCGTGACTGAATGCCTCGTAGTCATCTAAATAGTTGCCCAAACAACAATGTTCAACAATTAATGTGATGTCTACAAAAGGCGGGACTAGAGCTGTGATTGGGTGGCAGTTAGCAGACTTATACTGAGTTCATAATTGGAGCTTTAAGATATGTCCTTAGTGGGCAGTTTTCAAAAATGATTTTGAATGAATAAATACTTGGATAAGTTTGATGTAGCATTCTATTGCTTGCAGTCTTCTGACAGTCATAATTTCTACATATCCATGACTATACACTACGAAACTCACAAGTATATTCAGCATGCATGCTAACCGCAATATACAATTGCTTAAGATGAGTTTACCACCACCTACTTGATTTATATATTATTATATAGCAAGCCGTGGGTAACCATAACAGGGAATCTAAGTTGATATGTTTGAAGCTATTAGTGGTTGTTACTAAGCTGATAGCATACGACAATTTCTTGGAGACATCATGAATAGTGAACCCCTTCGTCTATCGAATTGTTTTTTTCATGATTTTTTCCATTACCGAATCTATGGTGCTTCTTAAATTGTACATCTCATGAGAATACAGCACCTCGTAGAAATAGGTCACTGGGCATTAGTGTAGTAGATGGATGCGGCAACTTCTCAGTTCTTATCAAGTGCGCTTGAGTTTGACTGAGGTGAGAAGGACGTTAGGTACAAGGATTCATATAGTTGTGTTATCAAGGCAATGCGTTGAGAAACAACCTCGTATGATAAATATAGGGCCTATACAATACTATGAACAGGAATTATTAAAATTGTAGACCTACCATTTAAATGGTTGCGGGTGGTAAACCGAAGAGTATGTTTAAAGGTACTTTAAGAATGTACCAAGCAAAAAACAAACAAAGTTGCGAATAAAGCCAAGAAATGATGTCATCAACGTTCCGCAAACGTTCAGACTATGTTCTTAATATATAAATAAAACATGAAAATGAAGCCATGCGCAAATTCTATAATTGGCGTTTTTCAAGTGGAATCAATAACTTGAGACATTTTAATGATCGAGTTTATTAAAGTAGAACCATGAGTATAAAGCTATACTGAGTTCAACCACCCTACGCTGGAAGAGGGAGGAAACGTACCATGCTTACATGAGTACATTTCTGTTGCAGCTTTCCAGTGTCTCAAAATGGTAACGCTATAAGTCAAGCAATCGGTTTAGAGCAAATGAACAAGTCTGAAACGTTTTTCATGCGTTAAAAACGTAAAATGTGACACACTTCGTGCTCGGCGAATAGATATCCAGTGGATGGGACTTTACCTTAGTAGCCTCATACAAAGGCACTTGCGGACGCAACAGTTGACTTACGATCTCAAATTGATTTAACCGGCTGCGCAAATCCGGTGCAAATATGTGCGGGAGCTCCGTAAAATTTGCGGCTCATTTGACTATCCCGCAAATAGCTAAAAATTCGTCCGGTTTTCCGCAAGTTTATCTGCACCAGCAAGTCCACCATTTTTAATAAACGGTAAATTTGCGTTGGCAAATCTTTGTGCATGAAGCTGTAGACGTCTATCTGTTTGGAGAACATATCTATAGTGAGATAAAATGTAATGCGCGAATGTTTCTGTGCGCATATACTCAAGTGCCAGAAAATTGAGTCCGCGAATTGTCAAGTGTGGAGAGACCCTCCCCCATGGTGTACGCCACTGTGTTCCCCTGTGACCAAATGACCGGCCTCATACCTGGCAGGTTGTTCCGAGAGACTTGAGTAGGTCCCGGTCCCAAGGAAGCACAGCACGGCGTAGTCGGCCCGTCAAGAAGATGCGCCAGTCGTCCTTCCAGCTGCCGCTGCCTTGAGGCAACACGCGGCCGCTGGAGGCGCTGTTGTAGGCCCTCAGAAGCAGGTCCTCCACTAGCGCTCCTGCTGGGCACGTCACATAGCAACGTTAGTACACAGTCATGCTTCCAGCTGCCGCCGCCTTGAGGCAGCACGCGGCGCTGTTGTAGGCCCTCAGAGACAGGTCCTCCGCTAGCGCTCCTACTACAACCGCGCGAAATGAACCTGTATTAATAAAACGCCTATCTTAAGAATGCCACCCAACATAAAACAAGTGATCATTGCCCGATTTGTGGTTTTGTAAGAACTAATACTACATTATTTAAAAAATAAAAAATATTTTATTTATTACGGTTATTTTAGAAGCCAAGTAGGATAAAGCAAGTAAATAATTACTAATTAGTATTTATTTGGTTTTCCTAATGACAAACGTATTAAATGCAGTAATTAAGTTTATTAATCCCGATTTTTGTATTGTGGATCGTTATTTTTAAAAAGTTTTATTTTGCACGGTTTTTATAGTTTAAACAAATTGGTTGAAACTCACCTTTCCCCTTAACAGAGATGGATGAAACCAATATTACAATGCACGCATCCTGATGTCTGGAACGCTAATACGGTGTTAAAGCAATAATATACCCATGGCGTATCTCTCTCTCAATTAATCATTTTGTAAGCATTACATTATTCAAAACACGTATCTGTCTAGACAGGGCAACGTCATGCACACTGAGAGAGAGATATATACAATTGTTTTCATATTTATTACGACCGAATGACAGCACATGTCAGAGTGTTATTCAACTAACCCAAAGTTTCCAGCGGCCCCGAGGTATTGGAGTCATCCCAGTCGAGTAGGCTCCCGACTTTCGTCAACCACGGCACCAGGCGGTCCAGACATATGATGTACAAGCTAGGCGGAGTCACCAGTGCAGGCATCTCACTGTCACTCAGGCATCCCTCTAGCTAACTGAAGCACATACATCATTTAACATTTCTAAAATGCTCGACGGGATAGCTAGGTGAGAAAACGTTTTTTCTGTTTTTGTAGAATTAGTTTTTAAATAATTTAATTTGGGTTGATAGAATGTGGATGAAGAGCGATGAAATGAGGCGGTACCGAGACAGGGTTGTGAAAAGGAGGTGACATAACCTTGTATTTTTGTTTGATGTTATGATTATTAAACATTTTAAGAGTCCCGTGAAATTCGCATTAACTATAAAAGAGAAAAGTGAAAAATGTAATGTTTTACGAAAGTTCTCGAGCTTTTTGCTTGAGAAATCAGGTGATCAATGCCATTTCATGCGATTAGCGTGAAATATACGAATTCACGCTAATTATGGTAAATTTTCTCGAGTTTAAGCAACAAACGTAAAAAATGCGAAAATAATACATTTCTGCGGGTTTCCTGAACATTCCATTCCACTATTTCCATTTGGTTATTAGGTCTATTTTAGTTTGTATTGTATCCATAGTGTCAGTGAGCAGTCTCGATCAATAAAGAATTAATTTTTTAATCACAATTTTTGATCCACGTCTAATATTTTGTTGATAAAACCCCGATTTCAGATCAAAACTAATAATTACTAAAATTTTGCCTTTTTAGAACAAATGTATGCTAAATTGTTTAGAATAAACGCTAAAACAAAACAAAATGAATGCCTATTTCACGGGCCTCTAAATATTTTATTCCAGACCACACAGTCCATCATATAATATGCCTATCGCATTGATCAAGACAATACAAAACATACTTCAACCTTAATAGCAAATAAATAAATATCAATTTAAGACAAGTTCTTGATTTCATTTTGTCAACCACATACACAGATTTTACGATTGCACCAATAATAGCTGACTCAAAAATAATCTTTCCCGTCAGCCAGTTTCAATAGAGCGTAAAATTGGTGCATTCTGAAAGCAAAGAACATCTCCGACGCACTGCCGGGGCGAGGAAGTCTATAAAGCAACTGAAACACATTGTTCTTAAACACTATCATCTTAATACTATGTTGTAGATACTTGCAACACAATTCTCTTGAGTATAGAAGGCTACAGTTTGCTCTAAAGAACGCGTTCTTCACTGAAGCAGAGCATTTACAAAAACGTCTTGCCAATATATTTGCCCGTATACAAAATTAATGCTAAATTAAATTGCCTTTAAAATCAATATATTTGCCCGTATACAAAATTAATGTTCAATTAAATTGCCTTTAAAATCTTAATCACCTTTGAGAGTGGTTGGTACATATTTTATTATTAGTTTAATTTTAAGTGGATGCAGGACACAAGCAAATGTGGATAGACCGTCGGTCACCTTCCTGCATCCTTTCAGCAATAGCCATGCAACGTACCATGTCTGATGTTCATAAATAAAGTAAAAATCAAGCAACGTGCATGTTGTCACTAAAGCTTCGTTACCGTGAAGTGAATGTTAGGGAATTAGCGTTAGTCTAGATGCCAATGACAATTCACTTCAAGAGAATAATATATTCATATTCATCAAACTAAACTTGCTTTTAATTACTGAATCACGTACACATCGTTCAATGTTTTGAATGTTGAAACTTAAATTTCATGTTTTGCCGTACGCGTCCAATTAGCAACTTAACGCCCGTAATGGTACTTGGTGAAGTAAATTTAGTTTAATTGTGAAGATAAACTGATGTTCTACATTGAGCAG
Organism: Isoperla grammatica; assembly: GCA_945910005.1. Lineage (NCBI taxonomy): Eukaryota > Metazoa > Arthropoda > Insecta > Plecoptera > Perlodidae > Isoperla > Isoperla grammatica. The sequence continues at coordinate 113,166,123 of OX246737.1, read as the reverse complement.
GAAAGAATGTTTAAGGATGACAACATTATAATTGCAGAAGCTCTCGATTTTGGAGTTTATGTGAATGTCGTTATGGTTGGTATCAACCTCTAGGTAAGTAACTTAGGTGCAAGGATACAGTTAGTAATAAGCGAAACTATCTTCGGACTGAAGATATACGAACAACTTCTACTACTTCTGTGGTACTAATTGTGTTTCTTGTGGCGATAAGCTACGTTTCAGAAATCTTAGCCACTGGTTACATTCAAAACATGTTAGCATCAAAATGAAGCATGTACATTATAGTCACATTTATCTTCATACAGTTTTACCGCGCTGGCATTGTTGTCAGTAGATTATTGGTCATAAAACCACTTTTCTATAAGTTGAATGAGCTATGCATTCCGAATGTACTGATTGTGTATATTATCGAAGTTTGTGAGTAAATAAGCGTGAGTGTGTGTGCATTTGTGTTTATTTTTTGTCGGCTTGTGCAAGCAAGTCGTGGACACGATGTCTTACAATACATGGAAAGAAGAAACTACATTTTGCGTTTGGTGTATCACTTACTCTAAAAACGGACAAAATACCAGCTGTGCTGTTGAGTATAAAAGCATTTTATGTCCGGTTTTTCAATCGGTCATTAAATGGGCCGTTAGCTGATGGTCCGTTATCTGCATAGGGTTTGTTGGGTTACAGATTACGGACCGTCAACTAATTGCCCCGTTAACGACCCGTTAACCGATTGAAGAACCGGGCCGGGCCTAGTCACAAAACTTGAATAAATTTAATTTAAATGAACAGATTGCACAGACATTCCCATGGCGAACTATCGAAAATCGCTCTAAACTTTTAATTACTTTTGTACAAATAATACTTGGTTCTCACAAACGTCTATCAAAACCCACAGGAATGAATCGACTGCTGTATTAATTCAATTTATTTGTATCCTATTCCGTTATAAAACTACTCTACATAATTATTTCTTCTTCAAAACCTTTAACCTGATCAAATATTTCTGGCTCCGTTGATTTTGGTCCGGACATTTCGTCGGAGTGAACAAAGTAAATGATTTTGAGATTTGCAAGACATATTAGTCATAAGGGAGATTCGTCTTCAGAAACCTTGAATAATTCGTACATCATTGCATTTGTGTGTTTTGAGGTGAAAACTCGGGTTTCAATATGATTTTGAAATTACTTTTACTAAAATAAATGATGTTCGCTATAAAATGTTGATGAGATTGATGGTATAGATTCGATTTCCGAGTCGAGTATGAACCACAAGTATCCGATCACTTATGTTGAAAATGAGCCTCCACGGCTATTTTATATTATTCGTGATCTGAAACAAATAGGCTACTTTCTAACATAATTAATCGTGTAAATACGAACCAAAACAATATCTACTGGAAACTGGAAACGTTTAACCTTTAACCTTCGATAAATCGGTGGAGACTTTCACCTTGAAATAATTATTCGTATAATTATGAGCAGCCTCACACGTACGTAGGTAGGAATGAAGAATATGAAACTTTATATTTATATATTACCGGTTTGAAGAGTGTTGGTTGCATAGCCTTGTGTATTTTAAGTTGTTACGTTTCTTGACCTGTTGGTGAAACTTTTATATTCAATCGTAGCGTTGCTTTGCATAGATAATATTATTTTTGATTTTTGATAGACATTATGTTACGTTCAACACACATGCAGCTATATATAGTAAACAGAGAGTGCATAATGTTCACTAAACCGACGCCCTGTATTGTGTTGTTTGTCGTTAGTTTGTATTTTGTGCACCGTTGCCTACTACACTGTGAATGCAAATGCAATGATACTTGATCATGCGAGAATCGCATCAACACGATAAATAGCCTATACATTGAATTTATATTTAAAATAAAAAATAAAAAACTCAGTTATTTCGCGAAAGTCTTTTTCTGCCTATTAACGAAAATAATAGATGTGAGGTTTCATTAATGTTTTTTTTTTGTATGTACTGTGGTGGAAGTATGTTTATGATTCATGGGAATAGAATGAGCTTAAAATTGAAATTGATGTTATCAAAAAGAAAAGAGAAACCATGGCCGGCGGTGTCTATATTTAGAACGTCGAGTATACCACAACATACAGCAATGCCAACCAAGCACTGTTCTTTAATCAACCCTCTCATGTGATATCATAACATGAATAACGGAACGGAGTGTTACTCTCTTGGTTTCCAAGATTTTTCCAACCGTGAGATATTAGAAATTCTAGCCAATAACAAGAAACCTGACACGTTACGGATTGATGATGCAGGATGCTCCACACACATCAGTCTACGCCACTGGATCAGTGTAAAACACTTCTTTGCAATACGAGCTAAGATATAACATTGAGTAATTGAGTTCACACGGAAGCTGGTTGTGAGTTATCACGGGAAATCTCTACTTCCCGGGTGAGTATTGTCCGTTGGCTCGGAAAATAAATCCACACGCGGAAGTAGAAAGAGGAATGCGCGGCAACAAAATGAAGAAAGCTCGAGCCAAGCCCGTATGGTCTTAAATTTCAGACATAGGTTCTTTGACACTAAACTCTTTGTTTGTTCTCTACTTGTTGTGTTTAAGAGTTGAACCGAATCTTCTCGGATGCACAGAAATAGTCTTCCAGAGACAAGAGTGTATTGCCATGCACGTGTAGGTACAAAATGGAACTTAATAACCACGTTAAATGCATCATAGGAAGATCAAATGATTTCTATAATTATGATGAATAACAAATTCCACTCTTCACAAACGACTGTGACTTGAAATTGAAATTCAAGGATTCGTTTACACTGACATAGAGTTAACGGTAAGACTAGGTAAATATAACTAACGTCTTTCCTCTGGCTAAGCTTTGAATTAGCTCAAGACGTTTACGGTAGCAGATTTGCTCTACTTGTGTTCAGAGATAAACTTAGTTTTGACTATTTGATACGAGATAAGTAACTGCTTGAGTTTTGTCTAAGTCAATCAAGCAACTACTTATGACAACAACTAACGTTTGTTAATTTGTATTAATTGATTGTATTACTGTATGTAAGAAGTGTAAAGTAACTAGACATTCTGGAATCACAAATACGAAATTATCTTAATTGAGAATATATTGGTTCGTAAAACTAATCTTATTAAAACTACGGATGTCGGTTTATCTTAGATCGTTGGTTCTGTAAGTTTTCCATGCTTGTGTCATAGAAGGACATAGAACAAAAGTGCAGTTAATGCGAATAGGAGTCACAACTTTAAAAACATATGTTTTACTGTCAATGAGGCTCTAAATGATGTATAAATGCTGTTGTGAACTCTGACTGGCATTCCAACGGGCAATAATATAATGCTTAATTTTCACTCTAAAACATTTCCAGTGCGCCTGTTTGATTTGGTAGAAAAGAATAACAACAGTCAGCCAATACCGATGCCAGATTTGTGGATTGGGTCGTGGCTCGCGCTAAAATAACAACGGATTCCCAATCCAATGATTGTGTTGACATAACAGATCGCCGGTTATCTGTTAAAGTCTTCGTATGTATTGATTCACCGGGAACTGTAATTCTCAGACAAGTCTTTACAAACCGGGTTTTTGGATGGTTCGACATGTTGCATATCGCGGTTTGTAGGCCTAGTAAGTTGCATATTGCTGTTATTATAGTAAATATCCCGTTGCAGCAATTTGCATCGATACGTATTTAGATTAGTGCTTTTCTTATGTTATACTCTTGCGTTGAACACTTTATTGCTATTCCGAACAACCATTGGTAGTGACATGACATGACATGACATGACATGACATGACATGACATGACATGACATGATCATCACTTATTTGTTTGTGTCGTATGGAGATAATTTAGAGATGGTTATTTTATTAATGTTGGCATGATTAAATAATTGTTTTGCAGTTTGTAAAATTACCATTTCAAGTTTTGTGAAACACACTTTCACAATAACTAAAAGTGCTATTTTCAAGATTAAACCATTTGTTGAAACAAAGCAAGCAGATGAAGATATATCGTTCTCTTGCTGGCAATACAAAGCAATTATCTGTTACTGAGCACTGCAAGTGCCCACATAGCCTAATTGAACACAAAATAGAATAAGTAGAATTCCTGTTAAACATGCATTAACATGCAATACTGACAAAACACCATCGCAAGTGAATTTCCAGCCACAAAGAGCATAACACAACCAATATGGCAATGTTGGTCTTTGTGTTTAGTTAATACAATAATAACAATGCATTATTCTATATGAAATAGGTCACATACAAAGGCTATAACAGTTTGTTCTGACCCATTTATAAATAATTACAATTTGCATTCAATAATTGAGTATACAAATTCACTGATGAGGACACACACAAAAGCTGAGAAACGTTTGATAGCAATTTATAATATGCAGTGGGACATGCTGCAGCCATTTTAAAATGTCCATTTTTATAATATGTTCTTAACATCCATAAACGGCATACGAAAGCATGACTGATATTATACTACACATTGTAACATAATAGTCGATTTACAGCTACGCGTTGCGAGCGAAGCGAAGGCGCGAGCTCCAATCAGTGGCCGAGTTTGTTGCATGAAACTCGGCCGCTGATTGGAGCTCGCGCCCTCGCTTCGCTCGCAACGCGTAGCTGTAAACGTAGCATAACTGTGATCCCTCATTCAATGTGATGGTCGCAACAAAATACTAAGTTAATATTATGGGTTAACTTCAAGCAGCCATGTAAACTATCAGTAACAAATTGTTCACATAACTTGCTGATAAAGATGTACAGTTGTACACTCCACCTTCATTAACACTTTCACGACTACCCGTACAACATAGTTGTTGTGTAAATATAACACAAATGTTTAGTTTGATGTGATTAACCATCAACAAACCATTTTATATAATGGATCAACTTCCGTACGTGGTACAATTCCCTTTTAGCGGTGGATATAAAGGCATATTAATGTGACATTGCCTCGTGTTTGCGATATTGTCTGTTTTGTCAGAATAATGAGTGGCTACATTATTATTACATTATGCCATGTTTGTGTTGTTTAAACGCTGCACAATGTGAAGTGATCAACGCTAATGATCACACGGCGACATCTAATTGCTTTGCGGGGTTGTTCTCATTAACGACAATACGGATTGAAAGCTGTTTAAAAAAGATTTAATCAGTACATCCGCACTCGAATATTCCATCCGAATATCTGTATATTCCTAGACAAGACAGTCATAAAGAAAAGAAAGACACTGAAGAAATAATTATGTACTAAGCATAATTTGAAATATCCATTAATTTTCTGTTATATTACGTTTAAAAAGCAAATGTTCATTTGTAAGATATTTAAACTCATAATTATTATTATGTTGGTGAATAAATCGCATTGGCAGGTATTCCTTTTCTTTGTTTTTAAATTTGTATGCATAGTTTTGTCGCGTTGTTATTATTGTTCATTCTCTATTCAACGTTCCATTATGAAAACTAGAACAACTGTGATGACATGACACTAACATCGTGGTTTGGATGATGCTTATAATGTTACTAAAGAACATAATTAGTATATCTTTAATTATTTAAATCGTGTAAAAAATTGTTCACGTACGTCCCATTAAAAAATAATTGTTATGTTCTATACAATGATTACAATCATATTAACTAAACCTCCCAAATCATAAAAATAAATAACATACTATGTTGTTACAATATTATTGTGTTGTATTAAACAAACAATGTGTTATGTCCTATTTAACTTGATATAAATTTAAATGAATTGTAGATGATTATGGGAGTCACAAATATCACATCTCTATTTGAGAATATTATATAATAATTTATTATGGGATAATACGAAACAATGTAGTCAACTAAATAATTGAATGAATGTATTGAAATTTACTAGCCCGGAGGCGAGAAGGCCGATTTAGGGTCACAATACGGCCCTATCTGTAGCAACGCCGTGTATACTCACTATTGAGCGGTGATGGCGCGCCTGAGAGGTAGGCAACTCTGCGTGATCAGCTGTGTGGCGGGTTGTGAAGGTCGCGGGCGCTACACTACGGTAACACTACACATCACTCTTGTCCGGCCCCGCAGTCTTCACGGGCGTGCCCATAACCCTACACTGGCCATCCTGTCCTGTCATGGGGCAGGAAAATCACAATAACATATACAATTGAAATTGAATTGATTTGGCCCCGCAGCACGTTGTATACTCCTGGGCTTGGATTCACAAAGATGCCTAACTCTAAGTTGTCTTAAGTTAGGCAAATCCTAGCTAGATAAATCAATATAAGTCATCTTTGGGTATTACTACACATTCACAAATAAAATATAATTAGCTCTTTATGACACATCAGTACGATATATGCATGATGTATTTCACTAGGATTTTCCTAAATTGGGATGTCTTAGCACTTGGGCACCATTGTGAATCTGGGCCCTGCTGAGCGGTGATGGCGCGCCTGAGAGATAGGCCACTGCGCGTGGTCGGCTGTACAGCTAGTTGTCTAGTCACAGGCGCCAGACTACAGTAACACTACATCACTGTCTGCCCGCAGCACGTTGCTCACCCCTACTGAGCAGTGATGGCGCGCCTGAGAGGTAGGCAACTGCGCGTGGTCGCCTGTACAGCTAGTTGTCTAGTCACAGGCGCCAGACTACAGTAACACTACATCACTGTCTGGCCTGCAGCACGTTGCTCACCCCTACTGAGCAGTGATGGCGCGCCTGAGAGGTAGGCAACTGCGCGTGGTCGCCTGTACAGCTAGTTGTCTAGTCACAGGCGCCAGACTACAGTAACACTACATCACTGTCTGGCCTGCAGCACGTTGCTCACCCCTACTGAGCAGTGATGGCGCGCCTGAGAGGTAGGCAACTGCGCGTGGTCGCCTGTACAGCTAGTTGTCTAGTCACAGGCGCCAGACTACAGTAACACTACATCACTGTCTGCCCGCAGCACGTTGCTCACCCCTACTGAGCAGTGATGGCGCGCCTGAGAGGTAGGCAACTGCGCGTGGTCGCCTGTACAGCTAGTTGTCTAGTCACAGGCGCCAGACTACAGTAACACTACATCACTGTCTGGCCTGCAGCACGTTGCTCACCCCTACTGAGCGGTGATGACGCGCCTGAGAGGTAGGCAACTGCGCGTGGTCGGCTGTACAGCTAGTTGTCTAGTCACAGGCGCCAGACTACAGTAACACTACATCACTGTCTGGCCTGCAGCACGTTGCTCACCCCTACTGAGCAGTGATGGCGCGCCTGAGAGGTAGGCAACTGCGCGTGGTCGGCTGTACAGCTAGTTGTCTAGTCACAGGCGCCAGACTACAGTAACACTACATCACTGTCTGGCCCGCAGCACGTTGCTCACCCCTACTGAGCTGTGATGACGCGCCTGAGAGGTAGGCAACTGCGCGTGGTCGGCTGTACAGCTAGTTGTCTAGTCACAGGCGCCAGACTACAGTAACACTACATCACTGTGCGGCCTGCAGCACGTTGCTCACCCCTACTGAGCAGTGATGACGCGCCTGAGAGGTAGGCAACTGCGCGTGGTCGGCTGTACATCTAGTTGTCTAGTCACAGGCGCCAGACTACAGTAACACTACATCACTGTCTGGCCTGCAGCACGTTGCTCACCCCTACTGAGCAGTGATGACGCGCCTGAGAGGTAGGCAACTGCGCGTGGTCGGCTGTACAGCTAGTTGTCTAGTCACAGGCGCCAGACTACAGTAACACTACATCACTGTGCGGCCTGCAGCACGTTGCTCACCCCTACTGAGCAGTGATGACGCGCCTGGGAGGTAGGCAACTGCGCGTGGTCGGCTGTACAGCTAGTTGTCTAGTCACAGGCGCCAGACTACAGTAACACTACATCACTGTCTGGCCTGCAGCACGTTGCTCACCCCTACTGAGCAGTGATGACGCGCCTGGGAGGTAGGCAACTGCGCGTGGTCGGCTGTACAGCTAGTTGTCTAGTCACAGGCGCCAGACTACAGTAACACTACATCACTGTCTGGCCTGCAGCACGTTGCTCACCCCTGCTGAGCAGTGATGACGCGCCTGAGAGGTAGCCAACTGCGCGTGGTCGGCTGTACAGCTAGTTGTCTAGTCACAGGCGCCAGACTACAGTAACACTACATCACTGTCTGGCCTGCAGCACGTTGCTCACCCCTACTGAGCGGTGATGACGCGCCTGAGAGGTAGGCAACTGCGCGTGGTCGGCTGTACAGCTAGTTGTCTAGTCACAGGCGCCAGACTACAGTAACACTACATCACTGTCTGGCCTGCAGCACGTTGCTCACCCCTACTGAGCAGTGATGACGCGCCTGAGAGGTAGCCAACTGCGCGTGGTCGGCTGTACAGCTAGTTGTCTAGTCACAGGCGCCAGACTACAGTAACACTACATCACTGTCTGGCCTCCAGCACGTTGCTCACCCCTACTGAGCAGTGATGACGCGCCTGAGAGGTAGGCAACTGCACGTGGTCGGCTGTACAGCTAGTTGTCTAGTCACAGGCGCCAGACTACAGTAACATTACATCACTGTCTGGCCTGCAGCACGTTGCTCACCCCTACTGAGCAGTGATGACGCGCCTGAGAGGTAGGCAACTGCGCGTGGTCGGCTGTTCAGCTAGTTGTCTAGTCACAGGCGCCACACTACAGTAACACTACATCACTGTCTGGCCTGCAGCACGTTGCTCACCCCTACTGAGCAGTGATGACGCGCCTGAGAGGTAGGCAACTGCGCGTGGTCGGCTGTTCAGCTAGTTGTCTAGTCACAGGCGCCACACTACAGTAACACTACATCACTGTCTGGCCTGCAGCACGTTGCTCACCCCTGCTGAGCAGTGATGACGCGCCTGAGAGGTAGGTAGGCAACTGCGCGTGGTCGGCTGTACAGCTAGTTGTCTAGTCACAGGCGCCAGACTACAGTAACACTACATCACTGTCTGGCCTGCAGCACGTTGCTCACCCCTACCGAGCAGTGATGACGCGCCTGAGAGGTAGGCAACTGCGCGTGGTCGCCTGTACAGCTAGTTGTCTAGTCACAGGCGCCAGACTACAGTAACACTACATCACTGTCTGGCCTGCAGCACGTTGCTCACCCCTACTGAGCGGTGATGACGCGCCTGAGAGGTAGGCAACTGCGCGTGGTCGGCTGTACAGCTAGTTGTCTAGTCACAGGCGCCAGACTACAGTAACACTACATCACTGTCTGGCCTGCAGCACGTTGCTCACCCCTACTGAGCAGTGATGACGCGCCTGAGAGGTAGGCAACTGAGCGTGGTCGGCTGTACAGCTAGTTGTCTAGTCACAGGCGCCAGACTACAGTAACACTACATCACTGTCTGGCCTGCAGCACGTTGCTCACCCCTACTGAGCAGTGATGACGCTCCTGAGAGGTAGGCAACTGCGCGTGGTCGGCTGTACAGCTAGTTGTCTAGTCACAGGCGCCAGACTACAGTAACACTACATCACTGTCTGGCCTGCAGCACGTTGCTCACCCCTACTGAGCAGTGATGACGCGCCTGAGAGGTAGGCAACTGCGCGTGGTCGGCTGTACAGCTAGTTGTCTAGTCACAGGCGCCAGACTACAGTAACACTACATCACTGTGCGGCCTGCAGCACGTTGCTCACCCCTACTGAGCAGTGATGACGCGCCTGAGAGGTAGGCAACTGCGCGTGGTCGGCTGTACAGCTAGTGGTCTAGTCACAGGCGCCAGACTACAGTAACACTACATCACTGTCTGGCCTGCAGCACGTTGCTCACCCCTGCTGAGCAGTGATGGCGCGTCTGAGAGGTAGGCAACTGCGCGTGGTCGGCTGTACAGCTAGTTGTCTAGTCACAGGCGCCAGACTACAGTAACACTACATCACTGTCTGGCCTGCAGCACGTTGCTCACCCCTACTGAGCAGTGATGACGCGCCTGAGAGGTAGGCAACTGCGCGTGGTCGGCTGTACAGCTAGTTGTCTAGTCACAGGCGCCAGACTACAGTAACACTACATCACTGTCTGGCCTGCAGCACGTTGCTCACCCCTACTGAGCAGTGATGACGCGCCTGAGAGGTAGGCAACAACGCGTGGTCGGCTGTACAGCTAGTTGTCTTGTCACAGGCGCCAGACTACAGTAACACTACATCACTGTCAGGCCTGCAGCACGTTGCTCACCCCTACTGAGCAGTGATGACGCGCCTGAGAGGTAGGCAACTGCGCGTGGTCGGCTGTACAGCTAGTTGTCTAGTCACAGGCGCCAGACTACAGTAACACTACATCACTGTCTGGCCTGCAGCACGTTGCTCACCCCTACTGAGCAGTGATGACGCGCCTGAGAGGTAGGCAGCTGCACGTGGTCGCCTGTACAGCTAGTGGTCTAGTCACAGGCGCCAGACTACAGTAACACTACATCACTGTCTGGCCTGCAGCACGTTGCTCACCCCTACTGAGCAGTGATGACGCGCCTGAGAGGTAGGCAGCTGCACGTGGTCGCCTGTACAGCTAGTGGTCTAGTCACAGGCGCCAGACTACAGTAACACTACATCACTGTCTGGCCTGCAGCACGTTGCTCACCCCTACTGAGCAGTGATGACGCGTCTGAGAGAGGCAACTGCGCGTGGTCGGCTGTACAGCTAGTTGTCTAGTCACAGGCGCCAGACTACAGTAACACTACATCACTGTCTGGCCTGCAGCACGTTGCTCACCCCTACTGAGCAGTGATGACGCGCCTGAGAGGTAGGCAACTGCGCGTGGTCGGCTGTACAGCTAGTTGTCTAGTCACAGGCGCCAGACTACAGTAACACTACATCACTGTCTGGCCTGCAGCACGTTGCTCACCCCTACTGAGCAGTGATGACGCGTCTGAGAGAGGCAACTGCGCGTGGTCGGCTGTACAGCTAGTTGTCTAGTCACAGGCGCCAGACTACAGTAACACTACATCACTGTCTGGCCTGCAGCACGTTGCTCACCCCTACTGAGCAGTGATGACGCGCCTGAGAGGTAGGCAACTGCGCGTGGTCGGCTGTACAGCTAGTTGTCTAGTCACAGGCGCCAGACTACAGTAACACTACATCACTGTCTGGCCTGCAGCACGTTGCTCACCCCTACTGAGCAGTGATGACGCGCCTGAGAGGTAGGCAACTGTGCGTGGTCGGCTGTACAGCTAGTTGTCTAGTCACAGGCGCCAGACTACAGTAACACTACATCACTGTCTGGCCTGCAGCACGTTGCTCACCCCTACTGAGCAGTGATGACGCGCCTGAGAGGTAGGCAACTGCGCGTGGTCGGCTGTACAGCTAGTTGTCTAGTCACAGGCGCCAGACTACAGTAACACTACATCACTGTCAGGCCTGCAGCACGTTGCTCACCCCTACTGAGCAGTGATGACGCGCCTGAGAGGTAGGCAACTGCGCGTGGTCGGCTGTACAGCTAGTTGTCTAGTCACAGGCGCCAGACTACAGTAACACTACATCACTGTCAGGCCTGCAGCACGTTGCTCACCCCTACTGAGCAGTGATGACGCGCCTGAGAGGTAGGCAACTGCGCGTGGTCGGCTGTACAGCTAGTTGTCTAGTCACAGGCGCCAGACAACAGTAACACTTCATCACTGTCAGGCCTGCAGCACGTTGCTCACCCCTACTGAGCAGTGATGACGCGCCTGAGAGGTAGGCAACTGCGCGTGGTCGGCTGTACAGCTAGTTGTCTAGTCACAGGCGCCAGTCTACACTAACACTACATCACTGTTTTCTGTATGTCTCTTAAGCCACCGCAAGCCTAACGTGGATTGAAACTGATTCGCACTCGCCCGGCGTGAAATAATAATGGGCTCCCTTAGGGAAGGGATGCTCGCCGACAAATGAACGAGGATCGATCCCAGGTGGTAAAGAATAGAGTGGTACGGGGTGGTACGACGTGGTACGGTGGGTCGGGGCTCGCGTGAGTTTTGCAAGGAAATAAAACACGAGTGTAGAACCTCGATAAGTGACCAAGTTTGCGCACTGAAAACTTTTCAACAATGGTTATATAAATACATATTATTTTAGTTATACATATGCCGTTTATAAGCCATTCTTGTGTTTGGAGCAGTGATATTTTCTGCCAACCACTATTTATTAGCATTATGTATGAAATAGGAATACGTATACAATTAATAAATCACTCAAATGTGTGGTTTAGTTCAATGTCATCGAATAACACGGTTAGTCTGACTGCGAAAAACTCTTTCAGATTATAGTGGGAATACTACAAATGCTGACCAGAAGGTCAACCAATAAATAAATAATGGTTTAAATGTTCAGGTAAATAAGCCAACAATGAATCTACGTGCGAAAATACTGCAGTATACTTTACATTTACAAACACTTTGGTTTTAACTCTAGTTATAGGAAAACACCTACCACAGATAACTAATTAACTTGCACCTACGTTGTTGGCCTCATATTTTTAAGGGTGTGAAGGGTTGTCAACGCTTTATTAAAGAAGTCAATGCATCGTTTTCGCACGGAAAGGAGGGTACCAGTTGCTTATTTTATAGAAAAAGCATTGAATTTACATATATTACAACTATAATGCCGTTGTATTTAGTATAAATTAGATATCATTTCACACATGGCAAGAGGTTCCAAAGTATTTCACGTACAACTCATCTTTGTCCGTTTCCGAGCTATTTTTGTTTGTGTTTGAATACCATCTCCGTTTCTCTTTATTTCTACTGTAACTCTGACTCTCGAAACGAGTACAGGAGGCTTAGATTTACATGTAGCCTCGTCATTTAAAAGTAAGTCTGCTCCTATTGTAAAGTATCTCATAAAAACTTAACAGTTTCGTGCCAAATCGCATGTCCATAGCACAAACACGAGAACTAATGTATTCATGGTGATATCTATTATTATTTAATTACTACAAACGTTTTTGAAATACAGTTTGTTGTGATTTACACAGAAATGAAGCTTCCATTTTGATTAAAGGTATATTTGTAATCTATCACACAGAATATTCAATATGACATTCACATTAATTATTGGGTAGAATTTTCATTGGAATATAATACAGTTTGGCGGTTTGGATTAAGTAAATCCTCATTTTTATCAATTTGAGTTGAAATTAATGATTAATGTTCAGTTATTTACCTGCACACGTACTAGAATTGACTACATAATCTACATTGCACTAATGACGTTTGCATTTTTGATTTAATAGTATTTACCGTAGACGATTAATAATTGTTTTGTTCATTTGAACTTTCAATCAAACGTATTATTCGATTTAAAAAAATTCAAAAACGAAGATATTTTCATTTTGTTCCAGTGATATTTACTTTTGGTTGCAACCGTGACAATAACGAGTGTATGAGAATGTGTTATAATTAATGACGGCTAAACAGTTCGCATATAAGCTATAGTATCACAGATAATATATATATCTTTGCCCATGATACAGTAATATTTCTTATCTGGTCAGTATCACCCAGATTGAAGTGGATTTCTTAGGTTAAAACCCTCAGCCAGAACTTGGACCTTCTGCATTGGACACAGGAATAAAAACCCACAAGATCAACGAGCCGTGCACAAAATATCAACCCCTCAAAACTAAGGTTGGCCATCGATGTAAAATGACTACGTTGACATCAAAGTTAAAAAAACCACAGCATCGTAAAATGTTCCTTGACTCATAAAAACAAAGTAAACTATGATTATTTTTCATCACAAAATGTTCTGGGTTATATTAGCAAAGACAACTTGTGATTGGTTTAATATGCATACGAGCGTAGTCTGTCTGGGACACCAGGGATGCTCTAAGTACTACGTCGGCTATCGCTGGCTGCTCACTTAGTCCACTTAGAGTACTTAGGCTCGGTTTCACCAAACTTTTAGTCTAGAGATTAGCCGAGCCGCTAATCGGATATTTGTTCCAAACAGACTTGGCGTCTGGTAGACATTTTGTGGTCACGTTTGATAACAGATGTAGAGTCTACTCAGACTGTTCTATAAACAGTTCATGTATTGTTGGCGGGTTGTTTGTGGAGGGCTCGATGGGATCATATTATTCCACTATCAAATCAGCCGTAGGTAATGTTTGTTGAAAGTTGAAACCATGGTAACCAAACTGAGATGTTAGATTTTGAGATAAACAAAGTTTGTTGAATCGGGCCGTTCGTCTATCTTAGGGCCAAATGCATAGTCGTTCCTCACGTGCTCCTTAACTCAGCCTTTCCTCAGACTTGCTCAACCACCAATTACAGTGCAGCATTGCTATGTAGACTGCTCTGTGATTGGGCGAGCCTGAGGAAAGGCTGAGTTAAGGAGCACATGAGGAACGAGAACGACTATGCATTTGACCATATTGTCTAGAAGTAAGGGCCATATGCAGAGTCAAGTGTCAAGTTAAGTACATGATTTGTTGCTATGGAATTGTTTTATTACATGCTATTTTCCATAAGAAGAAGAAACCATATTAACCACAAACAAATCACATAACTCGACTGTGCATTCCACCCTAAATGAAGAAGCGATTCAGACAGAATTAAAAAAATAAAAGGTCGGTCGGAAATTTGCCCCGATAATTGATTATTAATTGAACTAGCCGTAACGGAGTCAACGGTGAAGTGCATTAGATTATGGGTAAAGGGTAGGCGTAGTCTAGCCGATAAGAAACCCCGCGAAACTGAATTTGTTTGGCAATATCTTTAAAACGCTACACAACATTGAAAATGTGATGACCACATCACGAAACCATCTAAAAACTGTATTCCAAATGTTTTAAATAGTTTTGTAATGATGCGGAAATTAATCCATTACAACTTTTAGGTTTTACGAAACCTCATCATGCCTACTTAATCACGGTTTCAATATTGTTTAGCTTTCCCAAAGAGCCTTAATTATTATTATGCACGGTTTAAATAGTTGAGACTACCAATTTCGCTACCTCACGAATCAAAGTAGTCCGCACGTTCATACGAAACCACCTCGCAGATGTCTGATTGAACTCATTACAGCGAGGTGACTGAACACAAAGATCTCTGGGTCCGGATTCACAAGAGGTGTTAAGAGTTTTTCTGGTCATTACTCTAAGGCTGGCCTAACTTGGAACCTCTCGTGTCTCATGAAGAAGTAACTAAATCCTGGGCGGAATAATTAGACGCAATAAACAATCCAATATTTTACAATTCGTTCTCAGACTGCATGGGCCTGGATTCACAAGCGGTTCAAAGCTATACCGTTCTTGGGTTTAATACCAGAAAATGACTTAGATTAGAACCGCTTGTGAATCCGTACCCTGGTTTCTAATTATAGATGACGTTTTGGATCGTTCCCGTGTAACGTGTTATAATGATGCACCGATGCAAGTCCGCAGTTTGTTTACTGTTTGGCCTACTTCTGGTTCATCGCTCGTGTGTCCTCCCGTGTGCTATAAATACATGTCATGTGTGCTTGCAGCCAACGTGCACTTAGTCATTGTTCGAAGGTGGTGTGTGTTATTCACAGCTGCAGTATTTCATCGAGAGAGTGGGTTATCATCGCCGGCGCATCTACATTCACACAACTGATTGACGGTTCACAATGCAAACACTGGCGCATTGTTAGTGAGTAGATGAACAGATTCTGGCTTGGAAATGGAACTTGGTCGGATGTGCTTTTATCTGTGTGTACGTACCTACACTGCAATGCAGTTTACGTGTACGCAAGATGTCGCCAGCTCAGAATTAACCAAACTTGTTGATCTCAGATTTATTAACCTTGGATTGGTAACCATGATTTCAACAAACATTACATTCAAAATGATGGTGGTCATGTTTGTTTGGAACCTTGGGGAAGGACTAAAAGTTTGGTAAAATCGGTTCAGCATTTTACTGGTCATACTTATATCATACTACGGCAGTGTCTAATTATTGTGTTTTCATTATATTAAGTTTTCCATTTGTAATTTTATTAATTTTTGTTCTGGTGTTCTCGAGGTAAACAAAGTCAAGAACGTAAAATATGCATTCGTTTTATCTTTCTCCTATGTTCAATAATTTGATAAACGCATGTGGTGTGGAGGTAAACAGAAATGAAGCCAAGGTGTAGTAACGATGGTGTTATTTTGGTCCACAGTCTCGTTGCTTGTTTGTCGAAGAACTACCCAAATGGACTCGTATACGTGTGTGTTACTCTTTACCAATGCTCTTTTCACTCCCTGCTCTCCCGCCAGGCGCGCTGTATGCGAGCGCGTTGTGCGACGGTAGCACGCCCGCGAATAAATCCAACGCACCACGGCAACCCTGTAAATATTTTAAAACCGAACATCAACACAGTACTCCCTTCAGGGAATCATTTCTATACACGTGTCAATTTTCATAAACGATTCCCCGTGTTATTTGATTGTATCTAGATCCTTTAAAACGAGCCTGTCAACAATTCCTTTTTATTATGTTATCAACAGGAAACAACATTTCTAACATCTGTCTGCGCCAATTCAAAATTGGCCTATTTGTTCTATCCATGAACTGTTTCAATACTGAGAAACGGCCAATATGTGTTCACAGCAGTCTGCAGATACAGCCCAGTCCGGTGTTGTTGTATGAAACAGTCTGAGAGAAGACGTGCGCTCTATGCAATAACGGTGTTTGGGATATCTGTAAGACGGTCGTAAAAGAGCGCATTGAGCTACGGACGCGACTCTACGGTAGATCTGTTTCGCAAGAAATCTCATTTAACTTTGTTTTCGTTCGTCTTTGTCTCATCGCTTCTTTCTCGAAGAGTTTCATAGTGCATAACTCATTTCTTCACGTTCGGCTCGGCCATTCTTGTACTCATTGTACGCTTACGTCGAAAAACATGGCGGGATGAGATATTATGTTTGGATCTTATCGTAACTACCGTAATTTCTTTGGTCACTTCTGCGCCATATGTGGGACACGTCCTGTACTACATTTGTTACTTGCTTGAGACAAAAACACCCGTACTACATCATTTGGTGTCCTTCGGTTTTTATTATTTCTTGGATGATTCTTGTAGCTTCACTTCTCTATTATTGTGATCGTGCTATTCGAGACGATAAGGAGTAATAGATGAAGATGAAGGACAACTTAAACAAGACCATGTCTTATGCAGGATTTGAACCCACGTCCCTAGGTGGTATACGTTTAGGACCTGCGCCCAAACTGAATGAGCCACCACGGATGGCTGTTCTTTCTTCGATAATGTAAATTCTTAATTAAATAAAATTAACTTGGTGTAGAACTAAAACTACTTCTAAAGCAGTAAAATGGTAATAACTGCTACGCACAGGAAAACTTTAACCACAATCGTGCTACCGACTAGGGTATATCACTAGTCTCGTTCACTCATATTAATAAAATGGTTTTATTTACCTCTCTGGTAAAACAGGACCAGAATAGATCTAGATCCTCAATAGATCAGGATGGATGTTTGTCGTACAAGATAACTGTCAGAGAGGAGATTCTTCTTGGGCTTGAATGTTGAGTGCGTGGTTGAAAAGACAGACCCGTCATACGTGAGTTCTGGCTTTGCAAAATGCACCTTAGATTTTATTAGATAATGTACAAATAATTGATTTCAGTGGAAATATGAGAACATCTTCTCTTTTGATAATATAGAAAATGGAAGGTTGACCTATTTTGTAGTTTTGCCACTATAGTTCTTAAAATCCCTTCGCGATGAAAAATACAGAAATAAAACAATGGCAATCGATAAGATGAAATCCGTTTTTATGAGAATTCCTAGTGCTCCACTTTTGAACTGTATCGACCAAGATATTTGCCGACGACCACGTTGAAGAAGAGAGGGGGGTGGGTGGGGGAGTGTCGGAGGTAAATATCTACCACGTTATACCAAGTTGCACAGTGAGATAGAGCAATAGAGAAATATTTAAAGATGCGCTCTTTATGGACTTAATTAATGTTATTTTTAGTATTTTATCATATAAGGTAGATATGTTATTCTGTGAGATCTAAAACGTTTCTCTAGAATAACTTGTGAATAATATTATATACGAGTTTATAAGATAATTATTATTTGTTCACGTAGCTACATTTCAATATAGGCCATACAGCTATTTGGCGTAGATCAAACCATACTTATGTTAATAATAATAATAATAATAATAATAATAATAATAATAATAATAATAATAATAATAATAATAATAATAATAATAATAATAATAATTAATAATAATTATAATAATTAATAATAATTATAATTTTTGTAGGAATACCCGTTCAAGGGTGCACACCAGCTTTACCTGATGTGCCCCTCTTCAGGTGACTAACTAGGTTATTATGGTGTTTGGATAGTTGGGAAGGATTGTCCGAGGGCTGATAGTATGACTCAATCCCAGCATTCGCTTTTACGACTGAGGAAAACCTCGGAAAAAACCTTCAGTCAGGACTGCCGGTGGCCGGAATCGAACCGGCGACCTCCCGATTTAGAGTCTCGCGTCTTACCGCTGAGCCACCTCTATCGGTATACTTATATTACTATAGGGCGTGCATGCATAAAAAGGTACATGCTATTGTAGTCTCAAAGTAATCATCTTTTTCATAGGTGCCCAATTATTACAACGCAAATTAAGTATTTATTTATAGTTTATCTGAAGCACAAAGTACATTTCTAAAACAGTGAACTTGCTTTTATAGGTAAAAGCTTTATTTACTGCACTTTCTTGAATCATCAGGGCACCAATATTCTATTGACATATTTATAGAAGAATGTGTAGTGTTACCAAATCATTTGACAGGGCAATGTCATGCTTATAAGTTGAAGAAGACTTTGGGACATATTATGATTACTTCATTCCAAAATAACGTGACAAAGCACCTTTAAAGTTTAAATTTCATAGCAATATGGCAATTAGATCGATATTAGCATAACGTCAACATTAACGATGCCCCATTCATTTTTTGTTTTAGAAAGAATCTGGTATGGTGCAATAAAAACCCATAGTTCAATAATTGATTGAAATATAAATATGAACGCTTAATCTCAACTTAATTTTCAAGCTCGAAAACAATCATTTTCTCCTTGACAGTATACACATTATTAAAGCCTAACTTGATAATTAAGTATTATTGAGCAATACCCCGACTCGTCGATTGCAACAAGGTTATCCATTATGTGTTGCAAGCTATAATTAATTAACTCTAAACTCTCTCATCTACGGAAATAATGGAGCATATAAACATTCCTATATAACCCTGATTAATATATATTCCTCGCGTCAATTGCACAAAGTGACCGTCCCGGAAACTGCGTTGCACTAGTAATTCCCCCACTGCACCAATAGAAGTTGAGCATAAGTGAATCCGTCTTATTATTATCCCCATCAAGCTCAATCAGGAGACCATGAACTCTAGGAGTAAACGAAGATCAATCTCTTCTCGTGTCCTCAAGTCCGAATTGCGGTGCATTATGGGGATCGCTACTTCGCGTGACCTTCACCGAATGACCTCCTTCACTGCGAAGGAATGAGACTTTGACGAATCTCAGCTCATTTTTAAAATAGCGATAAGGTTTCATAAAAAATGTAATTCTTCATCTTGGTTAACAAGCTGAATGTGGGCGGTAGAAATCTTCTCTCGGTAGAGTTCGTTTCATTTTAGGTTGCCAACGAGTCTGTTTCGTTGGCGTGAGAACACATGTATAAGCCGTACTAAATATACAGACAACTTCACAATGTTTGTATTGGAAATAAACTGACCGATTTTTTTGGCGTATTTGTGTGTAGAAACGTGTTCAAATGAAAACATAATTATTCTCTTTTTAACTCAATAGATAATATTGACGCACACTTGAAGAGTAAATCGACGTGATCATTATGTATTTAGTCATTGCAAAGTACTCGACCCGTTTATAAAATGCACGCCTCAATATCATCGACTATAAAACAAAATCGAGGTGTGATAGGTGAAACTGAAAGAGAAACTACCTCCCGATTTGTCTTTTCGGAAACTATTCCACTTCTGTGGATATCTTAATATTGCAAGTTGTCATAATAATTTTTATTTTGTTTCCAGTTCAATAATTAATTTTGTTTCGTTATTTCCATATTCAAAATTTTGTATTTAACAATTCTGAAACGCTTTGGCTACAGATAACTATATAGTTAATGAGGAGAGAACCAAAAGTTGTTTTTAAACTTTTAAAACGATGTTTATCAATGGTAGGTTTATACTCTTGAACTTCTTTAAAGCAGTGTAATGGCATTTTGAATTTTCTTACTATAGTTTACAGGATGATAATCAAGTAGATTAGTAGACTAAAGTTATACGCATTCGTTATGACTTATAAATGAGATGTAAAGTTCGTTTATACACGTATTTAAGATTTAAGCTTTAATATGTTATTTTCCCAACTGTTTTACTTATAGGATCGCTATCATTGGCCGGATTCATAGAACATCGCCTTTCATTGGCTGGGCTAAGAATTTTTGGTATAAGAGTTAACGTTGCTTTGGCTTCCTTAAATCTTAAATCATAGAAAAGTGTCTAACCGCCATAATGCATCTGGCTTGATTTGATTTTGTTAAACCTTAATAGTCCTTTGCATAACGCTCGAAAAAGGCCTGGTCGGTATAAAATTTGGGTCAAAGGATGACATATATCAAATGAAAGCTTGAGACAAGGTCTTTTCAAAAAACCATGATATACCTCTGGCACATCCAGCTTTCTATGTCAAAACCAGGGTCAAAGGTCAAATTTGTAATTTTTTAAATAATTTTTTATTAAATAACAAAAAATGTTTGCAAGTTTAAAAATACTCTTTTAGTAAGATAAATGTATAAAGTTTATTACAATAAAATAAAATTACCTTTTTACCTTTTTTGACCTTGATTGGGGTCAATTTCCTCAAAATGGGTAATTTCTAAAATTCTCTTCGATTTATTGGCCAGTATTCATTATATCAACGTACTTACTCATAAATACGTTAAAATGAATAGTTCTTATTGTTATCACATTGTTTTCACGGTATTCATTCAAAATGGCGGTCAAAGGTCAATAGGTAAGTATCGTCAAACTAGGTCTAGTAACTAAAATATTACTTGTGGGTACTCTAAAGTGGCAGAATTTTAACTGCAATTACAAAAACGAATAATAATATCATGTTTTGATCGTAAGAGGATGTAATTATCATATAACTTATAAACTACTTAAGATTGTTACTGAATTTCTAATTAATGTCCTCAGACATCAGGGTATTCTTGAATGGGTGTGCAACTGCAACAAAATACATTTTTAGAAAAGAGCATGACCATTTTGAGATACGTGATATGATAGTATTATGTTATATCTACCTTAGCAGTCACTGTCCAAGTTGTCAGATTAATCACCTTCTGACTCACTGGAATTCTCATGCTGGCTACTGGTACTGGTACTGGTATTTGTACAATCCTTCAGCTTACAAGCGTGGGTACACTTTTATTGATTGGCCAAACACTCACATGTTGGCATTTTGCAAACACGGCAACAGTTACAGGCTAGGAGATCCATAACGGTCAAAGGTACTGGAGTTCCAATCATCCACTCGTTGCTCAAATCTCCTTCTGCCGTGGTTTCCCATCCATAGCCACGCGGATCAGAAACATCAGGGTTGGCGTTCAAACAACGAATCCAGACCGCTGTTTGGTGGTTAGCTCGCAGCCGCAGGATTTGAAGCAGTAGGCAATCGTTTCAAGGTGGTAGCTGATTAGACTTAATATCATCACATTTACTTTTAAAAAGCTCGTAGAGCAGCTGGTTGACGCTTGACTACCAAAAATCAAACACACTTCGAAGATGTGCAAAAACTAGCGAGTTCGTTGGGATTCGAAGTATGTAATACCCTCCCTGACCTCCATGCACTGGTTGTGACAAAGGTTGGAATTCATAGTCGGCCACTTCACCTAGAGGCACCCAATGTTGCTATGGATATGTTTTCTATAAGGGAAATGACATGTATGAAACTGTTACCTTGTTTTAACAACGGGCGCATTTATAGGTGTAGGGGACGACTATGAGTTCCAACCTGAGTGAGCTCATTCAGTGGTAAAGGGAAAAAGAGAACTTTGAATATCATGAGAAAAAACTCGCATTTCTGTGTGAAGCTAAGCAAGATGGGTCAGGACTGGAGAGTTTCTATCGAAGTCATCAAAAAAACTCAAAGAGTTTGTCTGTAAACTCTGCTCTTTGACCACGACTCTGTCATGCGTCAACCTGCTGCGCTACGAGCTTTTTAGAAGTAAGTGTGATGATATGAAGTCTAATCAGCTACCACCTTGTAACGATTGCTTACTGCTTCATATCCTGCGACTGTGAGTTATCAACCAAACACGATCTATTGATACGTTGCTTGGAAGCCAACCCTGATGTTCCTGATCTGTGTGGCTATGGATGGAAAACCACGGCAGAAGGAGATCTGAGCAACGAGTGGATGATTGTAACTCCAGTACCTTTGACCGTTATGGATCTCCTAGCCTGTAACTGTTGCCGTGTTTGCAAGATGCCGACCTATGAGTGTTTGGCCAATCAGCTGAATTGTACCCACGCGGGTAAGCTGAAGAACTGTCCAAATATCGGTACCCAGCATGAGAATTCCAGTGAATCAGAAGGTGATTAATCTGACGACTTCAATTTTGAGTGATTTTGACTTCAATTCTGATCAATTTGACTACTAGACAGTGACTGCTAGGACAGATATCATATCATACTATCATATCACGTATCTGAGCATGGTCATGTTTTTTTTTTAAAAAAAAATGTATTTTGTTGCAGTTGCACACCCATTCAAGAATACCCTGATGTCTGAGGACATTAATTAGAAATTCAGTAACAATCTTAAGTAGTCTATAAGTTATATTATAATTACATTCTCTTACGATTAAAAAATTGTATTGTTATTCGTTATTGTAATTGCCGTTAAAATTCTGCGTCTTTAGAGTACCCACAAGTAATATTTTAGTTACTTGACCTAGTTTGACGATACTTACCTATTGACCTTTGACCGCCATTTTGAATAAATACCGTGAAAACAATGTGATAACAATAAAAACTATTCATGTTAACGTATTTATGAGTAAGTACGTTGATATAATGAATATTGGCCAATAAATCGAAGAAAATTTTAAAAATTACCCATTTTGAGGAAATTGACCTCAATTAAGGTCAAAAAACACTAAATAGTTAATTTAATTTTTTTAAAGAAACATATTACATTAACCTTACTAAAAGTGTATGATTAAACTTGCAAACATTTTTCATTATTTAATTAAAAATTATTAAAAAAATTACAAATTTGACTTTTGACCCTAGTTTTGACATAGAAAGCTGGATTTGCCAGCGGTATATCATGGTTTTTTGAAAAGTACTTGTTTCAAGCTTTCTTTTGATATATGTCATCCTTTGACCCAAATTTTATACCGTCATTCTCGTTATGCAAAGGACTATAAGCGTTAAATCTTAAATAAGTGTGTAAACCGACCTTAGTTCAAACCCGAACACATAAAGACAGAAATATAAACCGACAAAACTCACTAAACAGAAACTCCTTCAAGTAAAACGTCGGAGCAACGTTTTCTGACAGGACTCATTCCTGTGACAGAAGCGTGGGCTGGAAGCTCTGCATGCCAATGAGGCGTTCACGGGCTCGAATAGCCTTTACACAACTTCATCTTGCCAGGAATTTAGTGACGTCAGAAGGACGTTTAGCTGCCTCAACAGTTCTCATTCATAAACCAAGATAAAACGTTAAAAACCTGCGTTACTTCAAGGGTGAATCCATAGAGATAGTTTGACTCTGGTTCCTCACACTCGAACATTGCTTACGTGTTCGTCATGAGGTATTTTTATCGTTTACGAGGTATTTGCTGAGCCGTGGTATAACAGGACAGAGTGGGGTAAAATAAATAGCTGAGGTGCTTACAGGCGTGATCCTCAATAAGCTATAAAACGTGAGAAATGCCGTGAATATTAACGCCATTTGGTCTAGATATCTCACACCTAGATATTAACAGTGCCCCCATATCCCACATCGATAACCCCCGTTTATGTATACAGGGAAATGAAGTTATCGCTGTTTCCCGACATGGATCGTGACAAAACGATGACGATGACAAAATGTGTTGACCACTGTTGGCAGATTATTGAAACGTGAATACTGGATTTTAAAGGAGAACCTCGTAACTGGAGGCGAAAGATTTTTGATCTTAGCTTATTTGGGGCAAGGTTTAAAACGCATTTCAGAGTAGCCTACTGCCTACCTAATGATTGATTGATTAATAGGGCTTAACGTCTCATATTTGTGCAACAATGCCTAATCGAGACTATGAGCGGGTGATGATAAAGATGAGGAAGATGATGATGAAGAAAAATGCCTCATCCGAATCAGAGCCATTGTACGTCGCGTGGGTCGTCATACGGGAGTCCAGCAAGGGTGGGCAGGGCCAAGTGGGAGGAGAAATATTTAGTGGGACAGTGAGGAGAAAGGGGCTCCTTTTGTCGCCTCTTACGACTAGCAGAGTCACTCTGGGCATAATCTTCCCGGGCCAAGACGGGCACTGCCTACCTACGATTTTTATTGACCTATGTACTAACTTGAGCAAAATTGGCTTTTTGTTCGTTATGAAACATTTTTAATACGTTCGTGAAGAATGAATAATAGAAGAAGAGACCTAACAACGACTAATTAAAATGTCGCCCCACATGATTGCTGTGTCGCAAAAGAAGTATACTGTGACAAGACAGTAATGTTGATAGTTAAAATGTTTAGCGAATAGGGAAAAGTAAATGAATAATGATAAGGATAAAAATGACAAAACATTTTAAAGAACACCTTCTTTCCAATCATTGCACTGGGCGCTACCCGTTTCTCGTTGACACTTAAATATACTTCAAGATTGAGACTATCCATCAAGATTATTCGATAAGAGGTTATCTAGATAAATGAAGAAGAGAAGGCATGTGTCGTACAACATAATATCTTTAGTACCATTTGCGTTGCATCCATTCTACCATGCAACATTTCACAGTACTGTGTTCCGTGTATTATAATAAGAACAAGTAAGACAAGAAATAAGATATTTCTTTCCGTCTTACATTCTTCAAGCAAGCGAACAAAACAAATTTTAATATCGAAAAGAATTTCTTCGCTGATAACGGCGAGGTACCTTTGAGTTTTAAGTGATTTCCAAGGAATTCCCATTTCTATGAGAACTTTATTCTCTTCCCGATGGTTGCATGGTCTTCTCGCTTTTCCCACCACATTTCAAGAGAAGAACTCTTGACATGTGTGCCAAAATGTTGCTAAAGATGCATTTTATATAAAGACAATAATGTATACTGTATCTTTTTCATTTACTTATACAGTAGGCCTAAGATGTAGGTACGATATACCACATTGATACTCTCTGGTGTTAAATGTACTAAGTAATGTTTTGTTTAACAAGGCCTTTTCACATAAAGTCATAACGTGTCGGCCGAATCAAAACCATCACACTTCACCGAGGTTAACATAAAGGGAATCCAGTGGGGTGCATGGGCGGATTGTGTGGGGGGTGAGGGCGTAAAGATCGTAAATAGGACCGGCAAGTATGTAGATTTCAGAAGAAAAATGCAAAAGTTGGAAGAAGAAAGGTACATGCTCGAGAGCCCTCTTTGCTGTCACCATCACCACGGGGAGCCATCTCGGACCAGTATGTTGATTGTAAAGTCTCGTCAAGTTAACTGGCAAGACAGTATCGTCATGGATTATGTCATAGTGGAGTGACGCGTGTGACCAATCTAAATCTAGTTGCATCGTTCTCATGCCTCCGGTATTGTACTGATACTATAACCGCGTCCATTGGCAGGCGTTGTGAGAGTGCATTACAATCACGGTTGATGCATTCCACGCAATGGACAATAACAAGCAGGTACTGGATAAACCCGCTGTGAATTCCGATGAAATAGACCGCGTGGAGCGACCGTATCTTCTGAGAATTAGGCTGCTCACCTTGCTTCTTACGGCCGAGCGCGTGCTATGGAAGTAGGGAGAAGGAGGGGGAGGGGGAGGGGGAGGGGGTAGTTTCGCACCGGCGAGCGAGAGAATCGAGGAGTCGAACTGCCCGCGGCGTCATTTGTCAAGGTGTCCGCGCCCACTACAAGCGCCACTTGGCACGGCCGTCAGACGAATCATTAACCTCCCCGCGCGGTAACCTGATGACGTACGCACAACCCCTCTCCTTTAGGCAGCTCGGACTTGGTCGGCTATTTGTCCTTGAGTTGTAACAGCCTGCGGGGGTGCACGGTCTCGTTTTAAGTAGGAAAGTCACTTTAGTCGTTCCGGGGATGGATTTAATTCAACAGACTTGCGATTGGGATACGTCCACTCAAACTCTGGCGAAATGTGTGACGACTGAATTGAAATGTATTTAGCGGTTTCTTGAATACTGCATTAAATAGTTTACATATTACTCTAACACCAAGTATAACTAATTGCCTAGATATCTGCGCGGGTCGGAAATATGTTATCCGCAAACGCTAAGTTAAAAATCAACCCGCACCCGCAACCCGCCGTACATTCTTGTTTTTTTTTTGTAATTTTTTGTGTAAATGTGAGATGACATTGTAGTAAAATCAGGCTGTAATCTTTTTATGAATTTATATTCATGTTATTCATCACCTATTAATGTTTTTATTATTATTCATGCTGCTTCAGATTAGATTCAGTAAAAAATGTTTGAACCTGCAGCACATTTTCCGGAAAACAGTGAATAATATTACCAACAAAACAACAATAACAAAATTGTATAATATATCCAACATTTATTTAAATTGTGACAAATTCCGATTTTCGTAAACCGCAACCACAAAGTGAGCAACCCGCAACCAAACTTAAACCTTGTATTTTACCCGCAACCCGCAAATGTCATGCAGATACCCGCCGATATGTAGATCTCAATCCGTAGGTATAAAATAAATAATATTACCTGCAAAGAAATAAAAATGTTACGTACGAAGATTTCATCATTTACAGCACACCTTTGCATTCTCGAGAGCCCGCATGTGTGGGGCACAGAGCAACATGGGTGGCCTTACGTCACAATGCTTGGTTCACTTCACTTGTTGAAGTCTTATCAAATAAGCGTTCAGATGGATGAATGCATTAGTGCAACAACACATTATTGCTATTTTCAATGTGATCTCCACGTTGTAAACGGGTGAAGCACCCACTGATAATTCTCAACTTGACACTAATGACCTTGGTGAGCATATCTCACACATTTCACAATAGTTGAACATTTGCCTCGATACTTTGCTAACGACCTCGTGTTAGACTTGTGCTTATAAACTTGTAGAGCTGTATGTAATTGCGCCTCCAGATAAAGCCAAGTACACGAGCAAACTGGCTGTATCTCGGATTTTAGTAGCATTCAACACAGCTTCCGGCCGTCTTTCGCCCCAGCTGTGTAACCCCGTTTCAAACCCTGACTGCTGGCGTTATTATTCACCACTCAGACAGAAACAGATTAAAATACAATTGAAATTGAAATAATTAAAATATCAACCACTATAAATTGTTTTGTTAAAATAGCTTTTTTCCTCCAGCGATTCGGCTATTTTATATAAATGAACTAATGTTGCATCTGATGGTTACGCAGTTATTTTACTTGATTGTTATTCGGCTGTGTAACATGAACTAAGTCTAACTTTAGCCTTTGATGTCATTACGTAGGTAGCACTCAATACCGGGATACTGGCTTTCTACCACCCTCACACTAAGAGCGAGAGAGAGAGAGAGAGAGAGAGAGAGGTTCACAGGCCATAATTTACTCGACTGGGCGTAAACTGCCTAGTAATTAATACGTACAAATGTCTCCACTTAATTAATAACTTACCAATCAGAGCCAGAGCACTTACATGAAACAACACGCATGCAAATACAGACATATACTCTCAGACTCCTCTGCATAGTGACTTAGTAAGTTGTTTAGGCCCGACTTACTGTTAATTATACAAAGACGGAGGAAGTTCATTCTGAGCCGTACTAATCCTGCTGAGCTCGATATTACGTGCACAGAAGCGGCGACGGTCAAATGTATTTGCCATTTAATGCAGAGGTACAAGAACGAATGAGGAACTTAATGAGTCTCTTGTCCCTACGACCTTAAACCCACTGGAGACTTGAAGGTTTCACTACAGTAACTGATTGGCGTAATTATTGCATAACTATATGAGTATTTAATAATAATTTAGCCTGCGGTATTTGGTGAAACGTTTCAATCATACCTTTAGCAAGTTTGCTCTTAAAAAAGATTTTTTCCCGGACAGTTAACTAAACAGACAGTGCTTGACTAATGATATGAGAATTTAGATTTATGAGGCAGAGGGCAGAGGTATACATTTTTTCTCTTTCATATATTATTCTCCCCCACTTTTTTTTCTTCATGTTCTTTCTTATTTGCATACTACTATTTTTTTTATTTAATATGTTGAATTTCCACTTCATTTGATTTTATTTCATTTCTCAATTATTTCTTCTTGTTCTTGATTTTATTTTATATTGTTAAGTAGTTTGTTTTGTTTTTGTTGTTGTAATTGTTGTTTATAACTCCATTATTATTTATTATTAATTGTTTGCATAGCTTAGTTTTATTTAAGGTCCTTCTTTGTAAATCAGTTTTTAAAACTGAATAGGATAGACATCAAATATATAAATAAATAAATAAAAAAAATAAATAGAAGGCGATTATGAAAATCATAACGTAATGTACAAAATCCTAAACAATTTAATTTCATACATTCACGATTAATAATTTTTTACAACACACTTATAACAAATTGAATTACCACTTATCATGATTACAATGTCAACACATTTATTTACATTTATTTGCAACTATTGGTAACAGCCGTGTGTCTCGTGATGTTGTTATAGGTCAGCCCCCAATGCTTGTGTAAAAGGCCATAATATAACGAAAACGTAACAAAAAAAAACGGTACAAAAATGAAAGCGCTTATGCAAGTTATAAGGCCTTTCTTTATTAATTTATGTAATTATACAAGAATGTCTTTCGCTAACTTATTAATTCAATATAAACACAACAAATATAATTTGACATCTCAGATAAAAAATCATTTTAATGCAGTAACATAATTATACATTCGTAAGGAATAATTATGTATACATACGACAATAAAGTGTCGGGGCTTGTTTTTCGTGTAAAAGAGATTAGAAAGGAGATGAGAAGGGAAGATAAAGTTGAGCGGATGATACCCAACGTTGTAATATAACAGGCGCGAGGCACTTGTTCCACCTCAAGTGGTCTGGATACTGAAGGGGCCTCGTATTTAAAACGAGTGTAAACGCTTGTGATGGTTGAGTGGAATAAACCATCAAACGTTTATCCTAACCTCAACAGAAGCTGTGAGAGTAAGAGTAGGCTGTGTATAACGCAACCCTTATTATATATCATTATTAACACATTATTCTTATTTATTATTGCTTTTATTTTTATTTTTATAATTACCGGGCAATTATTGCTATAACAATATTATTTATTTATTTATTTATTTCTGATGAAACACAATATCTTGGTGTGGTCGAGTGAGTGCGAAATAAGTGAGCGGGTAATGTTGGAGGTGCCAGGTATAATGAGTGCCGATACACATAGGGAGCGGGTAATGGTGGAGGTGCCGGGTATAATGAGTGCTGATACACATAGAGAGCGGGTAATGGTGGAGGTGCCGGGTATAATGAGTGCCGATACACATAGGGAGCGGGTAATGGTGGAGGTGCCGGGTACAATGAGTGCCGATACACACAGGGAGCGGGTAATGGTGGAGGTGCCGGGTATAATGAGTGCCGATACACATAGGGAGCGGGTAATGGTGGAGGTGCCGGGTATAATGAGTGCCGATACACATAGGGAGCGGGTAATGGTGGAGGTGCCGGGTATAATGAGTGCCGATACACATAGGGAGCGGTTAATGGTGGAGGTGCCGGGTATAATGAGTGCCGATACACATAAGGAGCGGGTAATGGTGGAGGTGCCGGGTATAATGAGTGCCGATACACATAGGGAGCGGGTAATGGTGGAGGTGCCGGGTATAATGAGTGCCGATACACATAGAGAGCGGGTAATGGTGGAGGTGCCGGGTATAATGAGTGCCGATACACATAGAGAGCGGGTAATGGTGGAGGTGCCGGGTAAAATGAGTAACGATACACATAGGGAGCGGGTTATGGTGGAGGTGCCGGGTATAATGAGTAACGATACACATAGAGAGCGGGTAATGGTGGAGGTGCCGGGTATAATGAGTGCCGATACACATAGGGAGCGGGTAATGGTGGAGGTGCCGGGTATAATGAGTGCCGATACACATAGGGAGCGGGTAATGGTGGAGGTGCCGGGTATAATGAGTGCCGATACACATAGGGAGCGGGTAATGGTGGAGGTGCCAGGTACAATGAGTGCCGATACACATAGGGAGCGGGTAATGGTGGAGGTGCCAAATATAATGAGTGCCGATACACATAGGGAGCGGGTCATGGTGGAGGTGCCGGGTATAATGAGTGCCGATACACATAGGGAGCGGGTAATGGTGGAGGTGCCGGGTATAATGAGTGCCGATACACATAGGGAGCGGGTAATGGTGGAGGTGCCGGGTATTATGAGTGCCGATACACATAGAGAGCGGGTAGTGGTGGAGGTGCCGGGTATAATGAGTGCCGATACACATAGAGAGCGGGTAGTGGTGGAGGTGCCGGGTATAATGAGTGCCGATACACATAGAGAGCGGGTAGTGGTGGAGGTGCCGGGTATAATGAGTGCCGATACACATAGTGACCGGGTAATGGTGGAGGTGCCGGGTATAATGAGTGCCGATACACATAGGGAGCGGGTAATGGTGGAGGTGCCGGGTATAATGAGTGCCGATACACATAGGGAGCGGGTAATGGTGGAGGTGCCGGGTATAATGAGTGCCGATACACATAGGGAGCGGGTAATGGTGGAGGTGCCTGGTATAATGAGTGCCGATACACATAGAGAGCGGGTAATGGTGGAGGTGCCGGGTATAATGAGTGCCGATACACATAGAGAGCGGGTAATGGTGGAGGTGCCGGGTATAATGAGTGCTGATACACATGGTTCTACTAATTACTTCAAACACAGATAATTATTTTATCCTATAGCAAGTACACAATGCCAATAAACGAAAAACGAATTTTAGAATTCTTGGAAAATAGAATTGGTTGCATAACGATAAAACAACCTTGTTCTGTCAACATGCTACACGCCATTTATTTATTAGCAAATAGTGTTTGAGCATTATTATGATTGCACTCTTGTTTTATGTCATAGTTGATTAAAGTGTTTTAGTAATAGTTTCACGAGAATTTGAAATAATAACGTGTAAAATAATTCACGAGAAAGGTGGCAAGTAGTTTAACAATAGCTGCTAACTCCTGACCGTAGCCGCTCACAGTGTTACCAAGTTGATAGACCTAATCTATTTTGTGTGCAAAAGGCATTACAGCGGATGGAGATAGATTGTCGTAAGGGCTTTGCTTAAATCGTTGTCACCCTTAGCTTTCTCTTTGTTTCTTTCCCTCCCTTCATCGCAGCTGGCTTGGCAAACCGATGACGCAGGAACAGAACATTCACATTCCAGACGCTAGATGGCAGTTTCTATGCATACATACTATGCCCACTAAGCCAGGTCTAGGTGAGAATATAAGTAACTCTCTGCTTTACTAGGAAATTAGGAACTGTTACGAGCAATGGGTACCTCTACGTCAAAAACCGCAAAAATGTTCATTTTTTAATTATATCTCAAGATTGCAATAAAACATCGAAAATTATCCTGAGTCAACAGCGCATTGTGTTTTGGTAAGCCCTACAGACTGAAAGAAATATTATATCCATTATCGTAGCTATTTTGATTATTAAATCAGATACATTAACTTGTCCCCCCCACCTCGACATTTCATCCTCAAACTGAGCTCATATTTTTGCACCAATTATGCACCTTTTTGCACCCAAGTATTGATTTTTGCACCCCATTGGTTTCGGAGTTGTACCCATTTCAATGCGGGGGGGACAGGTTAATGGCTGTCCCCCCCATCTTGGAAATTCAACTCAATTATATGCTCATAATTTTGCACTATTTTTGCACCTTTTTGCACCCAAGTCTTGATTTTTGCATCCTTATAGTTTCGGAGTTATACGCGTTTTAATTTGGGGGGGACAAGTTAATGGTAGCCCCCCCACACAGGGCTATGTACTTAAATTCATGTTCATAATTTTGCACCATTTTTGCACCTTTTTGCACCCAAGTCTTGATTTTTGCCCATTTCAATGCGGGGGGGGGGACAGGTTAATGGCTGTCCCCCCCACCTTGGAAATTCAACTTAGTTATATGCTCATAATTTTGCACTATTTTTGCACCTTCTTGCACCCAAGTCTTGATTTTTGCACCCTAATAGTTTCGGAGTAATACGCGTTTTAATTTGGGGGGGACAAGTTAATGGTAGCCCCCCCACACAGGGCTATGTACTTTAATTCATGTTCATCATTTTGCACCATTTTTGCACCTTTTTGCACCCAAGTCTTGATTTTTGCACCTCATTGGTTTCGGAGTTATACCCATTTCAATGCGGGGGGGGACAGGTTAATGGCTGTCCCCCCCACCTTGGAAATTCAACTTAATTATATGCTCATAATTTTGCACTATTTTTGCACCTTTTTGCATCCAAACATTGATTTTTGCACCCTTATAGTTTCGGAGTTATACGCGTTTTAATTTGGGGGGGACAAGTTAATGGTAGCCCCCCCACACAGGGCTATGTACTTTAATTCATGTTCATAATTTTGCACCATTTTTGCACCTTTTTGCACCCAAGTCTTGATTTTTGCACCTCATTGGTTTCGGAGTTATACCCATATCAATGCGGGGGGGGGGGGGGGACAGGTGAATGGCTGTCCCCCCCACCTTGGAAATTCCACTTAATTATATGCTCATAATTTTGCACTATTTTTGTACCTTTTTGCACCTAAGTCTTGATTTTTGCACCCTAATAGTTTCGGAGTAATACGCGTTTTAATTTGGGGGGGATAAGTTAATGGTAGCCACCCCACACAGGGCTATGTACTTTAATTCATGTTCATAATTTTGCACCTTTTTTGTACCTTTTTGCACCCAAATATTGATTTTTGCACTTTAATAGTTTCGGAGTTATACGCATTTCTATTTGGGGGGGACAAGCTAATGGCATCCCTGAAACTTGTGTTTCATCTAAAAAAAACATGTTCATATTTTTGCACCAATTATGCACCTTTTGGCACCTAAGTATTGATTTTTGCACCCTAATAGCTTTTGAGTTATAGGCGTTTCAGTTTGATGGGTCCGGGGGAGGGGAGGGATAGTTAATGGTAGCCCCCCCCCCCACTCCCCCCACGCAGATATTTCTACCAAAAGTATGGTTATAATTTTGTACCGTTTTTTCATCACAAATTTCAGTTTATGCTGTTTAAATACTGGAGATGTTCATAAAAAAAATCCTTTTATATCATTACTATTGCCAGTTTGTGCTTCTTGTGGACTGTGGTAGTGTGGCTAATAGCAGTGCTCGTTGCCGCCTATATTGCGCCACTAGAAGGAGTTTCACATCAGCTGGGTCCTTGTCGTCAGCCATTTTAGGAAGTCATTTCTCTTATCATTTCATCCATAAATACAATCATGTGAGCTAGCAGTGAAATGGAGTTACCAATGTGTAGAACAAAAAAAATAGAGCGTGTTTACAAAAATATCGGTTTACTCATAAATTACATACAGCATAATAACCTCATTATTATTGAACAAAGAATGCGTTTATAGTATATGAAGATGTAATGCATTGATGGACGCCAATAATGACAATTTATTTTTAAGTAAGGCACATTACGTATGTTACACAAATCAACGAGATCTTGTTAACTCCTCGACCAAGTCTAGACCACCAGACCATTGGCCCATACAGCCCTCCTACTGCAAATCCTGAGATACAAGTAAGCGAAGAGGTGCAGGCGACAGACAAGACTAATACTGTGTTGGAAATAAATGGACAGACCCAGAAGAAATCCAAGCCAAGCAGGGTATCTGGGACTGTAGCATCCACTAAGATAAAGAGGTATAGTGACTGCATTAAGCCTACTCCCAGTACCGGAACATCCTTAAAAAATAGACATATCGGTCCTAACCTGCGTCAGACCTCAAAGAAGACGTCCCGGTTCTCTCCTCAATAGGACGAGCAAGAGGGTAGCAATGAAAAAGACATGAGCTCAGAATGTAGAACAACTATTTTTAACTGTTCATCAATAGATTGCTATCATGTCCTAAAAAAAAGTAGTAATGCCAAACATAGCCTTAGATTTATCTACCTCAATGCTAGGAGCATGAAAAATAAATTAAACCAAATTGAATGTTTAATCAAAAGCCTTGATAGCCCAGAAATAATAGCAATTACAGAAACCTGGTTAAATGAAGAGGACACTAATTATTACCAAATACCGGGATACAATAACTTTTACAAATGCAGAAACACTTCCAGAGGTGGTGGAGTAGCATTGTTTGTTAGGGATTCTCTTGAGTCCAAACTTATTCCTTCAGACAGTAATATTGAAGACGTCTGGGTTGATATTAAACTTAGTGTCCTAGATGCCCACAAACATAAACCAAGCACACACCATGGTAATGAGTCGCGTAACACTAACAGCATACGGGTAGGGGTCATGTACAGAGCACCAAATACCAACCTAAACGGTTTCTATGACTCGCTTGACGGCAGGCTTGAAGAAATGTTTACTAACAATAAGCAAATAATGCTGTTTGGAGATTTCAATGTCAATCTTGCTGAACTAAACAAACAAACTGAACACTATATCAATCTTGTAGAATCCAATGGTTTTTACATCATTAACAACAAACCAAACATTTACACAAGAGTAACAACCACCACCAAATCTCTCATAGACCACATTATTACAAATAACACATTCCCAACTAACTCTGAAATCTACAATATTGAAAACATTTTAAGTGACCACAACTTACTTCTACAAGAGTTAAGATTAGCACATAGTCCCTGTAACCAAAACAAAAACTCATTCGTATTACCTAAAATTAACTATAATAAATTCCTTATGCTGTTACAGGAACGTTCTAATGAACTTAACAATAAATGTATTGAAGAGGCAAATGATGTAGAAGAATCATATGATAATCTGGTTAAAAATCTTAAACAAATTCTTACCGAATCAACTGAAATACAAAACTCGAAGGGTAATTTTAACAAAAAAGCCAACCTACCATGGATAACAAAAGATCTCCTGCAAAAAATTACAAATAAAAACATGCTGTATAGAAAAACAAAACTTAACCCGAATCCTGAGTTACTATCGCAATACAAGAAACTCCGCAAAGAAATCTTAAAGCTAACAACTGATCATAAACATAAATTCTATGCCACCAAATTTAACAACTGTAAAGCTAATCCTAAAAAAACATGGCAACTAATTAATGAAATTGTACACAACAAACCTCAAAATAGGAGTAGTTGCAAGGAGTTACTAATCAATGACAAGGTAACCCAGAACCAGGAGGTGGTATGCCAAGAATTCAACAATTTTTTTGTCTCTATAGGTGAAACATTAAATCAAGCAGCTGCAAAAACAAGATCTAGGCCTAATGCTGCCAACACATTTAATAACTCTGGCACAACCACAGAAAATCATATATGTACACAAAATCCTCCCCTCAACTCGCTAGCTCTATATCTAACTACTGAAAGTGAAGTAAACTGTATAATTAAAAATCTGAATAACAATAAAAGCCCAGGAGATGATGGTATTCCTGTTAAAGCTCTAAAAATTGGTAAGCAAATAATAACACCTATACTAGTAAAAATAATCAATGAAACCTTTTCTACAGGAACGATACCCTCTGGCCTCAAACTGGCCAAAGTCACCCCAGTGTTTAAAGAAGGTAATACTAAGGAAGTAAATAATTACCGGCCAATATCTGTTCTAAGTGTATTTACCAAAATAACTGAAACAGTAGTTAAAAAAAGACTTCAAGAATTTATATCCAAACATTCTCTTCTTTATGCTGGCCAGTATGGTTTTAGAGAGCGTACTAGCACGCAAAATGCTGTAATAGACTTTATTTCAGAAATTCAGCTACAAATTGACCAGGGTAACCGCGTAGGAGGTTTATTCATAGACCTAAAGAAGGCATTTGACACTGTAAACCACGTTATTCTGTTGCAAAAATTAGAGTCCATGGGAGTGAGGGGTATAGCCCTAGAGTGGTTCGAGAGCTACTTGAAGGACAGAAAACAATATGTTAACATAAACAATACAAGGAGCTCAACATGTAATATTAACTGTGGTGTTCCACAAGGGACCGTACTAGGACCTTTACTGTTCAATATCTTTATCAATGATCTGAGTAAATGTCCTCTTAAAGGAATCCTCAAACTATATGCTGATAACACAAACCTATTTTACTATGGCACACTTAATGAAATATATAGTAACATACAACACGACCTTAATATCATCAGTAATTGGATGGGAATCAACAAACTTTCTATTAATACCTCAAAAACAAATTATATGATCCTACACAGTAAATTTGATTCAATCAATTACAACAACCAGATCCTAAAATATAATGAAATGCCAATTACCAAGGTGGAAGTTAGTAAATACCTAGGTTTACTTATCGATGAACACTTAGATTGGAAACCGCATGTGAACCTGGTTCGCAAAAAAATCGCACCAGTTGTAGGAATACTAAGACGACTTGTACCCACATTACCACCCAATGTAGTATACTCGATCTACTCATCTCTTATTCAGTGCCACCTATCATACATGCTTGGTATATGGGGCACGGTCCCTAAATATATTCTACACAACATCCAAACTTTACAAAACAAAGCCATACGAATTATCTTTAAATACCCCAGACTTTATGGCACCAAAAAGATGTACAAAGAATTAGAAATCCTTCCCCTTAACCAAATGGTCATCTACGAGCGAATACTAATTATGCACCGAATATGTAGAGGTCTGCAATACAGCACAATAATATTCACCAACATTGAATCCATACATAACCACAACACAAGACAAAAACATCAAATTACACTTCTATATATAAAAACTAATTTAGGTAAGAACTCGATATACTACTCAGGAGCTAAACTTTACAATAATCTTGACCCGTGCATAAAAAATGAGAAAAGTTTTGGTAAATTTAAATGTGCAATTAAACAACTACTACTAATGCAGCTATAACAGTCAC
Source organism: Isoperla grammatica (assembly GCA_945910005.1). Lineage (NCBI taxonomy): Eukaryota > Metazoa > Arthropoda > Insecta > Plecoptera > Perlodidae > Isoperla > Isoperla grammatica. The sequence goes on along the minus strand of OX246737.1, from coordinate 113,128,837 downwards.
ATGTATATAACATTACTAATTATTATGTAAATGGTTGTTCAATTGCTATGTTTAAACAGGCTATTAGTATTCTAAACTTGTAACAATTATTTTGTCTTGCATTGATCATTACTTATTGCTTATAACAGGTGCTGTCTGAAGCTTACTTTACAATTTAATTATGAAATAATTTTAAGTTTAATTTAGTTATTAATCATTAATTAGCATTAGTCTTGAGATATTATACTTTGTGATGTCACCCTCTTCTTCTTCTTCCAATGAATGTCCACAACCATGAAGGTTCCTAATTCATTGTATATGTACTGAATGTAATTTGTAACACGAAATAAATAAAACTTGAACTTGAACTTAAGATGCCACCCACATCACAAAAAACGTAATCCAAAGAAACATAAGATTAATACATCAATGTATTGATGTATGCATTGATATGCACAATGAATTGGTATGACTATCATTTTTAAGTAAGACGTTAATCACAGGTTGCACATACGTCACATCTTTGCGCGTAGCGGCCACATTTGTGATCAAACTTTGATGTTGCCATGGAGAAACAATTGAAGGCTGTTTGTGGTAGAACACAGAAATCCTTATTCCTTTACAATTCAGGCTGGTTTTGAGATAAACTTAATATGTGTGGTTTTTTAAATTTATGTATTCTTTATGTTTACTTTTTACATTCTAAATGAGGCTTATTTATTGAATTTGAATAGTATTTGCCAAATATCTAGGATTGGTCCTCATCAATTGTGTCGCAATCATGGCCGCTGTGACGTCACGTGGGAACTATGAATTGTTACAAATAAATAGAAAAGAGAATGGCATACACAACACAAAATAACTATGTAATCCAAAGATACATTTAAGTTATATATCAATTATGCATAATGCATTGATACATGATAGCCCCAGTCAATCGACATAATACTTATATTTAAGTGTGACACATTATGGTATGTACACAAATCATTAGAAAATAAATTGGCACCATACAAAGCACAATAATCTTATTCTCGAAAGATACATTTAGGTTATCTATCAATGTGTTATGCATTGATACTTGATAGCCCCAGTCAATTAATACTTATATTTAAGTGTGACACATTATGGTATGTACACAAATCATTAGAAAATAAATTGGCACCATACAAAGCACAATAATCTTATTCTCGAAAGATACATTTAGGTTATTTATCAATGTGTTATGCATTGATACTTGATAGCCCCAGTCAATCGCTATAATACTTATTTTTAAGTGTGACACATTACAGAATTGGCATCATACAAAGCACAATAATCTTATCCTCGAAAGATACATTTAGGTTATTTATCAATGTGTTATGCATTGATACTTGATAGCCCCAGTCAATCGCTATAATACTTATTTTTAAGTGTGACACATTACAGAATTGGCATCATACAAAGCACAATAATCTTATTCTCGAAAGATACATTTAGGTTATTTATCAATGTGTTATGCATTGATACTTGATAGCCCCAGTCAATCGCTATAATACTTATTTTTAAGTGTGAACCATTACGGTACGTACACAAATCATTTGAAAAGAAATTGGCATCATACAACGTGATATAACCTACTTATCAATAAAGAAAGCTCTGTCAACATGAAATGCATTGATAGCCACAATCAATTGGTGATTAACTTATTTTTAAGGCACATAAGTTAATTGCACAAATCAATAAAAAAAGAAAATGCTGCCACAGCCCGAAATAACTTCATTATTCATATACATTTAAACATATGTATATATACATATAATACATAATACACATAATATACATATTATACATATATTATTGCATATTTATTTATATTTTAAGAGGAAATGCTGTGAAAGCAGTAATCAATTGGTTAACTTGATTTAAATTAAGACCCATTGAGTTATCACAACAAAATATCAATAAAACATATACTGGGCGTTCACAACATTGACGAGGACGTACTCTACTCATAACACAAATTGTACGTGAAAAAATAATTATATGAAACACAATGTTCATGTGATAGAACACATTTTTTACGGAAACAAAATATTACGATTTACACAATCAACAAAGTAGTTCGTCAACTCCTCAACTCATAGTTTTAAGTAATACATTTTATGTATCACAGTGTCGTAATATGGATCCTGTAATTCACTTTTATATACCAAACTTATTTTTAGCTTACACATAACATCAAACACAAAATAAGTGGGTGATACTATTAACTCAAAATATTATCACTGTCCAAACATACATCGTTCCAAGGTTAAACAGTAAACATAGAGTTCTTGTTGGCGTGTAATACTATGACGTTCGATTGTCCACATGTATCAAATCGGGCTTTAATTCCAACGGGAGCTGTAGATCACCTTACGATACGTTGTAGGAAATACTGTGTTCTGGCTAAGGGGTGAAATTATTATAGCAGTATAAGAATAAGAAAGAAACGTTATTTTATAGCTTGCCAAAATATCACTGTTAATAGGGGTCACATGAGTCTCCAATATGTTTGGAAGTGTAATAAATAGATTTTCAAGTAAAAACACCAAACACGTGATTTTCATGTTTTAAGAGCAATTAATTCAATTTCTACAGAGTTCAAATTTTTGATTATCTGTTTCCCCCAATTTTAGTTTCAAAATGCCTGTGACGTAAATTTCTTGTATGTTTATGAATAAATTTGCCGTTGTCTCTATGAAACCAACAGATGAAACATTGAACCTTATACTTGGTCTGTTGTCACTTATTTATAAAACAAAGTCTAGTGGTTGTCAAATACTCAGAAAATGAAAATTTTAAACAAAAATAATTTGTTAAAAAATAAAACAAAACCAAAGCTTGCCTGATATTCTATGAAAATGTGGAATAAGTAGTACTTTTTATTCTTATTAATTAATGTCCAAAATTAAGTATTATGTACACAGAACATAAATCTGGTTTCAGAATTTCAAGGAGGCTTCTAATGGTTAAGGTTTAAACGAAGAGTTATTTTGTGTGTATGATTGATTGATTGCAATTTGCATCATACAAGTAGTGACGTCATGACCCGTTTTTTCCGCCAAAATTATATGTGAAACGTTAAGCTCGTTTTTGTCAATACAAATCTGTTCTAGTTACACAAATAAAATATTTGTTTGTTTTGCCAATTTATCCGTATTTAGAAAAATTAAATTCAAAGTTGTTCTGAATCGGCCTTGTTGATTCTGGCTTTTGTCCGCAGGTGTTCGCACTGTCCAATCACTGATTCATATGTTTCGTATTTGAAATATCGATCTTTGATTGGTTATCGCTCACTCGTTGATGGTGTTCGAAGCCTACAGGGTTGGTTTAGTCACTTTAAATTAAAGTCCCCCACTGCAAATCAGTTTAATTACTGAGTGGGTAGACTCTAAATGTGAATTTATTTATTTTTATTTATACATGATTCAATTCCCTATTTTGTGTGCATATTATTGTCTACGTTAGATATTGTGTTACACAGATTCAATGGCACGTTTCATTTAATATTTGTATCGCGCCTCAGGCTTTGATCGTGTTCGTTTTTTTGGTAAGCCCGCCATTTTAGATAATATCGCACATCATTATCATTATTATTTCATCGTGTAAGTCCGATTCGACAGACTATTGTTACCCAACGCTGTAATAAAGCAACGCAGAATTTACCACTTTACTCGAAGAAATTGGAGACTTTTTGTCTTGAAGGTCATTGTATTCTTCCCAATGATCGTCATGACGTCGACAGTAAGCAATATAATGCCCAACAGATCCTTCCAATACGCCTCCTACATACCCTGAGACGCCCCTTAGCCAAAACACAGTAGTTCCTAACTCGAGGCGAGTGGGAATACACTTATGAACGGGGCCCGAGGCAAAGCCCCAGCAGCTGGACGCAAATCAATTATACGAAATTCTTTTATCAAGTGCCCGGAAATGACTTCTAGATTAATTCATTATTCATCCAGAAGGATTTTTGTGATTTGAACTTGTTACTACAACTGATACCATTTTAAAGTTAAAGGGGTGGGGGGGTAAGAAGTTCAAGTCTTATACCCATAATATGTGGTCCTTTGGTCGGACAATCATGGGGAGCGATGGGTAGATCGCCCCCCCCCACCCTGTATCCGCTTTGCTACTGTACCTTCATTTCATCATCCTAATCACCCACTCATCGTCTCGGTTAGACATCATTGCAAAAATATGAGAAGGAAACCCAAATAAACAATAAAATAAAATAGAAATAAAAAACGAGGAGGGACCCAACTCGACCCGATACTCATTATCATCATCATCATAGTCATCATTTACCATCACAGCAAAAACAACTGTCTATCCCAGTCATGAAAAAACTTATTCAAATGGCAATTCAGTTACGTTGGTTCTCCACCATTTATTTAGCTTGCACCCATCCGACTTATGCGTACGCATAACTCTGAAAAAAAGGGTGCGAAAAACGAAGCATAGGTAAAAACAGATGCTATACATGATGCACACCTTTGGAATGAAAAAGTTCCCTTCCTAAAATAGGGGGACACATTATACCCCCCCCCCCCCCCAAATGTAATGCATACATCTCCGAGACCAAAAAAGGTGTGAAAACAACGCTTGGCTGCAAAAAGGTGCAAAAGTTGGTCCAAAAATATAAATGTGTTTGGGAGATTTTAAACAAGTTTGGGGAGCTTCTATTAACTTGAACCCTCCCCTCCCCCCTTCCCAAATTGAATGCGTATAACCTCGAAACTATTAGGGTGCAAAATAATGAGCATGTTTTTGTAGTAAAGAACGTTTGTGGGGAGGCTAACATTAACTTGAACCACCCCCCCCCCCCCCCCATCCCCAAAAAACATTCGTATAACTCCAAACCTATAAGGGTGCAAAAATCAATGCATGGGTGCAAAAACATGCAAAAATGGTGCAAAATTATGAGCATGTTTTTGTGGTTAAAATCGTTTGTGTGGGGCTACCATTAAATTGACCCTCCCAAATTGAAACTACAAGGGTGCAAAAATTACTACTTGGGTGAAAAAAAGGTGCATAATTGGTGCAAAAATAGGAACATTTATTTTAGATGAAAAACAAGTTTTTGGGATGCCATGAACTTGTCCCCCCCCCCCCCCCCCAAAAAAAAGAAATGTGTATAACTCCGAACTATAGAACTATATGGGTGCACAAAACAATAAGAAGGTGCAAAAAGGTGCAAAAATGGTGCAATAATATAAGTATATCATTAAGTTGAATATACAAGGTGGGGGGACAGACATTAACTTGTACCCCCACATTGAAATTGGTACAACTCCAAAACCAAGGGGGTGCAAAAATCAAAACTTGGGTGCAAAAAAGTGCATAATTGGTGCAAAAATATGAACATGTTTTTTTTAGATGAAACACAAGTTAAGGGGATGCCATTAACTTGTCCCCCGCAAAAAGAAATGCGTATAACTCCAAAACTATTAAAGTGCAAAAATCAATACTTGGGTGCAAAAAGGTGCAAAAAAGGTGTAACATTATGAACATGAATTAAAGTACATAGCCCTGTGTGGGGGGCTACCATTAACTTGTCCCCCCCAAATTAAAACGCGTATTACTCCGAAACCAATGAGGTGCAAAAATCAAGACTTGGGTGCAAAAAGGTGCAAAAATGGTGCAAAATTACGAACATGAATTAAAGTACATAGCCCTGTGTGGGGGGGCTACCATTAGCTTGTCCCCCCCCCAAATTAAAACGCGTATTACTCCGAAACTATTAGGGTGCAAAAATCAAGACTTGGGTGCAAAAAGGTGCAAAAATAGTGCAACATTATGAGCATATAATTAAGTTGAATTTCCAAGGTGGGGGGGATAGCCGTTAACCTGTCCCCCCCGCATTGAAATGGGTATAACTCCGAAACCAATGAGGTGCAAAAATTAATACTTGGGTGCAAAAAGGTGCAAAAATGGTGCAAAATTATGAACATGAATTAAAGTACATAGCCCTGTGTGGGGGGGCTACCATTAACTTGTCCCCCCCAAATTGAGTCGCGTATAACTCCGAAACTATTAGGGTGCAAAATTCAATGTTTGGGTGCAAAAAGGTGCATGGTGCAAAAATATAAGCATATAATTATGTTGATATTCCAAGGTGGGGGGGACAGCCATTAACCTGTCCCCCACGCATTGAAATGGGTATAACTCCGAAACCAATGGGGTGCAAAAATCAATACTTGGGCGCAAAAAGGTGCATAATTGGTGCAAAAATATGAGCTCAGATTGAGGATGAAATGTCGAGGTGGGGGGGACAAGTTAATGTACCTTATTAAATCGATAATTTGTAATACAATGAATTAGAAATTAAAACCATACGGATTATAATTTAAGACACAATTTAGAGCATTTAGTATGTAGGGCTTACCAAACTACAGTGCGCTGTTGATTCAGATTTTCTATTTTGAAGTCCATTCTTGAGATATAATTTAAAAATGAAACTTTTGTGCTATTTTTGTCGTCGAGGTATCCTTCCCTGTTAAGAGTGGGTGCTAGGTATACATAGTGTTAAGATTGTTCTAATGCTCAGCTGGTTGGCGGTTCACGTTTGTAGAGCGACCCTTAGGTGGCTTTAGGTGGCTCGTTGGTCCAGTGTGTAATGGTAACCAGCGTTCCCGACCACACCTCCACAGCCACCTATATTGTTTGTATTGAGGTTTGATCGACTAACATATCTTTGTTGTAACTTCTTTGTTATTCATTGTTGTGTTTTGATTCCTGGAGAGGACTTCACTTGTTTTTTTGCTTCTTGTACGGATGATCGGATTGTGATCTTGTGAGTTTAATAATAAAGAAAGGAAGTCGAATAGTAAGTTTGTTTTGATTTAGTGAACTGTGTTCATATATATTTATATGACCAAACCATTTCGGAACTGTGTTCCAATCACGGTTGTGATATTACCGTGCTCTATCGTGAACTGTGTTCCGATATCGTGTTGCCGTATACTGTGCCAATTCGGAACTGTGTTCCGAGTGTTCGTGCTGTACCATTTCGTGAGCTGCATCCGTTGCTCCACATAACTGTCGGGACTGTGTTCCGACGGGAGGACGATCGCCACGACAGCGCCAACTACAGTCCGGCATCTGGATTTCTCCTGGACTCCCGTCAACGGGCCAACGGGTTAACCTCTTCATAGGATGAGTACACCCATTTGGGGAATACAATATGTATTTGTATGTCTCTAGCGTTAATGTCAATTGTGTGAGTGTTTAGCCTACGATATAGGCCTAATTATAAATATTAGAGTACTCCTATTCCTCCACCTGTCAAGATTCCGACACCCCGGCTATTTTAGCCACATCACATCTGGCGCCCAACGTGCTCTTGGCTGTAGATAGAGGAGGGAGTGCAGTCCCATACAAAATTGCTTATCTTTAGGAGCATAATTTAACACTTCGTACTGACTATAGTATTGGAGTGCATGGTAAAAACACGCTCTGGGAGTGGAGTTGATGTAGTACCATTAGAAGAGTGACCTAGTACCAATATGGCAGACGCAGACAAACTAGCGGCGTTAATAGAGTCCTTAAGGACTGACGTCCAAGGATTCCGACAGGATACCGTTAACCAGACTCAACAATTAGTACAACAATTCGTAGCGTTGAAATCGGATTGCACTGAGCAAATACAGTCAATTCGCGGCGAGGTTACTAATTCCTGCAATACCCTCACATCATCAGTAACAACACTAGAAAATTCGGTACAACTTCTCTCAGAGAAGGTGGCGACGCTCGAAGCGCAACCAACCCAACAGGAACAACATCAACATGCGGTAGCACCTTTGATTTGGGGGGCAGAGCTAAGATCCTCGTCACAATTACCACTTTTCGATGGGGATGGTAAAACCCATCCGGTTACGTTCATCAAAGAACTTGAATATTATTTCGAATTATCAAGAGCGCCCCAACAATTTCAAGTTAGATTAGCTACTGGCCAGCTACGTAGCTCAGCCCGCCGCTGGGGCGAAGTTTACGCGGACCGTTTTACGTCATTTTCCGATTTCAGGCGCGCATTCTTGAATGAATACTGGGGGGCGGCTCAACAACGCAACGTGCGTTATGAGTTGTATCACGGTACGTGCCCGCGCCAATATGACACCGCGATGGCGGACTACTTTCTGATAATACTCGCAAAAGCAAGGTATCTGACACCCACCATACCTGACGAAGATGTAATTGATGCAATTACCGACCATTTCCGTCCGGAAGTAGCTGCTACACTACTAGCTGCAGGGAAGAATACCGTTGACGAAACTTTAAAGCTTCTGCACCGTTTAGACGAGGCACACAAGCGTAAACCGACCGGCGACTCATTCACCCCTAGACAATCGCAAGCACATGCGGACCCTAGACAATCGCAAGCACATGCGGATTCTAAGACAAGTTATAGCGATAAAGGGGTAACTAACTATAACTGGCGACAACAATCGGGTTCCAGTAACCGGGACAGCCACGGGGATAAGAAATCAACCTCAACCTTTGCCACAACGGGATCAAACCAATCGCGACCGACTGGGAACCAGTGGCGTACCGAGCATACCCATCGCGACAGTAATATGCAACGAGGAAACCATCGCAATCGCGAACAAACTCAAACTTTCGACGCAAATAGACAGGTTAGAGGGATTGATATGACCGAAGACGTAGCGGCGGTCGAGAGCGATGTGGGGGATGAGACCGACGAAACAGTAGCGGCGTTGGAACGGGAACTCCTACACATCACGGCCGGGGAAAGTCGTGAGCTCCTATCGGACGATGAGGACGACACCTACACGGCAGCGAGAACATCCCCTGAGGTCAATGCAATTGTCAATAAATTGACACAAACTCCCATACTTATCGATTCTGGCAGTGAGATCACGTGTGTCTCAGAATCGTTTTATCACGAACTTCGCGAGGGGAAGGGAGATATTCCACTACTGCCTATAGGCCTACCACTAATTAAAGTCATAGGCGCCGTTGGCAAACAAACTAGGCACGCGTCCAAACAAGTGTTGTTGGATGTCGTAATCGGAGGCTGGACAGGCGCAGTAGCCTGTATAGTAGTGCCCGGGTTATCGCGGAAGATGATTTTCGGCGCCGACTGGCTACATGACAACAATGCTGTTATAAGCTTCGAAGAAGCAAATCTTAACATTGGGACAAACGACAAAGTAATTTCCATCCCTTTTGTCAACACGGTGCCAACGAACCACGGACAATGCCGAAACGCCAGGATAGCAACTGATAGAAACGCATATGAGCTGGAAGACCCAGGGGGCAAGATTTTAAAAGGCTCTTACAACATCATCCATTTGAAGCAATACAAACAACCTAAAAGCGTGGGACACCACTCGGATACGTATAGCGGATTACTTAAAACACTCATCTTGCCGTCCGCAAGACCGAGTCTTTTCAGTGGGGGGCTGTAATGGTAACCAGCGTTCCCGACCACACCTCCACAGCCACCTATATTGTTTGTATTGAGGTTTGATCGACTAACATATCTTTGTTGTAACTTCTTTGTTATTCATTGTTGTGTTTTGATTCCTGGAGAGGACTTCACTTGTTTTTCTGCTTCTTGTACGGATGATCGGATTGTGATCTTGTGAGTTTAATAATAAAGAAAGGAAGTCGAATAGTAAGTTTGTTTTGATTTAGTGAACTGTGTTCATATATATTTATATGACCAAACCATTTCGGAACTGTGTTCCAATCACGGTTGTGATATTACCGTGCTCTATCGTGAACTGTGTTCCGATATCGTGTTGCCGTATACTGTGCCAATTCGGAACTGTGTTCCGAGTGTTCGTGCTGTACCATTTCGTGAGCTGCATCCGTTGCTCCACATAACTGTCGGGACTGTGTTCCGACGGGAGGACGATCGCCACGACAGCGCCAACTACAGTCCGGCATCTGGATTTCTCCTGGACTCCCGTCAACGGGCCAACGGGTTAACCTCTTCATAGGATGAGTACACCCATTTGGGGAATACAATATGTATTTGTATGTCTCTAGCGTTAATGTCAATTGTGTGAGTGTTTAGCCTACGATATAGGCCTAATTATAAATATTAGAGTACTCCTATTCCTCCACCTGTCAAGATTCCGACACCCCGGCTATTTTAGCCACATCACAAGTGGTTAGCATCCCTGCTTCCAATGCAGAAGGTCCCGGGTTCAAATCCCGCGTCAGGCAGAAGTTTTTTAACTTCTATAGTGGATTCAAGTCCATTACTTCTTGGCTTAGGAATAAGTAAACGGTGACTTTGGAGCCGTCCTAGCAACGAAGCACTCAATAAATTCAAAGTTGTTCTGAATCGGCCTTGTTGATTCTGGCATCTTTCCGCAGGTGTTCGCACTGTCCAATCACTGATTCATATGTTTCATATTTGAAATATCGTTTGATTGGTTATCGCTCACTCGTCGATGGTGTTCGAAGCCTACAGGGTTGGTTTAGTCACTTTAAATTAAAGTCCCCCACTGCAAATCAGTTTAGTTACTGAGTGGGTAGACTCTTAATGTGAATTTATTTTATTTTTATTTTATTTAAGACGCTAATGAGTAGAGAAGTGAACAATAGTTTAATGTTTCACCCCTTTTCGATGGTTTTATGATGTGTCGATATTGTTTAGACTGTAAACACCAATACTGACACTAATTTAGGCTACACGTGACTGAAAATACTATTTTGATATCACTCAAATAAAATGTTTTATTTTTCACCACTTTTCGATGGCGTTATTATAGGCATATTATGTGTTGTATTGTTTAAAAACTATAATTACCAATACTGAAAGAAATGTAGGTTAAAAGCCACTGCATAATGCTATATTGATATCGCTGACTGATAGTGACGTTTTGAAGGCGTTCATAGAAATGCAGGATGATAACACATGAACTACTCAAACAGGCAGTGACTGATAAGATAATAATATATACGAGATATTTTGGGCGCGGTCCGATTCTGTCTGTATTTTGTTGGCCTCCCAAAACTTACTTCAACACAACATTTTCCAGGTTGAAGGCTTCTTAGTTTTGAGCTAAGCATGTATGGTAAAGCGGATATTTATTTCAAGCTAATAAGCCAAGATACCTGCAATTATGTTTGCGGCTGTTTCCGCATCCACTGTGATTTCGTCGTCATTCCCGCAGTAATGTACCAATAAAGTCTGCATATCAACAGTAGCCATGTTGAATTACCGCCTTTCTACCCCGTTTGCTCCCTTTGCTCCACGATAAATTCAGAGCATCTGGAGCATGCTCTGATAGTTTTGGACCACGGCTGGAACATTCCGATGAAGTTACGGACCAGTCAGATCATGTATTGGAGCATCTAGAGACAGTATCGGACCGCACCCTTTATGTGTTTACTTTGCAAGTATTAAAATTGACAGTAGAACTGGGCTTCTCAAACTTTTTTGCCCGGGACCCCAAATTTCTAGGTAAAAAATCTCGCGACCCCGTCTTATATTTTTTTGCGTAGTTTATAGACACTAAAATAGATGGTCGCTTGTAAGCCGATACTTGCAGCGATTCGCTTCGCTCTGTGTTGACATCTTTATATGCGGATGCAAAAGTAAGGAAGTTCCCGCTTAGCCTCTTTGTTAAACTTTTCTATAAACATCGTTTTATACATTTTCTTTAAAAAATTCGATTCTATATACACTTTAATTTCCATTTTCCATAAGCTCGCGACCCACAGATTGAGAAGCCCTGCTCTAGGAACGAACATATCGCAGAAAATTAGATATAGACCCTAATGCTGTTACTTTACTTTAACAATCAGCAAATCTGGTCCTATTTCAAGAATAAATGCGTATGATGATTCATTTAGTGGCCGTTTCGTGGAGTTATTTTGCGATTGGTTCTATATTTCAGTGATAAATAACTTAATGTAATGTGAAAATAAATGACCTTAAATGCATATAGTTTATAATTTTCGTTTTATCGCGCATTTGAAAACATGCATCTCTACTTATGACTGGTCAACGCAAAACTTTCCACACGTGTTGGACGTTGGGTGATTTGGTTTCCTTTTTGTTCCGAGCGGATTATACGTTTTGTTATCGGATATATCCACTTCTTTTCTTCTTACTGTCATGTTTGGGTAGTTTATCCGCTTATCGTCGTGATTAAGAGTTGTGTGCCCTACTGACGAACATGCTTATCAATTAAAACTAAACCGTTATAGAAAACAAATATTGTACGTGAAACGTTCTTAATACGTTAGTAATCACTTAGGATAGGAGAGTAATTATGCACCATATAATCATGCAAGAAAACATGCAAGTGTGCACTGTTAAAAGTCTAGATAATAATTGCTATGCACTATGAAATTGTGTATTTATTTCAATTTTACTTTATTTATAATTAAAAGTGTGTTTATAATTTTGTAAAGAATTTCAATTATATTTCTAAATTATTATGAACGAGACTATAATCATAAAATGTGTGAAAAATTGTCTAGTGCCAAGAAGAAGTAGCGATTATTGCGTGCTTCTACTTGTTTGTTTATGTACAGTACTTACAATACACAATTTATTTGGCATGTGAAGCTCGGAGTTCTTTTTATTATTTATCAGTTAACAATATGTTCATAACTAAGTTACTGTTTCACGAAGATAACGATCATTTGAGATAATATTAGAATAGCTCATTGATAACAGTACGCGTGTACAGTTATCAGTTACATTTGGTGTCTTTGTGCAATATCAGATCGACGTCGATACGCTTGTCTCTCGCGAGGGCAGAGAGAAGTAGATATTGCAACACTGAAAACATTGAGGAAACTGTGCAATGAAAACATGGAGTTATTTCACAGTAGTAGCTATTGCAACACTGAAAACATTGTGGAAACTGTGCAATGAAAACATGGAGTTATTTCACAGAAGTAGATGTTGCAATACTGCAAACATTGTGGAGACTGTGCAATGAAAACAAGGAGTTATTTCACAGTAGTAGATGTTGCAATACTGCAAACATTGTGGAGACTGTGCAATGAAAACAAGGAGTAATTTCACAGTAGTAGATGTTGCAACACTGAAAACATTGTGGAGACTGTGCAATGAAAACAAGGAGTTATTTCACAGTAGTAGATGTTGCAACACTGAAAACAATGTGGAGACTGTGCAATGAAAACAAGGAGTTATTTCACAGTAGTAGATGTTGCAACACTGAAAACATTGTGGAGACTGTGCAATGAAAACAAGGAGTTATTTCACAGTAGCAGATGTTGCAACACTGCAAACATTGTGGAGACTGTGCAATGAAAACAAGAAGTTATTTCACAGTAGTAGATGTTGCAACACTGAAAACATTGTGGAGACTGTGCAATGAAAACAAGGAGTTATTTCACAGTAGTAGATGTTGCAACACTGCACACATTGTGGAGACTGTGCAATGAAAACAAGGAGTTATTTCACAGTAGTAGATGTTGCAACACTGAAAACATTGTCAAGACTGTGCAATGAAAACATGGAGTTATTTCACAGTAGTAGATGTTGCAACACTGAAAAAATTGTGGAGACTGAACAATGAAAACAAGGAGTTATTTCACAGTAGTAGATGTTGCAATACTGCAAAGATTGTGGAGACTGTGCAATGAAAACAAGGAGTTATTTCACAGTAGTAGATGTTGCAACACTGAAAACCTTGTGGAGACTGTGCAATGAAAACAAGGAGTTATTTCACAGTAGTAGATGTTGCAATACTGCAAACATTGTGGAGACTGTGCAATGAAAACAAGGAGTTATTTCACAGTAGTAGATGTTGCAACACTGCAAACGTTGTGGAGACTGTGCAATGAAAACAAGGAGTTATTTTACAGTAGTAGATGTTGCAAAACTGAAAACATTGTGGAGACTGTGCAATGAAAACAAGGAGTTATTTCACAGTAGTAGATGTTGCAACAATGCAAACATTGTAGAGACTGTGCAATGAAAACAAGGAGTTATTTCACAGTAGTAGATTTTGCAACACTGAAAACATTGTGGAGACTGTGCAATGAAAACAAGGAGTTATTTCATAGTAGTAGATGTTGCAACACTGCAAACATTGTGGAGACAGTGCAATAAAAACAAGGAGTTATTTCACAGTAGTAGATGTTGCAACACTGCACACATTGTGGAGACTGTGCAATGAAAACAAGGAGTTATTTCACAGTAGTAGATGTTGCAACACTGAAAACATTGTGGAGACTGTGCAATGAAAACAAGGAGTTATTTCATAGTAGTAGATGTTGCAACACTGCAAACATTGTGGAGACAGTGCAATGAAAACAAGGAGTTATTTCACAGTAGTAGATGTTGCAACACTGAAAAAGTTGTGGAGACTGTGCAATGAAAACAAGGAGTTATTTCACAGTAGTAGATGTTGCAATACTGCAAACATTGTGGAGACTGTGCAATGAAAACAAGGAATTATTTCACAGTAGTAGATGTTGCAACACTGCAAACATTGTGGAGACTGTGCAATGAAAACAAGGAGTTATTTTACAGTAGTAGATGTTGCAACACTGAAAACATTGTGGAGACTGTGCAATGAAAACAAGGAGTTATTTCACAGTAGTAGATGTTGCAACACTGCAAACATTGTGGAGACTGTGCAATGAAAACAAGGAGTTATTTCACAGTAGTAGATTTTGCAACACTGAAAACATTGTGGAGACTGTGCAATGAAAACAAGGAGTTATTTCATAGTAGTAGATGTTGCAACACTGCAAACATTGTGGAGACAGTGCAATGAAAACAAGGAGTTATTTCACAGTAGTAGATATTGCAGCACTACAAACATTGGAAACTGCAATGAAAACATGGAATTATTTCATTTGTTTTAACGTTATTTTAAAGTTGTAAATGATTGATTTCAAAAATTAAGTTCTCGTTCTCATTGACGACTAGAATCCGTTTGCCATATTTACCTAAAAAGTAAAATATCAATTTTCTCTGTCAAATATGATTTATATTTCAACCCACTATTTTATCAGTGGAAAGGTCAAGCTCGGTCTCAAATAAGAATTATTTCCATTTTGACGCCCAGCATGCGATGTGTCAATTGCATTTGAACCGCATGACATTTCTGATGGCACACAAATATGATTTGGACGCACAGTCGATAACTAAGCGAGCGAAGCGAGCGTATCTACGAGACTCTTATGGCACTTTGTTCTGTTTTTTTTATGTTTTTTTTTTAATGTCCGTCGATAGCGGTAGAACAGAAAGTCCGATCAACTTGAAATTTGGGCTATCCACAAGCCTCGATGTGGATTGAAGGTGTATAGTTTTGAGGAAAAATCGTTCGAAAAGTTACAAAGTTACACCATAGTTACTGCAAAATATTTTTCTGAAACAAAATGGCGGCAAAATGTTAGATAGCCATATTTTTTTAAAGCTTTTTCCGATCACGAATATGTTCATGTTATGGCGATCTGATAAATTTTGGCAAAGTTACACAAAAGTTACTGGAAAATATATTTCTGGAACACAGTAACAGCAAAATGTGAGGTGGCTATTTTATAGTAAATTTTTGTACGGTCTCGAATTTACTAATGGAAACGCGATTTGATACATATTACAGGCAGAAATTACATTTCTATTGCCGTCAATAACTGTTAGTAACGGTGGCGGACCGCGGCGAAAACATGACAGCGAAAATTCTTAGCAACGCACATTGCACTGCATCCAACAATGTCGGGAAGTATAATAGCTATGGAAATTAGAAAAAAAATTGCAATGCGCATTCTTGAATTGTTGTTAATTGTTGTTTGTATTAGCATTGAAATCTTTCGCCAGAAAGTTCGTAGATATTGACGCGCTCGCTTATCAACGCGTCAAACAGAGCGTTTTCCTAGTGTAATTTACATATCCCTTTTGAACAATTCGTTTGTGGGTATCTTTGATATGGTTTATATACTGTAGAAATCACTCAAGCATCACATTTTATATTCCCACTATTTTTATTTCAAGGTTATTCAAATGAATCTTGTGTGTATATTAACCCTTCAGAAAGCACCACCCCACAGCGTTTTACCCTAGTTGTGTTGTATTTAACATTGATGAAATTCTCTCTGTATTTCTTAGCCTTACTTATCTCAAGGTTATCTCAATATCAACCTGGAAGAATAGTAATTAGTTTATGTTAATATAAGACACGCAAGCAACCATGTATCCCCTCGCATTGTTGATGTTTCTAGCTAGCCATACTTGTATTTCTAAATAAACAATAACTGTACTGCAGAGCTCAGGGTGGTTGTAATTTACTGCTGACGTACAGCAGAACCATTTAGTATTGTAGTTAAAAATATTGTCAAGTAGAATAATAGTGAAACGGGGTTTGGAAATAATACAATTTTTTGGTTTTCCTTTGTTATCATAGTCCACAGAATCTATGTTGGAGGAATATATAATATACCCTTTGTGTGATCCAGATTCGTTAATATTATAAACGTACAGATCATGGTCATTATAGCATTATGTTCGCAATGCTTCGTTTTGCAATTTACTGACCTAATTTGCTTCAACCTTTAGCAATATGAATTGAAATAACGTAGAATACTGAATACTCTGTTTACAACATCACGTTTTCCTTTGTAGAATATAAATAGAACAGTAAACATAATAATAATTCCGGTACCGAAGCATAATATAGGATAATCTTGCAACGGATGTGTTACACATCAGTCATAAATATATGTGTGTGTGTGTTATTGTTCACAATTTTCTGGGTTTCGTCACACGCTATAAAATGAGTAGGCTAGGTGGTTTAAACTTACCACACCTCACAAAAAAAAATAACATTATATATATATATATATATATAAAGAAAGGATACATTTTACGGTTAAACCAATCTAAATTTTATTTTTAATGATAAGTCAACGTTTCGACGACTTTAGCGTCGTCTTTTTCAAGACATACAAATATACAAAAACAAATAAATAAAAAACCACAACAACCAAAAAACACTTGCATATAAAAACGAAAACACTGCCACAGCGATACATCACTGGGTAGCTGCTCTAGCAAGCTCCTTGAATTTGCTTCTGGTTATGGGACCCCCCTGAGACACTGCTGGAACTCTTTGTCTCTGAGAATGGTCAGCAACAGGCTGATTGATGGCTGGGAACACCTGCTGGACTTTAAGGTTAGCCACAATCGGTTTCCAAGCCGAAGGTAGTCTTTGAGCGTCATCTCGCTTGTTCAGGTTATGAGGCCGCTTCTCAATCTCAATTGCTTCCCGGATTAACCTCGCTCGAAGATTGTCCACTGAAGCAAGAAGCCGTACCCCGGCAAAGTTAATGTTATGTCCTTCCTTTATTGTATGTTGTGCTAGAGATGACGTTGACTGGCCTTGGTCCACAGCAAGTCGGTGTTCTTGAACTCGCTGCGATAATTTTCTACTTGTTTGACCAATGTAACTGTGATGACAGCCATTACAGGGTATCTCATATACTCCTTTATTTTCTAAAGGAATCACATCCTTACAAGTTCCCACCATTTCGCCAATTTTCTTCTCGGTATTAAAAATCGTCCGTATGTTTTCTCGGCGAAGCCGTTGACTGATCAAGTCTGTCGTCCCTTTAATGTATGGCAAATAGGCAGTATACTTGGGTGGACGATTTTTAATACCGAGAAGAAAATTGGCGAAATGGTGGGAACTTGTAAGGATGTGATTCCTTTAGAAAATAAAGGAGTATATGAGATACCCTGTAATGGCTGTCATCACAGTTACATTGGTCAAACAAGTAGAAAATTATCGCAGCGAGTTCAAGAACACCGACTTGCTGTGGACCAAGGCCAGTCAACGTCATCTCTAGCACAACATACAATAAAGGAAGGACATAACATTAACTTTGCCGGGGTACGGCTTCTTGCTTCAGTGGACAATCTTCGAGCGAGGTTAATCCGGGAAGCAATTGAAATTGAGAAGCGGCCTCATAACCTGAACAAGCGAGATGACGCTCAAAGACTACCTTCGGCTTGGAAACCGATTGTGGCTAACCTTAAAGTCCAGCAGGTGTTCCCAGCCATCAATCAGCCTGTTGCTGACCATTCTCAGAGACAAAGAGTTCCAGCAGTGTCTCAGGGGGGTCCCATAACCAGAAGCAAATTCAAGGAGCTTGCTAGAGCAGCTACCCAGTGATGTATCGCTGTGGCAGTGTTTTCGTTTTTATATGCAAGTGTTTTTTGGTTGTTGTGGTTTTTCATTTATTTGTTTTTGTATATTTGTATGTCTTGAAAAAGACGACGCTAAAGTCGTCGAAACGTTGACTTATCATTAAAAATAAAATTTAGATTGGTTTAACCGTAAAATGTATCCTTTCTTTACATATTGCAACCAACAAAGTCTGAGAAATCATATATATATATATATATATATATTTTATAGTTTATATAGTTATTATAGTTATTATAGTTATTTTTGTTTATATAGTTGTAGTTAGTAACTTTATATCAGCTGTTATCAATCAATAAACATAAACGTCTGAGATCTCTTTGATTTACACGTCATCATTTAAATTCTCCTCGAAGACAGTTGCAAAGAGGGCTGCGTGTGAATAATATTTCGGCGTGAATGTTGTGATAAGAGAGTTGTGCAGTGTTTCGGATAGTGGATACATCCCTGTGTAATGTGTAATAATGTGTAATAATGTAAAAAATAATAACATATCTCCATATGATAATAATCAATTATATCATCATCATTAATGACTGACAGCTACAAAAATGTATTAAATTTTATTGATGAAGACTGTATTGAACTCTTGTATGAATTGATATATTAATTTATGAGCATTTTATTTTACTCACCATGTCAAGCATGTCGTAAGTAAAGTAAAAAAAGTGGTATTTTATTTGTATTTTGAATTTGAAAGTTTTATCAGCATGGACCAAGGAGACTGTTTTATGGGATATTGATATGTAATTACAAAATAGGGAATGAAGGCTGTTTTAAGTTGTCAGACGAGACTTCATATTTATACGATGTTAGATATTTTAAAGTTTAAGTTGAAATGTTTAGCTAATTGATATTGCCCAAGTAACGGTGGCATACTTAAGTGATGCACATTGACATAAGTATGTAACAAGAGTTGCTAATTGGATAAGTGTTTTAAGAGTGGGTAATTGAGCAATACATAAGTCAATATTTGTCAGTAGTTTTAAATTTTAACTTGACAATTTTATTGAAAGTGCAAAAAACACAAAATTAAAAGGAAACATACTTAAATCATTTCTGCAGAGTCGAGTTAAGTATGATATGAGTGTGTGGTTGCTATGGAGTTTGTTCTTATGGAAGATAGCACGTAATAAAACAATTCCATAGCAACAAATCCTGTACTTAACTTGACACTAGACTGTCCATACGGCCCTGTGGGATGGTTGATTTTCTAAAAAACTTATTTTTCTACTAATAACTTCCCATTTGTGGACGTATTCTTGAAACTATGTATTTCCAATAATAATCCGTATGTTGGACAAATAGGGAAACCTAAATACAAATTCAGTATTATTTTTAAATATTCCAAACGAAACAAAAATTAATAAAGTATAATCTCTTATTTTTATTTGCATCCAACACCAATTCAGTTATATCAATAACATTATAGAACAAACCAAGAAGACAACTATTTTTTTATTTATGTGAACATGTATGTTGTGCTGTATATAATAATGGTACAGCAATGAGCGCTGATGTGTTGTAAAATTGTTCATTGCCTACAATCTATTTATTTTGTCGTAATCAATGGTGTCGTATATGTGCTCACTCATCGGCCTGCTCATAATGAAGTCATGAAACAGCGACGCCGCTTGGCCGCCGTTAGCGCCCACTGGTGTCAGCGGGGCTGGGGAGGACGGAACCCCATCAGACAGAAGGGGTTCCAGGGAACCTCTCTTGCATTTAGGCTCGGCAAACGCCAACATCAGATTCGTGTTTCTCATGTGTGTCTGACCATCGTTACAACTAATCTCATTCTGAATACGGCGGCTTCGTTTCAGTACGAAGACCATACATAAAGCGGCACAAATCGTTGTGACCATTAAAATGACGCTGGCTATCACGATTGTGTGGATCCACAAACTGTCATCGTCGTCCACCTCTGTGACAACCACGTCAAACGTTGGCTCATCTACTTCGATACATAATTGTAATTCCTTTAAAACTGGTAACAGTTTCTGTGAACTGGCATTGTTGTCGAAACAAGTTAATTGTTCATGTGATTCGGTTTTGTCGGGGTTTCGTAAAGCCAATAAATTTAAAACTTTTAAAAGGTTGCAGTCGTCGCATTTCCAATCGTTATTATCCAGTTTAAGTTCTACTAAGCTCTCGAGTTGGATTAGAATTTCGTAAGCAAAATATGTAATTTCAGTATTTCTGATATCAAGAGTTTTTAGTTTACTCATTCCTCGTAGCATCTCCGGAGTTAGTGATGTGATCTGACTGAAGCTGAGGTCCAGTGATGTTATCGTTGGTGCATTCAGAATCGGCGCATTCATGGACAAATTCGTTAATGGATTCCCAGACAAGTTAACCATTTCCAAGTTTGGATTTTCTGAGAATGTATCCGGATGAATAAACATAATAACATTCTCAGAGAGGTCCACTGCCTGAATATACTCCAACCCATGGAAAGCATCAAATTCTATAGTTTCTATTTGGTTTTTAGAAACGTCAATGGTTTGTAAGTTTGGGTATTGTTTGAGCGTGTTGTTTGAACGTAGATATTGTATGTCATTGTCGGAGACGTCGAGTTGAATTACGAGCTCTGATCTTTGCTCGAAGGTTGGTACGTCTGAGAGGCCTTGATCTGCACACTGTACTGTGTACTGTGTACTGTGTGTGTTTTGCTGCACTGAGCACTCACAGTCAGACGGACACGAGAGCTGTGTAGCGGCCGTACTGGGCACTACAGCCGAGTCGCTCTCCTTAACCGTCAGAACAAGTAACACTGAGAAGAAGAATCTAATCTTCATCGTGTAAGGCTGCAGTACTCTCTCGATTGTGAACTTTCTTGCCAGCTCAACCTTTCTTCTTTCTCTCCGTATTAACACTGAACTGAAACAAACAAATCATGCGCTGTAACTACGGTAGATATTCTCACAGTCTCTATAAGCGAACACCTTACCTGCGTTTAAGACATGAAACAATGAGCATTTAGCGTTACAACTCCAACCTGGTAGATATTAATCAGCATGCAAGGATCTCTAGATGGCTGGGTTGTCCCAACCAGTTCCACAATGTATAGCGGCCAAAGTCAATGGAATAGTAGTAGTAGTAGTAGTATAAGCAAAGATTAAAAAATAGTTTGTTTTTTTTGGTATAAGTGTCTATTGCCATTATTTTACGACTAGAATGAGGAATGAGATTAGAGCCTCGCCGCTAGGATCACCATCAAAAACGTATCGCCAATAAAAACGAGGACTTGTCTTTTAAACCATGAATACTATTAATGAATTCGCTGTAAGAACGACTGATATGCACTTAAATTGCTAAAAAGCCAAACACTTGCTGTTATAGTGTTAACCTTCTAGCGTTAACCACTTCAAGTTGTGACTTTCTACAATTACAACCGTTCGATTAACACTAAAAATACGCTCTTGTACAACGAATAGCGTACATGTAAGCTAGGTGAGGGACAGTGTATATAACTAATTTATACACCACGATTCATTTTTGTCTAAACTGTTCTCATCACAATTTTATCACACTCACACAAACATCATTAAACCCCTAATCAACTTATAACAAAACGAAGAACAACAGCCAACAATCATGATTATTTCAAATAGAATACATAATCGCTTCTTGCTCATACACTCTGCTTCTGATTGCAGTGTCCGCAAAGCGACAATCGTAAACATATTAGCATCCGATAATTACAATATTGCCTATACCAATGTCTGTTTGCTTTTGAGTAAAGGAGTAATAATCAATGTTTGAAATTAAGATAAATGTAAGCCTACGTTTTTAAATTACCATTTTCTGAAATACTGTGTATAGGTACAAGTTAAGACAAATAAACGTGTTGTTTTGGTTGCAATTACTGCTTACTAATGAGACAAATAGTGAGGGTTAACATGTGTCATGGATGTCTAAAGGACAAAAAATAAATACACAAGTTGCTCATTTTGAGGAAACTGACCCTTACCAAGATCCAAAAGGCTTAGTGGATAATTTAAGTTTTTTGATCGAAATATAATACATTTCACTTACTTAAAAATGTTAGTTGAAAGTTGCAAACATTTTTCAATATTTAATTACCAATTATTCAATATATTTCAAATTTGACTTTGACTCTAATTTTAACATAGAAATCTGGATTTCCAGAGTAATTTCATGGGTTTTTGAAACGTGCTCGTTGCAAACTTCCATTTGATATAATATATCATACTTTGGCCCAAATTTTATACTGTAGTTCTCGTTGTACAAACGCATATTACAAAACATACCCCAATGTTTGTTTTACGAGCAGTTTTAGTCTATTTAATCATCTTTCAGTAAAATTGTAAGCACTTTTTCTGTTTCAGATAACTCAAATTCTTCTTTAAAACATCTTTTCCTCTTTAGACAAAAGGTGCCTAGTTGATAGCTCACAATTTTCTTACGTTATTTTACGTAAACATTTTGTTATGTAATGTAATGTAATGTTATGTTATTCAATGTATACGCTTGACCCTGAATCGGCTGATTGCGGATTCGATTTCTACGACCAGCAATCCAGGCTAGATGCGTTTCAAGTCCTTGTCCATTAATGTTGTTAATGCGTCATTGATATTTTAAGTGTTCCATAATAGATTTCATCTTGGACTCTTTTCACAAAAACTATATACAATTGAGATTTTCTATGTTTGACGCTCCCCTGCTGCTCTCCTCCGTCGCTAAGTGACCACCCCTCACCCCCGTGACAACCCGACAAACATATCATATATATTAATTTCATATTATATTATTTATAATGTCATATTTGTTATGTTGGGTGGTGGTAACATAACTAGGGTGTGGAGCTTCAAACTATGTAAAACTAAAAATATCCGCACTCTAAGTACCACAACTATATCTAAATAACTTAAAGGAGGACCACATTATAGTCTACACCAGGTGTCTTACAATACAGTTAGTTTGGAGTATAGTTGTTAATTAATTAATTGAGAATCTCTCCCATATTGGGTGCATGCTTGTTGAATTCACTTTGACATTGACGAAATCACAGTTATACAATAACTGTGCTCTGAATACCAATATACGCTACTCGGTTACTGCATTGAAGAACTTGAACTTAGACTGGAGGTTCACTTTAATAACAAATACAGCAGATACAGTATGGTTTATATAACACTGTCAAACCATCCATCTTGTTATATTCAACAACAAAAAGCGAATCATAATAAGTCGTGTTCATTATAAACAATGTCATTTGTGCATAAAACAACTTAACGTAATGCTCTTAGCACACAAAACACACAGCCCATAGATTGGTTCCATGGCAACCGTCATTTGTTTTGGTTTAGTTCTAGAATGGAGATAATACGAATGATAGTTTAGCGTTATGAATTTATAATACAAACCAGAAATGTAATCCAAAAACTATGTATCGGAAAGCAAAATGGTTGCTCGTTATCTTCAATTATATTATGAATTTCATTCACACAATAGCAAAATGTGTTCAAAAGTTAAATGGCTGATAGCAGAAATAAGCATAAATGCTCTGTATTGTGTCTGCTAGGTAGCAGACACAAATAATTTTAAAGAAAATGTGAACGGAAATTACAATAATTACCTAGTTATTAAGTTTGTATTAACCTTATCAATTCTGATAACGAGGTACCTACTCAACATGCTCTGACAATCGATAACAAGTATTGAACATAAGCATACACTGGTAATCATATAGTTACCTTTGAGTTCTCGTGCGCCTTAAGATAATGATAATGTTAAAAACTGCTTTAACATTAAACCGATGTTGATTTTGAAAGTTGGTGAAGCAATTGCTGCCATGAAACCCTTCAAGACAACCATGTAACCTAAAAACAGAAAATATATATATGAAACGTTCATACTGTCACACTACGTTGAAGGTATAATAGGAAAAGGAAATAAACTAGTATCTCTTTATTTAGCACTTGTCAGTTTTTCAATACATAGAATTAAATCAAATACTATAAACCATATAATTTTGAATGTAACACATCACAAAACATGAAGATTAATATCATTGTAACTTAGGATGCAATAGAATAAAATGTAGTCATAGATACTTAGGATACAATACCGTCCATTATAATGATCACAACTGTTAAACTTGTGAAACAGAATAATATGCAAAGCTAGACTGATATTTAGATAACAATTAACATCAAACTACCAATCAACATTAATCAACATATATATATACACAGTCGAACATTACAATCTTTCAGAAGTCAACATAGACTTCGAAACATTGGTCTTTCACAAGAACCATCAACAGCCAGAACGTAACTGACCGATCACTAATTGAGATTGAATAATGATAGGAGTACTATGGACTTAACGTCTCATATAAGTTACTGATAACTTTAGATTTTTGTTTTCAGTTCCCTTTCTTACTATTCTTATATAACTTTATTGCTTTTGTAAATTTGTTTTCCGTTTTGTATATTTCATTACCTTTAACTTAACTTGTTATTATTGTTTGGTCTTAATTGTTTTAATCATGTTTTACCCGTTTTGTTGTATTAGTTTATAAAATCTATTATTATACCTAGTTTTGAAGTTAATTTTAGTATGGCTTGGCAGTCACTTCTTGTGTTTGGAACTGTGCTATTTTAAGCCAACCTCCATTCATTATATGCATGAATGGGAATAAATACCACTAATAATAATATTTTGGCAACGATGCTAATACAGCCACAGACTGGGTGATGAAGCTTCCAAACGCCACATGGCATCGGTGTCTAAGGCAAGATTCTAAACGCAAGTACTATGTTTGATCAGACCAACGCCTCAACAACCTTGACAACTTATTCCATTTGGAAATAACTCATTTTAAACTACAAAGCAACACAAGTGTATTGTCTATTTCATCCAGAATAACAATTGTACCCAGATTAGCACTGACCTTGTTAATACTGCGAATGACAGAATGTGACAATGTAACACGAAAGTTAGCTTCACTGCATTTCAATCGTTGTTCTTGGTAACACTGATGCTTTCTACTGCGTGGAATCAATATGATAACAACCTGCAGCTGTCGTTATCTATCATACGTTATCAAACTGAAGTGATATCTAAGTAACAAGATAATATATCGTGCACCACTGTGAACGATGGACGTTAAGATGTAAGATTTATGAAAAATAGGACAAAGGACGTTTTATAGAAATTGAATGCAATCAATGATATTCAATTGAATGCGAGGTTGCTGATTAAAATCGCATAAATGACAATTATTTTGTTTGTTTATTTCTTGAACGTTGAGGTACCCAAATCAAAGAGTGTTCGGTTTATGGTAAGACAAGTGAGCAACGTTTTTTTTATTACATTTTTATTGTTTATGTGCTATTTTCTATAGTAGTTAGTTTTGTTGTGTTATCTTTTGTAATTTTTTTTGTCAGTGGCTTCCCTATTGTTTCATTGTAATTGAATAGTTTTACCTATTTTCCTCCTTTGTAAATCAGTTTTATTACTGAACAGGACATAGACGTTAAATAAAGCACCACCCCTGTAACCAGCTCTCCCCTTACCCCTATAGTTGGTGTACTAATAAAACGTATTTCTTGTTATGAGTGTAATATTTATTTTCAGCGGACTTACACCACAGATAAGAAATAATAATAAATGAGTAAAGAATAACAATAACGTGAAATCTGAACCTTATCAATAGTGATAATAATGTGTGTTGGGTCATGTTGCAACACCACCAGTATAGAAACAATATGGCATCTTATCAACGGCAATTAACGTATGCACAATTTAAATTTGCTTGAACTTGAAATGAATGCGATAAAGACAAATATTATTTTATTATTTTTATTTGAAATATATCGTTAACAGGGCAAAGCCCCACCAGTAACGTATAATAAAAATAAAAATCAAGTACATGTACAACATACATGTACAAGAAATATACACAATATCACAAATACACGAATACAAATACATAAAAATTTTACCAAAAATTAACAAAAAAACATGAACAAAAAAAACATCACGTTTGGGCAGGTCACTTGTTGGAAAACTCGACTTTTTTGGGGATGAGTCACTATTTTTTTTTTTTTTTTTTTTTGGTGTCACTTTTTGAAAAACTTGTCAGTTGGAAAAAAAAAATTAAAAAAAAAAATTCGCGTCGAAAAATTTTGAAGTGATGGAAAAATTTTCGAGTTTTTCTATGTACATGTCATGTTAATTGGTCGAAGATACTAATTTTAAGGAAGAAACTTGAAAATTGTGTGATTCTGAAA
Source organism: Isoperla grammatica (assembly GCA_945910005.1). Lineage (NCBI taxonomy): Eukaryota > Metazoa > Arthropoda > Insecta > Plecoptera > Perlodidae > Isoperla > Isoperla grammatica. The sequence continues at coordinate 113,102,397 of OX246737.1, read as the reverse complement.
AAAGTAAAAAAAAATTCATGTTGAAAAATTTCCAAGTGTTTAAAAAAATTTTAAGTACCCCACTTTTTGGAAAACTTGAAAAAAGTTGAAAAAATTAAAAAATTAAAATGTTGGTAAAAAATTATTTTCATGTTGAAAAATTTTAAAGTGATGTAAAAATTTTCGAGTACATCTGCGTACATTTCATGTAAATTGGTCGTGGATAATAATGTAAAGAAAGAAATTTTAAAAATTGTGTGATTCTGAAAAAAGAAAAAAAAATTCATGTTGACCGCTGACGCGGCCTTGAGCCGCTGCTGGCTGTCACGTTTGGGCAGGTCACTTAGTGGAAAACTCGACTTTTTTGGGGAATTGTCACTTTTTTTTTTTTTTTTTTTTTTTTGCCAAGTCACTTGTTGGAAAACTTGTAAGTTGGAAAAAAAAAATTGAAAAAATAAATTCATGTCGAAAAATTTTTAAGTGATTGAAAAATTTGCGAGTACGTCTGCGTACATTTCATGTAAATTGGTCGTAGATAATAATTTAAAGAAAGAAATTTTAAAAATTGTGTGATTCTGAAATTAAAAAAAAAAAAAATCGTTGAAAAATTTTAAAGTGATTGAAAAATTTTCTGAGTTTTTCTATGTACATGTCATGGTAATTGGTCGTAGATACTTATGTAAAGTAAGAAACTTGAAAATTGTTGTGATTCTTAAAAGAAAAAAAAATTTCATGTTTCAAAATTTTTAAGTGTTTGAAAAATTTTCAAGTACCCCATTTTTTGAAAAACTTGAAAAAACTTGAAAAAATGAAAAAATTAAAATTTTGGTAAAAAATTATTTTCGTGTTAGAAAAATTTTCGAGTTCTACAATGTACATTTCCGCACGTTCAAAAGCTTCCCGGTACGTCCCGGTAAGTGTGTCGTCAATAAAATGCACATGTACAGAAAGGTATTGAAACGCACTTTATGATGAACCAAAATGGGCTGTTCGATTTCATAACGGGACATACCAGGGACGTTCAAAGCTGAAATTTAAGAAATCAAAATTACACACCTAGTCAATGACATACAAAAATGTCAGAGATGGTACATGCCAGGTACGTCCGGGTACGTTAAATATGACGTCAATAGCTATGAGACTCCCCCATTTTGGGAAAAAAAAAATTAAAAAAATTCCAACATGCTTTTTTAAGACATTGAAAATTCCCATAGACAAATACGGGCAAAAAAGTGCTACGCATGAAATCCGTTAAAGCATCATAACTCGGACATCCGTAGAGTCTAATTTTTAAAAGTAACGTTTTATGATACACAAATGTCCAATTATTAATACTAAACACAACAATGTATTGGATGGCATTTAAAACACACTTTTAATATACAAAAACAAAACATTTTGTATGCGTGGTTTTATATCGCCGTGGAAAGAGCTTTGCGCGAACGTCTGTCATTCGGTAAGAGGGTGATTTTTTGAAAATGTTTTTTCATGCCCCTGTACGGGCAAGCTTTGAGCATCGGTCTAAAGAAAAAAAAACCCATTTTGAAAGTACCAACTTGACGCAAAAAAATCACGACTGAAGCCGTGTCGAACAAATGGAAAAGTGCCCATAACTAGCGGTGACAAAATTGTCAAAAATCATTTAAATTTTTTACAATTTTTCCCGCAATACGACCGCGTGACACGTTAAAAACGTACCAAATCCGTCAAATCGAGACGTCGAACATTGTTCGTGTTTGGGTGCCCGTAACTTTTGAACGAAACAATATATATTCTTGTGGGCCACACCAAAAGATGTGCCATTTAATTGACTTTCGATCCAAAGCGGTGACATTATTGTCAAAAATCATTTAAATTTTTTACAATTTTTCCCGCAATACGACCGCGCCAAATACGCACACTTTTCGACATTAAACACGTCGGGGGTGGAAAAGGGGCGGGGGTAGAAAGTCGAAAAAAATACCCACCTGTAGCCAAAGGCCAGGCGGTGAAAACTGTAGCGACAGATTGTGGAAAAAGTCACGTGCGGGGGCCGGAACGAGCGCGGGGCCAACTCGAAAAGCGTCGCCAACTCGAGGAGCGTGGCCTACCACCTTATTATGGTATATAGACAAGACCGCTGACGCGGCCTTGAGCCGCTGCTGGCTGTCACGTTTGGGCAGGTCACTTTTTGGAAAACTCGTGTTTTTGTTGGTTATGTCATTTTTTGTGTCTTTGTTTGAAAAACTTGTCGGTTAGAAAAAAGAAAAAAAAATTAAAGAAAAAAAATTCATGTTGAAAAATTTTTAAGTGATGGAAAAATTTTCGAGTTTTTCCATGTACATGTCATGTCAAACTGTCGTAGATACTTGAGTAATGAAAGAAACTTGAAAGTTGTGTGATTCCGAACAAAGAAAAAAAAAATTTATGTTAAAAATTTCTAAGTGTTTGAAAAATTTTCAAGTACCCCATTTTTTGTTAAACATTTACTATGTAAAATGCAACTCTTCTTATTCATATTGTGTTTATATGTATGTAATAACTATGCATAACGGAAAAGAAATTTGAGTTGGTTTTAAGATTTATTTTTCTAGTGGGATTCCTGTTTTCATATTCAGAAACCCATGGGTTCACATTGAGCTTGAAATAGTGTATACACTTACAAATCTATATACAAGACACATAACCCACGGATCAAAAATCCAAAAACAAGATTTTACATTAGTCCCTCACTGGAAATTAATGATATATATAAAAAATATATGGTATATTATATAATATAAGAATGAACCGTAAACAATTCTCACCTCTAGCATAGCAAGCAAATCATTCCATTACAACTGTCATTTGTATCATAAACCATTCACCACCTACAGACAACCTACGCAACAGATAATACAATAATTGCGCCTCCTTTCGACATTACAAGTAGTCATCAAATCCAAGTCCACACTTAAGACAGTGTGTCATGTCTTGCCATGTCACGTATTCATGCTGCAAGTACTTCGCCCGGGGGGGGGGGGGGGGACAAGTGTCTTTTAATAGCCAATTACGCAAAATTCGCCATTTTATTGACATTATTCCAACCCGGTGTTGAAAATCTTTCCCACCGTTTAAACGCGGATCATTGCATATAATTAGAAGTCCTTTCCTTCATCGTAAAATTAGGTCTAGTTGTAGTAACGAGGGGTGGTGACGGCTTCAACTAACAGCTCCTAATTAAGGCTTGCATACCGACAGGTGACAAGGCGATATCCTTAAAGAGGCGCCTGGAGGTCCAGTACGAACGCCTCTCAATTATGCCCTGCTTTGCGTTGGTCCTCGGGCGTCGGAATGTCTCATTAGTGCTAGCAGCGTCGTACTCACGAAACAGACCCGCTCAGAGGGTGGAATTAATCTCGAATTATTGTCGGTGGTGGCGAGGTATAGGGTGGCCATCAAACTGTCTTCCTGGTAGAGAACGCTTTGTAACGGTTTGTGTATAGTCTAGGTAGACCATCCCTTGGCGCTCAGTACATATCCGCGGGTTGGAAATATGTTATCCGCAACCGCCAAGCTAAAACTCAACCCCTCAATTTTGTATAACCTTATCCGCTTCTGCACCCGCAACCCGCCATACTTTTTTGAGTTTCTATTCTGTGTGTGAAAATTTGTGAGATGTAAACATTATAGGGATATGACGCTGTAATTTACTAATGAATTGGAATGTATTGCATCACCTAATAATACCTTTATTTTTCATGGGCTCAGAAAACCACTGAATAGTGAATATTGAAAATTTCTGAAAATTGTTACAAATCCTGATTTTCTATAACCAACAACCCACACTCGCTCCGCACCCGTAAAGTGGCAAACCCACATAACCCCCGCAACCGCAATGTTTATCTACAACCCGCAAATATCATGCAAGCGCTACATATTATATGACAACTAACTTTGTGCTAGTCTTCCTGTAGGGTCCAATACAAACCTCTCTATGGTGTGCTAGGTATGTAAGGTATTCGGATATTTGGAAAAGTTTCCGCAATAACGATGTGTAAACCTAAATCCCTGCATTCAACAAATATAGGTTAGTAAAAAAAACATGCAAGATAAACCCCTTTTCCAGTACATGTTCTTGGAATGATAGTCAAACCTGAAACTATATAATCAAAGCGTATGTTGTTATGTTTAAAGTAAATGCTTGCAGTAAAAAAGAAAACATTCAATCGATGTGTCAGTTTTCTACACTATAGTTAAACATCAGCTGACGATGCCACTATTTTAAAATCATGTGCTTTATGACGTAGATGATCGTCTATAACGGGAACTACGCGCGCATCAGCGTGCAAAGTAACAACTTTACTAGTTCTTTATGATTCCAAGTTAAGCCACGGTGATAAAAGTGTCATGGATCTCTTACTATTACTCACCGAAGTCAATTCACACCAGCAATAAAGCTGCGTACTAAAATAGCTCTTATTCTTATCTGAGGGATCTGTTGTAATGAAAACCCATTTATGTTGTGTATTTTTAAATTTACGGTAGTACTGAATAAGTCAAAATTTGAAAGATGGAAAGTAGTTCAGAAGGTACAGATTTAGCTGGTATATTGTATCTTTATCAAGCGAGCGTTTCCATTCTACTTTTGAAGAACTCGTGTTTTTCTGTCTCGCGATAGTGCTCTAACGGAGAGACCGATCTTGTTGAAATTTGGAACATCCACAAGCTGCTATGTGGATTGAACGCTATTACTTTTGTAGCACAATCGGTGAAGAAGTTACTTAGTTACAAAAACGTTACTGGAAATATTACTTTCCAAACAAAACTGTATGTGTCAAAATATGAGATAGCCATATTATTATAGTAAATTTCCAGTCCACGCGATCCGATACGTATTGGGGACATAAATTGCTTTTCTGTTGTTGTTTAAGTTAAAACCACTAAAAACCCAAACTAAATGCACAATCATTCCTATAACAATGGTGTGAAGTATAATAACTATGACAACGAAAAATGGAAACTTTGAACGAAGATTCTTGTTTTAAGTTGTTGACTGTTGTTTTTCAAAACATGCACATTCTTAAATGGCGGTAATGTTTAGAACTGTTGGCTAGATCTTTTATCAACGCGTCACACAGACTGTTTTCCTGGTAAATACATTCTCTCAGTTATAACAATTGGAATTAATTTAGCATCGAGTTGAGGTTCCAACTTACAACGGACACCCTGTAGTGTTCGGGTGTTGGGTGTAGGGTAGAACCTCGAGCTCATTAGACAATCAAACGACCCCCATAATGTTATCTGTGTTCTTATGAATCTGTTTTCCTCTCAGGCTATGTCAGCTATAACCACTATAGTTACTCAAATTTGATTACAAGAGTGTCCATAAACCCAAGCTGTGTTCTCAACTTCAAGTGCCGGAAAGTTTCGGTCGTCTTTTTGATAGCCAAGTTTGCTTTCCTCTTGCTTTGGATTGAACACCATTCACTTTATCTCCAATGCACTTACTACACTTCTGCTATCTCTATTTTTGTTCTAAAGTTAGATTAGCATAGACTTGATGTATTCAGGACATGGTTGGGATACAAGTTTATGGTGGCTGCCAACCCTGACAATAATACTAAATCCCAAGGAAGAAATGGGAGACATGTACAAGGTCAATTTATAAGAGGTTTATCTTGAGCATCCTGTTACTTTTACTGTCAACGTTAATTAGTCTTGTTTCCACTTTCTCATTTTGCACAGACGAGAACCCACTGTTGTTTAAAGAAACCTCCCTCTTGATGTGTGCGTGTGCGTGTGCGTGTGCGTGTGCGTGTGCGTGTGCGTGTGCGTGTGCGTGTGCGTGTGCGTGTGCGTGTGCGTGTGCGTGTGCGTGTGCGTGTGCGTGTGCGTGTGCGTGTGCGTGTGCGTGTGCGTGTGCGTGTGCGTGTGCGTGTGCGTGTGCGTGTGCGTGTGCGTGTGCGTGTGCGTGTGCGTGTGCGTGTGCGTGTGCGTGTGCGTGTGCGTGTGCGTGTGCGTGTGCGTGTGCGTGTGCGTGTGTGCGTTTGCGTGTGCGTGTGTGATAGCTTGAATAGCAATAGACTTAATGTTATGATGATTGGTGTCGAGGTTTATGTTTGTTGAAGTCAATTTTAATAGGTTGTGTGCAGTTTGTTAATGGGTGTGCACGTAATATTATCATCATCCTATTTATTCAAATAAGAACTGTCAATTTTGCAGTAAATCAAGGTAGAACAATCATGCAAGTTTAACTATTCTTATTGTTTATGAGTATGACAATGAACCGATTTATGTAGAATGTCTTCTGTGAATTGATTTATCACCATGCCTGCAAGACTCATTCAAACAGTCAAGAGCACAGTTACATGTCTTGGTTGAGCCTTGCGTCCATTTGGACAAATCAGTTTTAAATTATTTTAATACTGTTAATTTTGTATTTTGAAGAAGAAAAAGAAAAGAAAAGAAAACGAAGAAGATGAGGTGCTGAGCCTGACTAGCAAGCACTAGAAGATAGCCCGAGAAACTGGTGACTTGTCACCCCCCGACCCGACGAATGTTGGATAAGGGTGTTTGATATATATATAAAATTATCGCTTGTAAATCGTTTGTTATCGTGACGTAAACATGCCTTATTTCACCATGCGCGTTATTTCACAAGCAGTTATAGGGGCTACAACGAATGCCACGTGTATTTGTAAATTTTAATACTGTTGTGAAAATTGTATTCATGGATTTAGTATGTTTTAGATGATTATAATACAAATTATTTAATAAATTACGATAATATAATAAGTAGCAGTGTGCATATAAATGTCTTTCGCACAAACTGAACAGCATATTATTACTTTAAAAGTGATGTGCTTAATAAATATATATATATATATATATTTATTAAGCACATCACTTTTAGTATTTAATTTCTATATATATATATATATATATATGTATACGTGTATATAATATATGCGTAGAACGTTTAACATATATACCTGAAATTATTCACAAGTATGAAATTCGGTTATGATGTGTGACTTGATTCTATTTTGTTTTAAAGCCACGATAAGAATTGAATGCAATAAGTAGTTTTAGATATAGATATAGATATACGTATTGTATTGTGTCATAATGTGCAAGCGTTAAAGCATACATAATTTAATCAACTGAATCTTGATAGTGACAATCTCTATCAGAAACAAAGAAGGTTTTCTTCACTTTGCCACTCTCAAGGTTATCTCAATCCCCTGGAGAAGGCTCGTCGTTCAAACTACACATTCACCGTTCGTATTGGATTTTGTGATTACGTTGTCTTTTTTCCTTCCACTTGAGTAGTTCCCCCTAAAAGTGTACTTCAAAAAATTAGAAAATTGATTAGACCTTTCGATTATAGCTTGTGGTGTAAGCATATCTAATATGATATTAACTTAGAGACCAACATGTTAAAAGCCAGTTTGCAGAAACAGGAATAGATTTTTGCTTTCGTGCATAGACAAATTTTAATAATAAGAATGTAAGATACAGTCAGTGGACATCATAAATATCAATTGCAAATATGTAAATAGAAATATCGAAATGACTTTTACTGTCGTGAGCTGACTGGCATATTATTCAAATTATAAAAACATTATTCCGTGTATGTTGATTTCATATTAACGTCAATTTGTTGGTTGTTTGCTTAAACATTTCGTCAATACAACATTAAATGCAGATTGGTAGTGTGTTGCAAATCTATCACATCAACTTATTTGTGCATGGCATTAACCCGGCCGTCTATGTACTTCTCAAACACGAAATATGTTCAACTAACTCATGATTAATATCGTGTTTGCAGCTTGCATGGTCGTTACACGTTTGAATAGTTCCATTTTGAGAAGGCGCATTAAAACATGGGACCGTGTTAAGCCAATGGAATGGAGAATTCAAACACAATAATATCGACGTAATAATATGATACGCGTTTTAGATTTGCGAAAGTTTATTTTTGCTTGGTTGGCAATAAATTAAGCTTTCCTCGCGTCATGTAAATTGTCCGTTGCAAACGAGGATGAATGATGGGATCGCCATTTTATTGCACAAAATATCGGCGAGTCTTTGCGAAAAGTTGTTGCGATGGTGGAGCCGTTAATACGTCACTAATGAGGAGTTATTGGCCGCGACGAGTGTATGGATAATGAGCGCCGTGGGACCCACGTGCTCCCAAAACAATCAAACAGTTTAATATCACTGACAGATTGGCTCCCGTTCTGTCTCTTTCTCTCTCGGCTTTGAGCGAGAGAAATTACTCCTGAGACGAGTCGAGCTTACCTCATCTGTGAGACTGATACAAGTCCACAGTTCCGTCAGTTTCTTATTATTAATTGATAAAAGGAAAAATGTTTCGAGGCAAATGCGTTACCAGCAATTTTTCAAACTACAAACCACTATAAATGACTATATCCTCATCAAAATTGTGGAAAAATACAAAAGTGTGGCTCGTTTGTCTAGTGGGTTTATTTCTGCTTCTCATGCAGAGGGTTAAGGATTCGATTCCCTGTTCGGGCCGTTTTTTTTTTTTTTTTTTTTTACTTCGCACGTTCATTTGTCTCTCTCTATATTTTCTACGGTGACTCAGGAGCCATCAGAGCAACGAAGCAATTAATGTTATAATGCCCTCCACTGAAAATCATTTCTTGTAACAGTGGATAAATACAATAAACAAAAATGTACTTTATTATACTGTACTGTAAAAATGTACTGTATAATCTCATACTGGCAACTATGATAATTGAGACGATACCACATGATATCCACTCTGAAGCTAAGATTTGAACCTAAAACGCAAAAACTGTGGTTCACTAGACCAACACCAAATCAACCACGGCCACATTCTTATACGCAAGCAAACATAATGGATTCACGAAAACTAAAATGGCAAAGAATTTTGCGGAATTTTGTAAAACCAAATTTTGGAGCTTCCTTTTAAATTTTGCAGAAATACGAAATCACATCTTATCGTAATACGTTAATGAAATGTGCTTCGTCCATGTCAAAACTTGATTGTTATTTCTTCTGATGTATATAAAGAGTTTTGTTTCGCTCCTAAAAGGCGAAGCGAGAAAAAGCCATGCCTTTCCACTAGGAGGGGGGGGGGGGGGGCTATGAACAGTGCACACGCACACCTTGTTTAATAATATAAGGCCGTGCAAAGGTCAAACAGCTTTTGACGTATAGCCGTAAGGTTTTATTAAATTAATAAGGGTAAACGAAACTAGCATATACATGAATGAGACAGTTTGGTGTTTGCATGAACTAAAGAGTTTAAAATAAACATCGTCACACAGCAGTGACTAGTATATTTAAAGACAAGTTGAAACCATTTTAAAGTTACTGCTGATGGCAATAAAAAAAAAAAACAGAATCTGTGAAATGATGCTAAAATCATGTTCAAATAGAGCTTGTATTTTGTTTTAGTTGGTTAAAACATTCAAGATGACGGTGAATAATATCACTAATTAGTCTTCTTCATACCATTTCATCGTACTGCAAAATTTGTTAGTTCTGTTCAGTGCACTATTGACTTTCGCTACCGTTCTGTTCAGTGCATTATTGACTTTCTCTACCCAAACTTTCCTATATATTCTATCCATCCAATCATGCATCAACAAATTGTCCAAACATTTAATTAGTCTCCAATAGTTAGAACGCAATCAATTATGTGTATCTCCCTCCACATCTGTTTGTTTACCTACTCGGCGTCTTATTTATTCTATCTCTCCCTCTCTCAGTCTCGCCAACGTTACTTAATATTATTTACTATTTATTTTTATTATTTTCTTTACACAGACACAGTCAAATTTAGCAATACTACGAATTACGTGAAAATGTCCAGTTGTGTTTATAAATAAAATAAAAAATATCTTGGCCTACACTTAATTTTGATTATATATCATGCAGTGGACGCTTGGGCGGCTGTGTCCAGCGTGCCCTGTTTACCCCCCACCCTCAACCCCTGGGTATATAACTCGCAGCGAAGGCGAGCCTCGCCAGTAGTAATATTTATTTTATTTATTTTATTGTAATTAAAGCCAGTGCAGGGCGCAATGCCCTCTTTAGCCTGATGAGTGATGATTGATGAATGATAATGAGGAAGGGAGGAGGGGAAGCCTGGTACCGGCACGTAGCCTACTCCTGCCGAAAAGTACCAAGGGGACCATCGGCTTTACGTCCCATCCGAAAGGACGGTGTAACTTTGACCAGTCATATAGGTTCCTCCACAAACCTGGACTGCCGAGCAGTTGACGAGAAGAACGAAGCTGTTACACAAGCTTTCGAACCCTCCAATCTGCTCGAACCAACGGTAACTAGTGTTTCAGAGGTGAGTGGTCACCCATCCACCTCCTGACCTAGCCCGAGGTTGCTTAACTTCGGTGTTCGTATATAGGAACCGGCTAAGCGACCGCGGCTAAACCGTTGGCTAGTAGTAATAAACGGACAGTCAGCTTAGGTCGGGTGAGACCTCTGGAAGCTAGGCTTGTGAAGCGGGTTGGCTTCAGGTGGCTGGTAGTGTGTACATTGAGCTACGGTTAAATAAAAGCCTGATATTGTATTCGTTGAGTTATACTTGAACCCAGAATCCTCATCTCAATATTCACGGCAACGAAGCAACTGTTGCAATCATATTCATATTTTTTCATAGACTTTTTTTTTTTTGATAGTCAAAATACTTTTTGGAAAATGTTTATCTTTGTCATATCAAATAACTGTTTCTGTTCATCCAAATACCTAAATACAACATACAAGTGAGAAACAAGAGGTGATCTCTTTTCTCAAAAGTTTTAGAAGGAAATTCAAATATATACCTTTATTTTGATTTACAATACCGCACTTTTATTAAAACTACTAAAACATTATTTTTGGCTATTCCGTTTGTTTTTATTCATAAGAGAGGTGAAGTAATATTGTCGGACAACATATTATAAGTGATCACCTACGTAATGATCCCATGCATGAACTCACAGCCAGTTCAGTCACTACAAGTAATGCTTCCCGGCTAGACATTGTGTTTACTTGTCACGGTCAGTGTTTGTTCATCATATCATTGCTCTTGGCGGGTCGCAACGTGCCTGCGTGCATGTGTACCTTGGGAGGAACCTGACCTCAAGAGTAAATATCATTCGACAATCAATTTATAACAAGAATAAATAGTGAAATGTTTGTACAGTGGCGACCGGTATCGAATGCAGCCAGTGTTGCTTGTCAGAATCATATTTTCACTGGTCTCTCATACATGACATGTGCCACTGCAATCTGGGGCCGATGTTCACTACAGCTGCTCTACCGTTAATTCACGATTAAAATTAATGCACATTGATACGTGGAATACAAATGCGATTACATATATATCCATGATTTATCATCAACTGTAGCGTATCATTATGAAGTAAAATAACAAAACAAAACTAGACACGAACTATCATACGCATGTGTACACGAAACTAATGCATAGGATAGTTAAACATATAAATGATGAAGGACATTCTCACTGTAAAAGCCGCTCAAAATTAACGTTTTGCTGTAATATCGTGAGATCACCAAACAATATTGAAAAGTGATAGCTTACCATGATGTGGGTTCATAAGAACTAAAAACTGGATACAAAATATTTTAAATAATTTCTATCGTCAAAGGAAATTAAGTAATAAATTGTTATTAATTTACATTACCCATGAGAACCGTAATAAATCAGATATTTGAATTTTTTTTATCTATTTTTTTAAATCCAACTTTTTTAACCACGTCACGTTTACAATTTACAGCACATTGATCACTTTGTCAATATGGTGTAGCGTTCTCAAGATGCTCAACATTGTTAATTGCGAGTGGTTTAAGTATCGAGATTACCCTAGTTTGCCATTATCAGGGTTAACTAGGTGGAAAGTTCAAGTTCATTTAATACCATCGACTAAAAAGCATTAATAATATTATAACCGATATCGGTGGCTAATTAAGTAACCAATATGAAAACTTATATTACATATGACATTAATTACTTATATTGAACACATAAGGTTAGGTCTAACTTTCATAATTTATATCCATAACGTAAAGTAAAATACAATACGAATTTAAATGTGTAGATCTGAAACGACAGACGTCAATTTTTCTAGTATGGATCGAGCAGTGCAAACATAATACAACCACGGTGAAGAATATCCAATGAATTGCAGTATAATACAAGTCAATATTATTTCTCAAACCGCTACTCTATAACGAACTTACGTCAGCAAGAGCTGCATTCTGATTTACTCAATCCATCAGTTTAATAAATATTCAGTTCACAATCATCCGATACAGTCTCAAGACATTTCGATCTGTACTAAATCTCATTTCGGTGCATTGAAAGATTCGTGCGACAAGAGTCGTATATTGAAAGTCTGAAGACAGAATCAGGATTATATTTTGTGAGGGATTCCCCATGGCCCTCGGGCTCGTCTACTTTGCAAATATTTCGAATCAAGATTGATGAACATTTGAGATGTATTTTCCTTTTATCCACTCTTAAGACCTCACTGAATTTTAAAATCCTATTGAGTAAAACGCCTTATATTTCTTATTCTATCACAGTCTCTTATCTTTCCTTTACGAACAAAGGTAGCAGTAATTGCAGCCCAGGAACCAAGATTGTAGAACATCCCACGAATCAAGGGGGAGCACATCACTCTTATTCGTTTTAGAAGTTCTTGCTTGGCTTTGTATTATTATATCCGACCCTTATATACGCCATCACTTTTATGAGGTGACAGTCGAGAGTCTTCAACATGCTTCACAACGAGCCATTAAAATGCCGCTGTTAGCTTGACACAATATTGCCACTCTTTTCTCTATCGTCGAATATAGGATGCGTTCTGTAAGACGACAGAGCTCGACCGGACTGTTTACGTCTGGTCACGTTGCGGTCGCTGCCTTGATAACGTAGGGTGCAGTCGTGATAGAAGACAACGTTTTGAAAATAGCGATACCAAAGGAATGAAATCAATGATTAACTGAGTTATTTACCTTTCTACGCTTTGTGATACGTGTGTAGTTTAATGTCTCAATCTCCAATTTTGAATTTCTGACAACAGCCACATTCAATTTGAAATACCCGCGCGTTCTGGAGGAATGACCGGCCTAAGTTTTTTGGGGGGATTTTGAATCCCGACCAGACAACGACTGGAAAAAGAACAGAACGCGACGAGTCGGGTATATTAGTCGACCGCGGAGAACCTTACGGACTGCTACGGTGAAGCTGGTCGAGCCTGGTCGGCTAACGGAATGCAACCCAAACAGTGGAAAGAAAATGGCGGCATGCCGTTCAAAACGGTCGGTGGCTCCGTGTTTAACATTTGCACACCTATCGCTCTGCTAGAGCTCGAGGATTACAATTTAATACATAGGTTTTTATTTAATATGAACACCAGATGTGCCCTCGAATAATATAGCGGTTAGAGTGTGCTATGGAGTTCTCCAAACATGGGAATAACCAATAATGGTTTATTGGTGGAAACATTTGCTAACTAGTATTGATATTACGCTATACTAAACACTAACGAGTACAAATTACAAACTGACATGCGAAAACTCGTACACACACATTTACACACACACACAATACACATTATAACTTATAGCATGATAGCGAAATGATATATTGACGTCATTGCGCAATATTTAAACAATGCCATATGGTTAGATTATTGTGATAAACGGCGTTGTTCGTTTTTGAGTATCACACTATAATTTAAATCACATACCCCATGTACTCCCCATTTTGTATTTGTTATTCTTTTCAAAGTTCTCTCTAAAGTTCCGCGGTTAATCAGGCGTATAATTATTGCGTTTACCGTCAAAATCGGTGTAAGTTGCCACGTAATACGCCATATTGTTTTATATTATATAAACCAAAAACATCTGAAATAAAAACAAAATCTGAACAAAATAAGTTAAATTAAATAAATTCATATGTTAGAGTCTATACCCACACAGTCACAAGACTGATTTTCAGTGGGGCACTTTTACTTTAAAGCGATTAAGCCAACCCTGTAGGCTCCGAACACCATCTTCGAGTGATCGAGCGATCGATAACCAATCAAAGATCGATATTTTTAAATATAAAAATATGTGAATCACTGATTTATTGGACAGTGCAAACACCTGCGAACAAATTCTAGAATCAACAAGGCCGATTGAGAATAACTATTGAGTGCTGAACATATTTCGTTTTGGTTTTACGGGCAGAATTTCAATATTGATCGTTATATTAAATTGCAATATTGATCATCATATTTAAGGGAAATAATTGTTAATATTAATCGTGATATTGTAGCTTGCAGGGCTGTGGAAATACAGAAATTGTATCACTGACTGTACCACAACTAAAACATTTGGCAAGTTATATTAGAAGCCGTTGTGTGACGAGAGCAGATGAAGCTGTTTCTGAGACAATGAGAAGTTGATATAGTTATTACATCATACTCAGTGGTAAAGTTGCTCCAACGTAAGTATTCTCATGCTAAAACGACTTAGACGAGTCATATGAAACCTATAGTTCCTGGAACAGTGGGCGCGGGTGTGCACGCTATTTCAGTGACAATGAACAGATTCCTGATGTTCTGTTATATATTCGTAAAGGCAGTCATACTGTAGTGAACAAGCTTCTTTAGTCATTAGTCACATCCGTTGTGTTAGAAATTTTCAGGTAACCAACCCAAGTTCGTAAATTATCGCTAGTGAATCTATTTCAAGTAGATGTTTGGAACTAGAGACGTTGAGTAAGTAATATAGGGTAGAGGCGCAACGCAATCGGCAGTTTGTCTACCGCCTTTTATTGTCCAACATAATAAGGAATGTGCAGATGATTTTTTTATAGTTCCATCTAGTTGAATTTCATTTTTCTATAAAGAATCATATTCATTTTTGTGTGTGTTTGAAATAGATTTCATTGATAAAAATCACCCGAAACTTTCACACATCGTTTTGGCGGGAAAAACGGGGAATGACGTCAAACGTTTGGATCACAACCACCCAATCATATAAAGAAACGCTGTTTTGCTAATAATTTCACTCACAATAGAATGTGTTGTATCAAATTTGTTTCTAAAATGTTCAATAAATACTATTGAACATAAATTAATACGAATATAATCAATAATTACAGTATTTTTTAAGAATAGTTGAAAACATTGGGGTTTCAAAATGAAACGTCTGAAGTTCGACAACAATGAAGTGCTGTTATAACAGGCGAAATAGTTGTGAATTTCAAAGAGCTTAGATAAATTAATTCATAAAATTGGTTGTTTACCAACGTTT
Organism: Isoperla grammatica; assembly: GCA_945910005.1. NCBI lineage: Eukaryota > Metazoa > Arthropoda > Insecta > Plecoptera > Perlodidae > Isoperla > Isoperla grammatica. The sequence goes on along the minus strand of OX246737.1, from coordinate 113,087,130 downwards.
GACGTCACGGACCATTTCACAATGCGGGTAGACATGTCATACTTTAAATGCTAATAGAATTTAAACTTTGCACTTCTCAGACATAAACATTATTTCCGAGTAATTTTTTGATAAAAATCTATCATTTTTTGGTACTCAGAACAATATTTATTTTTTATGAACATTCCCTATTTAGTCGGGTAGTAAAAGTTCGCCAAGCGACGCGATGACGGAGCTTTCGCCTGTCTTTACATATCTTCAGCGATGTAGCTGACAAATCAGGCTCCGTCATCGCGTCGCTTAGCGAACTTCTACTACCCGACTAAAATATGTTGAGCAGTAAAAGGCCGTAGACAAACTGACGATTGCGTTGCGCCTCTACCCTATATTACTCACTCACAGCTAGAGATGTAAAAAACTTAAGTTGGTACTATTGAAGTCGGCTATTTCCATACTAGAAACTAAATCGTTTAGAGTCAATCTAGCCACGTGCGTGTAAACCAAGTAACGCTAGGGGAAGGTGTCAACACTATTCATAGCACTGTCAGCACTAGAGAGCGGGCGCACTCATGGCCAGCCGGTGTAAACAGGTTACGCTAGGGGAAGGTGTCAACACTATTCATAGCACTGTCAGCACTAGAGAGCGGGCGCACTCATGGCCAGCCGTCCATCATGTGATAACGCATGTGGGTGAATCTCTTCACTAGACAAATTGGGTTGCGCGCAAACTTTTGCCATTTTTCTTGCCACGTACTTACGTTTCTACCCAAGACTGTGAAGTAACAAAGAGTTTTATAGAAGAAAGTGTTCCAGTGCAGCGTTATACAGTAATAAGATAATTGTAAAACGTTTATTTAGCTTTTGCTATTACATGTTACAAAATACATCATTTAACATCAGTTATTTACATTTTGGATAACACATTTTCTACATTTTTTGCGCTCGACTTCGTAATTGACTCCTCGACTAATTATATTAAGTGCACGTGGTCTCGTTTGGTTCACACTTCAAATTGTGTGTCAAAATGCGTGTGACGTTTGCAATATATTGCGTGTAAAAGTATGCACTAACTGTATTCCATAGATAAGCCGCGGCTCGAATCTGTTATTGTTTCTATTACTTTTGTATTTTGTCAAGATTGTGCCAACAACGGAAACTAATAACGTATGAAACAAATCAATCAAGAATATAATGGTCAATGCAATACAAACATCCAATACAGTAAGCTAAAAAAGGTTCAATAATAGCTTACCCAAATTAAATTCTACTTTTAAAACATGTATTGCCGCAGCAAGGAGTCTTGGTTATGCTATACTGAGACCACAGAACAATTGTTAACTTTACTATCTTCATTTATTATCATTACTTCCTTACTGTTGTAGACGTAGCTAAAGCTTCCTGTTGACTGCAGGCTAAGATGAGTCCGTCGTAGAGTTGCATCTCAATTCTCAACATTAATTAATACCGCTGTCTTCATATTTTATTTCTACAGAACAACACAGTTAGACGAGCTCGTTTTATGTGAGACATCATAATCATGCATTTTGTCAACGCAAATTCCAATGTTCAGCTCGTAAACTCAGTAATAACCCATGACAGAAATATCACGAGAACCGCGACTCCACAATATAACATGTCACGTTGCCTTTGTCTGTTACTAACGCGGTGTTTGTTTCTTTTCTTTTCAGGTAAGTTCCTTGAATGGCAACGTTGTGTTGTGTTCATCCATCACTTCCTGCTGGAGAGTTGAGTTGAGACTTGACATCACCGCGTCTTGAGCAGTTGAGGTTCGGCGCTCTGTAGGTAAGACGGACTGAAGACTATAAGAGTTTTAACGGTGAGGACAATCTAATGCTGTTCATTCCACTTTTGTATCCAAGAAAAGATTTAAAGATAGGGCCAGTTTCAACAACTTTTTTAAACTTCGGGTAGCCGCTTATCGGAGATTTTCTACGAAAAAAAAATGGCGACTGGCTAATGTTTGTTGAAACCATAGTTAGTAAACCGTGTTTACTAAATCGGATTCAACGAAGTTGGTGAATTGGGACCATAAAAAGGGAACCTTAAACGTCATCTTAAAAAATGTACACGTACGTTTTTTTCAATTGTTTCAACCGCACATACCCTCAATATTACGTTTTACATTCACGATACACATGAGTTTAAAGATATAAAAGACAACATAAATAATAAACAACAATTGTATTTATCTAGCATTATTTTACTCTCACAAATATGGCAATATATCTAGTAGGGCAATGTAATGAGATAGTTGTATGTGCATCTCCGGTTGTCTAATACAGTAAATCTAATGCGTATTTTCCAACACTTGCACTATTCATAGGTTGCACGTACGTCACATCTTTGCGCGTGGCGGCCATATTTGTGATCAAACTTTGACGTTGCCATGGAGAAACAATTGAAAGCGGTTGTGTTAGAACACATAAACCCTTCCTTCTTTAAAATCCAGCCTGCTTTTTTAAATAAAATTTGATGTGTGGTATTTTTTTAATTTTTGATCAATTATGTTTACTTTTTAAATTCTTAATTAGGCTTATTTATAAAATTTGAATAGTATTTGCTAATGATCTACGATTGGTCCTCCTTAATTGTGTCGCAATCATGGCCGTTGTGACGTCACGTGGGAACTATGAATACAACTAAGTCGTGAATGCTATGATGAAACAGCAGTGTGATATTTAGTGCTGGTTAAACGGGCTTGTAATTAAGATAGGGTAAAAAACTTGCCTAATGCGTTTACATGGTCCGCTACACTATAGTGATGGTATTATAATGGACTGTAATAGAAACAATAAAACACACTCACAAGGTAATGAGAACAAATTGACTTTAAACCGGCCCGGTCCCACCCATTTCGATCTCACGCAATCACGTTTTTTGTTAAAGTGACAAACAGTATACTTAGATAACAGCGATGGTATACTCGTTGCCAATTTCGTAGAGCGGTTTATTCGCCGTCACTGTCGACAAATTTTACACCTGAACTAGATTCGTTGAAAGGGGCTGTTATTGGACTGACAAACACAGCGCCATAGCCAGTCTCTCCCACAGACTGAAAGCAAAAACAAAAACATTGACAATACTGTTCAAAACACTAAACAATAACCATCTATAGGCATGGAATAATGTTTTCATTGTAGGTGGTAGAAACACATGCTTTGCCAACAGAATTCTTTACTCCCGTCGGGGCAAACAGAGCGTTAATGTCACTTTGAGGACTACGTGAAGGGTATAAAGATTTCTAAATTCTTCAAGAACATGGAAATAAAACTCTGGCGCGCCACGAAATTGGCAACAAGAATACCAACTTGACCAAAGCACATTTGAAAACTAATCAAAATACCGACTAAGTTCCTGAATGTACCGCAGGTTTACGAACGTAACACTGAAACAATGCGCCCGAACACAAAATGCCTTTTCGAATGTATTAAATGATACGATGGAATTATTGTTCGTTTAATTCAATGATTCCGAAGATAAAACACATATTACATTTAGCGGTGGCCGCGTACGGATCCGTATTATTAGCTCAGAACAATGACCACTCGACTCGGGGTTCTATTCTATTCCATTCATTAGCGATTTAATGAAATACGAATTGATACGGACACAAACGTGGTCCAAATTGAATTATATAAACCAATAAACCCGAATACAGACGTGCATGTTTCCCCTCGTACCCCCCCCCCCCCCTGCCCCCTTGCCCTTCATAATGATATATAACAGTTGGTACCCGAGGCTCTCGAATGTACTCATTATGTAAATAAATACATTTTGATTTATTTACTATAGCCACTCAGTTACAAGGACTGATTTTCAGCGTGAGATGTTTTACTAAGATGTGATAGGTTGCTATGACGGCTCCAAAGTCACCGTTTATGAATACACAACTATCAAACTATCATACTGGTATATAGATATATTGAAGCTATCATACACTACTATTTCAATACTCTATATAGTTTTGGTCTTGAGGTTAGAGTGTGCTAGCAGGGGTGGGCATTATAACACAAAATAACTTTTAAAAGTGTGCAATTAGTGTATGTTAAAATGGAAAACATGTTTGCGAATCCTATAATCGTTTCCGGGATAATTTTTAAAACTAATTAAATTAAATTTTAATTTATTTCCGTAAATGTTTAAGTACCATAACACGTGTTTCTATATAATATTATTTATTATGAAGGACTCCGATTGGCTGCTTGACGATATCTCAAAACAAATCACACACACCAAAACTTGATGCACCATCACACCTTCCCCTACAAGAGCATTCAGTAAAATCAACCATATATTGTTTATTGTATCAAACAAGTATCTGATAAGTGGAGCAAAGAATCAGTTCAGAGCATGAATCTCTATTGAGTTCCATTTGCAGCGAGTATAAAACTCAGCTTTGCCAATGCTCTTAGACGACAAAGTTAGAACCGTGGACGTGACTCTTGTTGAGAACTAGAAGGAGTATTTCCACCACATGTAGAACACGACAGACCACACAGAAGAAGACTGGTACGAATACATAATGTAACCTAGAATGCATGTGCTCGTGTCTTCAAAAATTGTCTTCATGTAGTTTCCTTAGATGATGTGACTAAGAACTTCCGTGTGCTTTGGGACGAAAGTGTGAAGTTCCTTGCAACATGGAACAGCCGATGGCAAAGCGATTTAACTTGTGTAATTGTTTACAATGCATTTGAGACTATGAACAAGTTGAAGTCTTGTCTGTCGTCTTAAGTTGACATATTTTAGATATAATCACATATTATGTAAACTCGAACGATTTCCACACTTTTTTAGACTGCTTTGGAAGGTATAGGGGCAAACTATTCAAAGAAGGATATATCTATCAATGTTAACGCTTTACCACATTCGTATGACGCATAACGCTAACAGACGAGTCTTCATTTGGAAACTAAACTCTTTATCGCAATCACATAAATAGGGTGAGCAAATTTTGAATACAAATCTTATGCTTCAAAACGTAAGGCTCTGAGCTGACGTAATATTAGCTTTCATCCACCACTGCATATAGCAGTTCTTGCTTCTGCTTCTCACCTCTATTGTATCAACGGTGGCTTTATCAAATGGCTTTTCATCTAGGCTTTTAGGTCTGTATCGTTAATATCAGTCCTCGTAATAAAGACTACAACAATGGTTAGCCCTCGCATTAGGCGTAACAATGTAATGCACACAATTGTATAATAACTTTGCTTGCAGTTCTACAATATGGTCTCGAATAAATTACGAAGAAATAACAATATATCTATAATACGTAGGTATAGTTGAGAAACTGTAAGAATGACGGCCCCCTCCTTATCTCTTCCTCTGCTACTTGACCCCTCTCAACTCCGTGACAACCTAACCAAATGAAATGCGTAACTGAAAATCAGTTGTTCAGTTTGTTGTTTCATGGAGATGAGGGGGGTCGGGTAGCAGTGGTTGGGATAAGGAGAGGGCCGTCATTCTTACAGTTTCTCAACTATACCTCGAATCATCCTATCTGCAGCGCGACCACCTCTTGAGTCTACGGGAACCAAACTCCACCTATAAGTTGGAGTGTATTACAATCTCCCTCAATAAAATTGTCACTTTTTTACAGTAACTTAACTGCAACAGTAAGTTCGCTTGGACCTGAACATAAAATCACTCAACACAACAGAACAAAGCCTCTATTCTACTACATAAACATTAAACAATGCCGTTATTACCCAATTTATTATCATACATGATAAATGACGTGAGTACTATATTATTGCATTATAACCACGGCAGCCTATGTGTCTGCGTCAAACTATAAACTACTTTAATAATTCAAGGTACAATCGTTATAATACACGAGTAATGAAAACTGGGTTAACGACTCAATAAAATGGTTAGTATAGTATTTCTAGCTACTGTACTGGACTGCATCTTAAGCATGTGACTGCACAGCTGGGATACCAGTATATTATTTAGCAGGGGTAATTGTGGCTGCTGAGATGTTGTTAGATTAAACATTCACGATGCAGCATCTCCATGTTGCTGTCATTAATGTTATTGGTCTACAAGTGAAATTATTTCTTTGCATTCCACTGCTATATAGTCAATCTTTAAGCACAACACTATTATTTACGTGTTTTTTGTTTTGTATTTTTAAGTTTTTGTGCCTTATTTTTCGTATATGCTCTCCTCTAGCTTGCCCGTTTGATAGTCATTTTACGGGCATCGAGGATAAACAATACTACCCTCCAGTGGCTGGGGCTTTACCCCAGACTCTTTCCTTTTAATTAATTGTGTATATACCCAGCACTGTTCTGGCAAATTACCCACTGGTGCATTTCATATTATAGTCTAAAGGTAATGGTTAGTTGTAAAGTTGTCCCAACGTAGAGTAGTCTCATCTTACGAAATAGCACAACCCAATAGTACAAACCTAGTTTTCTACTCCCTACCATCTACTTGAACAGTTTCATTAGGAATTATTTACGCCCTTTGTTTGGATACGTGCAGTGGCGTATCCAGGAATTGGGAAAGGGGGGGTTTTCAACCCATATTATAGAGAGTGGAGCCGAAACATAATTGGGGTTCCGGGGGGCTTGCCCCCAAAAAAATTCTCGTCAAGGTAATTTTAGTGCAAATCTGTGCGTTTTACAGCGGCCAACTGAAACAAGATTACTCAGTTTCTGGCAACACATATTTTCCTTAGCACCGCTAATAAAAGGAACCTCAATCAATCATTTGGCTATTTTTCGTATTGCTTTTGCTTTTAATTACAACAACATACAATAATTATAAAGTAAAACATCTAACTGTCTATTGAAATACTGTCTATTGAGTATTGATACTGTCTATTGAATACTGTCTATTATGTAATGTAAACGGTCATTTTCCATGTTTCCTTTGCAAAAGGGGGGTTTTTGTCCCCCCCCCTCCCCCCCGTGTATACGCCACTGGATACGTGGAAATTCTTAACAGAGAGGGCATCAGTAATGAGGCTTGTGTACTCTACTAAGCGGAAGACCGCGCCTTTCGGAAACAGAAATCTGCTGATTTTTGTTGAAACAGGGTGTATGAAAGGGGCAGTAGATAAGGATCTGAGGTTGTGTTGGGGTTAGTATAATGACAAGTTTTAGTTCAACTTCCTAGATGGATGGGAATTGAGAGGGGGGGGGGGGTATTGAGCTATAGTATTAGTTGCAAGGATAGGAAGTGTTTCTATAGTAATGACATACGAGGGCCGCGCAGTAGTTGAGTCATCTAAACACGGTTTAAAGCGAGTAAACTTTTATACCGAGGCCTAATACAGACGAGGAACGCGAAGAGAAAATATAAGACAACCCTCTACGGAGGGAAAAGTCAGAAAACATCTCGGCTAACTAGAAACTTTGAAGCTTTGAAGACAACGAACGAACCCCATCAAGAGAGCTCGGGCCACTTTGTGAAAACGTTTTCTTGCCGTCGTCTAAGTACATTGTTTTTATAAGTGCGGTTTACAATATAGGCCTCTATCATCGCGCGGAGAGGTGTATGATAGAGTCACTGTAAAGTGTTCGATCATTCTGGATGTGACAGTCACACTTTGAATTCGATTGTAAGGTAGGCCTACATTAGTGAAAACTTAAATGCTGCGAGGATCCAATTTGTGAACCATTATCTGCCTGGCAATATTCGTACCGATCTCATTTTTTGTAGATTAGATAAATTCATGTTCTAAGATTGCAGTGGGTATCTCGCAATGTTAGACCACAGAAAATTAACTGTATTTTATTGGTATCTTGAGAACGCTTTAAGGTATAGGGTACGCCCAACACCAAAACACAACAATGAAACAAATGAATAGAACCGATGGACAAACAAGCTGTCAAAAAAAAAAATGAAGTTATGAAGTTGGAAAAAACAAACATTTATAACGTTTACAAACTTTCAGATAGTTGCTTTCCATTACTAAACATAAATTTCAACTGGCGAGCAGTAACTTTCGTTACAACTAATTGTTTATCCTCATTATTTGCAAAAATATTACTTTGACAGCTTGTTGTTTGTCCACCAGTTCAATTAATTTATTCCATTGTTGTAGTTCGGCTGTTACGTTAGTTGTGCGTACCCTTTGATTCTCTATCAGCTAAACAATTGAATTTAAAAAATAGTAAAATTAGTTAAATTTAGTGTATTGCAATTGTTATGATTTTCATTTCTTTAACAATGCACAATAATTAACCATTAGTTAATTATTGAAATGACAATCGTAACAATTACAAAAGCTAATTCTGCAAAGAAGTCACTTTTTCAATATATTGAAGCTTTCTCAAGTTAACTCAAGATATCAATAAAGGCTCTGAAGGCGAATAAGTTGTGTTTTCATTCTTATGCACGTCGACTACAATCAACAAAAACACTAGACACAATTTGGGAACAACGTTGGCTGATTAAACGTTAATCGAACTGTTAACAAGAGTATATTTAAAGGCAAATATGTACCAAGCTTAGCCGTTGAACTAACAGTTTTCTACTAGTTGAATGAAAAATGTTACAATATGTTATTCAACGAATGGATATTGAAAGACAAAGGGCTCGACCATTTGTGTGTGTGTTTTGGGGAAATGGATTCAGTTTTTAGCTATGGCTACCAACCCTTATCTAACATTTTATCTTTTTCATATCAAAAACGTAATATCAAAGGCTACACATTTTGTATCGTGTTTGTGGGAATATCAGATATTTCCTTTTGATCATGTTGGATGCTGAAACAAAATGTTTTACAATTTCTATTGTTCACGTAGACAAAAAACATGCCCCTTTATTGATTGAATGAAAACTGGACGTATTTCATAAAATGCACTTGATTATTATAAATTGTTTATTTCACTGTTATCACATACTACCAAATTTTTGTTTCGTATTATTGACATCGTCTTGCATTAAAATATGATTACGAAAGTTTACAAAGACGTAAACACTTCATAATGTTTCTTTAAATTAAATAGTCACACACAAATAAAATTCACATTTCTGTGAAATCTCATCATTTGCACGGAGCGAATTAAATCTTCTCATGCAGTTAGATTGCAGGTTGTCGTCAGCCTGTTAATAAAACCATAATATGGGGCACAACCAGTTCGTTTGGATGCCACATACTCAAACATGGATCATAAACGAGAAAGTAATGAAGAAAGAGCATGAAAATTAGACATTTTCTCGGTATAAAAAAACATAGAAAAGTGATATGATGAAATAGTTTAAGAACGAGTAAAACGCGAATGTTTTACTGAATGTAAAATGTAAAACGCGAATGTGCGCGCGCGCGCGCGCGCATTGCGATCTTAACACGCAATACACTTGTGCGTTATTTGAGTTTTATAAACATTTGTCTTATAACCCTTTCCCCAAACAACTTAAATTAATAAAATATAATTACTCGAAGTGGAAGCCGTCATAGCCTGCTCGTTATGAAGCCATTTTATGAAATTTATTGCAATCTGTTGTGAAATGGTTCAATTATATTCCACTTCATGCACTAGTTATTTTTGTACTACTAATTATCCTTATATTGATCAGTTATATAAAACTTATTGATAAAGGGGGACAATATTTTATATCTATATGATTTGTTGACACCTACTTGTTTCCAATTGACATTATCTTATTCATTTATCTTATTATCATATCATATTAACTGTATATAGTGATTGGAAACCGTGCCTAATATGAGGTGGTTTAACGTAGCGCAATCCTTTCAAGCATGTTATCTTTCACCACGAATGTACGAGTTGAAACTTAGATTTAGTCCATCTTTCATTCTCTCTCTCTCTCTCTCTCTCTCTCTCTCTCTCTCTCTCTCTCTCTCTCTCTCTCTCTCTCTCTATCTCTCTCTCTCTCTCTCTCTCTCTCTCTCTCTCTCTCTCTCTCTCTATCTCTCTCCTTCTCTCTCTCTCGCTCTCTATCTCTCTCTGCCTTCTTGCTTTGTTGTTTTTTGATCTAAATGGCCCGCGTTAATGTAGCAAGGCTCATCGAGACTATCTTATCATGTCATCTAAAGAACAGGTTCCAAGGAAGACCTATAGGAAGCTCTGCAGTCGTCCAGCGTTGAGTCTCGTCCCTTTCAGTAAATAAATACTGTTTGTTTTAGTGGCTTGCGTACGTTGCCTCCCAGCTTTTTTACAATCGGGTAATTATTTGTTTATCAAACATTGGCCTTTAGTTACGTAACTAATTCACAGAGGTGGGGTAAGTTGAATGAACAACACCTCCTACACACGTTGGTGTATTTTGCTCCAGGTCTAAGACAGTTAAACCCACCAAACTCGATTCAGTGCTTTTTCTCCGGCCACGTTGCCCTGGATGGTTCAGCCCTAGACTGAGACGGCTCCTCGTCCTCGCTCCTACTGAGCAACCATTCAGTTTTCTTCTCGTTTTTTCACACTGATTCCATTGTAGCAGGTTCTACCCCCATTCCCACACTAATTTTTATTACTACCCTAGCCATCTGACTTACGCGTTTTACCTCTGTATTCCTTCATCTGCTCTAGAGGGCCCGGTCCAGGAGAGCGTTCCAGCAAAGTTCAATGCCGACTATTGTATATAGTAAGTAGTCTAAGTACATAATCAAAAGCGTAATTAAAAATGTTAAATATATTTTGTTTGATTTTAACACGAAACTAATATACTCGATCACTAATGCCATAAATAAATAACTATACAAGGGTGATACTGTACTAAAACCACTTTCTAGCATAACCGTTTCACCACTACTGTGGTTATTCATAAAGTACCATTTGTAGTAATGCTTCTTCTTATGTATTTTCTTATCTAACTGTTAGTTTTACAACAGTTATGCTATACAGTACTACCATATTATGCTACGAATGATTCTGTAACACTGTTCTGTTGACCATTTTGGATAAAATAATTTCCTAAAGCAATGTTGGTTCAGAAACAGAATCCCAGTGACAGATTCGCTATCTGTTTTCGTTCATAATACATTATTTACAGCTCTTGTGCTGTGTAGTTCACATATCAAGAAAGAGAATCTTCAACACATTCGGCATCGGTTGATGTTTGACAATCGCTGCATCTCAGGCGCAATAAAGACACCATCTTGTTCTAAACACGTTGAACAAACATGTTCTTTATTTTATATACCAAGGTTAGACCAGCTCAATAAATCTCGTTTGTTATTTCGCAAAACCCAGATGGAATAACGTAGATAGTTCAGCTCCAACTATTATGATGTTCGATATGATAACTTTACCAGCTCAGGTGTAACTAAAGTTGTCCCTACGAAACTTTAGTCTCGTGCTTACGAGATAGCCCAGTTCGATAAACCAACTTAATTTTATACTTCTCTAGTCGAAAAAAAGGATCCGTTAGGGACAATTTACGACCTTGGGTTGGATTCAAGAAAATTCAACACAGCGGGCTTGAAGCTTATATACATCCTAGTAAGCGGAAGACTGCATTTACAAATGTGTGAAGGAACGCCAGCAATCTGTTGATTTTTGTTGAAAGAGCGTGCATTTATTTCTTTATTTTATTTACTTTGCCTTGTTTCTTTAACAAAATTATATTGTTTGAAACACATCTTTTATATTAAGACTAAGGCTTACGTTATTGATTTTTACCAAGTAAATCAGTATAAGAGATAAAGAATATAGGTTAACACATAAATAACATCAGATATTGCATAGGCCTAATATAAATAGGAATTGACAGTACAGACAAGATGCAATAACATGTTTTAATGCATATAACAGTGCCTATCTACACACACATAATATATAGTCACAACCAGATATGGTGAGTCTAATAATACCAATGTCTAGAAGCTAGAAGTAAATAAAATAAAGTATGAGACAATTAATTGCGGTATGAGACAATTAATTGCGTTGGTGCTATGAAGTGTTAGATAGGCTATAGTCGAGTTTCGAAAGATGTGGTTTTCCATTTACTTTGTGTATTCGTTTAATGACGTCACGAATAAACTCAATACGTCACTGAACCAACAAATCAGTATTCCAATGTTTATGTTCACTAGAAGTGTTCAATAAGTACTTTGATCGGTGTCCACTTTCAGTTAAATCGGTAAATTAGAATCCTTCACACATACTTGTCAGTGCTATGACAAGGGGTGGAGGTGGTGGTGGGGGGGAGGGGGGGGGGGGGGGGGGTAGTATTATTGTTTTGTGATGCGTTATCGGATCATGAAGCCGGGATTATTGGATTACTTCTAAACGGCTTATAACCGTTATTCTAGCATTATATTGCAATTCGAATATTGAAACAACTGGTGGGCTGGAGAGGTAAACAGTAACCCATAGTGAATTCTTAAATGTATCCGGTTTCACGGACCTTTTGAAAAAATCTTAATTATTTTTTGCATTTTTTATTTTTTTTAATGGTTGCTTGTCGCAGGTAACTGAATACGATATTGGTGACAGTGGTGTAATTGAGAACTATATCGCCCCCGCGAGGCTTTGAGACCGGGGGGGGGGGGGGGGGGGGGGGGGGAGAGTTTTATGTATATGCGACTGGTCAACTCTCGGATCTTGTTTTTTTTTTAATTTCTTGGTTCGGTATCAGCTATATGTTTAACACAAATAAAACAGCATCTTATACCACTGAAAGTTGTAAAAGTCACCCTTTAAGAAACTTCTGGGTATTTATACTTTTAAAGACGTCACTGAATAGTCCAGTACTCGTATATAAATATGTAGTTATTTCAAACTTTAAGGTCCTATTACGAGGAAAATGAAAGGGGAAACGTCAAATATTACGCAATTTTCAATAAAGGCAAAGAGACAAAGGAAATGCTAAAGTAACAATATAGTCTAGACGGGGTATATTTAGCTTAAGTGTTTTAAATTCAAAGCGTAGGACAGATTAGTAGAGGAGCAAAAGGTATTTCGTGCGCCTTTCGTGAAAGAGTATTGCGGTAAACGGTATTCTGTTACGGCATACCATACGAGTATTTTGCACCTACCTGGCAGATCCTGGCACGCTGCAGAGGGCGCCAGGAGCGTCGTGACGTCATAGACACGTTTTAATTAATAACATTTGAACGGTTTATGTCACAGAAAATATCAAGAGGACAATTTTATGATTTCATACTAGACGAGCATTTATAACCTATCTGCCACATTCTGGCGGGCTGCAGAGGGCGCCAGGAGCGTCGTGACGTCATATACACGTTTGAACTAATAACGTTTGAACGGTTCATGTCACAGAAAATATGTAGGCGACAATTCTACTATAAAACACTATACGAGTATTTTGCACCTACCTGGCAAATCCTGGCACGCTGCAGAGGGCGCCAGGAGCGTCGTGACGTCATATACACGTTTGAACTAATAACGTTTGAACGGTTCATGTCACAGAAAATATGTAGGCGACAATTCTACTATAAAATACTAAACGAGTATTTTGCACCTACCTGGCAAATCCTGGCACGCTACAGAGGGCGCCAAGAGCGTCATGAGGTCATAGACACGTTTTAATTAATAACGTTTGAACGGTTCATGTCACAGAAAATGTCAAGGGAACAATTCTATTACGAAATACTATTTGAGTATGTTGCACCTACTTGGCATATCGTGGCACGCTGCAGAGGGCGCCAGGAGCGTCGTGACGTCACACACTTTTTCATTAATAACGTTTGAACGGTTCATATCACAGAAAATATCAACATGACAATATTATAGAAAATTTGAATACAAATCGACTGATATGTACCAATAGGGTAATCATGTAATATTTAAGAGAGATATTGCTAACAAATAATAATAATTAGATGTGTATATGAAATGCAGGGCATCCCTCATCGTAATATCTATTCATTACTATTTCGGAGTTATAATTGTATCGCTGTGAAGGACTTAATAATCGTAGTCATCCCAACATACCCATGGATATCTGTTGTTTAACAATTATAATTATAATTATTATTGTGTACTAGTTACTATTCGTAGACTGATTAGTAAAACTCACGTTTGTTAGAAGTTCTCTTTATCTTCATCATCATTGTCTTCATCCTCATCTCCCGTGTTGTCGGTATTCAAGCACTCTTGTTCCTCGTCTTCAGTTGAGCAGCCACAGAGCTCGGTGAAACCTCATGTTATTTGCTTTGCAGCTGCATCTTGACGCACACCTTGATTTTAAGCAGTTGACGGCAGCCGGTGCAGGTTCGAGGGTTGTCATGACTGCCACCTACTCGTTGCTCTCAAGTAGCCATCCGTAGTCTTCGGGTAATAAGTTGATAGGGTTGGCAACCTGGTCATTATGCCACACCCAGCATTGATGGTGAGCACGTAGTATGGCTTGGAGATATGCGGCTTTGCTGAGTGGAAGCTTTTGGTGGGTGCTTGGCAAGACTTTTTGTGAAACATGCGCTATCGAAGGTAAGACACTGAGCTCAGTTTAGGTAAATGGACAGTAAAGTTTGCAAACAAACTTCTCTAGACCACTTATCACGGAGTCTTTTAGAGCAACAGTTTAACCTAGTTATTTAAATGCTGAAAATATTTCATAGTCGGATTCTTCCACACACCAGCACTTGTGAGGATCTAGCCAAACTTCTTATCATGCGCATTGACAACAGTTATAGTGAGTTTTCACAGGTCCACGTGGTATGGTATTTGATAGATATGACATTCCTGTTTCATTAAAATCGGCTACTCGAAAGACCCGGCAAGGAGGAAAAGCTGCTGTAGCTTATCGCATTACAGACAACACGCCCATCGGGCACTTGAGCATGTCACAACTACTTGGTCACACCAAAACCAAGTATGAGCTAACAGAATATTTTTCACAGAAGATAATTCGAGCCTCACAGGCCATGGAGCGACAAACAGTTGTCGCATGGAGTAACAAGACTATTAGTACAAAAACACTTCTTACCACACTAGAATAGTGAACAAGAAGGAACCGATACAAAGATGTTGCTTCATGCAGTAGATGCGACAAAACGAGGAGCTACTCAAACATCTATTTTTTCCCCAGATACAGATGTCCTTATCCTGGCACTGCGATGTTACACCGATCTTTGTAAAAATACTGTGTTCATTACAGGTAAATGGGGAAATAATAGAAGGATAGCACTTGGGTCACTATACAACACACTTAGGCACAATCAAGTTTCAGGACTAACTGGATTTCACGCTTTCAGTGGTTCCGACAACACTGGGGGATTTTCAGGAATGGGGAATCCAACCCCCCCCCCCTCCCCCCCCCCCCCCAGAGAATCCAACGATGTACCAAGTAGGTGCAAAATACTCAAATAGTATTTCGTAATAGAATTGTTCTCTTGAAATTTTCTGTTGATTCTGGCATCTGTCTGCAGGTGTTCGCACTGTCCGATCACTGATGCATATGATTGTATTTGAAATATCGATCTTTGATTGGTTATAGCTCACTCGTCGATGGTGTTCGAGGCCTACAGGAAGTCTCCCACTGCAAATCAGTTTAGTTACTGAGTGGGTAGACTCTATATGTGAATTTATTTATTTTATTCATGAAATATTTTCAGCATTTAAATAACTAGGTTAAACTGTTGCTCTAAAAGACTCCGTGATAAGTGGTCTAGAGAAGTTTGTTTGCAAACTTTACTGTCCATTCACTAAACTGAGCTCAGTGTCTTACCTTCGATAGCGCATGTTTCACAAAAAGTCTTGCCAAGCACCCACCAAAAGCTTCCACCTAGCAAAGCCGCATATCTCCAAGCCATACTACGTGCTCACCATCAATGCTGGGTGTGGCATAATGACCAGGTTGCCAACCCTATCAACTTATTACCCGAAGACTACGGATGGCTACTTGAGAGCAACGAGTATGTGGCAGTCATGACAACCCTCGAACCTGCACCGGCTGCCGTCAACTGCTTAAAATCAAGGTGTGCGTCAAGATGCAGCTGCATAGCAAATAACATGAGGTTTCACCGAGCTCTGTGGCTGCTCAACTGAAGACGAGGAACAAGAGTGCTTGAATACCGACAACACGGGAGATGAGGATGAAGACAATGATGATGAAGATGAAGAGAACTTCTAAAAAACGTGAGTTTTACTAATCAGTCTATGAATAGTAACTAGTATACAATAATTATTATTATTATTATTGTTAAACAACAGATATCCATGGGTATGTTGGGATGACTACGATTATTTAGTCCTTCACAGCGATACAATTATAACTCCGAAATAGTAATAAATAGATATTACGATGAGGGATGCCCTGCATTTCATATACACATCTAATTATTATTATTATTTGTTAGCAATATCCCTCTTAAATATTGAATGATTACCCTATTGGTACATATCAATCGATTTGTATTTAAATTGTCTATAATATTTTCATCTTGATATTTTCTGTGATATGAACCGTTCAAAAGTTATTAATGAAAAAGTGTATGACGTCACGACGCTCCTGGCGCCCTCTGCAGCGTGCCACGATGTGCCATGTAGGTGAAAAATACTCAAAGAGTATTTCGTAATAGAATTGTTTCCTTAACATTTTCTGTGACATGAACCGTTCAAACGTTATTAGTTAAAACGTGTCTATGACGTCATAACGCTCCTGGCGCCCTCTGCAGCGTGCCACGATGTGCCAAGTAGGTGAAAAATACTCAAAGAGTATTTCGTAATAGAATTGTTTCCTTGACATTTTCTGTGACATGAACCGTTCAAACGTTATTAGTTAAAACGTGTCTATGACCTCATGACGCTCTTGGCGCCCTCTGTAGCGTGCCAGGATTTGCCAGGTAGGTGCAAAATACTCGTGTAGTATTTTATAGTAGAATTGTTGCCTACATATTTTCTGTGACATGAACTGTTCAAACGTTATTAGCTCAAACGTGCATATGACGTCACGACGCTCCTGGCGCCCTCTGCAGCGTGCCAGAATGTGGCAGATAGGTTATAAATGCTCGTTTAGTATGACATCATAAAATTGTTTTCTTGATATTTTCTGTGACATAAACCGTTCAAAAGTTATTAATTAAAACGTGTATATGACGTCACGACGCTCCTGGCGCCCTCTGCAGCGTGCCAGGATGTGCCAGGTAGGTGCAAAATACTCGTGTGGTATGCCGTAACAGAATACCGTTTACCGCAATACTCTTTCACGAAAGGCGCACGAGAACTTAAATGTTACCTTTTGCTCCTCTACTAGATGTGTAACTTTTGAAGCCCAAGTGAACTGAAATATGTGATTCATACCTATTTGTTAAACAGTGTTCATGCAAACTATTAGTGGCAGGAAATTGATTTTAGGAGCCTGCTGAATACAGTAAATTCGTCTATTATTTTTAAAACATTTTCTGAAATCAATGATTTATAATAACCTATAAGTAGTCGTTATGATAATGTGATTTTTTCATATTACAAATTGGGTTGTGTGCTTGGCGTATATTAGCAATTACAATTAGTAAGATAAGACTACTGTATAGCTGTTCGGTGTTTCAAGAAGAATGAATGTGCAAATGTTACTTACTTTAGTTACTGAGTGGGTAGACTCTAAATGTGAATTTATTTATTTATTGATTTATTTATTTAGCCAGCCTACAATAAAGATAATGGGCGTCAAAAGAGGAATAAGTGGAAATGAATAAAAACTGAAACAGGAAGTAAGATGGAAAAGTAGACTAAATATTTCATTCAAGTTCAAGCAAATAAATTGTTGAAGATTTAAAAAAAATTAAATCAAAAAAATAAATTATTAAATCAAAATCAAATCAAAATCTCAATCAACACGTTACCTCTACTTTTATCTTTTATTTTATCACCATGAATGACAACGTCATAGATGAGTACATGGTCGGAACCAATCAGTGAGTGGATGTTTTTAAAACTAGCATTAATTTAGTTGGTTGGCCAATGTCTCACCTCACCCATCTATGACGTCAGCAAGACTTTATCACTGTGTGCACTTGTTGCCTACATTCTCTTATAACGGTTATGTTGTAGGCCTATTAGCGATTTTCAAAAGTAGCAGAGAATTTAGTTAGCTCAATTTAATGAAGAGTCAGATTTTTTCTGCCCCCCCCCCCCCCCCCCCCCCAACAAAAAATAATATTTTTTGACAATTTTTTTGACAATTTGCGTGGCACCACTAACACACTAACAGATGATTTGATAATTGATCTCAATAGGCAACACGCGTACGATTTTTTTTGTTAAACCAAACACTTAGTTAAATAGTATCAGGTTCAAAAAGTATATTAATGCAAGTCCCAAGTAAAAAAGAAATTTTTAAATAGGTTAAATGTGGTCGCATTTATTGAAGTTTAAACTCGGGGATCTGAAACGCGTACAGGTGGCTGTGACGCAATGATTCTGTAGACGTGGCGTAACAGACCAATCGCTGAGGCGGTGAGCATACACAGTACAAACCCATGACGTCAAATCCACTCTACATGACGGCGGCTCGTTTTTCGCGCCCTTTTATTTATCGTTACTAAACCAATTATTTTGAGGCATAGACTGATCTGTTTTTCAAAATTCAAAGACACAAAATTATTAAATGAGGGACAAGATATTTAAAAATCGATTAAAATTTTCATACGCGTGTTCCCTATTGATGATCTTGTGCTCAAGTTTTCCAAAATGACATGGTACGGACGATTATAAATTATTAGAGTACAGCTAGATTCGGGTAGAAAACACCACCATAATGCTGCGGACCTCTGGTTTAATACCTGCTCGCCGGCCATGTTACATCCTTAATTACCTTAACGAAGAGTGTCATAAAATTAGTGGTTTGTTTATTACCTGGTTGTGTCATCATCGTACTCGCTAATCATTGATTTATAAGCCAACACTCTTGTAATTGTGCGTTTAAATGGAACGTTGGTATGTTTTCTAGATTTATTGTTGCATATGTCATGATTAGAGTATATACGTGCTTTGTTACAATTTGTCCGTCGTAATAATAATAAGTTTACTAACCGGAACGTATTGACTTTTGAAAACTACCTTTAAATCAGCATTCAAACAAAAGCAAAGAATTCATGGTATCTCGATCGTAATTGTCTCTCCAGGTTATTTCACTACAAAACGGTACAATATGTACCGTATGTGAAAAAAGCCAAATAAGTACCATAAAAGTACTGAATAATAAATATGACGACTTTTTTTTTTTGCGTTCTGAAGGTTTAAACCATTATTGTGGTTTCTGTCCCAGTGTTGAAAAATGTCTACCACATATACCACCCACGTTTCGTTATGTTGTCTGTTTGCACACACCGAGCGGCCATTTTGCAAGTGCAGTAAATAAAACAACCACAACATGGGAAACATATCAGTCAGTCTACGTATTTATCATTCTTGCACAACTCGAGTGTATTGTTTTGATATTCTAAAATATATTATACTTGTCAATTTTGAAATTTGGCTTTAAAAACTATTGGCTCACTTATGAACATACAGCTGTTTTAGGCAGTCGAGATGATGATTGTTAGGGTAATAAATAATTAAAATACAACTACATTACATCATTATTATAAAACATTAGTTAAATCTAAGATATTTTTCTATATTTTTTGTTTTTTATTCAAGCTACTATAAATAACACAAAGAATAACACAAAAATAAAAAATATGGTTATAATACTGTTGATAAGACTCCTACATATTTTTAACTCGCTTTAATTATTTGTTTAATGAATTTTCTCACGTTATTAGTTTTAATTCTAATTAGTTTAGTTAAGTTTTAATTACTTTTTTGAATGTAAAATATTTGGCTATGCTTTAATGTAACCCTTAATTAATAAAACGATTAATTTCGTTACTTGAAATTATTTACATAACATCAAATTGAACAGCGATAATGTCATCAATATTTTTGTTATTTTAACAAGGTGTAAATTTAGGTAACACTTGACAACAAAACAACTGTATATCGATCCCCAATCAAACGCGTTGGGGATGCTTAGCGGCCGAACACTCGGTTGTTACGCAGAGTAAATCTGTTGTGTAATTAGAGCTCGTTTGATGCGTCATGCGTCATGATACAGTGGAGTGGAGAGGCTCAATAATGCTGCCTTTGAAGCGTGTGAGCTGTGGTGTGGGGTATAGGGTGCAGCATGACGCTCTGGTACAACGCTGAGGGTACTCTCGCTTATCGGACCACTTGCTGTCCTGTACTAGCTCCAAAAGCAACTTCACTCGTACCAACCTCAGATTCTTATTCCCCATTTATGCACGCTGTTTCAATAAAAATCCACAGAATGTTGAAACTAAGACTTTAAGTCTGTAAATTATTCAAATAAAATACATATTTTACTAATCTATTTGTTTAATCTTTTTTATTGTTGTCCTAGACATGGTTGTAAAACTTATTTTAAGTAGGAAATAAAAATATGAAGCTGCACATAATGGGAGGGAACTATATAACATCAAATTAAAAATGTGCCATTACAGACTAACTTACAATTCCTAAATGGTTATCAGTTTATCACATAATGGAAGAAAACTATAACATCAAATTAAAAATGTGCCATTACAGACTAACTTACAATTCCTAAATGGTTATCTTCTGTACTCAATGATTAGAAAGTGTAATTATTATTCATCAAATAGTTGCAACGTCGTTAGTGCACAGTGTTAAATTTCGACAAGATAATGATTCACAGACCCTGAAACACTCAACCATAATAAATTACAAACCCTGTGTTTAAAACATCATCATCATTGAATAATGAGATTGATCGCAGCAAGAGTGTATAATTGTGACGTCATGTAAGTGAATCATGACGTCACGATCAAGATTTGTAATGTGATCACCTCACCATAAATGGATTCTTAGATCATGAGCGGTAGCATCATTATAATATTTAAAAACATGATTCGGTAAAACAATCTTGGTGTGTCTGAATTAATTAGTTGGGTGGTATCTCTGGCAAAACATCTTAAATGTTCAAACAGTTTACTATACACATTTTGTGTTTATACATATTGTAACTAATTAAATAAAATTAAGAAATTTCCATTTCAATTACACAATTCACAATTCATAATACAAAATACAAAAATCAAAATTCAAAATTCATAATACGAAATACAAAATTCAAAATTCAAATTTCAAAATTCAAAATTTAATCTTTAAAATTCAAAATTTGGAATTCAAAAGTCAAAATTGTAAATGCTGTACCCAGAGTTTGTTGTACGTATCGTACCACAAGTAAATGCATAGCGTACGTAAATAAAGTATGCGGTGGCTGGGGCACCTAGGATTATTATTTGCCCCGGTTTCTGTTATTTTGATTCCCTCAAGACATCCCGCGTTGTGAAGCCACATGTAAGTCTATTCCCAACGCGTATACCTCTTCTTTCCGATTATCAGCGGAAACGCGTTCTATTTCCCAGTTGACATCGTATGTAATACACTTAACAATTTATGTGCCTATTTTAATTACAACCCACTAAGAATTCACATAAAGCAAGATATACAGACGACTCCCTAAATTACTTTCCCAACCCTAACGTAACATAAATAATGAAGAAACTTCAGAGTCAGACCAGGAAAAATATTTGTCAAGCTTCCGTAAGATTTAGGCTAGGGTAAAATGTGTGTTTTCTGCTTCTTGGTGACAAGGTGTCATAAATATTATTTCTGTAAAATAAAATGGAAAACTGCTGCGTAGTGAGATAATTTTATTTCTCGTCGTTCCAAAGGTATTTTATAAATATGTCGTAAGTGAATATCACACGCAAAGGACGAAGTTGAAAAAATGTGCCAAGACATCACATAATTGGAAAAAATTAATATTTTGTTTAATAAAATACACTTATCACTACTTGTTATCAACAAATTATGTACAATTGTACACGTCAAATCCATGGTGTTTTATCGTACAAGAAATGATTGAACCCGTAGAAATCTATATTTATTTGTGAATAGTACAAAACTTCCTTCACAAATACAAAAGTAGCTTTATTTTTATATTATATCTGTGAATGTGGGTTTGAATTAATACCCCTCCTAAAGTGCGCTTATACAGACATGTTTTCTCCTCTCTTCATTTCTGTTCTTTTTCGGCTACGACCTTAATTCAGCCTGCTCGTTCTCTCCATTTGAAACTAAGTACTAAGTTGTCCTTAGTCCTTAATTTAGTTTCAGTTCACCACCCTTGTATATGGCTACAGTTCGTGCCCTACATTGACCTTCCAACCATCGAGCGTGATGTAAACTACAATAAAACACCACAATATTTGGCCATCAAAATTCGGCACGCGACGCTTAAAAAAAAGGCGCGAAATTCATAACAAGACCGCAATTTGTCTCACCAAAACAACACTACGAACTTTTAAAAATAGCAAATTAATACGTTTTAGTGACACACTTGTAACTTCTCCCTAACTAATCCAGGAAGTAAATCTTTAAGCGTGGCCCGGGTCCAGCCTCATCGATCACCAACCACCGCCATATGTTGTGGTGTGGCGTGGCACGCTAGCAATGTTGTCCTGATGCCCGCGTTCTGTGTAGCGCCGTGCGCGTCTCAGATGTGCGCGCTAAACATCTCGGCCTGTTGCAGCGATTGATAAATGTGCTACATGATTTGTCTCTTTCATTGAGGTCTATTCTTGACCTAACCGCGATCAGAAATATTTTATTCGACACTGCCGGTCGTTGACTGCCTTGGGTTTTATATTCTACGCGCGACAACTAGGCAGACCCACCGCAGAAAACAGCAATACACTATACGCACTATAGTCTCGTCGCGTTAACTTGCAAGGTGTTGTCGTCACAGATTATGTAATAGCTAAGTGACGCGTGTGACAACTACCAACCTAAATCTAGTTGTATCCCGTTCTCCTGCCTCAGGTAATGAAGTGATAATATCTCCCGCTGTTGTTAGATGTGGTGGGGTAGCATTCCATTCACGGTTGATGCAGTCGATGCACTGAATAATAACAATGTAGGTATCGGGCAATCTCGAGTTGAATACCGTTGAAATAGACCGTGTGGAGCGACCGTCTCTTCTCAGAAATTTAGGGGACACCTTGCTTCTTACGGCGTCGCCAGTATAGACTCGCAACCTCGGGCTGGGTCAAGAGGTGGATGGGTGACCACTCGCCTCTGAATCACTAGTTACCGTTGGTAAGAGCAGATTGGAGGGTTCGAAAGCTTGTGTGACAGCTTCGTTCTTCTCGTCAACTGCTCGGCAGTCCTGGATAGTGTAGGAACCTATATGATTGGTGAAAGCTACACCGTCCTTTTGGATGGGACGTAAAGCGGATGGTCACCTTGGTACTTTTCGACAGGAGTGGCTACGTGCCGGTACCAGGCTTCCCCTCCTCCCTTTCTCATTATCATTCACCAATCATCACTCATCAGGCTAAAGAGGGCATTGTTACCTACACTGGCCTTAATTACAATAAAAGTAAAGTAATGTAGGGTTCTACAAAACAGGGCGGGTGAAATACAAAGAATACAATGCAGCCCCCCAGAACCGCGTGCTTAGAGTTGATATCAATGTGTTTTTGAGCCTAAAGAAATAAGTCTTCATGGCATCACTATATTTTATATTATATTTTATTTTATTTACTTCTAGCTTCTTGACATTAGTATTATTAGACTCACCATATCTGGTTGTGACAGCATGAGTATAGGTCTATATATAATGTGTGTGTGGATAGGCAATTTTATATGCATTACATGTTATTGCATCTTGTCTGTACTGTCGATTCCTATTTATATTAGGCCTATGTAATATCTCATGTTTTTTTTTTTTTTTTTTATGTGTTAACCTATATAACGTAAGCCTTAGTCTTAATAAAAAAAGATGTTTTTCAAACAATGTAATTTTGCTAAAGAAACAAGGCAAAATAAATAAATAAAAATAACATCGCACTAAGGCTTTACCGGGGATGGGGTCTCGCTCTTAAAACCGCGCAATTAATTAACGTGTTTTAGTTATATCTTCAGAACTCTGCACAATATTGAAAACAGTGTTAACTTGAACCAACATTTAGTTTTCATCTTAACTGTTGTATTTAGGGAGCTAAAAAACAATCAATCAATTGGTTTCTAAAATTACAACCGTAACGATCTCTTTATTTGAAATTTTGTTAATCCAGTTTTTAGTTATGAAACTAAATGTTGGTTAGTAACACATTTTTCAGTATTTACAAAAAACCAATCATATTTTGCGCATGTTTTTGACGGTGAGCTGTGAGACCTACTCATACCACGGATGGAACCCAGTGGGGGCTGCGTGAAGCGCCCACCCAGCGGCGCCTGTGAGATGTCCCGCCGACCGCACCGCCTCTCAAATCCCGACCTGTCGTCGATATCTCACACAGACACCCGCTTAACCTCAATCCTCAGCTGTGAACCGAGCTATTCCAAGGAGTCACATATCACGCCCACGGAACGCTCAACGAATTAGACGTGCGAGCTATTTTCAAAACATGCACAAGGTTTGTTTGGGATATTATCAAGAATCGGAACGGAAAAATAAAATATAAAATAACATTTTTTTTCCCTTGACGTTTCTAAAAATTATCTTGTCGGGTGTAGAAATATCAAAACATTTTAATTTAAAAGTTTGCCGTGTTAAGCCTTTACAGTTTTTAAACATCGGACGTGTGCTGGTGGCACTTCGTGCAACACGGAGCTACGCGCGCTGTGTTGGGGAAATAATAGCGGCAAAGAGGTTAGAAAGAAAGAAGGATGGATCGTCATATTAATTTTTCAGACCAACCCTTTCTCGGAACAAATATTTTTAAGGCGGAATGTGGACGGTGATGAAGACAATAACGTGCACGTCACGCAAATGTGCTGCCGCAGTGCGACCTAACGCGGGAATAAAGATGCGAAGCGACCCGGAAACGGGAAAACACACGCACATTTCGAAGAAAATTAAACTATACGAACCATGAACTTAAGAAAATTGCCATACTTTCAGAGAAAAAATCATTTCCCTTGGTATCGGCGACATATCCATGTGATGGAACGTGAAAAGTTTGCTTATCGAAACTTATAATAGAATGGCTTTTCCAATCGGTGAAGTTTTGACTATCTTTTGTTCATCTTCCATTCTTCATGTTCTTGTTTGTAGGGGAGTCCCCTGGGGTCACCGCCATCTTGTGGCCGCGTCTACAGTGAGATCCGCGTTCATTTCTCACCCGTTGTCTTGCGGGATGGACCAGTTCCCTCCACTTCCCTTATTCATACATTCCGACTTGACTTTTTCACTTTTAAAAGTAACGACTGCAGTCCATTTTACTTTACGGTCTCTTTCGGCTCCGTAACGTCATTTACTTTCTCTTTTTGCGTGAGGTGGCTCCTTCCCCTCTCGATCAACCCCCTGCCCCCTCTCACCCCTCGCTTCCTCCGCACTGCATGGCTATCTAGAGTCAAGTTGACTAGTAATTAGCATCAGTATCCTTTGATGTGCACCATGGATTTGATGAGACTTTTAATGGCAAGATGCTCGTTTTTTTTTCGGTAACGAACCACTAAGGTAAAATTACTGTCTTGCTTTCACCAACACAGGGACAGAGGTCGTTTGCTTCTTGAAAGAAGCCAATCAAAAGCAAAGACCATAATCAGTTGCTTGTACGTCACCTGGTGACCTATGGTGGAGATTGTGTCTGAGAGGGATTGATAAACTGAGGTGACTTAAGGTGAAAATTGGGTCTCAACTATTATAACCGCGCATAATCAGGGGTGTTTAGTGTTATCTTAAAAACGCTACAGCATTTAAAAAAAAGTGGTTTCTAAATACTAATCAACATTTACCTTCAGAAGAACTAACAACTGGATAACCAAAATTTAAAATATTGCAATCATTACGGTTGTAATTTTGCAATCCAATTAATTATTAAGTCTTCGATTTGATACAAAAATAACAAGCTGTAGATAAAAATATTTTGAAACTTTTTTAAACTAATGTTTAGTTCTTACAAAACTAAAATTTTTGCTAAAACATTAAATGTTAGTGTTCTCAAGATACTTCTAAAAACCTTCTATTTTGCGCGGGTTTAGTAGCGAGACTAACAAACACGCTGTTATTACAAAACGTTGCACATTCCTTGATCTGTACTGTAAACAAAATACCGCGTGTGGGATCCATCACAGATCTGGTTCTGACGTCACTGTTTTGAGTCGTGACGTCATGACCACTTGACGCATCACTTCCAGATGAGAGCGTTGTTGTTGTTGATGTGGTTTTGTGATGGATTCTGACATGAGTTTCGTTTTGATATTTCGGACGGAATTAATGCGTCGTTTAGTAATTAACATTACGCGCGCCCCTGACTTTCACACCATCCATTAGAGTAGCTAGTGCGTAAATAACGCGGATTAATGGTAAACATGATACGAGATGACAATGTTAGCCAGATAAGTGTAATGTGGGTTGGCCGTGAGACGAGAAGTGATGAAAAATGAGATGTTTTGCTCTTTAAAAAAATATAAATATGAAAATTTGTCATAAAGCGCACATTTACAATAACATTTTTAATGAATATCCCTTATAGCCATTTGTTTTACCACCAATTATAAAATAAGGTTCTAGTCGTTTCATTTCTATGAATTTGTGAAAACGAAATTTGAAAATGTGTCAAAAGTTTTCAGTTTCCTTAAGTCAGAACATTGTAAATGGATAAATTGCGTCAGTACCATACACAAGGTTTACATATATCTCCCAAAAAGGCTGCAGAGGGCCGTGTTGTGGCCCTATATCGGCCTTCTCGCCTCCGGGCGAGAAAACCTCAATAAATTCAATTCAATATCTACCAAAAAGAGATTTTGAGTAAACGTACACGCAAATCGACGCAAGGCTACATTTAAGATTGAATGTAAATTATAAGAACCTAGTAATTGGATTGTTCACTGTTCCTTGTCACAACATAAAATTGAATGTAACTGTACCTTAGAGCAGAGATGCTCTAAGAACTGTACTGGCCACGTTGCATCTTCCAAGGTGTTGTCGTCATAGATTATGTAACGGTGAAGTGACGTTTGTGAGAAATACCAACCTAAATCTAGTTGCATCTCGTTCTTTACCTCCGATATTATAACAATACTATTACCGCGTCTATTGGCAAGAGTCACCATGTCACATTTCAAACACGGCTATAGTACACTCCATGTAGTGGACAATAACAAGCAGGTACCGGGAAGTCCTGAGGTGAATTCTGCTGAAATAGACCGTGTGGAACGACCGTCTCTTCTCTTCTGCGAATTTTACAATAAGGCTATAAGGCTAAGCTACAATAAGGCTAATAAGGCTATTGGTTTATATATAGGTATATACCCACAGTATAGTTCGTACAGAGTGTCGTGGTGTCTCACGTCTACTTTATTTTCTCCCAGTCAGTATTCTCAAAACCACGGTCACCCATCGTTAACGTGATAAAACTCCAAGATCATAATAACACAGGATCAATATCACTCAATCATTAGTCGAGTTCCCCAAGTAACAAAAAGAAGTCGCGATCAGAACCTCAACTCTTTTGTATATTACTGAACTTAACCAAAACTTCTATATACAGCCGCAGTCTTCTCTGCTTCCATAAAAATTTGATCGAAGAAAAGTTTCGTAAGTATAGACTTTATAAGAAATAGACAATATGAAGTTAGAAAGTAAGTACAAATTGTTCTATTTTGTTAGGTAAAGCTTTTCCGTTAAAAGTTACTGGAATTGGTAGTTTTGTTGTAAGTATGGCGATTACCACAAAGCTAAACAGTTAAATAAAAAGTTATACCCCTTTTAAACGGGCCATTAAACTCAGATACTTTGTAAAGTATAAGGGTTCGGGGGAAATTTAATGGCCTTATTATCTCAATTAATGTCGGCAAAGCTTTCTAACAACATCCCCATTTTCGTTATAAAATAATCATAATTGGTATTCAAATCTGTTTGTTTGACCGCTTGTTTCAAAACATATTTCTCATTAATGGTGTTTGGGACACTTTCGCAAATAAAATCTGGATACATTGTAGGAGCTGGACGCTTCAATGAAGTTCCACGGCAGATAAAAAAAAAAACATTAAAAAGGTGCGCAGCTGTGACTTTGCCCCAGATCGTTTTATTGTACCGTGCATGGTCGTGTATCCGCTCTATGTAGAGCTAAGCTGCCCTCTTGCGAAATAAATGAGTCTTTGTATTTAAATGAGATACAGGTGCGCGTATGGGTGTAACGCTCGAAGTAAGGTTAGCCCAGTGGTTAATTTGTAAGGAAAAAGGTGGGTATACGCATCATAGATTCATGTTTAAATGTGCTCGTGATAAAAATTGATTTCTCGGTGGGAAAATGACCCCCCCCCCCCCCCCCATCCCGCTTACCAATTCAGCTTTTGGGCTCGTAATCTGGAATTGGGTTTGGAGTTTTGTGTTGGATTTGATACAATTTTACTCGTCTTAAAAAGCCAATCGTTATTTTAATTGTACTGTAAGTGTACCATAAAATGATTAAAAGCAGATATACATATATTATGAAATATCGGTAATTTTATATGTCAACCTGGCAATAATTCACTTCCAAGAGGAACAACCTAACAATAGCAGAAATGTTTACACGGTTTACAGGCGCGTATAGGAACTCTTTTTCAAGTGGTGGGGGGAGAATTGTGAGCGCGAACAAGTTCTGGGGTCTGGGGCGGAGCCCCAGCCGCCGGGAGACTATCGCCGAAGGCGAAAAATTTGTGTGCTTTATTAGTTATTTCTCGATTTGTAGGCTTAAATAAATATGTCTTGAGGGTGTAATGTGACTGGGTGTCTAAAATTGGGTTGGTCGCAGAAAAAGTGGGGGGGAATCTCCCCCCATTCCCCCTCTTCCTACGCGCCTGAATGTTTATCCGTTGTATTTATTTTTATGACAAGATATCACCTCAAAACGCGTTTCAGACCATCAAACATAATGCAGGGCCAAATTTTTAGTTTTAACAGGATACCGCTTTAGTATTAAAGATGAATCAAAAGCATTAAACATATCCACAAACAGAGAAATGCTTTATCAATCAAACATATAAATCATATTTTACGGATTGTGCCATTTCCCTCACAGCAGCGAGAGCGACGTACCCTTCGCGTTGCTTACCCTTACTGGCTGGTTGACGAGGAGCCTGCCTGCACCCAATAACAATAGGAGATGATTCTATTTATTATAAAGTTCGGAGGTTGATTTGGGAGAAACGTAAAACCAAGAGATAAGAGTGTACTAAGTTTATTTAGAGTTATAGATGTATTCAAGTAAATTTGAAATATGAGCATGTGAGGGAAAAATAGTAAATACCGAATACAAACTATTTTTGTTCTTTATATATATTAGTCAAAATGTGAGTGTTGCGTAGTACCTAATAATTCATGAAAAAGGTGGGTATACTGCGTATACCCACGAAAATAGGTGGAAGCATGGGTTAGCCGTATTAAAACATACTAACCCCGACGTTACTAGTATCATACCGACCTCAAACACTTATCTACTGCCCCCTTCATGCAAGCTGCTTCAACATAAACCAACAGATTCATGACGTTCTTCCACACGTTCGTGTAAACAAAGTCGTTCGATTGGTAGAATGCACAAACTAAATTATAGTAGCGCCCGTTGTGTTAGAAAGTTCCAGGGATCCAACACAAGGTCATAAAGTATCCATAATGGACCCGTTTAAAAAAGATGGAAGAACTAAAGACGTAGATAATTAAGTTCTTCATCATCATGCATCGTTGTTAATCATCCGTTGTTATACTGGTCACTGTTAAATTAAATGGCATACAATGCTATATGGGGCCAATTCATAAATAAATAAATAAATAAATAAATAAATAAATAAATAAATAAATAAATAAATAAATAAATAAATAAATAAATAAATAAATAAATAAATAAATAAATAAATAAATAAATAAATAAATAAATAAATAAATAAATAAATAAATAAATAAATAAATAAATAAATAAATAAATAAATAAATAAATAAATAAATAAATAAATAAATAAATAAATAAATAAATAAATAAATAAATAAATAAATAAATAAATAAATAAATAAATAAATAAATAAATAAATAAATAAATAAATAAATAAATAAATAAATAAATAAATAAATAAATAAATAAATAAATAAATAAATAAATAAATAAATAAATAAATAAATAAATAAATAAATAAATAAATAAATAAATAAATAAATAAATAAATAAATAAATAAATAAATAAATAAATAAATAAATAAATAAATAAATAAATAAATAAATAAATAAATAAATAAATAAATAAATAAATAAATAAATAAATAAATAAATAAATAAATGAATGAATGAATGAATGAATGAATGAATGAATGAATGAATAAATAAATAAATAAATAAATAAATAAATAAATAAATAAATAAATAAATAAATAAATAAATAAATAAATAAATAAATAAATAAATAAATAAATAAATAAATAAATAAATAAATAAATAAATAAATAAATAAATAAATAAATAAATAAATAAATAAATAAATAAATAAATAAATAAATAAATAAATAAATAAATAAATAAATAAATAAATAAATAAATAAATAAATAAATAAATAAATAAATAAATAAATAAATAAATAAATAAATAAATAAATAAATAAATAAATAAATAAATAAATAAATAAATAAATAAATAAATAAATAAATAAATAAATAAATAAATAAATAAATAAATAAATAAAAAAATAAATAAATAAATAAATAATAAATAAAATAATAAATAAATAAATAAAAGTTGGTTTTATTGGACTCAGTTATTTTATAACCCTGAGAATACTTACGTTTGGGGAATTTTACTTTCCATGATTCAGCCTATGTTATTATTTCCATGATATAACGTTCAATTTCTGTGGTATCAGTACTATAAGTTTAGGACTATATTGAGACGCATGACGTACAAGACAGCTAAGACATGTGACGTTGGTCGAATCAGATCCATAAGGAGTCATAAGGAGAGTTTAGTTATGAGTTTAGGGGATTAGTATACGTTAAGGTTGCAATATAGTATAGTATAGTAGTTAAGGGTGCAAAGAGGGTCTGGATGAGAATGAGAAGAGGGACGAGAGAACGAAGAAACCGTTGAAGAAGTGAGCATGACATGCATGCGTGCATGTATTGGACACGAAAACGACCGTCGAGATGTCTTTCAAAGTAACTTGATTGCAACAACTACTCCTACACCTACAGGAATAAAACTATGATACAACTGTTATCATACGATTAAAATTGTTCATAATTGTCAACTACACATAGAATTTGCATATTCATTAACTCACAATAGTCACGAGTTGAATGTTAATATATTTAGCACTCGGCTTTTCGTGCCTTGTAGTTAGTTTATTACTCTCAATAAAGTTAAGGGTCCGTGTCTGTGATAATTGGTACCGCTGAAGAACATGACTCGGGCAGTATTTCATGATCCTTCATTTCATCTCCTGCCCTCTCAACGACCTGAACGCCACCGTTGATTACCACTTAACTAGGCCATCGTCACGATTAGCTTCATTGCGCAGTTAAGACAAGTTCAACCCTATTAAATGGCATCGTAACTTCTCTCGCTGGTGATCAAAATATAGGGTGGCCAACATAGACTACTCTGTTTATTTTGGCTTTGTTTTGGAGAATAAAGACTGCTTTGTTGTGCAAAGTATGTAAAATACAATATATTTGTCCCAAAACCACCTTACCGATGCGTTCATCATGGACAAGTGTTCGTGGCCAATCAGCGATCGGTATTGGAAATTGGGGCTCGCCGGTTGGGTACAAATCACTCATCTATGACAAAAGAAAACATCTGTAAGGTTTTTTCGGGCAAATATATTATATACGAACGTGTGAATTTTTTTGTTTGGGGGGAAGGGGGGAAGGGAGAATCATTGATCATGTAACAAAGAAATAACTCAACTTCCAATGTCTATGAGAGAAGGAAAAATTCGCTTAACATTTAGAAACACTACTAGCTAACTGGAAATCGAGCCTATGACCATATCACCATTGGAACCACAAATAAATTCGCAACTCCGTCTGTCACTAGACAAACATTCAAGAATATAACTCTTTAGTGGACATTGCAGACCACAACTTTCGTGTTTGCCGCGTCATTTGTTACTTTGGTTTGTAGGCGTGAGCTACGCAGTCATGTTGGTGCTACCTCCTACACTGACATGTTACACGGCGCCTACTCTAGCGCACACCCGCTTGTATATCGACACTAGCGCGGTGATGTGAGTAGTGAGGATTACACGCACTAGTAGTCTCTACCATGCGTGTATGCTGTGGTCACAACTCGCAATAATTATATTCAACGTACACAAGAGGCGCGGTGATACATCAAGTGGTGGTTGCAGATCGCTCGTGCTGATATCTATAGGGTACGCACATATGACGTAACAGCCGAACTACAACAATGGAATAAATGAATTGAACTGGTGGACAAACAACAAGCCGTCAAAGTAATATCTTTGCAAATAATGAGGAGAAACAATTAGTTGTAACGATAGTAACTGCTCGCCAGTTAAAATTTATGTTAAGTAATGGACAGCAACTATTTGAAAGTGTGTAAAAGTTCTGACGTTTGTTTTTTCCAACTTCAGAACTTCATATTTTTTTTTTACAGCTTGCTTGTCCATCGGTTCAATTCATTTGTTTCATTGTTGTGTTTCGGTGTTGTGCGTACCCTATAGGCGTAACAGTGGGTTGGAGAGCAGGAGGCAATCTACGCCTCCCCCCCCCCCCCCCACCATATTAAACACACATCACAATATAAATTTAAACCGTAATAAAAAGAGAAAATGCTCAAAAATGTCAAGTGTTGTCTTATTTTTAGGTGGCCATACGTTCCGGATTATTCGGTACAGTCCCGGTTTTTTAGCAATCTGTCTCGGCTTCCCGAAGACTAATTTGAAAAGCACTCTTTCTGAAGTCCTGGGTTGTATTGACGTGACTATGAGGACGTTCATCAGTTTAACAATTTGTAACAATGTATGATAATAACCACAACATATTTTGTGAAATTATCCCTATTAACAAATAGCCGACACGCTTCGAAGTTATGCGTTCTCAAGATGTTCATAAAAAAACTTACTTATCAAATTGGACAATAATGTAAGTGCAAAATGCTTCAGTCTATCAGGTTCCCAATAGCGTGTGTTGCAGTAGCGTGTTTACTCAACACGTTCCCCCACTTACATTCATACATTTCGATACTTTCCCAAACGGGGGAAAAATTGTTTGTTTTTTAAAGGTTTGCGTTTTTTATTCATCAATGCGAACTTATCAGCTCGAGATTGCCAAGCGAGTCAACATCCGTCATATCGACCCTCGTTCCAATGCAGAACATACGAGGGTGATTTCTACGGGAAAACGAAATACATTTCTTGATAGTTATCCAATGAAATATACAACGATTGAGAAGTTGAGAGGCCCTCTTGGAAAATAAGTTTCAATATCTGGAGAGTATTGCCAATATTACATGTTGACGAACATCGACATCAACAATGCCAAGTTTCAACTAGTTTATTCGTTGGGGCACGTGTAATAGTTAGGAAAATCAGTAACGTACTTCTATTTGTGGGTTTATTTCCAGTTCACTGTACTTTAGAGGAAGTATTATATATATTTTACTTTGTGGAATTTAAAATGATTGCAACATTTCCTCATAAAAAGCAAAACCCCACAACGAAAATTTATTATTTCATTGGATTCCAGGTAGTCATACATATCCAATGATTACCGTAACGTTTGATATGCGTAATAAGCTTGCTTGATATTTCACCCACGAGATACGGCTTAAAATTGGATTCGTAAATTCGAAAATCTCTTCATTTCTGCAATTATTAATGAAGTTTCGTCTTCTTTCGTTTGGAAGCAATTTAAAAGTAATCTTTCTCGTTTGCCTTGTGGGTCGGCCTGCAGGGG